>CAVLJG010000008.1:74301470-75513892 GCA_963669975.1 Acanthoscelides obtectus | reverse complement strand
ATATCTTAACCAATACGTTTTTATGACTTGACATTATTTTAAGTATGCTCATCAAGCTTAACAAATTGCGGCAAGCGCGTTGGATAGAGAATATATACTAAGTGACATATAAATCCGAACACCCAGTTTAAATGGTTTTATTTTAATAAAAGTTGGTGAATGTATTTATCTTACTGTAAATAACAAGTGAAAAAATTTTCAGTTGGACATTCCGGTTTTTATACTGCTTTTTTTTAATTCACTAACCCTCTAAAAATGAATATTTCAGCCGCAGTAAAGAATCAACGTTGGCGGATTTTGGTTCTTGACATCCTTTACGATCGGTTACGATGCCTAAAGTACGGAGACCTGTACGATTTCGTCAACTTAGTGAGTTTGATAGGGGCCGTATAGTGGGACTTCGGGAAGCTGGACTTTCTTTTCGGGCAATTGCAGTTAGAGTGCAAAGAAGTGTAGACACTGTGGTTAGGTGTTGTCAGGCATGGCTTCGAGAAGGCCGTACGCAAAGAGCAAGGGGCACTGGACGCCGCCGTAGAACAACAGACCGTGAAGATCGCCGCCTAAGATTATTGGCCTTAAGGGACCGTTTCTCCACTACCAGGTCCATTGCAAATGAATGGTTTGCAGAACACGGAAGACATATTGGCATGCGAAGTGTTTACCGACGAATGAGAAGTTTTGGCTTGTTTTCATACCGGCCACACTGGGTCCTCCCTTTAACTCGAGAACACCGACGTAATCGCCTTGAGTGGTGCAGACAACGGTCGCTCTGGGATCAGGAATGGAACAGTATTGTATTTAGTGACGAGTCTCGATTTAGTTTAGGCATGCACGATGGTCGTGCCAGGGTTAGAAGGCGACGTGGTGAAAGGAGGAATCCACAGTTTTTTGTTGAAAGACATGTTCATCACACTGTTAGAGTTATGGTTTGGGGTGCTATAGCTTATGGTTCCAGGTCACCTTTAATCTTCATCAGAGGTAACATGAACGCGCAGCGTTATATCCACGTTCTAGAACCCCATCTTTCACCCTATCTTGACACCCTGGCAGATCCAACTTTCCAACAAGGTAATGCCCGACCACATGTTGCAAGAGTCACAATAGACTTCTTTCAACATAATGATGTCACATTGTTACCATGGCCACCAAGATCTCCCGACTTATCCCCAATTGAGCACGAGTGGGATATGATGGGTAGGAGATTGCTCAATTTGCAACGTCCTCCTCAGACTCTAAAAGCACTTCGAGAGGAGTTGGTGGTTGCCTGGAATGAGATACCACAGGAGGACATTGACCACCTGATCAGAAGCATGCTTAGATGCGTTGAAGAATGCGTAGCACATCAGGGTGCATCCACACATTATTAAAGGTCAAAGGGCTTTAAAGCAGTGCAATCATTTTGAAATTTTTATCATTTACTTATTATGCTTCACTAAGTACTTATACAAAATTTTATTAAAATAAAACCATTTAAACTGGGTGTTCGGATTTATATGTCACTTAGTATATATCCTTACAAAATAAGTCATCCTATATTCTCAGTAACTAATGGAGCTTTCTTGCTGCGCAAAATCGAAATAAGGTAGATCATAACGAAGCCGCAAAACAACAGCAATAAAGACTTTAACGAACAGGTTCGACCAATTGTACCTTTTGCAACATTTTTTGAAATCCTTATTACTAAGATTTAACCAATAGTTTGATAAAAACGATGTTAAATTATTTCACTTTGAATTTTCATACAACTCAAAGAAGCTGTTAACGAAAAGTTATTTAACCAACTTTACCCTATCTGAAAATGTCTATCCCATAGCCTAAATTAAATGGCTCAGTATGTCTTATCTGAAATAGGATCAATCATCATTGTGTTGTTACAAATTGACTTCAGACTATTTTGGTGTCCTCCATGGTTCATAATATACCGATATGAACATGGGATGATTGTATATAACATAGAAAAGGACACAATTGTTTATGTGTTTGCTTTTCTGACTAATAACAGGTTTCAACTCCTCACTTTATAGATCTGTTCATCGGTTAATGATTATGCGCTATTTAAAATATCGGAAACACAGTGGACAGTTTCTATGAGCTTTTACAGTGAAGCATTTATCAATAATTATAGCGATGCTGTTTTTTTAAGCTCAGCCTGAACAATTTTATGCCACTCGTCCTGACCACAGATTATTATTAGTTCCTTAATCTGGATACTGACACTGTCATGAATTGAAAATTTGGGGGAAGCTTGAATAATTTTGAAAGCTTTTTGATTTTTGGTAAAAGGAAAAATTGTCAATACCACTTTGGAATACGTTAAGTCGGTGTTCTTGCCCTCTATTCTTCATCTCTCACGATCATCTCTTACTTTGCTTGATATGTCTTTTGGGAGGTTTTATTTGCAATTTGGAGAAAAATATTTATAATTGCATATGACGCTAATTTATGAGGGGGTGAAGTATCCCTTCTACCTTTCTTTCCTGTAGATTCCCAAAGGATAGATTAATTCACATTTGATAATGACAGGAGGAACGTAATGTCGCAAGTCCATTCTCAACATAGTTAACAATTCATACAACATATGTATCTTGCAAATTCGCCCACATACATACATAGAAGAGCAACTACTTAGTAGAGATATTCAACACGGATATATCCTATGTAGATTTCAACGCTGGAAAGAAATGGCGTCACTGGCGCTCATCCTCGAGCATCTACTGTTCGATAATGATCGGCTGCACCATAAGAAAGTTTAGTGACTTGCTCTGCGTGGCGTTACAGCTTATTTGCAGCTCTGTTGTTAGGCCATAAATACATTGCTGACATCGGCCCTATTCACAATGTGCCATGAAAGTTGAGTACCAGTTAGGTATAGGTATTTTTTATTTTCTGACGTTGATAGCTTAACATGAAATGTAGATCACGCTCTATCGGTATTCCTCCTTATTGCTATATTGAATTTGAAAATCCCACTGGTGGGCAATAGAGGTAATTTACATGAAATGTAATTGAATAAGAAGTGGCATCAGTTTTGTCAATCACAAATACAAACAAACTTTAACGTTGACCTTATTTGACGCTTATCACTCATGAATTGTTAACTTACATTACAAATAGAGTTAATGTTAAGCTTACTTGACCATTAACATACATGAACCACTGACTCAAATGACAAATGAGGTTACTATTAACATATCTATACTTGTAATCCCTCGTTTCAAGAATTAAACCCCTGGACTATCATAATAAAGTATCATGTTAATTATTCCATTCAACAAATTAGGGCATTCGTCTTGTATAATTTGATGACTTCCATGGAAAGTTGAGTATTGATTCAGATGCCGCAAGAAGTTTTTGAAGTACGGGGTGGTTAACTGGATGTTTGAACAGGAAATAACTGTTCTGTTTGACATTAAAATGTAATTTTGAACTTTTTGAATGAAGAGAAAGAGTAGACGAGAAGTAATTATCAGTGTATAATTTTTAAATAGAAGATACTTTAGTATGCTAAACTTGAAAAATATATAAGGTTATTTTTTATTTTTGGTATTTCAAGATTGCAAAATTGGATGCGACAAAATGCGGATAACAATAGAATTATAAGACACTTTAGGTATATATTTAATATTTGAAAACTGATCAGAATAATCTGCAAAAGCTATGACCTTATCACTTTTAGCACTGTTCTAGACACTTCATTCTCAAGTGTATCAGACTGGAGATGTTCAAGAGTCTGAAACTCGGTTTTAGTTAAGTGGAGCTGAACTAAGATATGAAACAACTGGTTATCGAGAATTGAAGATTAGGCGTTTATTAACTCTCAAGGTAACACGATTACTTTGGAAAAGAAAAGACTGGGTTGTTTAGTTGAGTTACTTTATCAGGCACATGAGTAACTATCAGGGATGAAATTGAATTTATTTCGTTGTGCTTAATTAAAAATGCAAACTCTAATTCAAATAATTATTTCCTCAAAACCCAAGTACAGAACCTGAGTACCTGCTCTCTCCGAACGATCCTCTTGAACAGACAGGTCAGACAGATTTATTCAGTGGTGTCGCATAATAAACATGCACCTTCAAAAACTGTAAGAGTCAATAAACCACCATCACATATATTGAAAATTTGGCTAATGAGAATGATTAAAAAAAATGTGAAAGTCTTTCAAGCAACTTGATCTGTTTTCGTAGTAAACCAATCCTTCCAGCAAGTTGTGATGATCCTACCAAAATTAATGATTATTTTATGTCTGTTTATAGTTACAAACCTGTTGATTCACTAGTTTGCGAGTACTGTACCAAAATCAAGTTAAATTCTGAATATATTTTTTCATTAAATAAGATTAGTTCAAATGACGTATTACAGGCAATAGGGAGCCTAAAATCTGATGCGAAGGGAATTGATGGTATATCCCTGTCAATGAGCCAGCTTTGCCTGCCAGTTATTCTCCATCACATCGTCCACATCTTTAACGACTGTTTGGAAAAAGGCTACTTTCCAAACACATGGAAACAAGCTCTAATTATTCCAATTCCTAAAAAAATTAAACCCACTGAGTATAATGATCTCAGACCTATCAGTTTATTACCAATTTTATCCAAAATTTTAGAAAAAATTATAAAGTTCCAATTGACCGCTTACCTAGAAAAATTCTTTATACTTCCCGACACTCAATCCGGTTTTAGAAAAAAATATAGTACAACATCGGCCCTACTTAATCTGCAAGACAATATTTTAAGTGCCTTAGATAAGAAAATGGCACTAGCCTTAATCTCTATAGACTATTCGAAAGCCTTTGACAGCATCAATCACAAATTATTACTTGCTAAATTAAATTACATAGGTCTTTCATTTTTCGACAGTTACCTTCATCAAATAACTCAGTGTGTTTTTCTCAATCAAGAAACGTCTCAAGTGACAATAATTCCCTCAGGCATATCTCATATATACGTTCGACTTAAGCAAAAGTATTGATATTCTCATATCCAGTCATTTGCAGACGATACGCAATTGCTCCATTATTTTAACCCAGATAATGTCAATAATACTACTCAAATTTTCCAAAACGATGTTAATAAATTAATTAAATACTCTTTAGATCACAATCTACTTATTAATCCACAAAAATCTAAAATGTTATTATTTTGCGCACAAAGAAAAACATACAGCTCTTGAACATTCAGATAAATGACCAAATCATGCAATTTTCTGATTCTGCAAAAATTCTTGGTGTTGTTTTTAATACAAAATTAAGGTTTATTGAACATGTTAAAAGTCTATCTCAGAAAACCTACCTACGGCTGCGCACTCTTATAGCAAACAGGTATTTACTAAACTTTAAGTTGCGTAAAAAACTACGTGACGCATTGGTCATATCTATACTAAATTATTGTAATATCTTATACTATACTTGTTTAGACAATTTCACTAAAAACGTTATTCAAGTTATTCAAAACAATTGTATACGATTCATTTTTGGCTTACGTAAATTTGATCATGTATAGTATCAGCGAAATATCCCGTTCTAAACTGGTTAAAAATTAATGACATGGTCAAGTATCACTATTCAGTTTTTGTTCACAAATTGCTGCTCACGTCTAAACCTTATTACTTGAAGGAAAAAAAATCATTTAATAATGATTTTCACTGTAGAACTCTCAGAGAAAATAATATTAGAATACCCCTGCATAAGTCTACACTTTTTAAACGCAGTTTTTCTTACAATGTTGCTATTATTTATAATGACCTTCCTAAAGTATATAAAGAAGTTTCATTACCTGTCTTTCGACAAAAAGTTAAAACATTATTACGCAACCCTCCAAACATATAATTTACGTAATCATTCATTTCTTTTTTATTCCATCTTTAATTCAGATTGATAATTTTTTGGTGCATTTGGGTTTGGAAAGTATGCCTATTTCTCTTTTTTAAATTTTACTTTCGATGTAATGAACCAAATCTGTTTGTGGATAGTGTATTCTTTTGAACATCTGCTAGAGACTATATGGTTAAGTGTAAGAGTAGCAGCATGCTAAACTTCGCCTTGTAAGTCTGACATTTGGCTATACTACAATGTAATTATGGATAAATAAAGACGACCATTATTATTATTATTATTAAATTCCGAAAATTGGTCCAGTGGAGGTGGAGCTAGGAGCAAAGGCCAAAAAACGCATAGATTCTTGACCATTTTCGGAATAGTTTTTGTTTGGGTTAAAAATCGAGAGTCGGAGTTTGTAGGATGGGTAAAAGTACAGCAGATTTATATTCTAGGTCTAGGGTCATAAAGTACCATAAGGTAAATCAAAAGTCACATGAAACAAAAATCTTAAGCTGTTACTTTTACGCTGAAGTTTCGCAGTTTCATCATGCTAAGTTAAAAAAATAAATGGAAATACTTCACAGCAAAGCACTGCATGTGATTTATCAAGACACCAAAATAAAAAAAATATCTATTATTCTCTAGTTGCTTCGACATTCTTTAGCGGGCACATTATATCGCTGTCCATATTTGCTGATATTAGGTTTTATTGTGAAATAACCTAAAATCTTTACCCTGAAACATTGTCATATTTATACATACGATCATACTTTTCACTAGGTGGACCATTGACAGATCAATATACATTGCTCCAGTTCCATGGCCATTGGGGCGACAACAAGACGAAAGGTTCAGAGCACGCCATAGACGGAAAAAAGTACGATGGAGAAATACACTTCGTACACGTAAACAACCGGTACTGTTCAACACAAAAAGGCATAATAAATAACGACGGCCTGTGTGTACTGGGAGTTTTCTTGAAGCTTGGATCCAAAGGACATCCAGAGATAGCCAAACTCGTTGAGGTTATGGAAAAATGCGAGGCCAAAGGCGCAGAAGCGAAATTAGAAAGGAACGTGGACATATCCAATCTGATACCTTTGCACGGTAGCTACTATACATATCCTGGATCTCTCACCACTCCTCCTTGTTCCGAGTGTACCACTTGGATCGTGTTCGATGATCCGATAGAGGTCTCTGAGTCTCAGCTCGACGCGTTTAGGAGTATGAAGGGTCCTTCTGGAGAAATCATAGTGAACAACTTCAGACCGTTGATGCCTCTTGAGGACAGAGAAGTACGGTTAGTGAAGGGTGCACAAGGTTGCACAAGAAATTGATGTTTAAGTATCTTCACCTATACTTTGGCTTCACTTGAGGAGTCTTACGTTTATTTATCAAAAATACATTTGTTCGATAATGCATAAAACCATTCTTTTGAATCCGGCGCTCTTCAAAATTGTCTCTCAGTGAACGAAAATTTTGCACATCGTAACTACCAGTCATATCGGGACACCACACCACATCAATAACTTTTGATGCGGATACCGTGAGTTGGATTCAGACTGTATGGCTGAAACTTGATTATTATGAAAATTGAAGCAGCGTAAAGGAATAAGAGGACTTTGGACTTGCATATGGACGAAAATCTGTCCCTATATTGAGTTTATAACTATTAATTTTGAACCTGTTAGTGACAAACACATCGTGGTGCATGGGCCTTCCGTGATAAGAGAGTGGAACTCAGATACATTAACATCTTGTATTCGTAAGAATATACAGGGTTTGTCCGGAAAGTAATAGGACTTCGACAAACACCGATAACGTGACTCGTGTCCGTCAAAGGCATCGTCCACCATGAATTTGTTCCTCCTGGACAACACGGTCAACGCCAAGTTTTACGTGAAAGTGCTCAGGAGACTCAAACGAAGGGTCAGTCGGGTCCGACAAGACATCGCAGCCGACAGGAAGTTGCACCACGACAACGCCCCGGCTCACACCGCCTTTATTGTGAACAGCTACCTGACCAAGGCCGGCATCCCAACGCTTCCGCAGCCTCCCTACAGCCCAGATGTGGCCCCCCGGACTTTTTTTTGTTTCCTCGCCTGAAAATGCCGATGAAAGGCAAGCATTTTGAGACGACAGAGGGGATCCAAGCAGCATGCACCGCGGCTCTCAAGGCTATTCCGGAGAATGCCTTCCGTGACGCCTTCAATGCTTGGAAATCGTGCTGGCAGCGCTGCATCGACGCAGAAGGAGCCTATTTTGAAAGTTTTTAAAGAATTGTAACGATTGGCTCAATAAGTTTTTTTAAATCGACTCAGTCCTATTACTTTCCGGACAAACCCTGTATGCTGTTGTAATTTGCCGAATAATTGTGTAACTGACAATAATTTTGAAAACATGCATGGGAGATATGATATTTTTATCTGTATCTGTAGGTCGTGAGAAGTGCAGTGACTCTTCAGTTGGCGGTTCATACTGCAGCTGTGAGCTGAGAATATGTTTAAAAGTCCAGCAACCAGTAGTGTAGAATATTTAGCTGCGTTAAAATCACGTTACACAAATTGCACCACGGGGCTGGTCTGCTTTGGCATAAACGAATAAATGATTGCGATCGCGAGAACTTTATATTACATAATTTTTGGGTGACTAGAATACGTAAAATCTTCTTTGAACACATGCCTGTACTTGTCATAAAAAGATGAGGCAAAATTTGGATTCTTCTTGGTGTATCTGATGCTTAGACTGTCAAGGAACATGTAACCTGATCACCTAGCATCTATCACGGCTGCCATACCTGAAGTTCCGAATATCTTTTCATGAGACGGATCAAAATCACTGATTGTGCTGCCGTAGGTCAACAAGAAACCGCAGTTCCCCGGCATCTCGGAAAAAAAAGTGTTTTGTTTTAAGAAGCCAAAAAAAGATCACATAGGCGACCCATCATCACTCAGGGGAGAACTAAGTACTCAACATGTTACCAGCATTCTCGTACTATGTAAAAGTTGCACAACCTAGCGTGTCGCACTTATTTCTCGCACACTGAAATGAGTTTTTCGATAGACCCATTTTCTCTAGTTTGCTTTCCGTCATCTGTATCCAAATGGCTAGACCAATCCGTCTTGGTTATTGCTAACAAAAATAAAACGACGTCGTATGGCGTGGGTTATGGTCACAGAAACTGAAAGCAAACCGGTTCTTTCCAGCGATTGCACTTATTTTTCACGTTCTATTCACATAACATTTTCCATAAGTAATATTGTAACGCCCCCGTATAGCTGGGACCTTGAGCGGCGAAGAGTTGCTTCGCAGGGTCGACGCTTATGCAGCCAGAGTTGCGCGGCTATGTATGAACCGCTAGCGACGCAATTGCGAGTGTTCGATATGACATCTAGCCTGCTTCCATTGAAGTTCACGACTCTGTCTGGAAAACGCTAGAGCATTTCTAGATGCATCGATAGGAGCATTATATTCCCGGCCAGCTGGCGGAAGCAGTTGGCAATAGACAGCGAACGCGGAATTAAGAAGTGATAATAATCCAGTCGACATAGTATTAAATTGGTTATAAATCAGTTGCAGATGTCAGAAATCAGTGAAGGAGTAATAAATTAGACTTCGAACAGTGAAACGATGTTTTCATTACAATCTTTTTGCACCTGTCTACTGTAAAATAACTCCTACCTTGCATCCAGTCTTCAGCAGATCGGGAGGCAGCAAACTGAATGGGAGATGAGTCTTAATAATTCGTTTGCCTGCCATACTTTCCAATAGTTTCCATCTTGGGTAATCTATTTTTTCCACAAGTTTGTATTTTATGGGATTTTTCAAGTTTTCTTCTAAAAACTCTGCTTTTGTTTCCTTGTGCACGAATGAGCTGAACCTGAAATAAATTTAACGTTATTATCCACATCAAGAAAAACTGGTCAACGGACCCCAGCGGTACTTAACACTTTTTTCATTGGAAATCATATATACAGAACGTTTATGATGAATAAAGCTCGTCTTAATCAAATTGGTTCTGCTAAACCTGGTTTGCAGACATTTAATAAACTTTTCATATTTATATTGTTAACAAAAATTTATTTGAATTAGAATTCTAGAACCTTATGACTGAAATTATTATACATACAGCAGCAAATTATTTATTTGTGGTAAATAAAATCTTCGTTGCATTTTAGCCGTTTGGACATCTTTAGGTCATTTTCGGGTACAGTCGGTAGCCGATACGGCGCGCATGCAAGTGGTGTTCTATTCGAGCGCCATTTTGTTCTCTTCAACAAGTAATAATCAGCGCTAGTATAATCAGCGCTAAATGTATCTAGATTGAATTATTCAAAAATATTAGCCTCTCGGACTTAGCAACTTACAGAACAAAATTCTTGGTCGGTTTTTCTTGAAGAGGTTAGATGAGAGTCGGTACATGAGAGTTTGGGGTTAAAAAAGCTGTCCTGCCACGAGACTGGCGTAGGATTCTCCAGTAAAATATTTTGAATAAGCAATTGTTACCAACATCCTTTGACATAATCAGGTATGCCTCATTACTAACGTATCTAGTAGAATGGGAGGAGGAACAGGTTAGAACAAGCTTCAAAATATTTCCTACTGGAACAAAATTAAGAAACAGTTGAAGCATACCTTGTCACACCTAAGGATTTGATTTTCTAATTTCTTTCTTTCTATTTGTATGTTTTGGAAGTGGGTAGAAGGTGTCAATTTTCAGTATAAGAGTTCACTTTTTGCGAAATATTTATTTGCGTAATGAATGAATACTTGTACCGAGTTGGAGGAGTTGTTACTACAAAGAACCGTGTTACTTGTAACAACTATATGATTTAATAGAGATAAGTGGTATAATTCGTTAAAATGGGCCCTGCCATGGCAGATTCATCAGTATTTCTCAGGCGGCAGTTCCCTGATTCTGGTATTTATTGATCTTTAGTTGCTCCTTTATATTGTATATACCTCCACATGTGCACGGTATACGGTAAATTCCTGAGGATACATAGGAATGATCGATAAATACTAGAATCGGGGAACATAAAGCCATCTGCCGCCTGGGACATCCTGATAAACGTAACAAAAACAAATCACCCAAGTAAATTCGAGAAAACACAGGCCTTAGCTACTACTTCTTTTAGTGCCAGGCTGTTCAGAGAGGCCACTGAAATCCAAAAAAATCCGGACAATTTCAACAAATCAGACGAAGCGATTCAAATACACAAAACCAAAACTTGCCTAATACAAGAAAAATGCAATTTCAATAACGACAACACCCGAGCGCCAATTAGCAGAGAACTCAGGGGTAGCCACGGCCTCAAGGGGTACCCATAAAATGAATATCCTACACTTCAAATTTAGAGAGCTTCTCTCATCTTTTGTGATGTTTGGGTTGCACCCTCCAGAAGAAGAAGAAGGTTTATATGTCATAGTATAAGATTCAGATGATGAGCTATTTAGCAATTTTTCCCAGGGTGTTCACGAATGAAATATTTATTAATTTCGACGGTGGACCATTTTACAATAATAAATTTAAAAATTGGAATATATACCAGACCTAATTGTTCAAACAAGGAACATGCATCCAAATCTCACAAACCAAAAATATACCTATCCAGCCTGGTTCTAAAAACATCATAGGAAATTTGGAAAGTCCAGGTAAGCACTATCGTCTACATAGGAGATGAGCAAATTTAGAGTGAGAGTTTGGGCATATCTTGAGCTAAATAAATCTATTACAGTGAAACATACCTCATGCCGCAAACTTCTGGTATTAACTGAAAAATTATTCTTTCCAATAGGAGGGTCATGAGAGTCAATTAAATTACTTAATGAGTTGAAAATGGAAATACGTATACATGCCCAGAAACACTATTCTGTCTTCAAGAAAAAACAATTCAGTGGACTCAATCTCTATGTATGCAATTGCCTCCCCATTATATAGCGTAGACATCTTAAACGTTTTTCTTTTATGGCTTGAATGTATATATTCTGAATCTCGCAATAACAACCTCACTAGTAAAGCAGAAAACATCAGTGTAATGCTAAACGCGTTGGCAATTTAACGGCAGTGTATACAGAAAGAAAACTCCCTAATCCAATTACCAGTAAAAATATGCGAACTAGTTTGCAGGTTTAGACAAGCACTATTCTCCGGCAAAATAACCTTTGTAACCGATTCCGCTTTCAACCTTATACTGATTTTTTTTTTTTAGAGTGGCGACCTTTTCTGTCCAGAATGATGAGTGTATTATTTTTCCCCTTTATTGTGTAAATAAGCATTCATCTAGCCTTTTGTGAATTAGTTTCCTTTATATTCCCATCTACTGTAATCACTCCTAGCATGAAAAGCGAGTGGTCATTAAAATACACTTAAGTTGTGTGAGTACGATTTCGCTTCGAAATCCCTCTAGGTTTGAAATTCCAGAAATAATCCGTGCACGAGACTAACAAAGCCTTCCTGTAATTAGCTTCTGATGAATAATAATAATTTATTCAGATTAATATATAACATGGTGAATAAATTTCAATCCACAGGAGATCCTCGTGTGTGGAAAAAAATAAATATATAAATGCACTAAACAAAAATAAATGCCGGTTACCGAAATAAACAACCATTATTCAGCATATTATGCGACACTGTATTATAAATTTCAATTCTATTATTGGAATTAAAGATTTTTCTATTCAAAGTGTGTGTTGTATGTTGATGTGCTGTAATTTGGAATTTTCCTTGACCAAACTTTCAGTTCTTTTTTGAATTTAATGTTATTATATTTTTTTATTTTTGCTGGTATGTTATTATATGTCAGTGGAGCCTGACATAAATGATTTTAGCAAGATGTCATCCTTTGGGGTAAGTAAAGTAATTTAAGATATCTTCTTTATATTTATGTTGATCTATGATAATATATAATTTTTGCTTGTTAAGAATCTCTGTTTTAACGTATACAAGTTCAAATAGGTATATAATAGATTTTTGTGTTTGTTAAACCAATTCTATTAGCGTCTTATTTGCAAAGCCCCAAACTGTTATTCCGCAAGTTAGGTGACATTCTTCTAGTGCGCAATATAATATTATCTGTTTTTTTTTGTAAGAAAATGCGTGTGGAATTTATACACCAAGAATATCAACAAAGCCGGCTATTAATGAATACGCCCAGATGTTTTATATAGGGTGATTCACAAGTCGTGACTAAAAATAAATCATCAGACACAGGACCGCATTCAGGGGGGTCTTCTATGTAACACCTTTTTCCTCAAGGGAAAAAAGTTTAAAAAAAAAAAATATTTTTTTAATATCTTCCAAACCGTCTGCTGGAATGAACTAGAATTTGGTACATGTATTTACCTAAGTAATGTCCACATTCGAAAGTCTTTACTTAAAATCAACGTGCACCAGAGGCGTAAATATAGGGGATTAGTGGCATTGTTTTTTCATATAAAAATAGTACGCCACCTCTTTCTCCTGCCCTCTGAGGTAGTTTTAGGTTCTTCAAAAACATTTTCTATCTAAGCTCCCAAAAAACAATCAAGAGGAGTGAAGTGTCCGAATAAAGCCACATAAGTATGTAGATTGAAAATATACGTTTCCGTCAACTCTGAGCTCCTTTCAAAGTACAATGTGAATGATGTAAAATAAAATTCAAAGTGACCTTAGCGTTAGTAAATTAATAAGATGGGGATGAGTCAGCAAGACATTCTTATTTCAAAAGCATGTATTCGCTTATGTGAGAAGTGGTTACGGACGCATGTATATACCTTTTTTCAAACAGCCTGTCTGGAAGAGTATTACGAGTAGTGGCAGATGGTTTCATGGTGTGAATAGAGATGATGCTACCAGTCTCTTCTTTGTCAAAAGTTGCATTTTGGTTTACAAATCATAGTGCAGCTGTGAAATTGTATGTGAATATTCCACTGTTATGGAAGAATTGGGAGGCTGATTATTTTTTTTCTTATTCTTATCTCTTCAAAAGTCTTTAATTTCTCGAAAACTCAAATTGCAAATTTTATCAGTCCTCCCGTCCCTAATAACTTGTGATTTGGTCAAGCATTCTGGGTCATTTCATGAAGTTAGTAGATCATATCGGTAAGCAACTTGTCATCACTGATCTGGTCAACGCACATCACTCTGGCCAATGGATAATGATATATTTCATGAACTGGTCAATTTTACTATATTGCTTCGACCTATAAACCATGAACAAGAGGTTCGCAATTTAACAGCCAAAATACAGCATTCATCCTCCTCGGGTAGGGTCAATAGGATAAATTTAAATTGGTTTTTTCCCACGATACGACCCTTCAGTCAAACGATATAATGTGTATACTCCAAATGCCGGTAGCTATTATCAATCCTGTGGGCGGAAATAAGCATTTCAACCACCAGCATTCCTCATTTTTAGACCAATTTTTTAGCTTACCGTCAACTATAATTGGGGACGCTTGATACATGAGTGCTCAACCATATTCGTAGGTCTCTACGTAGAGCTCGTTTTACCCTCGCTATTGAGGAAACGTTTGGAGATTGTTAGAGAGGCAAAAGCTCAATAAATAATTTCATAGGCGTTATATTTTTAGTTGGTTTAGTGATTTTCAAAGACACGTTTTGTGTCAAATATACAGGCTCACCATTTTTAAAAAGATGATTTAGCGACGTTCAACTCATTCTCCTTGCCATAGAAAACCGAATTATTTTAGTTAAGATGCCTCGTCATAACGCTGCGCACCTGACCCCTTTGCAGATGTTTATTTAATTTAATGTTGAAACAAATGGAACAGGCGATCTTAGTACGCTGTGTTAGTGAAATATCAAGTTTGTGTCAAACTGTTCAGACACGTTATGTGCTTTTGGGACAAGGATTTTCATTAGATTCAGTTTTTTCCAAAATATATCCCTCTCTTGATTTATTCGTTGAAACCAACAAGTTATCTACAATTCGTTTATAATTTAAAACAGAAACTACCAGCATATTTGTTTCTAAGCGCAAGAAAGAATTTAATTTGCTTTCAGTTACCTTTGTGACAGTTTTGGGTTAGTGAGAATTAATTTATTGATTCAGATCTTACTTCCAAAATGGTTTACAGACTGGATGAAGCCGCTCAAGTTGAAGTTTTGGGTCATTTTGGAATAAATCCTAATATCTTATTACGCAAAATTATTGCTACGACTGGTATTACATTAGGCTCTGTACATACAGGTACTAAACTCCATAAATTTCATCCATTCAAAATGAACATTGCAAGAGTTAACCGAAGATGATATCGATAGGCGAGATGAGTTTTGTGAACAAATGACTGCAGCGATTAATGATAATACCACTCATGTAAAGAATATCTGTTTCAGTGATGAATGCACATTTTATCTAAATGGATTTGTTAATAAGCATAACTGCAGGTATTGGAGCAATGAAAATCCTCATGCTTTTGTAGAAACGTATACCCAGTACCCTCAAAAATTAATGCTAGATCTCCTGATTTGACGCCATTAGACTTTTTTCTATTGGGCCATTTGAAATCTATTGTGTTTACTCCCCAATGTGAAGGTTTGAATGAACTTCATCAACGCATCATCGAAAGGTGCCATGTCATCCCACAACATGTTTTTGAAAACGTCCGTCAGGAATTCGAATATCGCATATATCATTGTTTGGCCAATAACGGGCAACATTTTGAACTCTTATTGAAATAAAAAGTGATATTTTCGTGAGTTTTTGTTTTCTATTTGAACAAATTAAGATATATATATATAGATTTTTCTAATTTTCTTGAAAACGAATCGACCGATTTTGATAAAACGGCGAAATAAAATCCTTTAAAACAAGCTATTACTCGATACTGCTTGTCATTTAAAATGGTTTAACCCTGGGGGGTAGAGGGTGAAACGGGTTGAAGTAGTTTTTGGTTAAAAAACTGTCCCCCTTGACACATCTTTTGACGTGTCTCGGCGTTTTTGATGCTCCATTTATTTTTTGCGAAAAAGTACATTTGCGTTTTTGACCACTGTATTGATCACTCAAATTCGAAAAATAGACGAATTAGGCTAAAATCGAATGTAATAAAATATATTTGACCCAAAATGGACTAATCTAACTCTGCAAAGATAGCAGGAACGCGAACTATCAGACTATGTTTTTAAGATAAAATGCCCAAAAACTCAACAAATATTCATCAAAATTTATAAATATGTTATATCAATCTCTGTCTTTCAAAAAGGTCCATCCAAATATGTAAAAAAGTGGAGCATTCAAAAAAATATACTTTGACACGTGGGTCAAAATTGGGACACTCGGTATGACTATGAATATTTTAGAAATATGCCTCCAGATAGTCTACCACAATATTTGCATTTTTTCTTGTTCACATAACCGTCTACGTGAAAGTGGGCCTCGTCACTGAAAACAACGTTCTCGAATCTGCGCTGCGTAGGAAAAAGATTCAACTTCCGTTCAACACAAGATTTCCGTGATACGTAATTACTTTCCTTTGAAGCTTGGACTGACTGGATCTTTTAAGGATGAAAACCCATTTTTTTCCTTAATTATGCCATGCAGTATTGACTTAGGGATTTCCAAAGCAGCAGAATGCTTCCGTACAGAACCTCGAGGATTTACAATGACCGTATCGTTTACTCAGTATACAGTAAGGGGTGGGACCAGCAATGGGTTGACCAAGAGTAGAGCCTGTTTCACGGAACCTCTTAATCCACTTTTTCAACAGGTCCTTACTTGGGGCAACTCTTGGTCGAATGTTGTATCGTGTACAAAGTTGAATGAACCATTATTCTTAAAGTGAACCTCGATAGCAAAAGCGAAATGCATTGTGACTATTTAACCCGCACGCCGAGCGCGTCGATCAAGACCTCTCCCCACTTTGATTGATTTGAAATGTGAACTTTCCCACTAGTTTCTGGCACGCCTAAGCTTATGTTGCGACCTATTACATTTCCTAATGCTTCATCGTATTAATATTGGTCGTGGATGATTCATGATTTTACTGCCGTCCTTAAAATAAATTAGTGTCAGATACCCTTCCCAAACTGTCATGTATTAGTATTACCAAAAGCCTTTGTTCTGGATGACAATTCTATACCTGCAATTCAAGTGAGTGATATAGACGATTGTTGATTCACCTTTAGTCTAAGAAAATTAGACTGAAAATCGTCGATCAGATCGAATAATTCGTGTGGTTTTGAAAAATGGTAGAGATATGTGTCTGGATGAATATTTTAAAAGTTATCGACTGTGGGAGGTGAGTCAGCGGTAAGCTAGTAAAACTATGTTTATAATTCCTTTTACATTAATGATCTACATTAAATTTACAACACATCATGTCATATACATTTTTACTGTAGGATCAATACTTTAGGAGCTACACAGTGTCCTAGTTGAGAAAAATTAAAATAAGTGCATTTATAAAACGTACAAAACGCCCGACTGCATCAAGGCTAATTAAGGACACATAAATGTTAAAAAATAGCATGTCACTCATTTCTGTAAGCCTTTCAATCGGTTTGTTTCTCTGTTTGCTAGTTCTATAACTGCCTATCACTTGAGAAGTACGGCTCATATTTTGAAAATTTTTACACAACGTTACTAAATGTCAAGAACGAAACAGCTTGATAGTTTATTGAGAATTGGTCCAATGGCAGCGCATAAAAAGGCCAGAAACTAAAAAATAAAGATCGCTCAAACCTCTTCTGACGTTTGACTTCAGAGGATCCTCATCATTTTTAAAAATTTTTACCGGTAAAATATTTAGGGGTAGGGAAGGTTATATTACAATTTGTTGATGGTAGTATATTTATACGCTTCCAACCTTGGGAATTCTAAACACTTATCAGACATAATTCACACATAGATTTCCCCCAACATTAGCCTTCAAAACTTAGAAGTATTCTCGGCAGACGGATCGCGAGCCTAACGGCCGCGTCTGCTGCCACCAGCAGGGGGCTGATCCTAGTAAGTGTTCTGGTAGTACTGCCGGGCCATAGCATAGTGTTCCTTATGCTTTGGGCGCGGTGCCACTTTTGACAGGGTTAGGTATCAAATACCGATTGGACAGGTCTACGGAGAAAGTACTGCTCGGATTTGGATTGAACGTTTACACAAGGTTACTGTTATGCGAATGACGAAGAAGCTTTGTAGTTTTTGAAAATCGGTACTATGGCATTGGAGAAAAATGGCCGAACAAAAGGGAATTAAAATCGCTCAAACTTCTTTTTTTGACATTTCAGATGATCCGGATGACTCTTCAACAATCTTTTAGGGGTAAAAAACTAGGGGTGAGGTTTGTGGGGGGCAAAAATGTACTTGTTTTATACTCGTATTTATCAACTAAGATACCTTATAGCACCTAAAGGATTGGTCCTACATTAAAAACGGATGTCATAATTTGTAAATGTAGAAGGAATTATAAACATACAAAAAAGATTATCTTGGTTGAAGAGTGACTACCTTGAATTGAGTTTGATGTGTTAATAAAACATATTTCTTCTAATTGAGGTCCACCTCTTAATCATTGTAAGAGCTATATTTCTTTGAAACAATGAAATTACCCCTCTTCTAGTACTTGTAATTTCGAATCAATGTCATAATTACATATAAACTCGTGCATCCTCTTTAGTGTGAATTATTAAATAAATAATGCAAAAACCTAAAAAAAAGAACATCCCCTACCTTCGCTCACCTCCCACAGCGAGGACTTTCAGTATGTTCATCTGGACACCTCAAGGAATAGCTCTACCAATTTTCAAAGCTACACAAGTTTGATCTGATTACCTTAACTATATCAGGTTATTTCGTTTTCGACGAAAGTCATTTTCCATTAATATGCGAGGAAACTACAGCACTTCCAATTCCAGGTATTAAGTTTTTCAGACATTTTATGATACCTACATGACGGAAAGCCATATCAATCACCGCGTAAACTGAAAAACGGCTGAGGAACTTTCTGTACAATTAGGAGAGCGATATACTGTTAAACAGTGATGTCAAAATAAGGAAAACAGCAGATAATCTAAAATAGATATAGACTATGGACGTGGGTAAAATATCGCAAGGTCATACGAGTTGACTCCAATTGACTTTTGTTGGGTTGTCTGGAATAGCAAGCATTTGCCGTGTCATGCGTGTCGGGCTTCATACAAATTGTCATGCATTGGTTTTTTAGATAAAGAATTTTGAGAATACCTCAAACACAATCTGTTTTATTCTAATGTAGCATCTGTATTATGCGAGAGAATTCTGTTTCTCTGGTTAAATGAAACTACTGTTTGCAGACATGTGGGCCACCATGGTGGTCTTGTTTCTTTTCCTGTGCCTTAAATGGCCACCGTTATGGTCTAGATGTCAGAAGAAAGTAGTTACATCATATTTAGTTTGATTTGGCCTGAGAAACAAGGATTCCTATATGTTTGGTTGTTTCAAAACCGGTCAGGCATTATTGGAAAACCCTTCATAATATTTAAAGTAAGGAATCATCAAAATGTTATGTTAATACCTTGATCTATCCTACATAAAAATGCTGTACAACGAAGTTGTGAAGTTTGGAAAGAGACATCCAACAGTTACCTAGAACGCGACCTTGACCATGACCTTCACGGCATTTGAAAATACAGAAAGTTTTCTCAAATGAAAACACATATTTTTGACGCTGCAAACTTTTATGTTACGTCTATGCCCTTCCTCATGACCTTGACCGGGACCTTCAAGGTCATTTGAGGTAGCCTAGAAGAAAAGGACAAAATATCAGAGTCAGACTATTGACAACAGAAATATGAAGAGTATAAAATTGTATGTACTTGCACGCGACCTTGAGCTTGACCATGTACTTCATGGTTTTACGATGCTCCAGGATTTACTGGTACGCAAAATTACATTTCCGGAGACAAGTATGAGAGTTAAAAGAATAATTTGACAATTAACGGTTAAGGTGAACACGAAATTATAACATTGACCGTTTCACTTTTTCACTTCCTCGAAAAAAAATAGAGAGGCACTGAAACGTTTAGATAACCTTCGAATGACTAAAGCTCATGGTCAAGGTCATTGATAATGATACACTTGAACACAATGTTTTCCGCTCTCTACAACTCCGGTACCATGTAGGGGGTTTCAATGAAGCAAACTGCAATGACCTTGAAGTGACCCTTACGATCACGTTCGAGGTCACCATAAGATGACCTCTGTAAACCTCACAGCATTGTTCTACAACGTTTTTTCTGGAAACCATATCTTTAGAAACATTTCAATGTTTCTATACTTTTAGACCTCTATAATCGTATCCATGCCAAGTTTGTTCAACGAGTCTTATAATTTTATAAAAACTCACTCAAGAAATGGTGATCTTTCGGTCAAAGGTATTCTTGCAGCTGCATCGTAGTTCAAATCGTTCACAATCAACCAAACCATTTCCTGTGTCCAGGTCGTGCCTGAAAAAAATTAAAGAATATTTTTCCTTTAAGATATGAACACCGAGAATTTAAAAATATTGAGATGGAAAATTATCATCACAGCACTCAACGAACCAGACAGTTATTTACCAAACAGAAGCTGTACAAATTTTGAGTAAAACCAATCCAAATAGATATAATCGATTTATTTTTTGTCAAAATGTTTAAATGAATGGTAAATGACTTAGGAGGCTGTATAAGGGCTGCATTTAAACGTAAACACTCTTGCAGCTGCTAAGATTCACAGCAGTGCAAATTGCACTACATGAGCGAAACAACAAGCATAGCGTTCTCCACGCCTTCTCCACATTATTTGGCGATCATCAGGTGAATATCTCGTATAACGAAGATGTTATATACCTTTCTCCGCATGATATTTTCTGTTTGTAGATCCTTTGGGCTTGAAGTACCACAGCAAGTGGCTATAACCGGCCGCGTGGCTGTGGTTAGATGTCGCCTTGAAAATTCGAGGTCTTCTAGCCATGTTGTACTACAATGTGTAGGTTGGTTCTTGTTGTGGACTTCGTGTGTGATTTTTTTCCCTCTCCATCTTTGTTTCCTCAGGTTACACCCGTATCCGGATGTATGAGCATGTGTATCTACTTTTGTCGTTGCATATGTGCATTCATTTCGGGCCTGAAGGAGCCAACCAGCAGAAATACGTATCGCTCGGGTTACCTATCCTATTTTCTGCTCGAATCCACTTTCCTTCTTTTGCGGATTTTGACCATTATTTTCCTATTTTTTTTGTTATATATATATATATATATATACGATTGTCATTAGTTTCTTTGTACAATTTAAATTTTTGAAACAAAGGACAGCTTTTACGGCTTAACAGTTCCACCATCGCTCTGCTAGCTGGGTTATTTCAGTACCTGACCTTTGGGAGTATACGTATATTAAGGCTCGTCATTTTCACGTAGAGTTGTTTTAAGGGAAGGAATTTGCTGTAGGTAAGCGAAGTATGCCGGAGATTATATTCCTGCTCTGTAGGTGGTCGCATGCCATCTAAAAAGTATTTCCCCGGAGTCAGCAATCCACTTCATGTATCCTTAATGTCACCGGTGCACAGCTATGCAGCTTTCTTAGCGGAGCTGCTGATGGGAAATTGCAAAGGTATGATAAATTATACTGATTTCTCCAAAGACGAAACTAATATTTTTTTGCTAGAAAAACAGCAATCTGCTTCTGCAAGCGCTGTGCAATAAGCACGTTTTGGGAATAACCTAATAAAATACATAGAGAATCGATCCAATGAGTTTGCTTACAGGGCTTTTCAAAAAGCGTCTTATTTTTTAGACGAATCATATTGGCAATCTGAAATTTGGGGTAATGAAATTGATGCTCGAATACTAGATTTTACTGCAAAAGTGGCAGTTTAGAGTTTAAAGATGGTGGATGGGTGCCATGTTGGACCATTCATTGTGCAATGGAGGTTGTATGAGTACCTTATAATTCTAGAAGATAAAATAACCATCTTTGAAAATGGCGAGCTGGCAGGCTGTCAAAGGCTATAGGTGAAACTACATATAAAAGTATCTACATCTCGATCGAAATTAGGGAATATTGGGTCATATCACTCTAGCCAAATCTTCAGATCGTTAGCTCGCTCCTAAGGGCCTCACAATGCGTTTTTCCGAAAACTATTTGTTGCTGGTGCAATTTTGCTTAAAAAGTTTATAAGCTCTGATACTACATTGTTATATCCAAAATAACCGTGATTTTTTTATAAGTTTGTGTGAAGGTTCGACAAAATAATTCTTTGAATTTCTATTTTCGAAAATCTGGTTAGGTAATGAGAACTTAGCAAACAAATTCATTGTATATCAATGCTTTCTTGGGTTGCTCCCAGATCCACCAACAAAATCATTCATTTTTGCCTGGAAGTCGCGAAAAATCGAAAAATTGCATTTCCACCAGTTTTGTCAAAATTTGTAATAAAATATTCGATTTTAAAAAATGTAAAAAAGCCGTGAATTTTTATAAACTGATTTGTAAATCACCATCCGTCACCAAAATCGACCCCTTCGCAAAGCTGGTATTTATTGAGAATTGTTCGCACTTAATAGTCCAGTCACCACGCGACCTCTAGATGACTGACGAATCTGGCTATAAACTAGGTATGGTCTACTTGCAATTGAACAAACTAAACATGATGCTTTTGTCTGTCTGACCGAAAGACAGCCAACCATACAGGTAGATGGATCAAATCGGCATTATAGGAGCTATTTTACTTCTAATCGATAGCCAAAGATATAATAAAATCATTTTTGATCAGACTGGGATGGAGAACAAGATACTAAAATTTCGACATTTTGAAAGGGAGCCATTTTTCCTAAAAACACATAAAACGATATACTGTCGAATTTTTATGAGACATCCTATATGAAAAAGACATCCCATAAAGAGCTTAATATTAAATCCTATAACTTCTGCATAATAGTTTCTTTTTCAAAATGTTCTTTCAAGAAAGTTAGAAGGCTGTTCTCACAATGCTTTGCGATAACAGAATCATATTCATAATAGGATTCGTCTTACTACACAGTAATAACTACACCTTGACTACGCACAATTACTTTGAAAATTCATCTGTTGAGACTTAAGGCTACTAGGACTGGAGATAAAGTGAAGTGAGATTACACATAAAGCCATCCTGCAGTTGTCGGATGAAATGAGTTCCGGGAAACAACAGACCCTACAACTTGAAGGAGCATAGTAAGTCCAGATGTAGGAAATGAATTTAACACTAAGCGTCGCGTGAATTAGCTGCTAGCGTACAATTCCATTAAGCAAGCTAGCTAAATTGTTCTCTGAATAATTCGAGCAATCTATCTAAGTGCACTGGATGGACAAGCAAGCGTATACCAGATAACATAGAGAAGTGGGTCTACAGAATAACGCTTGTAGCTTAGCTACAATCAAAATGGCGGAGGTTTCATCGAAAATTTTGTGAATAGTATAGTCGATGTGATATATGAAAGCGCTTGAGTTATCACCGGACTTGACAACTTGAATTTTTGACTTTTATTGTTTATTCATACCGCTTCTTGTTATTTTTTTTTTTTAATTTTAAATGATCACCTGGAGTCTGGTTTGTCCTAAATTCTATCCAAACCTAATTTAGTCCGCTTGAAACAAACACGAGCTGTCCATCACCATTTTTGTTTGCTGTCGCTGCCTGCCCGGGCATTTAAGGTCCGATAGCCAACACAAGCGTGCTGATTTGAGTACACAACAGATCACTCACAATACAAGAGACCACGCAGAAAGCTTGTTGGGAGTGGTTTGCGCCTACAAGTAGCATCCGAGCTACAGGGCCACGGAGTGCGGCGAAGCATACCCGGTTTCAGTTTATTGTGGGTTTGGTGCACGATTTGTAATAGTTGTTTGACAGTTATTTATGTTTTTATCGACCCTACTAACCGGTCCATCAACATTGCAATTCACATTAACACAATAACATTTATTTTTCGAACTAATCTAACGTTTGTTTTGGGGATCTACCGCGATTTCAGCTTCACCACTCTTCGTTGAACAATTTGATTTGGTAGCACTGGACAGTTATGTGACTGGACAGCTGAGCTGACGAAGGACAGTATGGTTTCAAGTAAAGCGTGCCTCAATAAGTGCACCGGATTTGATTTTCAAGAAATACACAATTTCTTTTCTAATTAAGCGAGTATTTATATTTCAACATGAAGAGGAATAGTTGCGATTACACATGAAATAGAACACTCGGTAAAAGGCCACCACGAAACCTCTGGCACAGGGTCAGTCTTTTCTTTAAATACTGGATAACAATTTCGCACAAATGTGGCTCTATTTCGTCGATAACGCGCCGTATTTCTTCTTTAAGGCGATCAACTGCTTGTGGTTTGTTCGCATACACCTTTTCCTTCACATAGCTCCAGAAAAAGAAGTCCATTGGCATTAGGTAGCACAATCCTGGTGGTCAATTTTGATCGCCAAACCGACAGTTGACACAGTCTGGAGACCGTTGGAAGTAAATATCCTCCACATCAATTCGATCCAACCGGGGCCACAAAAACTCGGTTAACATTATGCAATACCGCACACCATTAACGGTTACCGCAGTTTCAGCTGCATTTTCGAAGAAATTCGATCCAATCACTCCGCCACTCCACAATGCGCACCAAACGGTAACTCACGGCGGATACATTGGTGGTTCGATTATTACACAAAGGTTTTCAGAACCCCAATTTGGACAGTTCTGCTTATTGATGTACCCGTTCAGTTGAAAATGTGCCTCATCAGAGAAAATGATTTTCTTCGAGAAATCCGCATTTGGTGGTGCTCCAGCGCCCAACCAACGAATTCACGGCGCTGCGCATCATCCGTTGGCTTGCGTCAGTTGAGCTTTGTACGCATGCAAGCACAGGTCTTTTGTCAAAATTCGTTGCAGAGTGGGTCTGGTAAGGTTCCATTCTTGGTCACGTTGCAGAATGGAAGTCCTGGATTCTCGGCCACGCTTTCCCACACTGCGACTATATTTTCGAGGGACCGACCAGGACGGCGACGAACAGTGACCTTTACACTCAGCAACGTGAATTTTGTCTCAAATTTTGTAATTAAACGGCGAAATCTCAACTCATTTGGCGCATTATTGCGACCGAAAATGATACGTAATTTGCGAACTGTTTCCTCGTAATTGTCTCCATTTTTGTAGTGTTTTCACAACAATTAAACGTTACTCGTTTAAATACTGCTCCATGACGACTAATCGCGTGGTCATCAAGTAAGCATCATACCATTTGTACAAAAAAAATGGCGGCAAATCCAAATCCGGCTCTCTTGTTGAGACACCCTTCATAATAAATATTTTCCTGTGTTCTTATATATGATTGATAATACTTTGCATAAATATCACCGCACACACAGAAGATATGTGTGCCAAACAGTAGTTCCTATATCTACAAATCACAGCATTAGACGGCAATTACATCGACACGATTCCATTTTAAAAACATATCCTTTTTTCAAGAATTGTCTGTCTCAGGTAAGTAATACACTGATCTGCTCAATAAAGTGCTAAGTAATCGATGTCATGTCAATCTATACAGGGTTATCCAAATTAAGTGTCCACCATTGGTAACTTTGTTATTAGTAAAAATACAAAGTTGTTTAAATTAGCAAACTAGTAGCATTTTTAACGCTGGTAAAAATGAGAAATAAAAAAAAACAATTGAGAGTCGTTATTTTGATTTTTTTCAGTAAAATAACATTTTTTTAAATGGAAACCCCTGTATATTATATTTTTTTCTGTTAAAGCATCAAATTTTAAACAAAAAAGTTCATAATGACTTTTCCGCTAAAGTCAAAAATAAAGTCAAAATAACGATAAATATTTTTAATTATTTGCAGTATTATAATATTAAGACGGCTATGAAAACAACATGGCGTTCGCGATTTGACAGCATTAAGATAAGCGACAAATTGTTAAACTGGACATACTCGCAACTAGAAGGATTTGGAAAACAATGATAAAATCAAATAATGTCAAACATTAGTGTAAATACTTGTGTCATTAATTTAAAGAAAAATGTTCTCCCATGAAGAAAAGTGTGATATGTTAGAATGCTATTTAGTGTGCAGAAAATCCTCCTTGAGAGCAAGAGAATACTACAGTGAATTATATCCCGCTCGCATTCAACCGTATGAACGATATTTTCTGAGACTTTATCGAAAATTTAGGGGCAACGAAAATGTTTTTGCTAAAACAAGGGCAAAAAAAGAATTCATAATAAGCGAGGCCACGGAAATTGCAGTTATTGGATATTTTGAAGCTTATCGTGAGAATTCAATAGCAGATACTCTCAAGGACTCTAATTTCAGTTATGGTACTGTTCAAAGGATTTTAAAAAAATACAAATTTATTCCGTATAAGTACCGACCAGTTCAAACGCTTTTGGCAGGGGATCCAGAGAGAAGACTTGTCTTTTGCCATTGGTATCTTAGCTTCTGTCGCCAAAATGTAAATAACTTTCGTTACCTTTTATGGACAGATGAATCAAATTTTTCAAATTCTGGAATGTTTAATAGAAAAAACCACCATTATTGGTCAAGAGAAAATCTTTTGTTAGTACATCCAAGAGGCCCACAAGTCCGTTTCAGTTTCAACGTTTGGTGCGGTATAATTGGTTCAAAAATTGTTCTTTTATGAGGGAACCCTAACTGGTGAAAGATACGTGGAATTTATGTCAGAAATTCTGACTAATTCCTTAGACGAATTGGATCTTATAAGTAGACATCATCTGCATTTTCAGCAAGATGGCGTACCTGCCCACAACTCCAGAGGTACTTATCATTTTCTAAGTACTACTTTTAATGATCAGTGGATAGGAACAAATGGATACAGTGGCCTCCCAGATCACCAGATCTAAACCCACTTGATTACTTCTTGTGGGGTTACTTAAAGAACCAAATTTACAAGCGAAGGTACGATAACCTTGACGCGTTAAAGACTGCAGTTAGAGAAAAGATAACCCAGATAGATGGTAGGACCATACTTAAGACAGTTCGAGCAGTTGAAAAACGTGCCCAAAAATGTATTGAAGGACAAGGTGGTGTTTTCGAGCATCTTCTTTAAAAAAAATTGTTATTGTATTTTGTAAGATTATAAGTTGATGTTGAAAATAAAGTTTGTCGATACAATTTAATTGTTTCAGATTGGAGGCCATAACTTCAACAATTTGTAACCTAGGAGAAAAGTTATTGTAAGCTTTTTTGTTTAAAATTTGATGCTTTAACAGAAAAAAATATAATATACAGTGGTTTCCATTTAAAAAAATGTTATTTTACTGAAAAAAATCAAACTAACGACTCTCAATTGTTTTTTTTTATTTCTCATTTTTACCAGCGTTAAAAATGCTACTAGTTTGCTAATTCAAACAACTTTGTATTTTCACTAATAACAAAGTTACTAATGGTGGACACTTAATTTGGATAACCCTGTATATTATATCCGATTTGATTCACGAGATTTGGGCAGCGATTAACGGCTCCTCGATTGGCCAATTTTCGATGCGGTTTTACGAAAACGCATGCTAATTAATCATTGTTGATTCGGATCATAGGTTTTGATCTTCCGATCAACTAAAAAAATATGTTGCTGTATCTAAACCAGTTAACTTATAAAGAATTTATTGATTTAATATGGGTATTAGAGGCACTTCTTACACAAATCGTATACTTTTTCGCTCGTCTGATATATGTTTTACAAAAAATCGACTATACTCATTACATCTATTACTAAAAAGATGAATTCTGATTGGGCCATTATGATCCGGATCAATAATTTCATCTTCTGTTAGTAAAATAGGGCCTTATATCCCTAAGGAATACTTTATCACCGAGAAAATATAAAAAATGAAAATCCGTACACTACAGTTCCAAAGCTTCCCAAATTCTAAGCTTGAAACATGGAAATCACCTGCTGCTACCTTTGCAAATTTTGGGATGTGTAAATAAATATTTTACTTAAAAATTGTATCCTTAGGGGGAACCAGCCTTCCGTATAAACGCAACTGCGTTTAGCTGTTTTATTTACATATACAGGGTGTTCCTTAAAGATATGCGAATATTAAAGGGTGTGAATTTACATGAAAAATTAATGTTAGTTTGCTTTATAAACTATGGTCAAAAAATGTTTCCTTACAAAAACTCGGGTTGTTGAAGTTTTAGGAAAAAAAATGAAATTAATTAATATTTTCGGAACCGCTTCAGATATGTCACTGACATTTAGTACGTAGTTATAGTTGATAAAGTTGTATATTCTTCAATGGAAAACAGTGGCGTGCGTACGGGTATTGACGTCGATATTTTTTAATAAAAAAATGATACGCCAAATAAAAATCATTTTTGAATTCCCCGTTCGATTTAAAACAAATGATCTCACTCGAATTGTTTTCCTTCGATGCACCATTTTTGAGTAAAAAAATAAAAACCGTTCTATTGTCCGAGAAAAGTAATGTAATAATAATTGAAGAATGCAATTTAGCAATAAATATCTAGTTGCTCTGGAATATGTCATCTGACAAGTCCCTGTAATTCTAACCTGTTCGCCTTGACATCTTTTTCATTATTTAGTTTGTACAATCTTGTTAATAATGGTGAATTATTCAAATGCAGAAATGGCGGAAATGCATGGTGAGCAAGCCAGAGGGATTTATCACCAGAGATATCCCGATCGTGCTTTGCCCGATAGTCGAACCTTTTCTAATATTCATCGTCGTCTTGTTGAAACTGGTTCTGTCCGAAAAGGAACATCTGAAGGTATAACTCTAAGTGTGAGAACATCTGAAATTGAGGAAGCAGTTCTGCAGGAAGTCGAAGAACATCCTGAAACGAGTACGAGGAAGACCGCTAGACACTTAAATATTTGCGATCAAATTGTTTGGAGAATTTTAGTGGATTTTTCGTTATATCCTTACCATATTTTATACAGGGTGGCGCATCGAAAACGAAACAGACGCATTCACTAGCAGCTCATTTTTTTTTAAAACGCTCAGACTCGTCGATTTTGTTTTTGAGGGGGACACAAGTTTGGCAAAAAATCACGTTAGCACATGCAGCCCCCTAAGCGGGGGCGACATCACCCCCAAAATCTTAAATCGAAAGGGGGGTCGAGTGATACCTTATCTTAAAGGTCTTTCAATTCCCTTTATAATGATATAAAATTAATGTACTTCAGTTCAGTAGTTTTGAAGATTTATTGATTTAAAGCTTAAATAAAACTAATACATCATCATTAGTGGAGATCAATAGATTTGGCAGAAACGTAATTTAAAAATGAAGAATGGACTGAGCCGTTAGGCAAGTAAATGTTGAAAATGGCGGAAGCATGCATACTAAGTGAAGGAGGCCATTTTCAACCATTTTGGTAATCATTTCGTTGGTTTTAATGCTATGTTTATGCTGTCAGTTGTTGTTGTTCATTACCCCTAATGTGTTTAATTTTTCTAATTAGATTAATAATAATTTTGCAAGTTTCGGTTACGGTTACGGTGTTTATTTTTTTACTCCGAGTTTGTGTAAGGAAACATTTTTGGACCATAGTTTTATAGAGCCAACCAGTGGCGCAGCTAGAGCCTCGGAGGCCCTGGAGCGACAAGGAAATTCGGGGCCCCCTATATGAAATTTTTTTTTCGACTCTACCCCCAGAATTGCTTAAATAACGTTTGAATTTCCCGCACATATACGGATATCGAGCACTGTTCGACGCGATCAGCTGCTGATGTCTGTGTCAGACTCAGCAGTGTTACCAAGAGTCAAAGTTACTAGAATCAGAAATAAAATTTGTTGTACTCAAACGAAAAAATGTTATTTTGTAAACAATCTAATAAAACTACGAAAAAAATATATAGTATTTTCAGGGGCCTCTAAAGTCTTCGCCGAGGTAAGATTCTATCAGGGCCAAAAAAAGTCCCCCGACGAAAAAAAGGCCCCCGACGAAAAAAAGCCCCCCGACGAAAAAAAGGCCACCGACGTAAAGGGGCCCCTTTTCGTCGGAGGCCCTGGGGCACCGCCCCGCCTGTCCAATGCTAGCTACGGCGCTGGAGCCAACTAACATTCGTTTTTCATGTAGTGTAAGAAAAAATCTTACCACATACCTAGTTTACACATTCTTTGAATCGTTCAAGTCAATTCACAGTACAGTTCTCAAAAACACATAAATCATTGTTCCTTAAACCGTTCAAATAGGCTCTGTGTATTTTCATATTTTCAAATTATATACATTCACCAACTTTTATTAAAATAAAACCATTTTAACTGGGTGTGCGGATTTATATGTCACTTAGTATATTATATTTCAAGTTGTTTTTACACATCCAGTCAACTGTATTCATGGGATGATTTTAACACAGACTGAGTTGGTGTTCTCATGACAAAGCAAATTAACTGATGATTCAAAAAGAGAAGATGTATATGATAATCCACTAAAGAGCGATATAGTGTCATGTAGCTTACCAGATCTTGGAAAAGTGATGATAAAGGTATCATCCGGTCTGGTCTTGAAATTGAAATACTGATGTGCATCCTTTTCGTACCCGCTTGGGAAAAACCATTTCTTTGGACCAACTTGTACAAAACCAGTTCTTTCTCCTGGAAGAAAAAATAATAATCGTGGTCAGGCAGATTACTTATCAGTTATTCCTCAAATTTTATCTAACAGTTTCTAGTTTGCGTTGCATGAATACTTTAAAATTCGACAGTAGTGCAAAAATATTAATTTCGGTTATTAGGAGGCCTAACAAAATTTCTTTTGATACTTATTGACGTATTTGGAGAGGTTAGGATGCTAAAATTAGTACGTATAACAACTTTTGTCCCACTGCTACTGAATAAGTTTTTCTGAATCATACCTTTTGCATCATGCAAATCCGTGTGTCACTCTTCGATTTGTTTGTTGGAATTCATCTACCCTTGTTATGTCAGAAATAACTGAACCGAGATTGATGAAATGGCGTCTACTGCGACTTTTTCTTTTTTCTCAACTTGCTGAAGTAGACAAGCGTTCAAAATCTGATATGCACCATTTAACAAGTGTCTGACCAAGTCAGTATACCTGACAGCATTTTTAATATAGCCGAAATTGAGCGTTTTTGCACATGGATCCCTTATACCTCAATAACTAATTAATAAAACGCTCTAATAATATAATAATAAAAATAATTATCGTCCTTATTAAAACTGTACAATTAGATTAATCTTACACTTAATCGCCCATGCAAAAAGAACAAAAGTTGTTGAGTAGCAGATATCAAACAAAAAAATACATGTTGCACAAAAGTGATGTATACAAAGGAAGTAAAGAAAAAACATTTAACAACATAGACCAGAGCAACCTATTTAAACTATGGGTCCAAGCAGACATGAGATTTGGCAGATTTCTTGAGGCAATTTAAGGACATGTTTCTGAATTCAGGTCTCAAAGCATTGTATGAAACTGCAGCACTGTAGGTGAAATAATGCTGGAATAAGGCTGTAGAGTGAATAGGTGTAGTTATGAAATTTGTAAATTTAATAATATGTCCATCATGTATATTACGCCTGAAGATCAGCTTTTCTCTTACGTATATGTGTTTGGAAATATATACAGGGTGACTTTGAAGTTGAGTCATTAATTTTCAGATAATGATTGTAGAAGGAAGATAAACCAAAATATGTGTGTAAAAATAGAAAAAAATTAAAAAAAAATTTTTACCTTGTTTTATAAAGTATCCTCCCGACAAGTATTTCAGTGCGGACCTGTATTTGATCGTGAGGTCCCCTGTGAGGTCTTAAGTCACCTGATTCACGAGCCCGTTGTACTACATTAACAAAGGCACGAGGGGTTGGTTGCACTCGATTGGGAAACCGATCCGCATAAACATGTGCCATTTTTTATTTCACTATTCACACGCGACTGAAACTGACTGTATGTATAACTGAACTGAATTGTAATCGTAAAAACATCGTTCCAAATTCTTTCGCTTTTTTGTTTCCGATGCGATGAACCGTTGTTGCCAAACACGAACACATGATATTATTGAGACAGGGCGGTACTTAAACTTCCAAAGGGCTATAACTTTGTTACTTTAATTTTACCAGAAAAATGGTAAAGGAAAAAAACATTTCTTTTGATCAGATCTACACACTGTTAAAATAAATGACTCAACTTCGAAGTCACCCTGTATATATATATATATATATAGATAGATATATACAGGGTGACTTTGAAGTTGAGTCATTAATTTTCAGATAATGATTGTAGAAGGAAGATAAACCAAAATATGTGTGTAAAAATAAAAAAAAAATAAAAAAAATTTTTACCTTGTTTTATAAAGTATCCTCCCGACAAGTATTTCAGTGCGGACCTGTATTTGATCGTGAGGTCCCCTGTGAGGTCTTAAGTCACCTGATTCACGAGCCCGTTGTACTACATTAACAAAGGCACGAGGGGTTGGTTGCACTCGATTGGGAAACCGATCCGCATAAACATGTGCCATTTTTTATTTCGTTTGAGCCACGCAACAGACACCACTGTTCACACGCGTTACCGACTGACACTGACTGTATGTATACAACTGAATAAAATAATTGTAAAAACATCGTTCCAAATTCTTTCGCTTCTTTGTTTCCGATGCGATGAACCGATAAGGCGGATTATATCCGTTGTTGCCAAACACGAGCACATGATATTATTATTGAGACAAGGCGGTACTCAAACTTCCAAAAGGCTATAACTTTGTTACTTTAATTTTACCAGAAAAATGGTAAAGGAAAAAACATTTATTTTGATCAGATCTACTCACTGTTAAAATAAATGACTCAACTTCGAAGTTTATGAATGGATACAAGGTAATGATATTTGACAGTATTTGTTGTTTTCACTCAGTTTAATTCAATAAGGCTACCAGAAACATGGTCAAAGCGCCTTAAACCGGAAATGAACCTAGAAAAATTATTTTACACAATTTGAATCCAATTTCTTATAATAACATCGAGATACCGATTCTATAAAATATCACAGTAGCTGAAAATGGGCATAACAAAAGACGAGCACAATTTTTTCCTTAGCTAAAGTTGAAAATCGCCCCGTAACGAAATACTGGCATCTGGCTACTGGATGTCTCAAAGGCATTTGACAAGGTGTGGCACAAGGGCCTTCTCTACAAACTGATCCATACGGGCTTCCCCTTCTGGCTCCTAAAACTTTTGAAATCCTTTCACGAGGGTAGGAAATTTCGGATCAAAATTAATAACGTTCTGTCGACAACACGGCCCATCAAAGCCGGTATCCCTCAGGGTTCGGTTCTTGGACCAGTCCTTTATTCATTTTTTATTCATGACGTCCCTTGCCCCAGCAGCTGTCAAACCTATCTCTATGCTGATGACACTGCCCTGGTGGCCCAGTCGTGATCTGGGGATCTAGTTCACGACAGGTTGCAAAGTGCAGTGGACGAGGTATTGGAATAGGCGAATCGGTGGCTGATCAAAATTAATCATTCGAACACGCAGGCAATCTATTGTACTAAAAGACGTAGCGGCGCCCCGTCTGAGGTTTCAGTGAATGGAGCTCGGGTACCATGGGAAAGCTCTGCTAAGTATCTCGGTGTCACTCTTGACATTGGGATAACCTGGCAGAAGCACACTGAAGCGTTAAAAACTAAATTCCAAATCTCGTTTCGGCAACTCTACCCTATGCTATGTAGAACATCAAAATTAAGTTTGATCAACAAAGTTTGGCTATACAAGATGGTTATTAGACCAGCGATCACTTACCAAGTTCGTCTTGGTGTTTTCTAGCCAAAACGCATTTGCGTAGCCTGCAGGTATTGCAGAATAGAACCTTGCGTACAATCACTAACGCCCCATGGTATGTTTCCAACGAGACCCTTCACAGAGACCTTGACATCGCTTACCTAAGGGACTAGATCAAACAACAAGCGCAGCTACGTTACAGTCAAGCAGAATCGCATAACAACCCTTTGTTGCGCGAGTCAGTAGATTACACAGTCGAGCAAGTTCGCAAGCACAGAAGGCCGCGACTCGCACAGTGAACAAAATTAAATCGTGCGACTTTAGGTCCAACCCAAACTATAATTTTTCTTCAACAACCAATCCCAAAATTAATTTTAGGATCAATTTAAAATTGCCGAATACTAACTATCAATGCCAAGGCACCCCTCAAATTGATGCATTTCTTTTTTCTTTGCTCTCCCTCCTTCTTTCCTTCCTTCCTTTCTTCTGCCCTTCTTTCTCCCTGACTTTGTTTGGTATCTGGGCAACCAGACCTGACAGACCTACTGACTTACAAGACTTCAACCAAGAGCAAAGGTCCTACGGACCGCTCTGACAGACAATGACGAATAGTAGTTGAAAATCGATTTATTGACATATAGTGATCTCAGCCTAAGGTTTTCTTTTTTTTATATCGAAGCGTCCGCGCAGGCAGAAGCCTAAATGCCGGAACACCGCGGCTGCTAGGATGATCCCAAAGAAATTTTGTTAATACGATTTTTGAACTGCCTAAGGTTAGTAGAACTGGGAAAAGCTCCCTCTTGTAGATTGTTCCACAGTCTCGACACTCTCGAGACAAAGGAGCGGCCGTATCGCCCAGTTCTGGATGTATGAAGCTCGACACGGTTACGGTTAGGATGGGACGCCAAAGTTAGTCGGGTCTGTCTGGCAGGCACATCGCGCGGCGGCATCATGGAAGAGAGCTCTGAGGTGCAAAGCCCGTTGGTGTAGCGGTAGAAAAGAGCCAGATCGCCGACGGCCCGCTGGTGCTAAAGAGTTCCGAGACTGTCTTTAAAAGGTTTTCGACATGACTGGTGAATCTAAGTTTCAAATCGATTATTACACCAAGAATTTTAACCTTGTCAACCGAGTGCAGTCTTCGAGATCCAACTTTTAATTTCTTCTATTCTACGATCTGATCAAAAAAATAACAGTATTATTGGCAGCCTGTGGTTATTCGGGAAGTCATACACATCTAAATGCATATAATGGTTTTCCGTATGAAAAACATATTCCAAGAAGGCACCCATGCTGAAATGAAGTATTCATGTATCAATCAAATCCAAAAACAAATGAAAGGGGACCCTTTTGAGAGGCACTGCAAAATCTACCCTCGATTTTACGATTCATTATTCCTCTGAACTAAATTGAAATTGGTGGAAGCTTGAGACAATTACGAATTTGCGGCTTTGACACTATCTACGGCTCGAACAATGAATATCCAAGTTGAGCATTTAGGTTTTTCCTGGCATTATTTGAGTTGTGATTTTAAAATAAACTACACATTATCATTACCACTTTCTCTTCTCTACGATCTGCTATTTCAATTTGTCTTTGTCCTCAATATTTGATGTGGATGTCATATTTGATTTTTGTATAGGTTAATAGTTTTCAATTCTGATTTGATATTTTCAAACCTTAGTTATTCAATATAAGCTAATATTTTCATATCTAGCCTTGATGTCAGTTTATTACAGGTTTATCCTATTAAATCACCAATGCATCAGCTTCTAAGAAACATATTTGAAGGACATTTCGATAATTTGCGCATTTATTAATCATAATAAGCTCCACACGACACTTCAGTAGTAGATTAATGTTATTTTGGTGCAAGTTGTGTGCATCGATATGGCGGATATGAAATATGTTTAGGAAGCTGCAACTTCGTAGCGAACTTTTATTTACTTTTGAATGTTTTAGATATAGGAAATGATGCCGTTCAGCTTTCAATACCTACTAATAATATGAGAACATTGTTCATTCGATGAGTTAAGACCAACTATAATAATAATAATAATAATATTTATTCACTCAATGTACAAAGATAACAAACAATATGAGTAAATAAATATAAAATCAAAACAGGCCCAATAGAAGGCATCGCCTGTACATGGACCAATAAATTTAAGTTGAAACTGTAGAATGCAAATGACAAAAATTAGCTACAGTAGATTATGTATTTAGTTGATGTTCGTATTTATGAGTTTATGAATTTCAGTCCTAGATATAGAATGTAGCCACTTTTTTAAATTTCTTTTGAAACAATTTCCGAAACGTAAATCTTTTAAGTCTTTAGGTATAATTTCATAAAATTTAGGCGCTAAATAGAGATATGATCGCTGCATTATAGATTTATGCGGTTGAGGAACTACTGTGCCACGAATTTTGTACCTGGTATAATGATTATGTTTAATTTTTTGGTCGGTGTTTACAAATTTATGGTACTGAGTGATACTGTGTAAGAAATAAAGCTGTCTTATATCATACATTCGAACATCTGCGTATAATTTTTCGGTGGGATAAAGTTTCGGTTTTTTAAATATCATTTTTAGAATACTTTTTTGAAAAACATCTAAATTATAGATATGTGAGGAACATGCAGCTCCCCATGCTAATATACCATATGTGAGATGAGGCTCAATCAGTGCATGGTATAGTATAATGTTCGAAGATATTTTTCTGTCAATATATTCCCAAGGTATTTAATTTTGTAGGATACAAATCTAACTTTCTTTAAAATATAATTGACATGGATGTCCCATCGTAAGTGAGGATCCAAGACCACTCCAAGGTATTTTATGTTGGGCACTATTAATTTGCATTTTTTGATCATTAATATTGAAGGAGAAAATTGTGTAATTTGGCAGATATCTAGCATAAGATCCAAATGGTAAAAAATGTGTTTTAGAGTAGTTAATGCTTAATTTTCTACTGTTAAACCACCGAATAATTTTGATAAAATCATTTTCAATTACATTTTTCAGATCAGACCAGTCAGTGCCTCCATATAATATTGCAGTATCATCTGCAAAACTAGTTATTTTGCCAACACAATTAATTTGGAAAATATCATTTAAATATATATTGAATAACAGCGGACCTAAGACAGTTCCTTGTGGGACACCACACTTAATATACATTTCTTTACCAAATGATCCTGATATCTGCACAGATTGTGGGCGATTTGACAAATAACTTTCGATCAGTGAGTACGCGTTTCCTCTGAAACCAATTCTCTCCAATGCTTCTAATAATAATTTGTGATTAACTGTGTCGAAAGCTTTCTTTAAATCAACAAAAATGCAGATTGAAAGGATTCTGTTATCAATATTTTGATGTATTTGATTTACAATTTTAGTTATTGCGTCCGATGTAGCCTTCCCTTCTGTAAATCCATATTGATTTTCACTTAAAATTTTGAATTTTGTGAGGTATCGAATCATTCTAGTAGATAAAACTTTTTCAAAAACCTTTGCTACACTGGATATTATTGATATTGGTCTATAGTTGTTAACATCTGTTTTTGTTCCTGATTTATGTATCGGTATTATATTACCTTTTTTTTAAAATTGAGGGATATATGCCAGATTCATAGCATTTGTTGATTAGGTAAGTGAGTGGTTCTGTTATGTCCTCGGCTATAATTTTCAAATGCTCGCTTTTAATACCATCGAACCCAGGACTTTTTCGATTTTTTAAGGACATAACAGTGGTGTATACTTCACATTGCTCGACTTTATCCAAAATAAATGAGTTCAAAGTTTTTTTGGAGGCTGAGTATTTTGTACATTTGCTTGTATATTACTTGCTAAATTTTCGCCTATGTCAGTAAAGAATTGTACAAATTCATCGCATATCTGTTGAGTATTTTTTAATACTGTTCCCGATGTTGTATTTAACTCAGTGACACACTCTTTAACTTTTGTTTTCCCAGTAATCTCATCAATAGTTGTCCAAAGCCGCTTAGGATCATTTAAGTTATTATTCAATTTATTTAGGTCATGTTTTCGTTTGGTTTGCCTTACAAGCTCTATAAATTTATTTTTATATTGGTTGTAGCAGTCGGTATTCTCTGTAGTTGGCGTTAGTTTCATTACATTATATAGTCTTTCTTTTTCTATTGCCGATGTTATTAATCCTTTGGTAATCCAGGCATTTCTGCTTTTCTCTTTGTGACTAATTATTACTTTATTGGTACTAATATCTATTAGTTTTTTTATTTTCTCTATGAACAGTCCCGTTGCTTTGTCTATATTATTTATAGAGTATAATCGTTCCCAGGATTCTTGTTTGAGATTTGATATTAGTTTTGAATTGTCGACAAAAAATTTGTAATTTTCCTGGTTGTTACTAACGGTAGGGATGTTAGAATGTTTTTCATTTGAAGATATCAGTAAAATAGTGGAGAAGTGGTCAGTAATATCGCTTTCTAGGATTATTGGTATACAAGTAATTTTGTTGGATAGGTCTTTCACAAAGCAGTGATCTATACATGTGCCACTGATGAACCTTGTAGGTAGGTTTATATAGGACAGAAATCCGTTACTTGATAGGATATTCAAGTATTCATTTGTGATGGGATCATCGTCCAAAATATTTATATTGACATCTCCCAAGAAAATATGTTGCTTTAAATGAACTTTATTTTGATTTTGAAAAAAAAATTCGATATTCTTTAAAAACTCGTGGGGTTCTGAACATGGCGGCGATAAATTGCAGATACCTCAATTTTGTTATGGTTAATTTGGATCATTATGTTTAAAATTTTGATTCCATCGGTGAAAGTGAATGTATCATGATTATATTGCAGTTTATTTCTTACAAAAACTATCACCCCATCGTTTTGGTTATAAGTGCCAAAGTTATACAGCGTGTCATATCCCTGCTGATTGAAGCAAGAAATATCAGCCACTTGCCACGTTTCAGTTAAAACTATTAGATTAAAATTGTACCATATTTGGTCGAGTAGTATTTTTAAGTAATCAATGTTGTGTTTTATACTCCTTATGTTCATATTAAAAATTCGAAATTTTGCATCAGAATTTTGTGTACATAAATTAAGTTCATCGACGTTTTGTGCTATATTTGTTGCAATACTTGGAATTTGGAAATCATTAATGTATTTATTTACTGACATTTTTAGGTCCTCTTTAGGAGTACTACTTTTGATATATTAGTTCATGTTAATGATTATTTATTATAATTATCATATTTCATCATCAAAATAGTTGCTTGTCCATGAAAACTGAAAGAATGCTTGGCTGATGATACGAAGCTTAGAAAATTCTGTTTTTTTAAGAACTACTGTTTGGCAATAACAATGTATGACACATCATTCATTTTTGGAAACAGACTAAAAAATGAAGATGATGATTGGGATCAAGGGAGAAAACATCATATTGAAATTCTAATGATCCCACCTTGTATTGAGGAAGAGTGGCAATGTTAGTATGTAATTTATTTTGGAATTCCACCTCAAATAAGGCCAAGTTTCTTCATCTGTCTGCGTAACATTTCCAGTTTCTTAGTCCGCAAGTTTATCCCCATTTAACCGACTATGTACATCTAACTGGTGCAGGCACCAATCTTTGTCACCATGTATCTCAAATCGAAAGAATTTCTGGGCCTTGCGCCCATTGGAACATTTGATCAGTACAACATGAACTATTACCGTACGAATTGTCATGGTCAAATTTCATATGTTTTGTGCCTGGTACTTTAGTTTTTTTGAACTGGTTCGCTCGAGTGGCCACGACCACCTACATTCAAGTCACCCATCTCCATCGGTCTGATTAGTGATTAGTAGAGATCAGCACACACAATACGAAAGAAAAAACTACATATTTAATATTTTTGAATTAATTTTGATAAACAGGAAAAATGTTCAGGATTGAGATTCGTTTTTGTACGAGGGATGTCTTTTAGGTTTTGCATATAGAAACATAGTAGGTCGCGCGGATCGAACGTCAGTACTGAATCTTAACCTCACTCTTTAGTAAACTTAAATTCAAAGTTTCATAACAATACGTGCAGTGTTCTCACTACAGTGAAATGGAACTCAACCGAGGACATTTTCGCGCCATAATTTATTACAACTTTCAGAGACAATTATCGCAACAAGAATGCCTTGTTGAGTTACTGTCTGTTTTCGGCAAGAAGCGCCACATCTGTCGACAATTTCCCGTTGGTATGGAGAATTCAAGAATTCAAACATAGACGGGTGAGTCTTAGTGACGATCCCAGGTTGGGTGCACCTAAAACAGCAGTGCGCAAACTCATCACTGAAGATAGACATGTGACGTATCGCGAGATTGAGGCGTCCTTGAAGATCTCAAAGACCTCAATTCAAAAAATTTTACATGAAGAATTCGGAGTAAGATAATTAGTTTCTCGTTGGATACCCCACCTGTTGACTGAAGAGCAGAAAGCAGCCAGGGTTAATTGGTGTCAAAAAACGCTTGACCGTTTCAATTCCGGAAACTCAAAAAATGTGTACAGCATTGTTAGTGGCGATGAATCGTGGTTTTACTGTTATGAACCAGAAAATAAACGACAGTCGGCTGTTTGCGTGTTCCAAGGTGAAGAAAATCCAAAAAAGTCAACCGTTTTCAAAGTGTTTCGGAAAAGATGATCACGACATTCGTGTCAAAAGCGGGTCTTATTGCAACAATTAGTCTTAATGAGCTAATAATTGTTACTGAGGATTGGTATATCACCATTTGTTTGCCAAAAGTCATCACCGAGCTTCGAAAAATCAACCCCAAAAGAAGAGTCATCCTCCACCAAGACAATGCAAGCTCGCACCCAGCCCAAAAAACAAGGCAGTATTTAACGGAACAAAACGTGGAATTATTGGATCATCCTCCATATGGTCCCGATCTAAGTCCGAACGAGTGCTTTACTTTCCCGAAAATTAAAAACAGACTGCGTGGTCAAAGGTTCCAGTCACCAGAAGAAGCAGTTGACGCATTCAAAAATGCCGTTTTGGATCTGCCAGCAAACGAGTGGAATAAGTGCTTCGAAAATTGGTTCGAGCGCATGCAGATGTGTATTAATCTGGAGAATACTTCGAAAAACAATAAAGTCATTTAAAACTACCTACCGTGTTGTTTTATTTCCATATGCAAAACTTAAAAGACATCCCTCGTATGCGTGTTTTTTATGATCTGGTCAAAACACTTTTCAGGGAAGTTACACTACTTCGAGGAAGTGCCAACATAAGCCGTTTGACCCCATTTTTCTACAGTGCGCCCTCGTTGTATCTGCTTTAATTTAAATTGAAAAACTCAGGTAAACATGGCAGATAGTTGCATATTGCACTTGTTACGACACTCCTTCAAAACTGATGTCAAGAAGACTACGCGGTGACAAAAAAATACTTGATGGAGCAACAGACTGACATGCAGATCGAATGGCAGACAGATATAACAACAAATTAAATGATATGGACTGGCACTTTGAAAGAATTCCAAATCCTCTCAAGAACCTCTTGTTTTAAAGCAGCATTTTTTTGGCAATATGGAATTCAATCAAGTACATCTTATTACTCTCTCTTCCAATTGGCGGAGATGTATTGCAATCGCGGAAAGTTTCTAAACTGAGATTCTTATTGCTTTTTGTATCTTACGAGACATGTCTGCCAGTCGATAATAATTGATTCTTCTATAACTCGGAAGGTCTGCTAGGATTTTATGGTAAATTTGGCACAAGATGCCAAGAACGAAAATGCTCTGTAGATGATCAAAAAACTGAAGAAATCGCAACGTCTTCCGAATAATCTTTGTTGGTAGTGAAAAAAACATTATAGGTGTGACATTTAAGAAAAACAAAAATTTCTTTTTTTATATATTTGAACCTCTTGGGCACTTTAAGGCTAAGGCACTGTCAAAAAATCTCTGTGCTTGTTGTTAAAAGCTTGACCAAATATAGATATATCATGACGTGGGGAGAATTGAGAGAATGTACTGTTACTTCTTGTAGATTTCCTACATGACACGCTCCCCAGAATTATAACATCACTTACCTGTGAAGTATTTCAGAAGCTCCTTATTCGTATTCTCATCTACCGCAGTTATTTCGTAGGGGAAGTTATTTTCACTGTCTTCTTTGTCGTTTTCCGAGAATTTTGCCGTAGGTGCCATCGCTAGAGACTTTCGCGACCGACTGACGCCTTATCGGTGTCAACTTTCGTGAAAATATTAACAATCGCTCTTTTATGTATATATAAATGAAAACAATATTATAATAGCGTTCTTGACCGCCAAAGTCTTCTTGGCGTGCTTGTCGGTGAAAGTGATTACGAGGTGCCTGCGACAGTATCGACTGTCAATGAACGGTTTATTTGCATATATGAATGTCGATAAATTTAGTAGTAGACACGTACAGGCAGTGAATAAGGTCAGATATGATTTTTGCATGATATAAAGCCTACAAGAAATAATTATAGTAACAGTAGTGGGTACTTCTGTAACTCCTGAAACTAATACTTCGGTTGTTTCAATTCATCTCTATGCTGTACTGGTCTACAAATAAAATCATGCGGCAACTTCCTTTTTCCAGCCTTTCTGCTGACCCTGGCAGCGTGTATATAAATATAAATTGGAACAGGTAAAATAAAGCTTGAGCAATAAGACTTCGTGTTTGCCTCTCTGCTAAATGAAACCACATATATTTGATTCAATTTTTCACTGACATTTTAGCCACCACGGTACATACAACTGACAATGACGATGTATTTAACCTCCTGGAACTTTTGTAGAAACCTCTTTTCGAAAGCACGCGTGTTTGCCAAGTGTTTGAGGTGTTCGGATATTAATTAGAGATAAGATCATTGAGCTTACCACGGTTCTACAGTTTGTTTCTAAATGCAAAACAACCATCACTGTCCCCGTGAGAACTTATATATTTCATAAAATAGGCCATCCTCACATAAACAGGACTATTGTGCCCAACAGACAACTAGCTAGTTAAAGCATTTAACATTAAATTGGTAAAAATGAGACTGGAAAAGCATGCATTTGTACATAAAAAAATATGCAACTTTTTTCAAGCTTTACCTCCTACGCCACTGGCGGGGAAGTATTGTGATCGCGAAAATGAGATTTTGTATTTTTTTGGATTTTATACAGAGTGTTTCAAATTCGACCCTCACCATTGGGATCTGGGAAACACAGGAATGAGTGGATACAGCAAGTTAACCTAATAAGGAAAGATATCAGTGCATACACAGATTGCTCCAAGACCGAGATAGGTGTTGAAGCTGGTATCTTCGTGCCGAAGCTAAAGATTAAAAAATCTCTTAGCTTAGGAACCTGGGCATCGATCTTCCAGGCAGAGCTATCTGCTATAGAGCTGGGTGCCAGAATGATCGCAGAACGACAACTAAGACACAGAACTATAATTATTTTTTCAGATAGTCAAGCCGTACTTAAAGCACTTGACTCCACCTACTCGACATTCAAATTAGTGTGGAATTGCAAAGAAGCTCTCGTTGGCATAGGGGGGGGGGGAAATGAAGTTCGTTTTATATGGATACCAGGACACACAGGTCTAGAGGGAAACGAGACAGCTGAATCTGGCAAAGAGTGGGGCTAGAACACCCTTCATAGGGCCTGAGCCCGCAATTGTGATTGCATACAATACGGCTAAACAAATAATCTCTGCAGAGATGGGCAGAAAGATCAGTCAATCTTGACAAAGAAGGTAACAGACTCTTTGCTGCGACTGAACAAGAATAGCCTTAAAGCTCTAGTAGAACTGTACACTGGTCATTGCAAATTGCGTCACCACATGGGCATGGTGGAAGACACTGAGTGCAGACTGTGTATGCAGAGAGATGAAACGGTCAGGCATTGTATTGTGCAGATGCCCTGCAATTGCCAGAATCAGGTACAACATACTTGGAGACGTAGTACTCCAAGCAGAAGTCCAGAAGGACATTTCTCCAAACAATTTAGGCGACCTCCTCACGAGGTCGGAGCTACTGGGAAAAATATAAATAAGTGTGAGCCCCAATAGACCAAAGAGTCGCAGTGGAGGATCGTTATTGATGCACTCACAATAAACATAACCTAGCCTAACCTAAGAGATACGAATTCGCTTAAATGGGAGCAAAGTTGCGTGTTTAGGTAATCAACAAAATGCCGTTTAGGAAGTTCCTAAATTCAAAGTACTTCCGGAGAGAGACAAAAAACCGGATGTTCCAAAACCGTTTTAATTTTTTCCTTACTTTATTTGTAGTGGAATTTCAAAATAAGTTGGACATTAACATTGCTACCTTTTTTCCTCTACAAGATGGATTCCCAAATACGTCATAAATGGACATTGGTAATTAAAAAAAGCGGAATTTCTTGGGCAGGCCTTGAAATTATGTGCTAGTAATTTGTTTCGCATACCAGATTTATCCCAGAATCACTTTTATTTTTTCCGACTTTATTTGAGATGTGTTTTCAAAATTAATTGCATTTTGTTATATCTACTTTTTATTCTCTACAAGATGGATAAGCCAAATTTTCAATTCGACATTTGATCTTTCCAGTACCAACTTTGTTTTTTCATATGGCCACTGTATGGGAATTTTGCACAATTAAATGGACTTTTCAGTCCTAAATTCAGTGATGTCCTTAGTTCAGCATGCATTTGTTGTTGGAACGAAAACCATCGAAATAGAAAGGTTTGGTGAAACCTGATCACAACGTGAAAATGTTATTGATGGTAATAACAATAATAACCATAAATAAGCAGAGATAAATACCTAAAAGCCGATACTCAAAATGTTGTCCATTATTTTGTAGGCAAACTCTTTTCTGTACATTGTTCGCTGCCCGATGTATTTCTTTTCTTCTCAGTCTTCCAAAGTCTGTTGCTATGTTCAGTTTGAGGTCTGGTTTGGTACATGAAGCAAATGAAATCTGATAATTATGTTCCATCCTCGTCGAAGTAAATATTTATAATACATATCGTAGTACCCTCGTACCCAACCGCCACGATTTCAAAGCGCACACGTAGAGAAGGAAAGGGGCACCGCGTGCCCGACTGTTAACACGTTAATCGGCGCGCATCGTTTTACGTGCAGTGTAGTGTCGAGGATCCGCTGAACATTTAGAATTAGAAAATAGGACAGAATATTGGCGGATAGATGTACATTGTGGAACGAGATACCGACCGACGGTCGCCTCTAACCGATCTGTTTTAGGTGCAAGTTAAATGAATATTAGTATGGATGCTTCACCGGCGCTACAAATTGTGCCTAACATGACGTTCTGACACTGTTGCTTGGGATAGCAACCTGGACCTAGCTTCTGATAGCCAACTCCATACCTAGGACGAACAAAGGCGTTTGGGATATCGCTGAAACATTGGACTCGGTTGCTTGGGATAGCAATGTGGACCTGGCTTGGGATAGTCCACACCAAGGACGATGAAGATGTTTCGAAAAATGACCCAATACTGAACTTCGTTGCGCAAATAAGAACACTGAAAACGTTTGGGACAATGTATCAACAAGGTATGGTCAACAATCTTGTTTCATTTGCTTGTGATAGCAAATTTCATCTGGTTTGTGATGACCATGGAACAGTACTGAAAGTTTGAACATGGCAGGCTAGGAAGTTGTTAAGATATAATTTCTCCTTATTACGAGATAACGATTAGGTATTTTATGCGAGGTTAGCGTTACATTTTGCTTGTGACGGCAGATTTTATCTGGCTTGTGATAACCTTGGAACAGCATAATAAGAATGCACAAGACAGTTTAGGAAACCGCCTAAGCACCATTTTTCATTAATAGCAAATAGAGATTAGGTTCATATATGCGACTCTAGCGTTAAAATTTGTTTGAGATAGCAAATTCTATCTAGTTTGTAATAGAAATGTAGCAATATAGCATTCTTCATTTATAACAGATAATATTGAAGTTGGGATTTCTCAGTTTTTGAAAGTCTCGAGGTCACTCATGTGGCAACCACTTAAGTTTTACCGTATTTTACGCCCAAATATCTGTGCAGTCAGAGTATTTATTTGTCACTGTATAGTAACTTTATCATACATTTCGTACAATTTGTGTAGTTGTGTACAACCTATCGTTTACTATTGCAGAGCGTGAGTAGTATGTTGTTGCAACTAGCTTTGAACATCTACGATATGTATTATAAATATTTACTTCGACGAAGACGGAACATAATTACACGATCAAACGTACTCACCTGTAAGTGATGTTCGATCTTAATTATGTGAAGTCCTCGTCGAAGTAAATAGCTTCCTCCCTTCCTATGTATCACCCAATTGTTGCAACAACTTGGCTTTGAAGTAAATGAAGGTTTATAGACTGCCAGAGGGGAGATGGGTGGGGGGAAAGGGCGCGGTGCCGCTTTTCTTCTCTGCGTGTGCGCTTTGAAATCGTTGCAGTTGGGTATTACTACGAGGGTACTACGATATGTATTATAAATATTTACTACGACGAGGACTTCACATAATTAAGATCGAACTGGTAATCTCGTTTGATCATGTAATTTTAAGGCCTATCTAGGAACTTCCGTTTTTCTGGAATAACTAAGGTTAGGCAATCTCAATGTATGACATAATACATTCTTGAAATCAGAATTAAAAGCTCTGTTCATCTGTGCAAGAATATTATACTGCATCCATGAGAAAAAATAAAGTTCATGCAGGAGGACAAGAGACGAAACGTCATATTGAAATTCTAATTATGCCATCTTGTAGAGGAGAAAAATTGGCAATGTGGAAGGGCAATTTATATTGAAATCCCACCACAAATAAAGTCAGGAAAAAAATTAAAAAGATTTTGGGAAAATTCGGTTTTTGTCGTCTCTCCCCGTAAGTACTTTGAATTTCGATACTTTCTAAACGGCATTTTGTTGATTATCTGAATGCGCAACTTTTCCCCCACTTAAGCGACTTCGTAACTCTTACGACTTCCGAGATCCCAATGGTAAGAGTCGAATTTGCAACACCCTGTATATGTACCTCACGAAAAACCATGTCACTCATTTCCGTCGATAACTTAGGAGCTACCGTTCGGACGTTGATGAATTTTTCACACAAGGTTACAACTAATTTTTGCAATTTTTGAAAATCCAGTAGCGGCGGAGAAAAAGGCCAAAAACCATGGACGTTATTCGCCCTCTCTTCCCTGGTCGCCTTATTTCCAGGTTTGGCGACGTTCATTGGCCTCCTCGGTCCCCAGATTTATCCATATGCGATTTTTTCTTATGGGGACACCTCAAGGCTAGAATATACGCGAACAAGCCCCGAACGCTAGACGAATTGAAGGGCGAAATTCGCGTGGAAGTCGCCCAAGTTGAGAGAGCGATGTTGGAGAGAGTCTACGCGAACTTCCAAGAACGCCTCCAGCACTGCATCAACGATTTCGGCCACCACATGCCTGATGTGATTTTCCACACTTGTCTGTCTCAAATGCTATTTCCTTGTGAAGCTGATTCCATCAATAAATTTGTTTTTGAGTAAAAATTAACTATTTTATGAATATTTTAAAACCGTCTATTCTCTCTGCCGCACCCTGTACATCTCACGCAATTAAAGATCCTCCTAAACATTTCGACTGGCATTATTTAAAAAAATTATATAAGTGCTAAGAAATATTAGTAAGGCGGAAGCTAGCTTTCCTCACGCGACTGCAAATACACTATTTATTGTCAACTTTTTCACAAAGTAACCTCATCTTCAAAAGAACTAATACACCCACCTGTGCTTCCACTGCTCGAAACATTTTTTGAAGTCTTCCTTAGAAATGTTTGATAGCTCCTCCCTCGTTTTTTTCTTGACCTCTTCAATGTCGTCAAAGCGGCGTCCTTTGATGTCTCTTTTCTTCGGTGGAAATAAGAAAACAGCGCACGGAGCCAGGTCAGGCGGATAAGGTGCGTGGGGCAACGGATCCATGCCATTTTTAGCCCGAAGCTGTCGAACAGAGATGGCTGTGTGCGCAAGTGCATTATCGTGGTCTCCTGACTGCCTCAAATCGGGTCTTTTATGCCGATCACTGTTTCGCAATCGTCTAAAACCTCCAAATAGCACAAGCTTTCGAATTATTTCAACATTTTCGTCGATTCGGGCAGTTGATGGACGTCCAGAGCGAGGTTTGTCATCAATCATCATTTCGCCATTTTTAAATCGAGCAAACCACTCGTACACCTTAGTTTTTCCCATAGCGTCATCTTTGTAGGCTATATTCAACATTCAGCAGCATTTTTACCAATTAGAAAGCAAAATTTCACAGCTGCACGCTGCTCACTGAAGCTTGGCATCGTGAAAAACGAAACAAGCATGAAACAGCTCTAGCAAAAATAATTACTACATAGGAACGAAACCATGTACGTACGTATATATGCGCAAGGACAATATCACGCGAAAACTCATAAGTATCAAGTTAAAGTATTGCTGACAATATTATGTAATTTGCAAACCATTTAGTTTGCAGAACAATCACTAGTATTCATTCTCACGAGTTCTTTGTGCAATATTTCACCGTCCAGATATTAAGAACCTGCACAATGATTCTATACTAAGTGACATATAAATCCGAACACCCAGTTTAAATGGTTTTATTTTAATAAAATTTTGTATAAGTACTTAATGAAGCATAATAAGTAAATGATAAAATATGTGTGGATGCACCCTGATGTGCTACGCATCCTCCAACGCGCCTAGGCATGCTTCTGATCAGGTGGTCAATGTCCTCCTTTGGTATCTCATTCCAGGCAACCACCAACTCCTCTCGAAGTGCTTCTAGAGTCTGAGGAGGACGTTGCAAATTGAGCAATCTCCTACCCATCATATCTCACACGTGCTCAATTGGGGATAAGTCGGGAGATCTTGGTGGCCATGGTAACAATGTGACATCATTATGTTGAAAGAAGTCTATTGTGACTCTTGCAACATGTGGTCGGGCATTATCTTGTTGGAAAGTTGGATCTGCCAGGGTGTCAAGATAGGGTAAAAGATGGGGTTCTAGAACTTCGTGGATATAACGCTGCGCGTTCATGTTACCTCTGATGAAGATTAAAGGTGACCTGGAACCATAAGCTATAGCACCCCAAACCATAACTCCAACAGTGTGATGAACATGTCTTTCAACAAAAAACTGTGGATTCCTCCTTTCACCACGTCGCCTTCTAACCCTGGCACGACCATCGTGCATTCCTAAACAAAATCGAGACTCGTCACTAAAGACAATACTGTTCCATTCCTGATCCCAAAGTGACCGTTGTCTGCACCACTCAAGGCGATTACGTCGGTGTTCTCGAGTTAAAGGGAGTACCCAGTGTGGCCGGTATGAAAACAAGCCAAAACTTCTTATTCGTCGGTAAACACTTCGCATGCCAATAGGTCTTCCGTGTTCTGCAAACCATTCATTTGCAATGGACCTGGTAGTGGAGAAACGGTCCCTTAAGGTCAATAATCTTAGGCGGCGATCTTCACGGTCTGTTGTTCTACGGCGGCGTCCAGTGCCCGTTGCTCTTTGCGTACGGCCTTCTCGAAGCCATGCCTGTCAACACCTAACCACAGTGTGGTTCTTTGCACTCTAACTGCAATTGCCCGAAAAGAAAGTCCAGCTTCCCGAAGTCTCACTATACGGCCCCTATCAAACTCACTAAGTTGACGAAATCGTACAGGTCTCCGTACTCTAGGCATCGTAACCGATCGTAAAGGATGTCAAGAACCAAAATCCGCCAACGTTGATTCTTTACTGCGGCTGAAATATTCATTTTTAGAGCGTTAGTGAATTAAAAAAAAGCAGTATAAAGACCGGAATGTCCAACTGATAAGGCTGAAAATTTTTTCACTTGTTATTTACAGTAAGATAAATACATTCACCAACTTTTATTAAAATAAAACCATTTAAACTGGGTGTTCGGATTTATATGTCACTTATATATACTTATATTTTATTATTATATTTGTTGTAGACGTATTATTATGTACTTCGACTTGGAGACAACTTGTTACATGGTTCCTGACCAGTGGAGTGTTTCAAAGTTTTATGACCTGAATCACTATTGAAAGTGAAACGCTGCTTACTACGGAAATACCACATACAAAGCTAGCAAGTTATAAATTCTGTGATGATACTGTTATCATAACGCTAACTAGAGTGAGTAAAAATACTGAGTATCACAAAATGGCTGCATTAAAAAACAAATCCTTCTAATTTGCTACATTTATGTTTGTGCTACAATAAGCTGCGTCTTATTCATATGCGATGCGTTATATTTTAATTAAGTCTAGCCAAATCGATAATGTCATTGTTGCCATTGTACTGGGAAAAGGCTCCTGTGGTGGTCGGAAAGTTGCACAATAAGCAGGAGTTCAAACATATATGTGGGTTGATTTGTCTAGACAATGAAGTCCTATAAGAGTCACAGTTTCCACGAACTTAATGAGTTTCAATTGTTGAGATATTAACTACATAGAGAGCAGAATACAAAAATGGCTACAAGTAGATTAACTTTGTACTTTTCACACAATTATGGACAAATGGATATCGGATATGCATTATATAAATTATCTAAGGCAACATCTTTATTGTTCGCTGGGTATGAAAATCCTTGCACCCTGACATAAGGCCGTGGACTAGGATAAATATCAGTAAAGAAAAGTATTGTTGATTTGTAACAAAAATAAATTATGTACTTTTGAATGACCAACACTTTTTTGGTCAGTTCTTTTTATTCTGGATTCTAAATCCCATTTCAGAATTCCAATATTCGAGCACCCACTTTGTATTTAATATAGGATTTAAATACAAAGTGGGTACTCGAATATTGGAATTCTGAAATGGGATTTAGAATCCAGAATAAAGAGAACTGACCAAAAAAGTATTCAGTCAAATACCAAATACCAAACACACTCAAATAAGTCAATAAAGTCCAAAGAGTCAATAAAATCATGGAGGTGATATGTCCGTCTTTCATGCTTGTGATGTTTTCAGAATCAAAAATGATGAGAGTGCAAAAAACTTTTACTTAGATAACGTTTCGATTGATAAACAAAGGCTTTTTTATTTCCTAGATTTCTATTCCAAATTCCAAGTGGCGGTATTGACAGGATTGTCATTTTGCCCTTAAAAAACTAGTAACTGTCTGTTTTTTGAAATGATGAAATCTAGAATCATCATTTTGCCATTAAAAACCCAGGAACTGTTCGTTTTATGCAATTTTGAGGAAACTTATATAGTTATATATTTCCAACTTAAGTGAAAACAGTTTTATAGATATTTTTTAGACTTCTAAAAAATAATGCAGAAAGCATTGTTTACCGTTAGAAATTTTGAAGATAGCATAACCGTGCATTTCTCAAGGAATTACGTAATATTTCACTTTTGCAGCAAGAAAATACTTTCTTGTACTTTTCAATATTTTTGAGGTGCGCGCTGCTTCAAAAAATATTGTTGATAACATACATGGACCTAAAATTGTTATTTTCCTATTTTACAGTAAAGTTTATACTTATTTTTGAACGAGTCAAGTCAGCAAACTAAGGTGCAGAGTGGTAAAACTGCCTATGGAATACTATATTTAATATAAAAATAACAGCTGGGCGCCATTTGCCCTGAAATACAGGTTTCAAAGGTTTGCGGCTACCAACTACGAGCTTCAAAACCCATACACCTATTCTGTTTACATATCGAGATTTAATCCAAAGCTTCATAAAGATGATACCACAGTTATAAAACTACTATGACCTAGAGGCCTCCGGACCCCCTTGAGAAGCAACGATGAGAAGTAGTTATAAAACAAAGGCGACACAGTCAAAAATCAGGTTCTATCAACGCCAACTTGAGACCCATGCGTTTAGTGGGATTCGTGTTGCTATGACATTTAGGATTTGAGGGCTATGATTTATTGATTTCTATCAATACTATATATAAATATATAAATAGCTTTTCAAGAAATAATAATTATTATCTCGCCAAAATGCATGCGGGTAAATGAACACAAATAAATTTCTTGATTATGTTGTTTGACATATGACATTCGTGACGTCTTGCTAATAACGCGTATCAGCCCCCTAGTAAAAAATCGTCCCAGCGCTAATGAATATGACCGGGAAATGTGATAAGCAGTTGGGGACACGAATATCAAAGGGACCGACAGCAGGTGTCGCATCTGTATAATCTGTGATGATACAGTGTTTATATAATATACCAGCCCACACTACCTCAAAATTTAAAAAATGTTTCTATTACATAGCTCCCAGTATACTAAATGATTACCCAAGTTTCTTTAAATTAACGTCCATTCACAGCTTCAAAAGAGAATTCAAAAGAATGCTATTACAGTTACAATTTAATGAATCCACAAGTGGCTGAATAAATCTCATTATTAATCTTATTATATTTTAAAGTTTTGTTAGCATTATTATAGTCAACCAAATATCCTTTATGTAATGTATATGATATACCCTAGTAAGATATAGTAATGCACTTAATGAATTTACCTTAGCTATTCAGGCGGGGGCTAAAAATGGCTATGCCAATCCCCAGCCCTTTGGAGTATTATTTTGTTTTTGTGTTATATTATTTGCTCGTATTTTGATTCTATTATGTATTAATACTCCAATAAACATTATTATTATTATTATTATTATTATAGTTCTGTAGCTGGGATTAATGTTTTCGAAATACATTTCCCAGTAGGAAAGTTAGAAAATACAAGCTTAATGAAAAGAAAATATTCGCAAATTCAGTGGGTTCTATTTCTGAAATGTCATTCCGTCCAAATGTTTGCGATCCGTTTGGACACACTCTTTTTATCACGCGCGCAAATACTGAAACACTCTCTTGCAGAGTTCCAGAGTGATGTTGTTTATTTCTCGTCGAATGTTGTCTTTAAGCTCCTCCAGTGCTCGTGGATTATTGAATTACACTTTTGACTTTCGATAATCCCACAAAAAATAATCGCACGGTGTGAAGTCGTGTTACTAGAACGCCAGTGAATGTTCCCAAACTTCGATATAACTTTATGAGGAAAAAGTGCTTTCACCGTGTCCATCGATTCTCTGGAAGTATGGGCAGTGGCACATCCTGTTGAAACCATGTGTTTCTGTTAAATCGACGTTCTTTACTTACAATAGAAGTAAAGAAGTGTCGATCATGACCTTGTAACGCTCGGAATTGACTGTCAGTGCATGACAGTTTTCATCTTCATATGGCGCACCAAACAGTCACCTTTGGACTATGTAGCTGATGTTGATGTTTCTGTTTTGGGTTCGTTGGTGCCCAATATCTGCAATTTTGCTTGTTCACATAACCGCCTAAGTGAAAATGGGCTTCGTCACTGAAAATAACGTTCTCGAGTCTGCGCTGCGAAGGAAAAAGATGCAACATCTGTTCAGCACAAGTATTCCGTAATACATAATTAGTTTTCTTTAAAGCATGAACTAATTCTATTTTATAAGGATGAAAACCTATTTCTTTCTTCATTATGCTAAGCAGTGTTGACCTAGGTATGCCCAAAGTAGCGGAATACTTCCGTACAGAACACCGAGGATTTGCAATGACCGAATCACTTACCCGACGCACATTTACTTCGGTTGATGCAAGTTGACTCAACCTCTTAATTCACTTTTTCAAAAGGTTCTTACTTGGGGCATCTCTTGGTCGGCGAATGTTGTATCACGTGCAAATTTTCCGAAGGGCAGCTGCTGAAATGTGAACTTTCTCACTGGACACCCTGTAGAAACCTACTTAAGATCTCGCCTAAGAATCGGCAAATTCACGGAAACCGTGATCAGTATTTTGTACCGCCACTGATTCGATGGATACAAAGACAATTACACGTACCTATAGCGGCAGGGGGAATTGTGAGTTTGCTTGAGGAAAAGGTACTAAAAATAGATGAGATAATGCATTTTTCATTCTCTGAAATAGCCTCATATTCCCAAAAGGCTGGTGAACGTCTACTCGTTGTTTCGTTTATATCCAATAACTTATAATGTATTGGTAGTCGCAATTGTTACGTCATCGCCGGCCGTTGACGACCACTTTCTCAGCTCTTGATGTAAAAATTTTATCGCGGGAATTTTTGACCGAAATACAGTAGCAGGAAGCGCAAAATTCTGTATACAAAATATTTCTATCATTCAAAGTCTTGAGAGCAAGCAGACGTGTGTGAAAATTATACATAGTATTTAGGTAAAACTAACGGTGACTCTCTTCTGGAGTTTTTAATGTATTTTAGCAAAGTTAGCGTCGTTGGAACTACGCAGTCTTTCGTTAGTTTCACCTGCCCCTCTTTCCAAACCACATCTGTCAACGCGTACGTTGACAAAAGGTAGAATCGTATCTAGCCTGGCGCACCTGCTCCTATCAGCTAGGGGAAAATTCTACTAAAAACCTAGCTGCTTGTCTCCTCTTTTTCATATTTTCCCACAATTATAACAATTTTTAGTAACATGCTAGCCTTCGGAAGTCTTAGATATCCCATGATTCGCCTCTGACGCGTGACCGTTCAGCGCTCGGGGTAGTTTCTGCTAACCAAATGGTTGAGATTCAAATTTCTCAGCACTCCTTTGGATGTAACTTTATAGGTATAGCAACCAAATGTTATTACAGAATAGATCTCCAAACCCTGTTTTTGTCCCGGCCTATTTGAAAGGTCCAACTTTTTAGCATGCGGTCCTATTATCTATTTTCTTCGAAATATGAATTTGGTTACCCTTGGCGTTCAGTGGGTGGTTTGCAGATGCGACTGTTTGTTCTGCCCTTAGTTTTTATGTTTATTTCTATTTTATGGATGCGACGATACTTTACAAGGGTAGGCGGCATGACGAATTATTTCAACGAATTTAGAAATTGATAACTTGGTCGGCTACAGGTACTCACCAGTGGTGCGGGTAAGTAAAAAACAAAGCACCAAACATAAAATGGACCGCCTCGAAAGAAAGTTCATATACATATCTAAAAGTTTCCATCTGGAATTAGACCTTCTTGCTTACGGCAATGTTGGGTATATCTATGAAAATTTTGTTGTCCATGCTCAAATGTTTCAGAATCTCCACAAGGGCTCCAACTGATGGTGTCTATCCGTATATTTTCACCTTCAAAAAGCTCCTCCAACTTCGTTATTACTTTAGATACTCTCAATCAGCTTCTTTGTGCGTCTGAACTTATTTCATAGATAGCTGAATAGCTTGGACATCTCTTACATTGTGCAAATCACAAATCAGTGCTCTTGGTCTAACCCATGTCACATACACACAAAGTGTGCCTCCAAAAAATGTTCTGGAACAAAATATTTCTTATTACTTTACTATACAGTATTATAGTCAAAATCACGAAAGATGACTATTACGGCACATCATAAATTGTACCGAAGTCGATTATAGAATCACGATGTCAACAAATTTATATTATGATTTTGCGAAGTTAGGTTATGCCACTGATTATTTTTATTTTCATTTTATTTCATGGTTTTGAATGATACCCTAATAATAATTTTACTGGGGAGGTCTTGTTTTGAAAAAAAAACAGTTATGAGTAGAATTCCTTAAGACAGGAACACCGAAGACCACAGTATTATTCGAATACAACCTAATCTGCTTTAATATAACCTAACTATTCATCTTTCAAATATGATCGATCATGCAACACAAAAACATCGCCTATCTTTGTCGGATACATGCAAATTAGCAATGCAGTTTGTTTAGACAATAAAATTATGTTTGCCTCTGTCTAACATATCTGAAACTTCATTAAAAATATTTTTACAAATCGTTGTCGTTAGTCTTAGCTACATACTAAAATGATGACGTAATCGTCAGCTTTCGTGACTTCGACTATATGGACTCATACCAATCAGAAATTAAAAATATGAACTTAGTTTCTGTTCCAATGATTAATTTGAGAACAATCGATGGTTTAAAAATGAGTACGACGATGCCCTGTCGTATCAAAATGTTAGCGATATCCAATTTTGCTCCCGCTAGGTGGCGCTAGTGTGGTTGGAGGCCAAACTGTCAAAATTTTATGGGAAATTCGACAGATCTGATAGGAACTTGACCTATTTGCCACTATACTCCATCAGGTTTTGATGTCTATTAACCTAAACAGTTGATCAGTAATTTATATCTATGTTTATAACATTATACCTGACCGCCAACCTAACGAGCGCCATCTATTTATAGGTTTATCGATGAGATTGAGAGTGTCGTGTACAATTGTGATTTCAATTGATTATCATTTTCATTCATTCTCTCATCTATGCTGTATTTCGTATCAGTGATTTTATAAAATTTTGAACTTAATCATTATTAAATATTCATCAAGCTTTCAGATCTTTTAGGATGCAGCCTAAGTTAACTGCCGAACATATGTAAACATGCGTTTGCTGAAGTTTATTTTGTTTTCATCTGAAATCCTTAATGAATATGTGAACAAGCTTATGTTGGTGGATTAGTGTTTACATAATAATATACATATGTAGGTGGTCAGTAAACTGTCTCAATTTGCTCTCTGTGTGCACACCCAAGAAAGATTATGTATTTTCGGTGAAAGTAAATATAATGAAATTCACCTGGGTCTAGACTAAAGAAAACAGTTTCTTCTACGGTTCAGATTATAGCTTTACTGCGTGTCCAACGTATACACATTCAGCCAGTTTTTACGACAATCTCACTATAAATTGGTTTGTTTTTATACCTTTAGCCTCATCGGATAGACTCAGTGGCGTTTTGTTTAAAGCATCGCATTGCCTCGATACCGATACTTAGAGGATCATTGTTTGCGCCACATTCTCATATTATACTTGTAATGTCACGTATTCCTGTTAAGGGGTGATAGATTAGGTCAAAAGCAAACGATTTTGTCCTATCATGTCTTATCCAAAAGTTAACCATTTTTTAGTTTTTGAATATTAAGTTTTTTATTTTTTATTCCGATTTCAGACGGTTACAATTGAAATACAAAAAAACTGCATGCTTGATTTTCAGTTTTTTGTTATCGTCGCATAGCAGACATTCCAATAGTTCATAATAAGTAATGAAATGTTGAAAAGCTACAAACGTTTTAAAATCACGCTTTTTAAATGTATCCTTTTCTTTTTTTTACTAACTTATTCGATAAAAAATGCAATTTTCTATAAAAAATCTCCTAGTAATGAAATGTGCAAATTATGTAAATAATATCTCTATCTAACAAGCTTTCATTTGAGGTATTAAGCGTTCAATTATCTGAAGTACATGCAGAGAAACAACAATGACACCCACAGGGGCTGGATATTTAAGGAATTTGTATTACCTGTTTGAACAAGTCGTTACTGTCCTCAAAGGACTCGCATGCCATGATTGTTTTATGGCATCGGCTCGACGAGGAAGCAAGCGATAAGAGCTGACTTAGAGGAGGAGTGAGAGAGAGAGAGAGCTGTTATTATTCATCATTGTAGTTACGCCATCGCCGCACGCCGAGTGCCAATTAGGTTTAGTTGTTATCAACTACTGCGTACGCGCACACGTTTTGCGCACGATTATTATTTTCGACTTTCCCAGTTCATTTCGAGTGGTTTCTTTATCATCATGGCAGTTGCAGAAGATCCGCCAGGACCTCGCTATAGCGAGCACGGGCAAACTTTTATAAATGAAGAATACGCAGACATAATGTTCTGTTAGGGACTTTGTAACGACGATTCTGCAGCTGCCCGCCGTGAATATCGGCAACGTTTCCCGAATCGCCGAACACCTCATGTTACTGTGTTTGACCCTGTGTATCAGCGCATCCGCCAAACCGGACGTGTTCAAAGGCAACATAGTGATGCTGGTCGACCCCGAGTCTATCCCCCTGAAGATAAAGAGGAAATCCTTCGTGTGTTTCAGGAAGACCCTACTACGTCTACGCGCATTGTGGCTGCTCAGTTGGGTATATCACAATACAAAGTATGGTTTACTGTGCATACTGCAAGATTATACCCTTATCACTACACGCCTGTGTATGTGATTGAAGAAGGCGATCCTGCAAGACGATTAGATTTCTGCAGGTACATGTTACATGCAGATACAGAAGATCCAGCTATTTTAAGAAAATTCTGTGGACCGATGAATCGAAGTTTGATAAGGTCGGGATCACTAACTACCATAATGCTCATTACTGGGCTGATAAAGAAGCTTTAAACCCCCGAAAAATAAGACCGACGGGGTCTCAGAGCCGGTTTTCAGTCAATGTGTGGATGGGCATCATTGATGGATATTTAATTGGACCTCATTTTCTGCCCGCCAATTTAAATGGAGAAGTGTATGAAGAGTTCTTGTTTCCCTTAATGGAAGACGTCCCATTGGCGACGAGAACAAATTATGCGGTTCCAGCACGACGGCTGTCCCGCACACTACAGTAGATTAGTACGGGTGTATTTAGACTCTAAATTTCCAAATCAATGGATTGGCAGAGGCGGGCCCATTGTCAGGCCAGCAAGAAGCCCAGATCTCACACCGATGGATTACTATGTGTGGGGACATATGAAATGCCTGGTGTACGATGTTTCGACCGTACCAACGCGCGATGAATTAATTACAAGGATAATCAGTGCAGCTGACCAAATAAAAAGCCGCTTAACAACTAGAGTTACCAAAAGTGAATTACGTAAGAGAATGCGGGCGTGTATATTCGTAACAGGGCATTACAATTTGAGCAGTAAAATATTAAATAAAACTGTAATTAAAATAAAAGCCTTTCATTTATCCTACGTAATTATCGTTCGTATAACTTTACTCATCATTTTTAATTTTATGTCTTTGTATTTGAGTTAGTTGTAACTTTTATACCTCAAATGAAAGCTTGTTAGATAGAGATATTATTTACATAATTTGCACATTTCATTACTAGGAGATTTTTTACAGAAAATTGCATTTTTTATCGAATAAGTTATTAAAAAAATAAGAAAATGATACATTTCAAGTTTTCAACATTTTATTACTTATTATGAACTATTGGAATGTCCGCTATGTGATGATAACAAAAAACTCAAAATCAAACATGTAGTTTTTTTGTATTTCAAATTTAAACGTCTGAAATCGGAATAAAAAATAAAAAAAAATAAAATTCAAATAACTCAAAAACGGTTAACTTCTGGATAGGACATTATAGGACAAAATCGGTTGCTTTTGACCTAATCTATTACCCCTTAATAGGAATACGTGACATTACAAGTCACCCTATATTTTCCTGCACCCTTCCTTCTTTCATTCGCTCGGAAAGAAAATAAGTCCTGCATCCCGCAGGTCCCTCGAATCTACCATTTATATTTCGCATCCTCATCGCATCCCATCATTTGTTGGTAGGTATCTTGGTCTTACAAACCTAGACGCCAGCAGAAGTGATACCATTCAGATTCAAATAATTCAAATATTTATTCATCATTATACGTGAAAATATCTCATAGAGGTAACAGGAAGGAATTGAGTTGCCAATCTGTAAATAAAAAGAACTGTATACACTTTTTTTAATACTATCCAAAAACATCAGAAAAAGAATCTCTGTCAGGACACTTCATACAAAATGGCGGGCTGCCAGGCTTTCAAAGTTGAGCGTCTTCGTACCGAATACAAATAATCATCAAAACGTTTTAGTATGCTATATCAATCGCCTTCTTTTTTAATGGCCTATCTAAATGTCCAATGAAATATAGGACACACAGATTAAAAAAAAGACAAGTTTTGACAATTTTTCATATACGTATATGTACGTAGGTAAGGTTGGTTGTTCAGTTATAATCGACTCAATATACAAAACGCTCAACTTTGATAAACTACCAGTTGGTCAGTTTGAAAGATAATGATTTTATATTCTAGAGTTATAAAGTATCAATAGAATGAAATATCACACCAACCTCCATTTCACCCATATTCTTAATTTTCTTCTAAATAGACTGTGGCTTTGAAATTTTCTTATTTCAAGTATAAAACTGTATTATGTTAGATGTAGCGTCGAGTAAATATGCTTTTATTAGGTTCTGTATGTTCTGTATGCTCGTGCATTACTGCATCGCAATAGGATTTCTTTTGACTTGTAATTCGAGTCTCTGTATTAACGTTGTGGATTCATTTTGTAAGGCAAGGCTGTTGATGATTCTATCCTTTTCTTCTAAACTGTTCTAAGCCGTAACTCTCTTGTATTTTTTATTTAATATATCATGTCAATGCTTAGCAACGGATAAAAAAGCACAGTTCACGTGGTCACCATATTGTGTTCAATATACTTTATACACAGCGGATGCTTGAGTTACTTTACTGCCCTAAGGATGGTTGAGGTGAAAACCTATTCATAGGGTACACTTTTTGCTCGGTCGTAGATGAAGTACTTAACATCCTTCTACTATTTTAAATCTTGACATTTTTAATAGCTCATACAGATTGGAGCATTTTCGAAAATTGCAGCTTGACCCCCTTTTTTCGCTTGCGTATTAAAAAGACGTAGTTTGTACATTGAAATAAAACTTATCCAAATCCCTGTATTTTCCACCGAAGGACTCAAGCAATAGGTAAATGTCAATGTCAAAACGAAAATACTACCATCTCGCATATATCAAAGCCCTAACTTCTATGGCAAATGTAACATTTTAAACTGATCCTTTGGGTTTCATGCTGAAAATTTTCCATGCTTCTGTTACATGTAGTTTCTTTTAGAGACCATAACAGATATATGACAGGTTCACATCTAATGAAGGGCGCTAAGGGGATAATACTACGAGTGAAACTAGGTCTGCCATCACCTAAATTACAGGCGCCGGACAAAATAAAGTGAAATTGAGATTTTCCCCGGACATCACATAATTTTTTTTATTATTAAAATATAAACATCGACGTCATTTAATTTTTGTATAATTTAAAAACAAATTATAATTATAGTTTCAGGTTCTGTAGATGATAATATAAACATACAACATAGTATGAAGCAAATCATAAGTCATCTAGGCACCCAAAGCCTGAAACTATTCGTTAATTCTTATGAATCAAAAGTAAATAATAGGTTCTAATTTACATCGTAATCAAGTTCTTATTACTTATTTTACTTTTTGGCAGACTACAATTTTCCAACAGGGATATATAAAATTTAATAACCCGCCACTGTCAGGCGTAACTAATCAGCTATTTTCGATTTATTTATCGTTTAACGATCCGTATAAAAGATACAAATCACTCAAGTAGGCCAAGACACTCGTGAAGACGTTGTTTTGTAGTTCGCCAGAAGATGATTCCATAAATATCGGGAATAGTAAACATTTTTTCCAGAAATAATAGACTTTGATAAAAGTGTAATAAAACTTCGTGTAAATTTAAATTACTCGTTCTGCGAAGTTGAATCCGAGGACTGAAAGGTGGACAAGTTACTCCACTCTACCAACGTTTAACAAAGTTTTAAGCAGGGTATAATTCTGTTCAAAGCTGCCTGTTACCTTGTCCAGCGATTTTTACCTGCCGCGCACAAACGACGAAAGCATCGTTGTAGCGCTGTAATTTGCAATAACTAGGGTTCGACCGTAGCTTCCGCTTTAGCTCCGCAGTTGGTTATTTCCCCCTGAGTATCTGCTTGTACCTTACAGTTTGTACAACTAGCACGAATTTAGTCTACAATTCTGAGGATTTTCAGGATTTGCTCTCCCCGAGAAAATTTCAGGACACCTACCCTTCAAAGAGTTCTGAAGGCTATGATTGATTAAATCAAATTTAAAAATAAAAACGATTTTGGAAGGATTCCACTTATCTCGAGAGATACTCGGAATTGTGGAGCTTTCCAAAAGCCATTATATATATATATATATATATATATATACAGGGTGGCGCATCGAAAACGAAACAGACGCATTTACTGGCAGCTCAGTTCTTCTTTGAAAAACGCTCAGACCCGTCGATTTTGTTTTCGAGGGGGACACAAGTTTGGCAAAAAATCACGTTAACACGTGCAGCCCCCTGGGCGGGGATGACACCAACCCTAAAATCTTAAATGGAAAGGGGGGTCGAGTGATACTTATTTTGAACGTCTTTCAATTCCCTTTATAATGATGCAAAATACATGAGCTTCAGTTCAGGATTTTTGAAGATTTATTGAATTAAAGCTTGAAGTAGACTTTAATAGGTACATCAGATTAGTTTGTACTACTTTCAGAAGAAATTTGACTAAAAGAATGTTCTTAATAAGTAAATGCTTTCCTTCACTACGCCCATGGTTTGTTTATCACTTTGTTGTTGAAAATAGCTATTGGAGCGTTTTTTGTAGCAAAAAAGTTATTTCTTGAAGAAAGATGAGGAAATATCTCGTACTTATTTTAAATAGGAATTTCGTACATAGTTTGCGATTGATTTGACCAAACTTTGTTGCTAAAATAACTTGTAACGCTTTATTAGGTACATAAATTAACCATGGTATATTCCACAGCAGAAAGAGTTGAAATTATCGAAATATTTTTCGGAAATAATCAGTGCTCTAATAGAACAGCAGAAATATTTAATGAGCGGCATGAGAACAGTAACGTGCATTGAAAATATGTTCTAGAACTTGTAGCTAAATTTCGGGAAACTGGGTCAGTCGCCAATAAAAAACGGAACATTGAAAATCCCATAAGGAACGAAGCAATAGAAGTGGGGGTTTTAGGGCAAGTTTATGTAGATCCTACGTTAAGTACCCGGAGGACTTGGAGGAATTGGAGACTGTGTGTGGTGTTAGTCGACGTACTGTCCAACGGATTCTAAAGGCCCATAGTTTTCATCCGTATAAAATTCACCTGGTACAAGAACTTAATGAAGACGATTTTGATCGGTGATTACAATTTTGTGAAGATATGAGTGAACGAATTATAAACGATGAACATTTTCTATTCAACACTTGCTTTTCCGACGAATGTTCCTTTTTCTTAAATGGCGTAGTAAATCGTCATAACTGCCGATATTGGTCCGATTCTAATCCCAGAATTTATCATGAGGTTCATACACAGCAGCCACAAAAATTAAATGTTTGAGCTGGTATTTTTGGCGATCATTTAGTTGGTCATTTTTTCTTACCTAGAAATTTGACCGGTGAAATGTATTTGGAATTACTGAAAGACGCCATAGATCCTGCATTAACAGCCATAATTGAAAATCAGAATGATCGGCGGTACATTGCGAATAGGTTGATGTTCCAACAGGATGGTGCCCCACCACATTACGCATTACGTGTTCGACAATATTTAGATCAGACGTTTCCAGATTGATGGATTGGTAGAAGAGGTACCATTGAATGGCCCCCAAGATCGTCAGATTCATCACCTTTGGATTTCTTTATGTGGGGTCATTTAAAAAGCAAAATCTATGCTACTGAGCCAACATCATTAGAAGACCTGCGACAAAGAATTGTGGATGTGTGCCTTCAAATTACTCCTCAAATATTGCAAAATGTGCGGCAACGTTTTGAGCAAAATCTTTATTATTGCATGGAGAGTCATGGTGGTCATTTTCAACATTTACTTGCCTAACGGGTCAGTTCATTCTTCATTTTTAAATTACTTTGCTGCCAAATGTATTGGTCTCCACTAATGATGATGTATTAGTTTTATTTAAGTTTTAAATCAATAAATCTTCGAAACTACTGCACCGAAGTACATTAATTTTATATCATTATAAAGGGAATTGAAAGACCTATAAAATAAGGTATCACTCGACCCCCCTTTCCATTTAAGATTTTGGGGGTGGTGTCACCCCCGCCTAGGGGGCTTCACGTGCTAACGTGATTTTTTGCCAAGCTTGTGTCCCCCTCGAAAACAAAATCGACGGGTCTGGGCGTTTTTCACAAAAAAAAACCGCGCTGCCAGTAAATGCGTCTGTTTCGTTTTCGATGCGCCACCTTGTATGTTTATACGTATGAGAGATTTTTTTATTTATTATATATGTATATATATATACATATATATATATATATATATATATATATATATATAAATTATATCTAAATAATAAAGAACCAATAATTGTGGGGTAAAATTCATTTGTAGAATTTTTGCGATCTCTGAAGATTTCGCTCCAATTTCTAAATTTGTGGGATACCGCAGGCCAATAAGTAAGACCGAGATGTCGCGGGAATACGAGATCCCGTTTTGCGGAATTTCTATTGCCAATACCGGGTCCCACTTGTTAGTGTGCCATAATTACATTTAGATATAGGTTATATATATTATGATCTAGTCAATTGTTGCCACACACTAGCTTAGGATGGCCTCTAGCAGCATTCGGAAAAGGTGATATGAGATCCAATGGTAAATACGACTGTTTCATATCTTTTTTTTTTTATACAATAATTTTTTGAAACATTAATATCGAACAATTATATTTTAAGTGAAGATCTGCCATTAGCAGAAAATACAAATTCCTATCAAATAAATCCTTTCTGAAGCGGTGAAGTGCATAATGGGCTTGAGAAAGTGTGAATGTTTGTTATTCAATCACACCAGAATGACGGATCTGGATGAAATTTGGTACAGAGATATACCTGTATTAGAATCTGGTATAGCACATAGGCTAGGCTACTTTTTGGCTCTGGAAATAATAATAAATAAGTCAATAGCGTTTATTGCCCAACAGTTAAGGAAACCATTCGCAGGACAATCATAAGAAAGGATAAATCAAACTAACAAAAATAGAATACATACACAAAGCAGCAGAAAAACAAACTAGAAAAAGAAGTAAAAAACATATTTCACTTAAGTGAGAAACATATGAACTGTTTAAGTAATTCCGACCTACTCCCAGAATGCTGTTCAAACTGTCACCACAATAATTAGATATGGCATTGAAACTTTCACATATTACAGAAATGGGTGCTTTCAAAAATAAATTTGTGCGAACCCTGTCACTATAAAAGATTTTAACAGTACGAGTTTGAATAGAAATAACTTAAAATATCTATTTCACGGGCTACAGCATAAACAAATTTGACATGAGATGTCTAGCGCGCAAGCGCTCAGTCGTTAGTCAGACCGAAATGAGTAAATATAAATAGGGAATTTGCACCGTGCATTTTCTGCATTTTGATATTCGTGTTCTTAGCGTGGCCGTCTTGATTTGGATTTGTTTGGTGTTTTGACTATATGACTGACAGGCAGCACTATATGTAAATGACTTTAGTAGGTAGTTAAAATCACATCATGTTCGCAGATGATGCATCAATAATATGATGCCTCTTTATTTCCAAAGTTAAATGGACATAACAGGTATTCAACCAGAAACTCGCTTGTTTTTAAAATTCCCTCTCACATATTGTCAACCATTAAAAACAACCCAAAGTTAATGGCTATAAAATTGTGCAATAGATTGCCGGACACTTTGAAGATCTTGCCATTGGAATCATTTAAGACTGCTAAAACTGTAGGCTTACTACTCTACGAATGAGTATTTTATGGATACAATATCTGCTTAACAATTATTTTAAGAGGTGTTCCGTTAATCACTCCTTTCTCAAAATTTTAATTTTTGTGTATAAGAGTATAAACGTTTTTACGTAACTTGTTCATTCCGGTGTAAATAACACATTCTGCAATTGAGATTTTATTTTCTTTTAATTTTATTTATATGTGCTCTTTATTTTATATTATTTGTTTTATTCTGTGAAACCGACTTCAGCTCACATCTAGCGGCCACAGTAGTGACCCGGTTGAAAAATGAGCAAATTGGTGTCCCTCAAGGTGGATTATTATTACCGCTTTTATTTATCAATGTCTTGGATGAATATATTAACGATGATGACACTCTCCTTGTGTTGTTTGCAGATGACACGTTCATCAGTATAGCGGCTGACGCACCGGAAGAACTTGAGTTGAAGGCCAACTCAGTATTAGATCAGTTTTAGTCTTGGATAACGAATAATAAGCTAATAGTTAATGAAAGCAAAGCAATATATATGTTCTATTATGAACGTAAACTACCAACTACTATCACGTTAAAGGTAAATAATTCAGTTCTTGACAGCGTTGAACAAACAAAGCTCTTAGAGATAATACTAGATGAGAGACTCAGCTGGAGAGATCATCTAGATTATCTAATAAAAACTCAGATCAGCTTATTTTGCGTTGCGTAACTCAAAAAAGATAATGTGTATCAAGGATTTACTAAATGTTTATTTTGCAACCATATATACTCATTTGAAGTATCTGTTGACATTTCCCAATGTTTTTATACTTGAGGCATGCTTATTCGTTCAAAATAATTATAATAAGTTCACATACATTGAAGATCAGCAAAAATACAACCTTCGCAACAATAAGGACATATGTATTTCTAATAGCAATCTAAGCGCATGTGTGCCGCTATATACCATCTTTCTAATCATATCAAAACCTTAGGTGCTACTAAGTCTTTTAAAAAACGTATACAAGCATTTTTGGTAGAAAAATGTTATTATTCTGTTAATGACTTCATATCGATTATGTCGTAATTTTGTTTCAATGTGCTTGATCTTATCTTGTAATAACTACTGTAACCTGTATTTTGACATTTCATATCCGTGAGGCTGACACGGATAAAATTTATTATTATTATTATTATTATTAATGCGAACTGAAATACAATTTCAACAGACAGATTGCTGTTTCCACTTTCGCAGTGGTCGATTCTGGTAATAGATGGCACTTCGTGTGTAGTAAATGACAATAGATGAACAACAAGATCCGATGCAGCTAATGACCCCAGCCGTCAACGCTGTCGAAATAAAGAAAGTAGTATTACCTCATTACCTGCTATATCGCATTAGGATGCTGCTTCCCAAATTTTATTAAATTTGGTGCAGGCGTTTCCGATATTACGAGAGTAAGAGCCCTTTCAGACGAGGATACCGTATGCGAGATACGCGTATCCGAGATACAGATATTCCATACACCCAAATCGAACCTTTCAAACAGCACTAGCGACGCATTCAGTATCCCGAACGCAAATTTCGGTATCGCTCATCTTTCGGCCGCCGGCGACAGAATGCGTATGCCGCATACAGAATTATCATTATATTATACGGAGCTGTTCAGACACGCATACTTTTTCATCAGTGAATACGGTAGAACATAGTCGTTGGGTTTTTCTTGTGTTAGTAGTAAATGAGGTTAAGAATTTAATTGGACGTTAATGTAATACGTATATGTATATAGAAATGGAACGTGCAGTCTTTGATAATGAAAAGTTTATAAGTTTGGTGGAACCAAATCCCTGTTTATGGGATACAGCGCACCCAGATTATTGCGATAGAAATAAGAAACAGCAACGCTGGGTGGAAATTGCCAAACAAATGTGCGACAATTTTGAGGAGATGACAGCAGCACAACAGAATGAATATGGTAAGACATTAAACATAATTTTATTTTAAATACATATTAGACTATTATAAGTAAGTAGTGCAGGCTAAAAAGTTTACATATGGGATTATTTTCATTAAAATTTATTGTCCCAAAAATACTTAGTTCCTATAGATAGATTTTACTATATTTTAGTTAAAACTAAAACACAATATAATTTAGACATAAGAAACGAATATTTCAGAAATATTAGGAATAAAAATAAATTTCAAAATTTCAACAGCACTAGTTCACATGATACAACTATTCTGCCATGGTAATATATCAGTATTCATGAAATAGTCAGCAAAATAGTCACGAATAGCAGTCGCTGATCTTGCAGAACACGCTTCTGTTTTTGCAACATTAGCATCATAAAATCCTTGGACGGATAAGGCATCTTCATGTTTATATCCATCTAGTACACGAACAAAATTATGGAGTACACAGTACAAGCTTTAACTATGTCAACAGCAAAATCTATTGACACGTTGAGTGGTCTGTGAAATATTCTCCACTTGTTAGAAAGTATTAGAAAAGTACACTCAATATATCTTGGTGCTCGAGTTAACCGGTAATTATGTATTCTCTTTTTTAATGTCAGATTTTTTCCACCATATGGCCTCATAACATTGAAGGATAAACCAAATGCTTCGTCTCCAACAATAACATATGGGATTTTGTAATCATTCTTTTGTGGCAAAAAATCTGGATTGGGAAGATCTAGCTTTTTTGAGCTTAAGTTCTTATAAAAATGTGAATTCGTAAAAATGCTTGAATCACTGTTTTTCCCATAATCTCCAATATCTACAAATGTTTATAGTTAAAATAAAGAGAACCACTATGTTGTGGTTTTATAACCCGGATATGTTTTCCGTCTATGGCACCCAAACAGTGTGGATAATTTGCATTTTTCAAAAAACCGTCTGCGATTTCTAACCATTTTTCTCGTGTGGGCTTTGGTATACATTGTTCTTTCATAAATATCCAAATTAGCTTGCATGTTTCCTGAATTATTTCGCTCGCTGTTGAAATTCCAACTCTGTAGTTATAATGTAGCTCAGTAAGGGAGCAACCAGTCGCCAGGTACCTGAAAATAATTAAAAAAAACTTGTTGAATTTTTCAGGGAAAGATCTTCAAAAAAAATGGAAGAATTTAATAAATTCTTTTGCTCGAGAGTTGGCGAAAAGAAAAAAGGAAAAAAGTGGTGACGGAGCTTCTTGGAAAACTTATATATTTTTTGATCAGCTATCTTTTTTGATGCGATGCTCTTCAAATAGAGAGTAAGAAAATTTAGCTTGTCAAAATATGAACTACTAAATTAATAGATTTGTTTTAGGACCACTTCAAATTTTACAGAGGAAAATCATACAATCGAAGAAGCTTCGGATCATGAACAAAATGAGTATGTTACTCCTTTAAGGCCTATACATGTACAGAAAAAAAGGAAAGTGGCATCGGAAACCGACCATAACACTGAGATTGTGGGCCTATTAAAGGCAAATCTTGCACAGCGACAAACAAACGATATTATGCTAGACAATGACGGAGACCGACATTTCCTTCTTTCGCTACTGCCGGACTTTAGAAGAGTGCCAATTGACAAAAAGATGGATGTGAAATTGGCAATAATACAATCGATAAAATCTGCCCTATTACCCACTCAATCTGCATTTAATTACAACCATGTACAACATTTGCCGTTTTATCCATCCGCTCCTAATCCCCCTTCTACACAACATCTTCCTATTCATAAGTCATCATCTTCACAAGTGCACGTTTATGGTCATCCTTCTTCCACTCATTCTCATTTATCTCCCCATTCGTCATCCAACACTTCATTCATTGAGTTAAAATGTTCATCCAATGAAAGAACAGACACTGTTCCCATCCTCTCACCCCATTCCGTTGAATCAACTGCCACCTCAACAGACGGATCCATCATCGATCTTCTTGTTGATTACCAAGGCTAAGACCAAAATTGTGGAGCTGATAATTAATTATTATTTTTCTTGTACTACTTTAAATACAAATAGATTTAGAAAAAAAACATCTATAAGTATTTTTTCCTTACCTTAATGTCATAGATAGTCGTTCTTTTGACGAAATACTTCTACGCATAGTTGTGTCCTTTTTAATTAGTTTGTTTTCCAAAATATTATGAAGTTTCTCAAAGGACTGAATAGACATTAGATAATAATTGAAAAACTTCGATGGATCTTGCAACAAATCTTCATGTAATAAATTATACGTTCCTTTGCTTTCTCTTAATCCCAACATGGGATGAACCCACAAACTACGTCTCCTTTTTAGTTTCTTCTTCTTATTATTTAATAAATACCACACCGCGATACACTCTTCTATTTCCATAATTACAACTACAACTGTTTTGCGTATAACAAGGCGGTATGCGATACAGAAGTAAAAAAGTATCCGGTCGTAATTCTGTATCTCGGATACTGTATCTCGTCTGAAAGGGCTCTAAAATAACTCCAACATACAGACGGAGCGACAGACAGGCCTGCGAAAATGAGTGATATGGATTTACGTGTTGTAGACACAACAAAACATGAAAACGCTTATTTGAAATGAGACAATAATCACAATCTGTTCTCAGTTAATAAGTTATGCAATGCAAGCGTTTTTTGTATGAGAAATATTCGCTTCGAGTTTCGCCTTCTATTTGAGATTCATTTGCTAGGCATCCCGACAAATTATACCCAATACAAGCAGGCTGCGACGCTTGATGACTTCAGAAATTGGACAACTTAGCCTACAAACCTACAAAATGTAGCTTCAGCAGGATGGAGCAACGTGTTACGTAGTTAAGGAAACGGTTAATGTTTTGCGAACTACTGATTGGAAAGTGTAATCTACAGGCCGCAAGTTTACGTAGCTTTCTAAGGCGACAGTACTGTGTTATAGGCAATCTCTGTTGCTGTAAACGTTATTTTAAATTTCAGTATTAAATTCTTTCGAAATTTCATGTATACTTGCTCTAAATAAATTAGATTATTTTATATTATTTCATTTTAAATGTATTGGAGAAATGAAGTACGTTATATGTACATAAACCTAGACGCTTCATGAATATGTAGGTATTTGCGCTGTGGAAATGAATTCCAGTTTGAACCAGATACGTGCTTTATGTAAATGTTTTGTAGCTGCGTTTTTATTCAAAAACTGAGGACTATAAATAATATATAAAAACTATAACAACCTTCGAAAATGGTTTCAGCAGCAAGCTTGACATCTCATAGCTGTGCATTCTTACACTATTTGGAAATATACATAGTGTTGCACAGTTCTGTGACACAAAGATATTTCTTTTAATGGACACGCATAAGTTATTTAGATATACCTTTCCACAACAAGGTTCATACAATAAACTATAGGCTTTTGATCTTCATTCGATTAGTTATTTTGTCATTTGTCTGAAAAAAATACCTATCTTTAAAGGCTTTGAACGTTGCCATTTCTGATAATTTTATTGAATTTTGGAAAGAGGCTGAAAAACTACGCAAACTTTAAGCTCAACTAAGGAAAGTGCCGATAGTATGATCTTATCCTCAGATGCGCCCTTTAAGAATCTTTTTTATTGATATACTGTCCATACTTGTTTATTTTAACGGTTTGATGGTTACTTTTAAAAACTCTAGAAAATGGTATAATTATTTATCTAGCCACTACATACTCGTACATCGTATCATCTACGGAAACAATAGCTTATTCCTACAGTTCTGTGCGTAGACCAGAGCTACTGCATTCCATAAATATCCACCTAGTTTTTTTATTGCTTTCTTTTAACTTAAACGTAGTTGCTTCCTGTGGGGCACCGTAGTTATGTCTAATTTAATTAGATAAATAAAATAATTAATTATACATGGAAATTAAATTAGCAGTAGATGAAGTAAAAAATGTTAACTAATGATTTTATTAGCTTAATATATGAATTGCGATTAAACCTTCGGTCACATAATCACTTAGATGAAATATTAGAGTATGTAATTAACTGAAAAACCATCACACAGTGTTGCCTTATAAAACTCCCAAAATAGAAATTAGAATCATGATCTGCATAAGATTACGATTAATATAGAACATTGTTGCCTGAGCGGAAGCGCCTACAGACAAACGAAGAAAAACTAAATAGTTATGTTGAAAGAAACTTTTTCATGGACAAATCAGACGTTTATGAAATGTAATATCCCTGGTCCAAGCACAGAACTGTGAATATAAGTTATTGTTTCCATAGATGATACGCAGTGAGTAAATAAATAACTTTACGATCTTCTAGAATTTTGAGAAATACATACAGATATCCTTTCCAGTGAACTAGTTCAAACCTTTATCAAAATAAAGCTTATCAAAGGCCAAATCTGATGGTGTGAAATTATAAAGGGAATGTTTGAGAACAGCATTTTGCGTTTTTCACCACCCTATATAATCATATCACACTATCGGAGCTTTCTATAGTCAAGCTCAATGTTGAGATACTCTGTCATGCTTTCTCCAAAACTAAATGAAAAATCACGCAGAATGGCGCAGGTCGGAACCTTCAAAGATGGACATTTTTCAGACAAACGATAAAATAACAGTCAAAACCGCATAGTATATAGGATATATTCCATTAAAAAGAAAGGACATGTTCATTGTGTCACGGAAGTGTGCAATACACAAATAACTAAGTTTACTTCCAAATGATTTAGAAATATATACCTATGAGGTTTCTAATATCCTTTATTTTATAGTTTATCTATAAAACAACTTTATATTTCTATTGGGACACCCTATATAAACAACATCAGATTTTATAGCACTAGTCACACTTTGCACTTTTCCGTAAAACCTATGAACCATTCATACTTTTCTTAAAATGAGGCAGACGTCTAATTGGATGCAGACATATGGTTATGGATGAGTAAACAGTAGAATATGCAGTGCTCCGAGAGTCTCCTTATTTTTTAATCAGATCATTGCTGTGGGAAAAATAGTAAAATAGAGTTTTTATGTATAGTCAATTTAACTGAAAAAAACATTCAGTTTGGAAAATACCAGTGCCGTGGCAGCTCTTTTGCAAAAATACCACAAGACAAGTTTGCAGGAACACCACTGTTGGCGCAAAAATAACTTCATAAAGCTATTATGACAAATAGCCTGCAGCGCTTAGAATGGAATTCTCCTCGACTTATCGCTTCTTCAAGAACTACACGAAACAGATCGGACAAAAAACTCTCAACCCTTTGACAACTAACTGACAAAGTACATTACCTACCACTAAGCTATGCTACTATACCCCACTGGAGATAGGATGTTGCGGATGTGGGCGGAGCTTCGTGACGTCACCCAGAGAGTTGACGGCTCGTGGTTACCAGTGGCAGGATTGTCGTCACGTTACTACAGTGCACGTGTATCGTGGTTAATACCATATAGTACGATTTTTGGTGGGTTTGTGACTTGTTCTATTAGTCATACATACTTTATATACCCTGTGATGTTAGTAGATTCATAAAAATGCGGTGTGCTGTTGTGGATGTAATTCCGACAACCAATCTAAGCGGAATCCTTGCAAAGACATGAAAATCCACAGTTTTCCTCAAGACTCAAACGGCTACATCATACAAGAAGAAAAATCAAAGTCAATGTAAAAAGCGCTAGGGTTTGCTCGAAGCACTTTAGTGGAAGTGCCTATAAGGTCAATTTGAAACATACCCTTTTGGGTTACACCTCTAAAAGATAATGTGCTTTAAAAGACGATGCCTTTAATATGGAAAATTTAGCCAAGTCTCTATCATCACCTGGACCATCTACATCTGTTTATGGGGAAAAGCGGAAAAGTGCTTACGAAAAAAGGCAAAGGCCTCAGCTTATCCCCTAGAGTTTAAGAATAGAATAAGGTTATACTCAGAGTATTGCAGCGTAGAGGAAGAGGATACTCCGGACATTCCACTATCGCATCATTAACTAATAAACTGAATGCACCTGAAGTATCAGCTGACTATAACGAGGAAGTTTTAGTGGAAGAAATAGATGAGCTCGAGTATGATGGACTGAAAAATTTGGCCGGCTTTGTTTGCCATAAATTGCAGGATGAGAGGTTAAAAAGTTTGTCAAATGAAACTTATTCCTGGATAGACCATGTTAGTGAGAGTGGATTATCAAAACCTTCCACAACTTTCATGAATCAAATTGAGAAGCTTAATGAGGTGTTTACTACATGCAGTGGGTACGGAATAGTGACAGAAAAGCAAATTTTTATAGGCGAACTTCTGTTAAAGAGCAGCAACATTGACTGCCCTGAAAAAGCTAAGAAACTAAGGGTTGTCCAATAGGGACGCAGGAAAGTAAACGTCAATTTGACATAGACGCCATCTTTGTTTTCTGTCACCGACATGTCATTTTGTTAGTTGAATGTTTACCATTGATAGCTATGGAATCGTATTCGATTGGCGACCGCATTAAAGTTATTCAAGAGCACTACAAAAATGGTGCAAAAATAAAAACACGTTTCGCCCGCTTCGTGAACATTTCGGTCGCAACAACCGCCCTAACGAAACAACCATTGATCGTCTGGTGCGTAAATTCGAGGCAACAGGTTCTGTGGCAAATCTGCCAGGCTCTGGCCGGCCAAGGAGCGTTCGCACACCGGAAAATATTGCTGTTGTGAAGGAGAGTGTGAGAGACGATCCGAAACAGTCAACAACGCGTCGATCCCAAGAATTGGGCATTTCGAGAACCAGTTTGCTCCTCATTCTCCACAAGGATTTGAATGTACACGCCTACAAGATCCAATTGACGCAAGAGCTGCGTCGGGCCGACCATTTTTCGCGCCGAACGTTCTCAGATTGGCACCTGGAACACCGCCAAATTGATGCCAATTTTTCATCAAAAATCATGTTCAGCGACGAAGCGCATTTCACTTTGAATGGGATGGTAAACAAGCAAAACTACCGCATCTGGGCGAACGAAAATCCCCGTGAGTATCAAGAGCAGCCGATGCATCCTCAAAAAGTGACTGTGTGGTGTGCATTGTGATCAAAAGGCATCATCGGACCTTACTTTTTCGAAAATGCGGCCGGGGACGCCGTTACCGTCAATTCTGAGCGATATCACGTGATGATAGAGGACTATTTTTTGCCGCAACTTGAAGGAATGGATATGGACGATGTTTATTTCCAACGAGACGGTGCAACATGCCACACAACCAACGTCAATATCCATCGATTGCAGTCCTTCTTCGGTGATCGCGTGATTTCGCGCAGAGGAAATGTGCCATGGCCACCAAGATCGTGCGATTTGACTCCCTTGGACTTCTTTTTATGGGGATATTTGAAAAGCAAAGTATACGTCAACAAACCAGCCACCCTCCAAGAACTCAAAAACAACATCATTGCCGAGATAAATGCCATAGAACCGACCATGTTGCAAAATGTCATTGAAAATTTCGACCATCGCGTGGACGTCTGTAAATCCAGTCGTAGTGAACATTTGAGCGATATTATTTTTCATACATAAATGGTATAAATGAACCTTCAAAATAAAGTACCCAACTTGATTTGAATATCAATCTTTCTTGTTTTAATACGCGTTTACTTTCCTGCGTCCGTTTTGGTCAACCCCATATTTTTCAGATCAAGGATGTTCTTCCGGATCAAAGAACTGAATAAAAGTTTGAAAGACCAGAAAAATCTTAAATGAAATGGAGAAAAATTGTGGCTTATACTAAGTCATTTTCATTCATTGTTATACCGCCGGCTTACTGCAAGAAGATGATAACTCCATTTTTCTACTTTCCGAGTTGCGTATATTTTCACACTTGTATGTAGTTAGTACTTAGGATGTTCTGTGAAATAAGGATGAATAAATGTACATACATGTACAAACATACTAAAATATAGGTAATATACAAAAATCTTGTTTTTACAGTAAAGTACACGCTCCATTGTGGAGCTAGAAAGCCGTTTAAGCTATAGAATGTGAGATAAGAATTACAAGGTTGAAATCTTTTATTTAAATCCGCCATTCTGTTTTGTATAAAATTTTAATGTAGATTGTGTCATTCGCACCGATAAGACGAATCCAACGAAACCACATATGTGAAAATCTGTCAAGACGTTTGAGCTGTAGCCTATGAAATAGGAATTGCAAGGTTGAAATCTGATGTTAAAATCCTTCATTTTGTTTTTTATAAAATTTCAATGTAGCTTATGTCACTCGCACCGCTAAGACGAATCCAATGACACCTCATATGTGAAAATCTGTCCAACCGTTTGGCCACATAATTCTGACGAATTCGTCAAAGCCGGGAAGACAGAGCCGTATTTTATTTTTTTTTTGTACCGTACGCATTCATTGTGTACTTGCTAACAGCTCTTTTACTTAGAAAACTTCATTTGCATACAAATAACAGAACGCCACGAACAAGTTTAGCTAAATTTATACCCGATGCACTATTGCCAATGTTGCAGACTAAACCAAAAATTTCACTTGCTGATCAGCTGCTGACCTCGTGAAATAGGTCACTTATACCTTATGACCAACTGACAACATACTTAACCTACAATTCGTGCTGCGCACAACGTTGCCTGATACTAAAAGGGTAACATTCGCAACCCCTTCCTCCTACAACCCCCAATCTCCAATTTTCAACCCTTAACAGTTTGTTTGAAAGTGATCGGGAGCCTCTTAATCGATTTTTCATTTTTCTTTTTTCGCCCCTCACTTCGGCGCCACTGGACCTATTTTCAAAAACTTTCCGTCATTGGCAGATTAGTAACGTTCGGTACTTTCCAAATTATGGAGGGATAAAGGATTAACGGACAGACAGACAAACTGACCGACAGAAACGAGTGACATGGTTTTTCGTGATGTACTCGTACATGTCAGATAACATAAAAAAGACATATCTCATTCTGGAAATTTTCCGGGATTGCAATACTTCCTTGCCCAGTGGCACAGAAATTAAAACCATACGTCACTAACTATCGACCTATTTCACTTATATCAAGTTTAGCTAAAGTTTTTGAGAAATTACTCTTTAATAAAATGATTAATTTTCTTAATAAATTCAAAATTCTAAATTCAAATCAATATGGTTTTATAGCGGGCAAATCTACAACAGATGGGGTATTAAGTATAGTAGATGAAATAACCCAAAATATAGATGGAAAAGTACCATCGATATGCGTATTTGTGGACTTACAAAAAGCGTTTGACACAGTTAACCACAATATACTTTTGGAAATCTTAGAAAGAATAGGTTTTCGTGGAAAGATGTATACTTTAATGGAAAATTATTTATCAAATAGACCGCAATCAGTAAAATTATTAAGCTCGTATAGTAAAGAAATGTTTGTTAAATGTGGTGTTCCACAAGGTACAATTTTGGGACCTCTGTTATTCAATATTTATTTAAACGATATATTCAAAATTAACAGTACTGGTAAAATAGTCAGTTTTGCAGACGATACTGCTATACTCTATAAAGGTAAGGATTGGAACGACTTAAAAGATATTATCCAAAATGACTTTTGCAAAATTATTCAGTGGTTTAATAACCGAAAATTAACAATTAACTTTACTAAAACTATTTTTTTACCATTTTCATCACTATCTAATCATCTAGCAAAATATAACCACCTTCCGTTTTGAGGTAAATGATAAAAATATAAAAATCAATAGAGTTAATGATACAAAATATTTAGGAATTTATCTAGATCCCCACTTGAGATGGGATGTACATATTTCTCAAATACTAAAGAAAATTAGATTCATAGCATATAAAATAAAATTTCTAACCGGTATATTAACTGAATATTATCTACGAATAATATATCAAGCTTTAGTCGGGCACACATAACATATGGTATAGTAGTGTGGGGTGCTGCATGCACGACATACTTTAACGATTTAGATGTACTTCAAAGAAGAATTTTAAAATCAATGTTAGGCAAATCAAAATTATACCCAACTAATGACTTATATAATGATGCACAAGTATATGATACTAAACAACTTTACTTCTTACATACCATCACTCATTATCACAAAACTATTAGTGAACACGACATAATTAAACATAATCATAAAACCAGATATAAATTACGCGCAAAAAATGTTCCTAAACCAAACAAATCCCTAATGAAACGATGTCACCTGTATATAGCTCCAAAATTGTACGAACATTTACCAAATAATTTAAAACAATTACGCAATACATTAGGCTTCAAAAAAAAATTAAAAAAATTTATTAACACGATTGGGAGAAATCAAATTAATAAAATAATCTCAAATATTACACAATAAATGCTCTACCATTCTTACCAATAATTTCTTTTTTCTCTCTATTTTATTATATTTTGCAATTCAACATACATATGATCCATGCACAGGCGTTGTCCTCCTATGGATATATTATATTTATTTACTCGTTTCATGTTCCCTGTATTTTAGAGTAAATAAATATTATTATTATTATTATTATTATACATTGTAGCTATAATGGTAATACAAAAAAGGTGATTTTTTAAATTCGGCATGACTTCATGTAAACATTTTTGTCCTATCCTCCATTCCATTTCTCTGCATCATCTAACCAAATTACCAGGTTCTAGATCCAATTTCAGTTTGCATATTAATATGGATTAGTGAATAATTAGTTACTCTCTTGAACCAGAAGGATTGGCTATTATCGCTGGAATCCCATCCTCCCCCACTCGCTGTAGTGCAAGACATAGTTGACTAGATGACACACTCTACCACTACTCAAGTCAGCTGAGCTCATTAGGAAGATCATTATCTGGAATAATTAATGATGTTAAGGGCATGCATAGCTTGTTCGCTCCTGAGATGTGTCCATCACTTCAGACAATGAAAACATATATTACAACCATGAGAGAATAATAAGCTTTTAATGTGATGCAATGTTATTTTGGATGGTGATGTTGAATTTTCCACTACCTTTATGAGAATCCCAATTGATTTGATAACTCGCAAAAAGTAAATGAACCTGCTTCCACAAACTGAGAAAAAACATCATCTTGTCATCTTGAGGGGTAGGATTAACGGATCAGGTAGGATCTGCGACCGCCAATTACCGTGATTCATATAGTGTTTATGGTATAAGTTTTGCCATAAGCCGACAAGTCTTCTCAAAATCGCATCCGTTTCTATAGAAGAATCTGATTCCGACATAGATGTTCTGCAATAACTTTATAGGGGGAAAACACTATCTATAAAACTATCTACAATTTCAGCTTAGAATATAAATAATGTATCTGTGCCACAGGTAAAATTGTTGTGAGTTGCGATGAATGACTGTTCTCTCAAACCATACCGTAATGAGTTCCCTAAAGCGCCTACAATGTTCTTTTTGTTCTTTTGTTTTAAATATACTTGTAGCGTTGTATTATTTCCCAACAATACCACTTGGGTTCGATTTCTCAATCGTTAGTTAACTTTCAAGTTAGGTGGCTGTGACTTGGATGTTAACTGTTAGTTATCTGTGAATTTGTTTTCCAAGTTTTGATTAACGATATACGTATATAAAACGTTGATGCAGCAACGCTGATGTTTGGTATTTGTGTCTCGTGTCATCCATGGCAACTAATCCTTCTGCTGTAGTCCTCCTAAAATCCTACTTAGAGCAAAGGCAATCGAATACGATGGCTGCACATCGTCAGTCAGCACAGTTTTACATGGCGTGCCACAAGGATCTGTCCTTGCCCCTTGGTTATTCTTACTGTATAAAGGGTGTTCAGATAAGGACGCTCGAAAGTTAAAACGGAAAAAAAAGGAAAAAAATTTAGGTCAGCACTAAAAGTCTATATTGTTCGTAAATAGCATTCGACGACATTATGTATGGAAGATTATATCGTTTAAATGGCCACCGCGACTGCGCTGTACAGCGTGCATTCGCATGGTCCAATTTTCGAGCACTTTTCCGCACATTTCAGCGTCATGCTGCAATTGTTTGTGGCTTATCCGCATACACTTGAGACTTCACGTAGCCCCACAGGAAAAAGTCTAAAGGCGTTATATCGCACGATCTTGGTGGCCAGTGCACATCGCCGCCGCGCGAAATAATGAAACCGTTGAACTTTTCATGCAGTAAATCCAGCGTTGCGCGTGCGGTGTGGCACGTAGCGCCGTCCTGCTGGAACCAGATGTCTGTTAGATCCATATCGTCCAGTTGAGGCCACAGGAAATCATTAATCATGGCGCGATACCGATCTCCATTGACCGTAAGCGCGTTGCCCATAGCGTCCTCAAAAAAATATGGACCGATTACGCCGCCAGCCCAGAAACCGCACCATACAGTCACTTTAGCAGGATGCATAGCAATTGAGCAAGTCACTTCAGGATTTTGGTCAGCCCATATACGGCAATTCTGTTTATTGACATACCCATTCATCCAGAAATGCGCCTCGTCGCTGAAGATGATTTTTCGTGCAAATGCAGGGTCGACTTGCAACTGCTCTAGAGCCCATGCGGCAAATGTACGGCGCTGTCCATGGTCTCGCGGTTTCAATTCTTGCGTCAATTGAATTTTGTACGCGTGCAATTTCAAGTCTCGACGCATAATTGTCCATGTTGAGGTCTTTGGAAGGGCAAGTTCTTGTGAACGTCGCCGCAATGACTGATTCGGGTCTTGACGCACGCTCTCTCGCACAGCAGCAATATTCTCGATTGTTCTTACTGTTCGTTGCCGTACGGGTGTTGTTTGGTCTGCCACTGAGCCAGTTCTCTCAAATTTATTGAGCAGACGTCGAATAGTGGACTCAGCAGGACGGCCATGCGCACCATAAATTGGACGCAATGCGCGGAACGTTTCACGAACCGAACATCTGTTTTGATGATAAATTTTCACAATTTTCACGCGTTGTCGAATCGTGTACTGCTCCATGATTAAATGTCAAGACTAACTTAATAACCTCACAAAATTTGACAGCTGTATCCCCAACGGTTTGGGCGCGCGCGCCGTTCAAACATCGAGCGTCCCTATCTGAACACCCTTTATAAACGACCTACCTAATTGTCTTCTAAATAGTATGGACAGTAAGCTCATTCTTTATGCTGATGACACCACTCTGATCTCAGCCCACGATTCATTTACAAACATCAACAGCGAAACGACGGCCAGTATATCTAGCATTCAGAATTGGTTTATAGCTAACAAATTAACATTAAATTCAAACAAATCTCAATCCTTGACAGTCACACTTCGAAATAACAATCATAATGGTGACCACGCAAAGGCTGTGAAGTTTCTTGGTGTCTATATCGACTCCTCCTTGAACTGGGATGAACATATCAGTCATGTTACCAAATCTCTAACAAGCATAATTTATTTAATTCGCAATTTAAAACACTCAGTTTCACTAAACGTCCTGTTGACCAGTTACCATGGGTACTTCCATAGCAAAATGACATACGCCGTTCTGGCGTGGGGCCACTCTCCCCACATATACAGAGTGTTTGCCCTACAGAGAAGATGTATCCGATATATAGCAAATCTAAGATATAGAGATCCCTGCAGATCTGAGTTTATCAAACTAAAGATCATGACTTTGCCTGGCACATATATGTTGAGCTGCCTCTTGCATGTCAAGTCAAATCCTGACCTTTATACAAGCCACCATGAAACTCATTCATATAATACCCGGCACCGAGACAACTTGTACACAAAACAACATAGACTTGCTAAAACAAGGAATGGAGTTAACTACCATGGCATAAAATTTTATAATATTTTACCTAAGGAACTAAGATCACTAGCATACAATGAATTCAGTAATGCTGTGAAAAAATTGCTCTTGTCGTCTGCTTTTTTCACCATTGACGAGTTCCTCAACCACAACTTCTCCACGGATACTCAATAGTTATATTTCAAGCTACATTTCCTTTTTTTGGTACTTATTCGAACCATGTATAAAATATTTATTTCAGTTCTATCTCTTATGCTATTTATTTATTGATTTTAACGTAGTTTGTAATAATTTTATCTTTTATAATTTTATTGTCATCCTCTTAACCATATTTAAGTGTGTGCAATCTGTACTGTTTGTTATTATATGTATTGTTTGTCATTTATTTTCTTCTTGTAACTGATATAAGCAAAAGGCATCACACGTAACATAATCTATATAAAATAGAGGTTTCAACTTGATTTTCAATCAAGTTTTGTTGTACGAAATTAAAATTGAGCCGTTATTGTCATCACATACCTTTTCTAGTTGAACATTTAACATTATAAAACATATAGTCACCATCCACTACGTTATGTTGCCCATGAGGCGTTCCACGTGCTGCGTCCAGATTCTCCGTTCCGATTGGTCAACTTCCATGTTATGCATTTAACACAACATACCCAGTTAGCTGGCTTTAATTAATCTCTGTTCAGGCAATTCGTAATTTGCTCAACTGGACACTAATCAATACAGTTATGTACGGATATACAGTGCTTTTCAGAAAGGTCCCCCTACCTTAACGTATTCCATGAACTGTTAAAGCTAGCAGGCTGAAACTTTAGGCGATTACATTGATGCATAGATACTATATTGTAGGGTAAAAATCAAAATCTTGATAGTGGGCTGGGCGTCATCTTGGAACATTTTTTTAATGAAATGGTGGGCTGTGTGATATCTCATATTGAGGATCATCATGGATGCTTTATGATTCTACAAAAGTTGATGTTGAAAATGTTAAAATATCACTAGTGCGCCATCTTGAAACATTTCCTCTTATATAGTGGGGGATCATGTATTGAAGCTTCTTATGATAATTTATGAGTGTAAAATATAAAATCACTACCTTCACATTGAATCTCTTACAAATCAACAACCAATCGTCAAGAAAAACTAAAACCATTTTGAGAAAATTCGTGTTTCTTGCGTCTCCCACCGGAAGTAAATACGCAACTTTGCCCCCATTTAAGCAACTTTGTATCTCTTAAGGTTTCCGAAATCCCAATGGAGAGGAATTTATATTGCATGACCCGCCATTTCATAAAAAAAACGTATACAGGGTACCCAACCGTGCGAGGTCAGAGTAATACCCCTGATCGAAAACTTTCCAAGAAAAACTATTCATAGGAGATTTTTTTAATGGAATGCCTTGATTTTTGTGAATACTTGGCTAAGCCCTTTTGAAAGAAGAATATTGAGATATATTTATTGATTTTTATTATAGTTGTGGAACTACTGGATATTTTATGTAAAACAAACACCAAACTTTGGCAGCCTGCGTATATGCCATCTTGACAGATGGAGTAGTCAAATTTGTGCATTTTTTTTTGTTATACTCAATTTTATCCCAATTCATCAATCTCTTGGATGACCAATACAGGGTTGTCAATATCGCAGAATGTACTTTTTTTAATGTTAGCCACTTTCGCATTGTATACGTATATTAAGGGCGAATATACGGGAAAATATATGTGTAAAATTTGCCTAATAGGCGCCTAGAATTGCTGGAGTTAGACATTTATAAACATACTACAGACACCAAATTGCGATACATCCTCTTCTACCCCTACAACCCCTCACCCCAAGTTTTTATTCGCCAAAGATTTCCAAAAATGATCAGACGTCCCAAAATCGTCAAAAAAAGAAGATTGAGCGATTTTTATTTTTGCATTCTGCGCCTGTAGCTCCACCGCCACTGGACCGGTTTTCAGAAAACTACAAAACTTTTTCGTCTTTGGCATGGTAGTGACATTATGTGGAAATGTCATGAAAATCTGAGCGGTATTTTCCAAATTAAAGACAAGCCAATGATTAGCAGCTAGACCGACCAAAAGACTGACGGAAATAAATGATATGTTCTTTCTTGATGATTTCAATACTTATCTCCAGTGACGTGGTAAATAAAAGATCAACTTTGAAATGTGGGTCAAAATTTGGCACATACTGTATGGTAGCAAATATTTTAGGAACGTACCAACAGATACCATATTTAAGAACCCACACACAATTTATAGTTAGTATGGTGATTCAAGTGTTACTCCAACGCTTCCACTCCTGAATGTATTGGCAGCCATGATACGTTTAAGTAATAATGTTGAGCGCTATTTCATTTCAACAAGTTCAGTGAGACCAACTAGCCCGTCATTATTTCCGTTTGGCATAAAGCCTCGTTCAATTTATTTATATTCGATTTCATTTACATTCCAGCCAATAGAAATGGGGTGCAGTAGAGATTCCAAATGATTGTATAGTCAAATATACATTATTTATATATTTATATCTATATATTAATTTTTCCACACGTGGTGTGCATCCATTTTAAATGAGCAATATTGTTCCCAATAATAACATTAGGTATACATATTCTATTGCTGTTTTTCCACTGCAGGATATGAAAACAATAAAATAACGACAAAATGATTGTATTCTTACAAATACGTTATTTATACGATGAGGTACCCAAAAATAACCGGAATAGCATTACAGTGGGCAGATCTTGTGTAGTACAGGCGTACAGCGCAAGTAATTACCAGTTCAGTGCCACCTGAGTTGTCGATCTGGCGAGTTGCAACGAAGGCACTTTGCCTAGAAGTGCTTGTCGCCCATATGGTTTAATTGTTAGGAGCGTAAGAAATTTCAGTGACACCTCAGTCTCTGTATTTCATTCTGGTAAAACCCAAACTGGGATACACTCATATGCAGGTCTTTATGTACATCGCCACTGTCAAAAAAGTACAAGAGAAACTTTTGGAATTCACAGCTTTTTAAATGGTGTGTTCTCATAAGAGGTTTTACTTATCCTAAACGACTACATATCATTATCAGTGTTTGGAAAAGCATAGATATCTCTTATATGTACTATTCTTGCATTTGAATGGGAAAAGAGATTGTCCTATATTGTTAGTTCAGGAAGATACAGTAGAACCCCTATTAACCGAATCGCGATTATCAGAAACAGATCGCATACAATAATTTCTAAGTTGTGCGGGAAATTGGCGCATGATCCGATATAGCCCCCTTTCGGCGTTTGCGTCATAAGATTCACTGCCGGTGATTCCTCAAGCGCGTTTGCGGAATTCACTGGTATGTGTGCGTGTATGTTTGTTTCAGTCAGGTTCATAATCGCTAAGATGGAGCAGCATATAAATAGACGTTGTTATTACCATAGAACAAAAATTTGAGGCAATCATACATTTAGATACAGGTGATTTGCTTAAAAACGTGGCACGTGATTTGGGTGTGGTTGTGAGTACCACTTCAGAATGAAAAAAACAACGCGAGAAAATTGAAAAGTGGTCCAGTGTTCTGACATCATCGCATCCGTCACGGAAAACTATGAAACAGGGGGAATATCAAAAAGTGAATGATGCTTTATATCTGTGACTTACACAGAATCGAGAACGTGGAATACCAATTTCCGGACCAATTCTAAAGCAAAAGGCAGTCAACTTAAGTGAAGAATTGCTAGTTATTGAGGCGCCTGATAACTTTACAGCCTGTGATGGTTCGCTGCATAGTTGGAAACAACGACACGGTATACGAGAAATAAAAGTTCGCGGAGAAAAGTTATCTGCCGATAACTCCGCTGCATTAAAATTTGGAGCACATTTTAAAGAATTGATGAAGCAGTATGGTTTAAATCCAGAACGAATTTACAACTGCGACGAAACGGGTCTAAACTATAAAATGTTACCGGCAAAAAGTTTAGCTCCGAAACAAGAATATGGAGCTCCTGGTCACAAACGCAGTGATGAACGTGTGACTATCCTTGCTTGTAGCAATGTTTCCGGTACAGACAAACTTGTTAATCGGAAAATCAGCTAAACCAAGATCATTTGAACAGGTCCGTCCCAACGTTCTTCCAGTGTGGTATAAAAATAAACAAAAAGGCCTGGATGGATGCCGCTCTATTTAAGGACTGGTTTTACAATCATTTTTTTTCCAAAGACTATTTTACTATTAGACAAAGCTCCGATACACCCAAGTGAGGAGCAACTCGAAAGTGGAGAAATACGACTGATGTTCTTGCCTCCTAGTATAACGTCACTGATTCAGCCAATGGATCAAGGAGTTTTAGAGAATTTAAAACGCAATTACAGAAGAATCTTCGGTCGACAATAGTTAAGCAAGAAATGCAACCTTGCGCAGATTATGAGAATAACAACAATAATTTACATGAGCTCGTCGTAAAAATAGTTGGGTATGAAAATCTTACCCAAGCAGTGAGTGGATTAATGGTGATGAATTTGCGGAAGAATTAACTGATACAGAACTAATATAAACTGTTTGTAACAATGCCGATCAGACAGTTTTAAGTGATGCTAGTGACAATGAGACAGAAATCTCCGCCAAAATTTTACATTCTGAAGGATTAGAAGCTCTACAAAAGGCGTTGACTTACGTCGAACAACAAGAAAATGCGACAGCAGCTGATATGCTACTTATCAAACGTTGGAGGGATATTACTGGCAAAAATAGGAACAATGCAAAACGTACAGTTAAAAATTACTACTTTTGTTGCTAAATACTCGTAAATATGTAGTCTTAAATTTATTTCCGTTTTATCCGAAATTTAGATTATCCGAAAGCACTTAGGTCCACATCATTTCGGATAATCGGGTTCTACTCTATTCTGGTCCCTACAATAACTTCTAGGCATTATGATGCTTTTAATTTTAAGTTTCCGAAATGCCAACAAAATTTCATTAGTTTGTGATATTTTTCACTGCAGTTTATGTGAATTAAAAAACAAGTCTCGAGCCCATGTCTGATGGATTTTGGTCACCTTTTTTATGTTTATATTTTTAATACTTCTTCTGTGACTATCATGTAAGCTATTCTACTACTTTTAGCTCTCTAAATGGTGTTTACCTACTGTTGGGCACATGAGCGTATAAGCCGCAATGACACGAGTCCCCTAGTTTACAGAGGCCCACACGTACGAAAAAATGCGTAAGGCGTAACTCATATTCTCACGATTTCAGGACGTGCTTTAAATTAAAAGTTCTCAATATCTAAACCTTGGATTGGCTAGGCTTCATGTGTTTAACCCTGTGGATTAAAATTGCAACAGGTGGAAGGAGCTTTCCATAATTAAAAGTAATTTTTAGGACTTCTGTGAAGCAACCTTGGTTTCAGAGGCTGAAAATATTGAAATACTAGAATTCTGTTCCGGTGGATGATTGAATTTGACTTTGAATTCACCTTCAAGATAAGCCTTTGTACAGAAACAAAATGTTTAAGCTTTACGATGTTTTTAATATGCCCTACCTGAACCAATCAGAAACGATAAAAGCAAATTTACGAATTTTTGAAAAAGTATAACCTCTCCAAAAGGATGTTTGATTACCCTTGATGATGTTCAGAAAGTTGTAAAGCATAACACAAAAACAAACCTTTGCACGATCTGAAAGCTATTTTAATTTTCACTCACAATACCGCTGCCATTTGATCGATTTTCAAAAATAAAGTAGCATTACCACTATGTCCCCACATGGATTTACGTATTGTAGATATCGCAAAACAAACATCATTGTCTGAATTTCTAATATGTTCGCATTCACTTCACATCCCCCCCCCCCCCTACTACCATGAAAAACCTTGCGAACCCTCGCTCATGCTGATGATCCACCCCCTATGAGAAAAATAAGCCAAAGCGGTAGCGGCCGCAGTGGCGATAGCGATCGCGGTTTCGAGCAAATAAGACGCATGTAACTAAATCGGCAAACGCGCCCGCTCTCTTTGCCGTTTTCTACCGCGGCCAACTTGTGGCCTGCGGTGGTACGCTGCATGCATCATTTGCTCGCATAGTTCGCGCGATATTCTTTCTACGGATTAGTAGTAAACATGTGAGAAAACGAAAAACTTATCGAAAATGTGCGGGAACAATCCACCTTGTATGACTTGTCTCACACTGACTATATGAATATTGAAAAAGGCCAAAATCACTCTCTATCCTCTCTTAGTTTATGAAATATTGAATAAAATTCTCCTTTGCTTTCCCGATCACAATTAATATCATGAATCCAAATCCTTCGCTTTTTCTTAAACAAAAAAAGAAATGTGAATAATAACTTAAGTACATTTTGGATTTGCATTTTTTTCCTATTCTTATTATTAGGCATTTGTTCACATAAGTACTTACCATCTCAATTCACTAACAAGACCAAAAGCAAAGCTTCTTCTGCACTCATTTGCATACTTTAATTCTGAATGCTTTTAAAGATACTAGATTTGTCGCTGAAAAATCGCATTGGTTTGCAGACATGTAGTCCGCCTGGTAACCGCCACCACGGTCGCCACCGCTCTGGTTTGCGCACCACTTAACTTCGGGCTCTTAAGGTAAATTCGTGAAAATTCGTATTATTCAATGTTCATGTTTGTTTTGTAATATTCTTCAATCTTTAAAATTTGCCCTCTATTTGAGACGCGCCACAGTTGGGTGGGGCCTTCCTACAAATTTTGATATGGAACCCCTGAAAAGCAAGTAACGCCACTGGTTGAACAATAAAGCTTTATCATGATTATTAAATCTGGACCGTATAGCTAGATCTGCTCAGTATCACTTCCTCTACATGACACCGTGTAAGCACAATGAGAAGATACTCCATTTCCTCAAGGTTGCAGCACTCTGTTTAGCTATGCACCAATTCCAACGTAACAATTTTTTCATAGTACCGTCTAAAACGACGCCACTTAATCAAGTTAGTGTGTACACTCTAATTTCAGTATGTTGACATTATCTCGGCTCGTATTTGCTAATTATGCTTCTGAATATCAACTAAGGTAAACTTTTCGGTCCCTAGACACAGTTTCAACTGAACGATAAAAGTTTTTAGGCGGGAAAAGTTTCTGAGGTGTTTATTTTTCTTTTGGACTATGAAATATGGGTAAGCAATTATTGGAGGAGATTAGGTGCAGAGATATCTTAAAAGTATCTATCCTGTATAATATTTCCAATGTTTACCCTAAGATGGTTACTAACAAGATACATAAATAACCACTATCATTAATATTGTTGGCATTTCAACCGTATACAGTACAGTTTCCAATTTTAAGGAATGGGGAATTGAGTAAGTAGTGCCAGAAAATCCAAAATTGCATTAGGTACACAAATTCTAAACATTTTCTGATGATGCCCAGAAATAATTGATGAATCACTCCTACTAAGTAAAAATCAAAATATTTGCTAAAATTGTATTTTGATGAGCTTACAAAATAATACAGCACAGAACATGCGGGAAAGTGGAGTTGGGTGAAATTACAGTACGTTGTACACTATGACCTCCTCATTATATACATCTTCAACCTCCCTAATGGACAGTTTTCAAGTTATCGAGAGTCAAAGTTCTGTAGTAAAAGACAGATTCCCGTGACTTGTCAAACATCTGGAATGCCTTCTGGCATGAAGGACTCCTTCAAAGTTTACAAACTCGTTCTACAAAAAACAACCAGTCGTCCCTTGCATCATTATGTCACACACCGTTTGGATAGATACCATCGAGCCAATGTTATCATTTACACTATTTGTGATGTTCCAGCTGTAACAACCGTGTGTATGTAAAGAAAGACCTTCTCATCATGGGTATACACAACTGCCAACCCTCAGTTCTTACTACGGATCTATAAATTTTTATTGGTATAGAACAAGTAATTGAGCCATAAGATACCTGTCTCTCAATGAAGCACCCTGTATATGGTGCTAATTGAATAGCTTAGTAATTTCTCCCTACCTAAGATATATTTCACTAATCTTTATAAGACTCCTTATTTCATTTTTATTTCGAAATTTTGATCGATATGATTCATATATATGGGAGATACGCATATCTATAAGAAAACCCTTAAATTATCTAAAAAGCTAGAAGTAGACGGCCTTAATTGGGTAGGATATATCATCGTTTTTTAATTTCCTGGGTATCGATATATGGAATGTACTCGTATATATAAAATTTCAGCTCAGATATGTACACTAGCATACGTACTAACATACCTACTAACTTTGCCTCAATTAGATCTTAAATAGTTAATATTTGTTCTTTAAGACCAAAAAAAATAACGCTATATTTTTAAGATGTAAGACACGGTAAAACTTCAAGTCAAAAATACATATAAGTGTCTGTTTGACAAGCAAAAACGCTGTTCGCCATGTTTGGTCCATACGAGTACACTAATGTGTTCAGACGTCATATTATTTGTAAATTGAAGCAGACAGCAGCATAATCTCTCAAACTTTTAAACATATGAACATGGCTTCTACTAGCTTACATAAATATATATATATATATGAGGAGTAGCCACTGACATTGCCAACGACTAGTTGGGGAAAAATACAATTAACTGTTAATTGGGAAATTTGCAAACTTTTTAGGCTTTAGTTAACTCTTTTGACGGTACTCTCTAACTTTCGGTAATTCTCTATGGAGCCTTCATCAGGAGCTGAAAACACAATTATGATGCTAGCAACCAATACGGGAAAGATTTAAATTGTCAAACTCACTCGTCGTTGAGGTTGCAGCCAAATAGTGTTTCAAAACGAACGCGGGGATGAGAGCACTATGTGTCCGTCCGATTGGTTTTATATAAGTAACAAGTGCTCTCATCCCCGCGTTCGTTTTGGCTGCAACCTCAATGGCGAGTAAGTTGTTTGACAATTTAAATCTTTCCCGTATTGGTTGCTAGCATCATAATTGTGTTTTCAGCTCCTGATGAAGGCTCCATAGAGAATTGCCGAAAGCTAGAGATTACCGTCAAAAGAGTTAACTAAAACCTAAAAATTTGCAAATTACCCAATTAACAATTAATTGTATTATTACCCTATATACATATATATATATCGACGGACAATGTAAAAACATATCGATCAAGCCTCCAGGAAAGCTGTGGATTAGAGAGTGCCCAGGGAAATAAATATACGCACACCGTGTATTACTTGGAGCACACCTTACCTTCGGGAAATATTTTACATTTTACTTTACTGCGCAGATTTCAACCTCTCGTTTAAGTTGAACATTAACTACGGCTTCATCACCTTACGATTCCCATGCAGATGTGTAATAGGAAATACAATAATGTATAAAATTATTAAAATGTTATGACATATGAGCTTAGTTTTGAATGACTTCTGAAAAGCATATTCTTTCTTTTTATGTCTGTCGTTATAAATATATCGGATGCACTGTTCTTACAAATATGTAGAAGTCTTGATGTCCCTCACCTCAGCTGAGCAGAAACCCGGGATGAATGCAAAAAAATTACCAACCACGAATGTGTCAATTTTTGGCAAATTTGTGCTTTCTACTTTTACGAATCCAACGACGATAATTGTTTATTCAAAACAAAAAACCGAGAAAACAATGACTTTATACGTTAATTGGGATTTTTTTGAATTATTTAAAGAAGACACCGTTAGTCCACCAGTCACTTACGGATGACGTTCCTTTGTTCACAGTTTACATCATGGGCGATAGTGTTTTCACAGTTTCATATTAAAAATTAAAAATATATTAGACATCCATCTTGCGCTTAAAAAAACTGGAATCGATATACTTCGTCTTTCTAAGCCAAATACGGTAAGAAATACCCATTCTATGAAATTAAGTATACGTCAAGTAGCCTATTTAAATAGGTCTTGTAGTAAAGACGTTTAATAAAAAAACGCTTTACCTATTTGCCGTCTGTATGAAAATTGTATATGAGTAGAATCGGCATAGATATTTGCTCTCGTTACATCCACTAACATGTTATTGCCAATTGAACAACAGATTGTAATTTTGTGTTATCTTTGCAGCAGAGCTGTTCCCGTTCCTGTCAACCACTCATCTACAACAATGATTGCATCCGGGACAGCATAGGATGAATATCACCACCCTGCTCAACGACACAGCAAATGAAACACTGAACCACACGTTTAATGAAACAATAGACGATGAAACTTACATACCGTACCGTGAAAGGCCGGAAACGTATATTGTTCCGGTTTTGTTTTTCCTTATCGTTATAGTCGGGGTGCTGGGCAATGGCACTTTGGTGGTCATTTTCGTCAGGCATAGGAATATGAGGAATGTTCCTAACACGTGAGTTAGCTTTGCTTAAAAAATTAGAGTATATTCATGCTTTGTGCAAAGTGATTAAAAATGTTTTTCTACAGCGGAAAACTAACAATAGTAGTAGCCATTTATTTAGACCTAGTATACAACAACTGATGACGTTACAGCAGTGGGCAAGAAAAATTGCAATTTATTATAATTTTAGACAGTACTGTCAGAGATTATATCTCTTTTGAAATGTCCAACTGACTCTCCATCTTTTATTTGCTGCCACAATGCATTATATCCCCTAAGACATTTGTACAAGAATGTCATTGTTCACATCATATTGGTTTAATACTGTTGGAAATCGAATATTGTTCTGGTATCATAAAAATTAATTGGTCAGTTAAATAACCTTATAAATAAGTATCATAGTGCCCAAAAGCTGACCCCTATCTAATTGATTCAAAATATGTGGAAAATGGATAAAAGTAAATTCATTCTGTAATATGAAGCATAGTTCATATTACACCTTAATGCAGTGTAGTCGCAAATTACCATTAAAAAAGTGAATCCTTGATTTGAGATATAGTTGCCAAAACCAAACCCTCAATAAGAATTGTCAATCATCAATTCAAAGATTCTATTCTTAAGCTTTATTTATTATTTTATTAGTTTTCCCATTATACTTTCCAAACCTCTTAAGGCATTTTAAAAAAGTATTCGTTAGTCTTTAGTCTTTATTACCCGTTTGCTACAGATTTATACATGTGGTAACAAAAATTAATACAAATAAAAATCAGTATAAATATAACAATACATACCAATGCCCATACCAACTTACATTGTTATAGGAATTTTGTAACAATAATCTTTAAGTTATTTTATAAATGACGAATAATTACTAATTTGTTGTACATTAACTGGTAATTCATTATATATGTATATTAAGTGATTATTTTTGTGTAATATGTCGAAGTTGTAATATGGACATATGGAAATTTTGATTTCTACTCATAATCAATACTGGTATTTGTAAATAGCCTACTATACCTCTTAACATAAGTTACAGATTTTAAAATGTTAGTGCGATTCGCATTAAAAATTTCCCGTAACTTAAAAGCTTCTCTGTAGGAGTCAAGTACTTTTACTTACTTTTTTTTGTAACTTGAAAAGTATCACATAAGGTATTTCATTTAGGTATCTCAAATAAATACATACATTGAGCTTCTATTACTACGTTTTGGGTTAAATATCATTTTTACACCATTTTACCAATACCTGTTTCATATTACAGTTTATAAATAGTTATCACTGACTTAAAGAGCTTCTACTTGCCATAATTCCGTATAATCAGTTCTAATGTAAACACCAACATGCTTACAATGTAACCAACAACCAGTGCTCTAAAAGCGGCACTGAAGTGTGGCATTCTCAGTGCCTTTTCCTTTTCCGGAATGTACTCATTCTGTGGTTTTCTGCTCTTGAGCAATCCAGATGAATGCAAAAGTATTATGAATCTGTCTAGTTTTGCCGTGAAAAAAGACTTTTTTCGTAGATGATATACTGTGACGCCTGATGAAATGGTTTGAGGCATCATCTCAAATGATCGGCTTCCGCAGTTCTTATAGATACACTCCTCAATCAGATGCTCGGAAAGGTCTTTCCCCAAAAAATAGGCGCGTGAGGTATCTCCTCGCAAGATCCTTTCAACGATTTTAGTTTCCCACATCTGTATATATTGTTCTTTCACACAAAGATCTTTAGTTGCATTTGAGGTGTCTATAAAATATTTTTCTAAGCCTATTTTCAATCCAGATGCTTTCAAATCATCTAACGTTTTTATACCATTCTTATACCTAGTATTGACGAAGGATCTTATTAGATTAGCTTGAAAGCTGCTGCTTAGAATGTAACTTCCACAGATCCACATAATCAAAACATATCTGAACCGAGTTTTGGTTTGAAAAATCGCAAGTGACATACTGAGTAACACCCCCCAAACTACCAAAAAGGAAGAATTTGAGCTTTTTCTGTAGACGGTGTACATAAGTATAGTTAAAACAAAAACCGTGATTAGAATAGCTAACCAAACAGTTTGAGTAAACATGAATACGATGAGTAAATCTGTTGAGATCATTTGAGGTTTTGGTACGACAAAGTATTTGTCGTCTCTGCCTATAGGGAACGAATAGTCGACGTTCTTGATGTAAAACACCTGAAACAGTTAAGGCTGTAAAATACATGGCTGACTTTTCTTAAAGTATTGGATGCAATTTCCTGTTGGAAAATAAGCATTCGTTTCTATGTTCCAAGTACTGTGAGTACCTGAGTGAGTCTATTTCCCATAATGTCCACATGTCCCTCCTTAATAGCAACCACCACATCATTTGGTAGATCGCTCATGTTGGAGAATATTCGAATGTCTAAAGACGCATTTAGGAAGTATGCAAACAAAACAAACACTGTTTTGTCATCGCCTACAAACTCCTCATTTTTGTCTATATAAAAATGTGGCTTTCTAAGGAAGTATGCCACGCGTATCGGGTTCATGTTTAAGTTAAGTGGTTTATAGCCATATAACGTCTGGCAGAATGTGTTATCCTTCAAAACTTTTTTGGTTATATCTTCAAACGGCTGATAACTGTAAACCTGCAAATATATTCAACCTATTTAGTTGCAGATATTAGAACAATGAGAAATTTTAATGTTATTTTTTATAATGGCAGTCTAGGGTGGATTGTGATCCCCAACAAACATAGTGAAGACACCTACAAGTTTGTCAAAAATACTTAATACCATAAAATTGATGTTGGTTTAGTAACTACACGTTCTCTCTGTATTTCAAATGTGTTCAGTTGAATGCACGTATACTAGGTGCTTCAAATTCGACCATCACCATTCGGTTCTTAGAAATGGTAAGAGATACGAAATCGCTTAAGCAGCGCAAAGATGTGCCTTTAGATTACTAAGAAAATGGCACTTAGTAAGTTTTGCACTTCCGATTATTTCCGGATCGAGATGGAAAAAAACTTATTTTCTCCAACATCTTTTTTATTTTTGCCTTACTTTAATTGAAATGGGATTCATCTCTTGTCCTCAATCATAAACTTATTTTTTACTTATAGACGTCACATTCGTTTTTTGAGCGGATGAATAGAGTTTTTAATCGTGATTTCAAAAATATGTAATATGTTATTAATTGACCTTTTCAAACCAAATTTATTTCTGAAAAACTAAGATTTTCGTAGTTGACCTTGAAAATGGCATAACATGTTTATCTGAATCATCAAATTCAAACGAGGTAGAAAGATTTGGTCGTCTTCTAATTCTTAGAGTCTGTAGTCAGGAATGAAGTGCACTTATCATAAGTCAATTTTTTGACAGTACTGTCATTAAATTCGTATATTTGTGTTAATTTCTAAACGTGCGAGTGTTTGCAGATAATTGTGGCGTTAGACGATTTCATGACATTGTACTTCTTACATAGCGCGGCACCAGCCTAACGAAGGTAGATGTTTCTACCGGTAAGTATTATTATTATGTTGATACAACGTTGTCACTTTGGTAGGCATTGGTAGACACACTATTCAAAAGTATGCAATAAAGCTACGCAATTTTGGCAACAAACAATGCAATGTAAACTTATCGGCTTGGATCTTCTCTGAACCAATTATAGAGCCTATATATGAGAAGAACCCGCGAACTGAGAATAAAACGACCCCACAACTTGTCGCCTGACTGACGGCATAGTGATCAAAGTAAGTACCAGCTTCTGCCCATGCGCAGGCTATTATCTGAGGTGATAATACGAGGTCCGACTGGAATCTGCAGGTATCTTTTTTTATAAAACCTGATTTTTATGAATGATAAATAATAGTAGAATAGATTACAGCAGGGTTGTCTTTATATTGTATTCTATTATATATCATTCATAAGTATCTAGTTTCATAAAAAAACAGATACCTGCAGATTTAAGCGGCCGACTTAAGTAAAAATCCGCTAATTTTGGAAAAATCTATCCCTCCGAAAACACTACCGATACACCAGGCTTCAAGTTTCTGGATCGTTTTTATAGCTCGAACTGCATTACCGTAGTTTTTTTCTAGTATGAAGGCTCATTGGAACCACCAATACTCCAGCTTTTTTAGAAGCGGGTTTAGATTTTCAAATAATTTTAACTCGATGGAGACACTCTACATTTCACCTAACTCCTCGATTAATACTCGTACTACTTGGATACAAGATGTGTTTAGATATAGGCGGATATGAAATGTATTAAGGAAGCTGTAACATTTTAGGCTTTTACTCAATCTGAAGTGAGTTATAATACGAAATAGTTTTAGCATTATTTTGTTGTCTATTCGATGACTTAGAGCCAGCTACAGGGAGATTACTTATTTAGACATTTGAAGTTTTATAATATCAATGTATGTCATGATTTTTACAATAGCACATCATTAAGACCGGTAATAGGGACTTTTCACACATGTCTAGTACATAAAAGCCGAATTAATACTTCTCTGATGATATTATCAAACAAATCTGATAATTTCAAAGCCGGTATAGGAAATTCTGTTTTTTGAAATGACGTAAGTTTTGGAAAAGTCAATATATGACATATTATCAATCAGAACTTAAAACTCTATTCACCTGTGCAAAAATCCAATATGGCGTCTATAAGAAAAAATAAAGTTGATGATTAAGGACAAGATAGGAAACGTCATATCGAAATTCTAATGATGCCATCTTGTAGAGGAGAAAAATTGGCAATGTCGGTGTGCGTTTTATTTTGAAATAAAGTCAGGAAACAATAAAAACGAATTTAGGAAAATTCATTTTTTCCATATACCTCCGTAAATTCTAGTAACTACCTAAATTCCATTTTCTTAGTTACCCAAATGCCCAGCTTTGCTCCAATTTAAGCGACTCCGTATCTCTTACCGATATCTCAATGGTGAGAGTCGAATTTGAAACTCACGGTATATGTATTTGCATAATTGTACCATGTACATTTCACGTACTGGCTAGTCTTTATACATCCATATTTATTTACTCTTTAATTTTTTATTGCATTTGGGTACATACATATCATTACTATATTGAAGGTGTCATAAGATAATGCACAAAAAATCACATCAGCAGCAACAACAACAAAATTTTGGACTTAAAAGTTCGATAAAAATGAAATCGTCAATGTTTACTTCCTACGGCAATTGACAAGTATTGTAATCACAAAAAACTTAGGAAATGAGATAACATGTTTTTGGATCTTTCCTGGCACTATACCTACATCACGAAAATCGACGACACTCATTTGTCTGTATCTGTTTGTCGGTCTGTTTGTCTGTCTCCTGATCCGTGACCCTTTTATAATTTGGAAGGTACCGCTCGGATTATGATACAATTTGGAGTCAAGATTGCTACTTTTTCAAGGACGAAAAAGCTTAATAGGTTTTAAAAATCAATTCAGTGGCGGTAGCGTTTCAGAGACTTGCAGAATTTTTTTGTAGGGGTTGAAACGCCGTTCTGGTAAGTTAATTATCCCAACTAGTTAAATAGCATATTCACCACCACACGTATCGAATTTCAACTTGCTCCTGTGATCGCCCAATGAGAGCAGTAAATAACTTGAATCGCTCTGGCGGAAAAAGTACACGCATCATTTCGCTAAGGCTATGCTCTCGGGGGAAACTTGCGGAAACATAGGCGTGCGGCGTATTAAGTATATCTCACACTACTTTTATACGGCCTAGAATAGTAACAAAAGAAATGCTATGAATGTTGCATTTACGGTGTCGGTGAAATAAGTTTTATTATCAAGAAATGATTCCAGTAATATTACGTTTTAATTAAATATAATGTTCATACAATATTGTCGAAGCATTTGGCATCAAAGCAGAAACGTGTTAGGCTTGTTTTTATAGTTTGAGATGTAAAGCTGTATTTACAGTATAGTTAAGTGAACCTAACAGATCAGTACTCATTCGAATTCATTAGAACCTTTTCAATAAACTTGATTAACTATTTTTGTTATACAAGTGGGTAATCAACTATTTTTTCTAAGGTCTAATTTATTTCAGTTCAGAAGCGAATAATCCGGCAGCTACGCCTTTCCCAATTCTTGAAGACTCAATCTGTTCAAAGTCTCGTTATTAAACTCTCATTCTCCATAGCAGTGGCGGAGTACTCGAGAGCTCAGACTCCGCCTTTTTATTTGTTCTGTAACGCCCTCGTATAGCTGGGACCATGGCGGCCTCGCAACGTCGACGCTAGGCAACCAGAGTTACGCGACCGTCCACATAGCACATCACTTTTCAGAGATATTTCTGGTATATTACATATCTTTTCCACATCCCCGTACATCTTTCTATGTAATATTTCGCAATTTATGTTTGAAAGACATTACTGAAATGAAGGTTTAGGAATATTTCGTTCATATTGTTTTTGAAATATCACTTAAAATATTTTATGAGATTTGGTTCTTATTTAAATAAAAATGTATATCTTTTCAATATAAAGGTTTATTGCGCCAAAAAAAAATAGATATAATATTCTATTACATACCGATGATTAGTTGACGAGTTATAAACGATTGAATGCACAAAAACGCATAAATTTTATAGCCTGCCAATTCGCCATTTTGAAAGGTAGTGATTTTATGTTCCAGGGTTAAGAGTAGCTTCAAAACACCCCGTATTTCAACTGCCTAACTTGAAAAAGTAGGAGGGGGCTTCCTGAAAATCAGTGCACTGGAGAATATCTATTTATATACAACAGTGAGGACTTATCAGGTTTTATTAGTAAAAAGGAACATATTATATTTAAATTTTGTATGTCCGAAAGTGCAATATATTAAAAACACCAAGAAATTCCCCTCTGGTAGAGAATCGAACCAGTGATTATTTTGCACCTAAACGCCGTATACAGTCGATTGTTCACTTACACATGATTGACTAATTTGAATGTTGTACTTCATATTTTACGTATCGTCAGTGAAATTCGCAGCATAACCCAAATAGTGACTTTCTATACGAACACTTTTGATAGCTGGGGTTACAAGTCCGTGATGTTTCAGTCAATTTACACAAAACTCTAATGAATTATACACCTAATTCTTCCTCATGGGTAGCCACGTTTATTGGTGAAAGCCGTATGGAAATCATTTCGGCAGTTTTAGAATTTATGGCAGTCTCACAGGTAGACATTTGGTAATCTTGAGGGCATGGCACATGAAAATCTATTTGCTAAATATGTCTAATAGTTGCGTCGAATTATCGTGGCTAAAAATAATTGAGATTCACGTTCTCCCTTCCTCTAGAACCCTCACGACCGATTTTTTAAAGGTTCCAAAAACGTCCAGGGACCTAGGTAACGTCAAAATACCCGGTTTGAGCGGTTTTCCTGTCTTTTGTTCTTTTATACGTAATTTTTGGAATCACTTTTCAAAATTTATAATGCTTTTTGATTTTTGTCCTTGACATAGTAGCAAACTTGAGTCGACATTTCTTCAAAATTCGATTGGTACGTTGCAAGTTACAAATGTCGCCGCGGATCCCTTTCCGTCGCTTTCCCTCAGTATCCAAGCACGCTTAGGGTTATAGAGGGGTCAAAGAGTAGCGGAGGAACCGAGAAAAAGACCGACGAAAATTAAGGTCGCGTCCATCAGGGCGGTGAAACGTTTTATGGGCGAACTGGTAACGCCGAGGTCATCATCTCCGTACAAAGTCAAGGAAACTGCATTACTACCATTGAGTCATGTGTCTTTGTCTCTATCCAAATGCACAAATATCAAATATGGCGCTTGTTTTCGTTAACATCCAGATTCTCAACTGCGATGCCTTCGGAAATATGTAGTAAAAACGAGTGTAAAATACAAAGCAACACTGTCAGTAGCTGTGTTGGTATACTTGAAATGTATTGTGACTATTGTGGGAGAAGTAGAAGTTCAGAAGTGCTACAGGTAGGCTGTGAACTTAACATATCGGCGTGATGTAGTTTGCAGATTATTTAAAATTACATGGAATAATTCTCTGAAATTGCCTCTTTATAATCCTTGTAATTGACACCGTTATACAAATTACGACAGCTTTTTTTGTATTGGCATCAAAACGCATGGTAATATCGACAGAGTACAGTTAAGCCGTAAGTTTTATTAAGCAAAATTTTATCTGTTTATGCCAACAAATTCTAGATATAAACTGAGCAAACTGATTAACAGTAACTAGATTATTGACAAAGATTGTATAAATAACATTATTGCTTTCAGTATTTTTTCAGAATTATCGAGAAGCAGTGAGACACCTGTGTTTTGCAGCTCAACACAACAAAAAATCTATCTATATTTTCATGTAATACAATTTGTATACCATTGTCAAAATAGATGTTTACAGCATGTGATTATTTGTTGAAAATAAATGTATTTTGTGTATCATAGATTAGATTTTATTATTCTGAAACTTAATCCCAGAGAGGGAGATGTCATATTTGGTGGAAAGAAAATCAACTTTATTTATATTTAATCGATGATCAATGCAAGGATGCGCAAGACAGTTGTCAATCGGGAACAAAACCTTACGGTTTTGAAGTAGAAACTGTTTGTCCAGCTCCGACAGCCACTTTGAAAAAATGTCACTCCTCATCCATGCCTTTTTATTCTTGTAGTAAGTCAGCGGTAAATTTTCCTCGAAAGCATCGTGGTTTTGCGCTTTTTCCTATTAGAACAAGTTTTAGTTTTTCACTGCCAGTCATATTTGTTGTTAATAAAAGGCTCACCCTTTCCTTAGACAACGTTCCTCCGTGGCATTTTTCAGATTTGAATGTTAAGGTTTTGTTTGGTAAAAATTTGAAAAATAAACCAGTTTCATCTGCGTTAAAAATATCGTCTGTTTTGTAGGGACAAGAGCCGGAAGGTTATCTTTGATCCAGTTATCAAACTTTTTTTGGTCCACGGCAGCACTTTCACCACATGATTTTTTCTTGTGATAAAAAACAACAAAAAAATATGTTACCTCTTTTTCCAGCCATCCCCAGCTTGCTTTCAAATTTTCATCTCCCATCATTTTGGAAAAATCCTGCAAAATGGGCCCTGAGATGGGCAAATTTGCTTTTCTTGAAGTTTCAAACCACCTAATTAATGCAGTGTTTACTGTCTTCGAAGGCTTGTTTCGCTATACTTCACCTGGGTTAGCTACTTCGAAACCAAACTGCACTATAGTCTTTTTGTTTTTCATCATAGTGGATAACGTACTTTTTGGAATGCCATATTCTTGGCAAATAATCTTTCTTTGACCACCATTCTCCACTTTTTTCAAAATTTCAATCTTCTTGCCAATCGTTAACGTCTTAAGTTTTCGCGGCGGCGACAGCTTGCCAATTTAAAACGCTTTTTACCTTGAAATTTTATCTGCGGTATTTTACACTTGCTTAGGGGAATCCCATAATATCACACAATCGCCGCTTACACTCGATGAAATTACATAGAGATTTTTACTTTGACAGGATTCCAGTTATAGAGGGGTTCGAGTTATAGAGGTTCGACCGTACGTTCATAAGATAATCCTTCGATATGGGAAATATTTTCAGCAGATTTGAAGTTATGAACAAATGAAATCCCCGGCACATTCGATAGCTCCTCCACATCTCCAGGCAAGTAGGCGGCGCCACCATCTGACAAACGTCAACGGTGTTGCCACTTCTTCGGTGTTGTGTGCTCAGCTATTTTCTAGGCTACTTTCGAATTAGTACTGATGAGTTCGGTAACAAAGCAGTTGTTACTTACGGAAAATCCACGGCTGGGTTGGATGACTGCAACGACAAGGCGATCATGACCTCAATAAAAAGAGAGACACTTATGACAAATATCACCACCTTTCTAGTCCACTTCCCGGTGATCCAATACGTTTTTTTTTTTTAGATTTTAAGAATGTCAGTGTAAATGTTTGATGAAAACTTAGACATATTATTTTGTTTACCTACCTGCAACTCCTACAGTCGTTGCAGAGGGCTGGTCTCGTTTCTATCTCAGAATCAATAATTCACGATGGATGCTTTCAATTTGGGATGCCATTGTAATTTTTCCATGTCTTGCCAATCATTGAGTTGGGTGTACCGTAATATGAAATGCTTTGCATTTAAAATCTGTTGTCGGGATCAGTTTTTGACAACGTTCAAGTGGCATCGCTCGACGCTCTTCGCTCGAGCGGTGACAATATAAACGAAACTTCAGTGACGTTGTTCTCCGTGATGTGCATGTCATGTAACATCCAAAAAACCATGACATCTCATTTTCAAAACTTATCACGATTTCGAAACCAACTGACGTGGGAACTAAGAACGCAGAAACAATCGGCCTGCTTCAGCTGTGATTTCTATGAATAGGTCATAGCGATAAGGGGTTTTACCTTTAACCAATCGCAACCCAATCAGGAAATCAAATTAAACCTATCATACTTCAGAAGGCAGAGAAGATTGGATTGAGATAATTTTACATTCAGCCTTCCATGAAGTTTGTCCTCTACACAATATAGTGGTCAAAGTGACACTATTGTAATACTTCCAGAAAGAAAAACAGCCGCAGACCTGATAGTTTGACGCACAAGGATCAGCTTTCCGCGGGATGTATAAATGTATTTTTTGCGTATAGTGAATATTTTGAAGACAAATAAATATTATTATTAGTATTATTATTATCCTGGGTTTTCACTGCTTGCGCTGGTAGTATCTGGGCCACCTCGGATGATGTTTATAGACTGTGGCTCTGGGTGGGAATGAAATTCATCATGACCCGCCCTCAATTTCCTATATCGATAGAAACTTTCTTGTAATGCAACAAGTTTCGAGAATCACTGCCTTCTGCAATTATATGCATGCACCCTTTGGAAAGTTCAAGACCTTCAAATTCCCCGACAAAGCGTTCGTGGCCACTCCTTCTACTGATATGACGATGGGAATAATCATTATTTCTTTTAACGTCCACATCCGACTTTAGGTTATGCGTAAGTGGGACCTTAATGTCGATTATGATTCCCGTTTGTTTATGTTTGTCTATAAACACTAAATCAGGGCGATTATGCTCTATGCGCCTATCAGTGGTTATTGGGCGATCCCAATACGAATACATCAGCACGTTCTGATTTTCTAGAACGGATACAGGGTGATATTTGTAGCAGGGCAACTTTGTTTTCGTTAGACCTTCTTTGTGAGCGATTAGCTGAGATATCATTGCGGCTACTTTGTTGTGTCTGCCTAAGTATGCAACTTTGGCCAGGTTAGGGCATGCACCTGTGACATTTTCGATTATTTCGCCCACTGCATCGCACTTAAGGCATTTATCAGTGATAGCGTTCTTCAATATGTGCCTGTCATAATTTCTTGTGCGGATGACCTTATCCTGTATAGCACAGATAAGCCCTTCAGTCACTGGGTAGTACCAATATTCTCCGTTTGAGACGGATTCCGGCAATTGTTTGTTATTCCAAGATTGCAACCTTTCTCTTGTTGCATTGCACCTTGTGTCATACACAGAGGAGTTGCGTTGAAATCTGCCTCTTTGGTTGGTTGTACAAAAGCGCTATTGTGGTTTAAGAAATACTCCGCAAGATGCATGATTTGTGTGTAGCACATCTGGGATACGTTGTTATTATTATTATTATTATTATTCTTTAAAGTTGAGTCATTAATTTTCAGATAATGATTGTAGAAGGAAGATAAACCAAAATATGTGTGTAAAAATAAAAAAAAATAAAAAAATGTTACCTTGTTTTATAAAGTATCCTCCAGACAAGTATTTCAGTGCGGACCTGTATTTGATTGTGCGGTCTTGGAGCACCGGCATGCCCTCCATTGTGAGGTCTTAAGTCACCTGATTCACGAGCCCTTTGCACTACATTAACAAAGGCACGAGGGGTTGGTTGCACTCGATTGGGAAACCGATCCGCATAAATCCGTGATGCCGCGGCAGCATTTTGTAAAGACTCCCCCCCCGTAAATAAGAATCACGTCTACAAGTTCAGCATTTTCGTAAACATGTGCCATTTTTTATTTCGTTTGAGCCACGCAACAAACACCACTATTCACTCACGCGTTACCGACTGACACATTGACTGAATACAACTGAATAAAATTGTAGTAAAAACATCGTGATAAGCGTTTCAAATTCTTTGGCTTTTTTGTTTCCGATGCGATGAAACGATAAGGCGGATTATATCCGTTGTTGCCAAACACGAGCACATAATATTATTATTGAGACAGGGCGTTACTCAAACTTCTAAAGGGCTATAACTTTGTTACTTTAATTTTACCACAAAAATGTTAAAGGAAAAAACATTTCTTTTGATCAGATCTACTCACTGTTAAAATAAATGACTCAACTTCGAAGTCACCCTGTATTAGTATTATATAATATAATATTATTATATTAGTATTTATTACTTACAAAAAAAACTTCAAAATCGGACCTTTTCTAAAACTACTGAATTTCGTGTAACACATACTTATATGTATAGTAGGACATGCGGCCATATGAATTACAAAACTACAGGTTATTATGTTGATGTTGACATTAAAAAAAATGATAGGTTGACAGTTGTAAACATCAACCGGTCTAATACAGAAATTAAACAGATGGTAAATAAATTTAGCAAGTATGAAAAACTAATACGTTAGATTGATTCCTAAAAACACCATTAACCATTGAAAGATTTCAAATTAAAGCTTATTCCTTCCTCTCATATTCAACGAATGGCAATACTTTCCCGTCTACATAAATTAAAAATCTTTACTTGGCTATAGGAAATTGTATCGAAAATAATTTATCACGTATTCTTTTTGCGAAAAGCTTATATATGAGAAGATATTAGCCAGAAACCAAAACTTAAACTTTGCGATTTCCAGCGAAGACTACATTTGAGTTGGTATATCCAACAAATGGTACGTCCTAGAGTAGATATGTATTCCTAATAAAGTAAGCCGTCTTAGAGATATTCTCATACAGTGGGATTTTTTTTATGGATAGATATAAAAACAAGTATAACCAAAAACACCCTTTTGACATTTCTCGGCAATACCGAATCTTTGAAAGGAATGAAGCCCACTTTCTATGGTTAATGACGTTCTTTGAAGCTATTGTACTGTTTTAGCTTGTATCTATCTTACTAAAAAGATCTACCTTGTGTTTATTTTTTTTATTTGAACGGTTCACGTTTACGAATATCAATCCGTCATTTTCTTGAATAATACCTACAAAATAACTTCCGCAATGTTAGTGAACAGAATTCATATCATCTGGATTTTGCTGATCCCATCCATATCTTTACCCCATGTATGTTAATTTTTAGTTAGTATATTGTACACTGTACATTCTAACAAGTAGAACAGAAGCACCCGACAAGTACCTAGGTCTATCCAAATATGTATATGATACATGGTGATATGGAATAATACAAATATGATATAATACAAATATATGGATATCTACAAGAAAAACAACCTTAATATCCAGCACAGTAGTTGAACACCCTACGTATATATAATCCCGAATATATTTTGAAATATATTTCCACCGAGGCAGTACAAGATACCCCTGAACACATTTTGAAAAATTTTGTGTTTGGTAACAAAACTGTAAATTGCAGGCAATGCATGCGAAGGTGTCAGCGGGGTTTTTCAAGATTTGATTTAAAAATGTACTTACCTCATAATTCTTACTTTCAACTTTAACAATCACAACATTCATGATACGTAACTTCCAAAGCTGATTAAATGTTCTTGGTACTTCGTTTGCTTCCATATATGCTTCCTCTGTAATCAAGTGTATCTTAGCTTCAGGGTTCCAGAAGGAACAGAGATACAAATTTCGAGCGTAGCGTACCGCATCCTCTAGTTGCTCAATTAAAAGGAAAAAATCATCCAATTGAAACGTTGTAGAATCATCGCAAATTTGTTCAAAATCGTTTACAATCAATGCATTCCAACCTTCCAAACAAGTGTGACTGTGATTTGAAGAGCTGGCCATGTAGAAACACGTTGAGGCACCGCAATTTTTTATAGCTTTGAAATATTCACATAAGCTATTATCTATTGATTTTTTAGAAGATATTCCGAAGTGACTGTAATTCATTGCCTCTACGAGGGCTGAAGTGATCACCAAGATCAGTTTCAAAATATGCATATTGTACATCGAGTAGCTGTTCTAAGCTGTATCAGCTACCTATTGATGCGGGCTTTTAAAAGCTTCGAAATGCGAGTCCCATTCGTTAACGATATTGATTTTGATTATAATTATTATTGGCTTTACTTCAAAGCAATATGTATGAAGTCAATTGAATTAATCCAACAGGTAATAGATCGGTGGCAACAATAAAGGTTTATTATGGATGTTAGGGAACTAAGAGGGTATTAGATACAGTTGACTGAATATTTAAGTACTTTGAATCGCCTATGTGGGGATGAAATATTACTCATTAAAAATACATTTTGGAACATTATACATGGTATTTGGAGGTATATTTCTAAAATATTTACAATTATACAGGGTGCCCCAATTTTGACTAATATGTAAAACTTACATAACTTACATAAATTTTATCCCAAAATTCAGCCTGATAACTTTACCCTTTCAAAAAATAAGTAGAGAGGGAGAAAAACTTTTTGAAAAATATTGTATGTGTGACGAGGAGAAGGATAGGTTTAACACGCGTTACCTCTTCAGATGTAGTACTGGCTACGATCCTGGGCTAAATCCCTATAGTGAAGCGTGTTACGCAAACTGTATCAAGGAAAGTTAACTATCAATTATGGATAAAGGATATTTTTTTGAACCGTCGTAATTTGAGAGAAACAGATGTTACATGCGATACCCCCGTCGTCTCAGGCGGTAGTGCTGGCTACGCCCACGTTGGCTTTATTGGTGACTTTTGGATTACTTAGAACTTTTTTACTATAGTGCACTGATCAACTTGATTCCAAACTTTCCCGTAGTGCGGATAATGATTTGGCTTCCGGCTTTGGGTGTCGCAAAGTAGGGTACAATTGCTTATAAATGCGAGATGCTAGAAAACTATTACTTTGCGCTTTAACAAAAACGGGCACCATACTCGCCATTTCTTCCTTGGAAAACTTAATTCTTAACCATATTATGTAATGTCTAATATCCACAAAAATTTGTTTGACAAGTTGTAACCTAATGAACAGTTCTTTTGTTCCATGGATGATGCGACATTTTAGTGAATTACGCCATTTGGTACTAAGAGAAAAAAAAGCCGTTAAAACTTTTATTTAGGGTAGCGTTTAAAAAATTTTATCTACAAATCGAAGATATACAGGGTGTCGTATTTGAAATTTTTGGAATAAATACATTTTGCGTTTATTATCATTTCGTATAAAATGAGAATTTGGAAGACTGTTCGATAAGGTTAAATGGTCGTCTGGCGGGCTGCTCAGCAACTAGTCACAAAGATCCCTCAGTATGTTATATCAATCTTTTTTTTTCCATTGACTTATGTAAATGTGCAAGAGAATTTGGAGCATTCTACTTGAAGAGTTCCAACTTCGATGTTGGACAAAATTGGGACATCCTTTATAACTGTGAATGTGTTAAAAATGTGCCTCAAAATATCATGCATAATAACCCATGGGTGATCTTTCGTTCTCGCATCGATGGGTATCCCTGTATAATATAAGGATTGTGGCGACATGAAAATGACTTTTGCAAAATTATCCAGTGGTTTAATAACCAAATATTATCAATAAGCTTTGCTGAAACAAATTCTTTACCATTTTCATCACTATCAAATCATCTAGATAATTATAGCTACCTTCTCTTTAAGGTAAATGATAAAAATCTAAAAATCGATAGAATCAATGATACAAAATACTTTGAATTTATCTAGATCCTCACTTGAGATGAGATATACATACTACTACACCACTGGTATACGTTAATTTAGAAAAAGACTTTTGAATGTGGTCAATACTCAGGTAAATCCATATACCAAATTTTAGTTCATTCCAGTTGACGGTTTTGAAGATATTAAAAAAAATATTTTTTATTTTTAAACTTCAACACCCCGTATCTTTTTAATGAAGCGCTCGAGGAAAAAATGTTACATAGAAGACCCCCTTAAAATGCGATCTTGTGTATGATGTTCCATTTTTAATCACAACTTGTGAATTACCCTAAATAGAACACTGCAGGTAACTCGAACGTTTAGTAATTTAACCGTGCAAAAAAATGTATGCAAATGTGAAGCTCATAAAAAAGATAGCCCAGAATTATAAAATATACGTCTATAGATGATACGAGTATACAGAATTCAAGAAATAATGAGAAGGTTTGCAAGTCTGTCTACTAGAGTGACAGAAATACAAGATATCGTTATGCTTTTTTTTCAACAAAATATCCCTTAGCTCCAGAAGTAGTGATACAAATTCCATATATCGGACTTTTTTTTCTGAAGAGAGCTTACACAATATTCTGAAACACACAAGCTATTCAATTTGAATATTATTTGTTTGTATTGCCATGCAGTTATGAATCACCCTATATACAACAATGCCTGTAACTTATACTTAAAGACATCTTTTAAAATTATAGAACTATCAGCTGATTACATATAAATATCTCCAAGTATGTATATTTATTTTTTACACAGTATCTTTCCAAGCGACTGTCCACATACATAAACTTTTCCACCATGTTGGTGTGGAACTATCACAATTCCAGCAATTTCCTCTGGAATCTCAAGTGTCATGTATCTCGCGCGGAGTTCTTTAATGCCTTTTAGCGAGCTGAAGCCCGGCCAGTATGAACAGCCTCGAATTTTACACGTTCTTCCCTAAAGAAAAACGATTGTCACGTAATAACTTCCGGAAAATTCTCTGAACTAGTCGAGCATCACTTACAAACTTACAAGTTTTAGCATAATAAAACCATTTCCTTAAAATCACCCTTATTAAAAGAGATTTTGAAGTATGGAGTACCTCACGCCTCACTAATTTTAGTCTTAGCGACAAAATTTCCATGGCTTTAAAATAATCGTTGTATGGGGTTGTCCAAAACGGACGCAGGAAAGTAAACGCATATTAAAACAAAAAGATTGATATTCAAATCAAGTTGGGTACTTTATTTTGAAGGTTCATTTATACCGTTTATGTATGCAAAATAATATCGCTCAAATGTTCACCACGACTGGATTTACAGACGTCCACGCGATGGTCGAAATTTTCAATGACATTTTGCATCATGGTCGGTTCTATGGCATTTATCTCGGCAATGATGTTGTTTTTGGAGGCTGGCTGGTTTGTTGACATAGACTTTGCTTTTCAAATATGCCCATAAAAAGAAGTCCAAGGGAGTCAAATCGCACGATCTTGGTGGCCATGGCACATTTCCTCACGCGATCACCGAAGAAGGACTGCAATCGATGGATATTGACGTTGGTTGTGTGGCATGTTGCACCATCTTGTTGGAAATAAACATCGTCCATATCCATTCCTTCAAGTTGCGGCAAAAAATAGTCCTCTATCATCACGTGATATCGCTCAGAATTGACGGTAACGGCGTCCCCGGCCGCATTTTCGAAAAAGTAAGGTCCGATGATGCCTTTTGACCACAATGCACCCCACACAGTCACTTTTTGAGGATGCGTCGGCTGCTCTTGATACTCACGGAGATTTTCGTTCGCCCAGATGTGGCAGTTTTGCTTGTTTACCGTCCCATTCAAAGTGAAATGCGCTTCGTCGCTGAACATGATTTTTGATGAAAAATCAGGAGCCAATCTGAGAACGTTCGGCGCGAAACATGGTCGGCCCGACGCAGCTCTTGCGTCAATTGGATCTTGTAGGCGTGTACATTCAAATCCTTGTGGAGAATGCGGAGCAAACTGGTTCTCGAAATTCCCAATTCTTGGGATCGACGCGTTGTTGATTGTTTCGGATCGTCTCTCACACTCTCCTTGACAACAGGAATATTTTCGGGTGTGCGAACGCTCCTTGGCCGGCCAGAGCCTGGCTGATTTGCCACAGAACCTGTTGCCTCGAATTTACGCACCAGACGACCGATGGTTGTTTCGTTTGGGCGGTTGTTGCGACCGAAATGTTCACGAAGCGCGCAAAACGTGTTTTTTATTTTTGCACTATTTTTGTAGTGCTCTTGAATAACTTTAATGCGGTCTTCAGTCGAATACTTCATACTCCATAGCGATCAATGGTAAACATTCAACTAACAAAATGACATGTCGGTGACAGAAAATAAAGATGGCGTCTATGTAAAATTGACGTTTACTTTCCTGCGTCCCTATTGGACCACCCTATACAACTAGCCAACTGGGTTCCTTCAATTAGAGTGATAAGCTATTTCACAACATGTATCGGGTTTTCCAATAGGGACTTGACAACTTTGAACTTTCACTGTGTACGCATTTTTAAATCAATTACTAAACTGTCAATGTTAAAACATTCGGTAAAGAAAACGTTTTCATCATGGTAAAGTACACAAACGAACAACGCTTACACATAATTAAAATTGACTACCGAGTCGGTGACTGCAACTTTAAGAGCGTTAACGCCAATTTTTGGTCGTAATTATCGACCCAGTAGACAAGCAATTCATAGTCTACTAAAAAAATATGAGTCCTCATATTAGCTGCCGGATGTTCCCGTGCCAATGAGACAATGGGTTGGTCGAAGTGCCGAGAATATTGCTGCCGTTCAAGCTTCCGTTGCAAACGAACAGAACACGTCGATTCCACGACGTTCTCAGGAATTGGGCATCACTCAGACCACACTATGGCGAATTTTGTGAAGAGATCTTAGCCTGCACCCTTATAAGATCAAGTTAACTCAAAAACTAAAGCCGTTTGATCATATGAACCGACATACGTTCTCGAATTGGCCTCTAGAAATATTGCAAGAAAATGACCAATTTCATCGTAGAATCATCTTCAATGATGAGGCGCATTTTTGGCTAACCGGCTTCGTAAACAAACAGAATATGCGTTATTGGTCAGGTGAAAACCCTCATGTGCTTCAATAAACACCACTTCAACCACAAAAAATAACTGTATCATATGGTCTTCATCCCGGTGGTGTCATTGGGCCATCTTTTTCGTTGATGAAAATGACCGTCACGTTACAGTCAACGGAGATCGCTACAGAGACATGTTGCAACGGTATTTTTTTTGGTCGATTGAATTGGCTAAGCATTAATGATATGTGATTCCCACAAGGCGGTGCCACATGCCTCCCAGCGGGTGAAATAATCGACATATTGAAATCAAAATTCGGTGAACGTGTTATATCGAGAAATGGCTCCTGTCAAATGGACATCTAAATCGTGTGATTTAACACCTCTAGACTTTGTTTTTGTGGGGCTACATTAAATCATTGTCTATGCCAACAAGCCGGCGTCGTTACAGGAGCTCAGAGCCAATATTGAACGAGAGATAGCGGCCGTTTCTGTCGAAATCTGTGGTTGAATCTTTGAAAATTGGGTGTCGATCGCTGCGAACGTGCTCGTGGTGGACATATGAACGAGGTCGAATTCCATACATAAATGTTTTGAGAAAACTTCAATCCAATAATAAAATTTTCGAGATATCTCAAATGGTTTGCGTTTTATTTAAAAGGAAAGTTGTCAAGTCTTCTCAATTTAAACAGAAATGTGATATGGTTTAGAGCAAAACGTAGAAACACTGTTCCAGACCCGCTTTGACTATAGAACTTAGTGTTTACTTTACGATATCACTCCTCAAAAAATTTCCGGTCGATGACATCCTTTTGATTACACGTAAACTGTATCCCAAACAAGACAATAGCTTTAAGCGTTAGTCTTTGGACTGTCACGCATGATTTTTGAATACATATTTATGAATATTTAACATTTCTAATTACGAAGCTTGTTCAACTGAAACCCATCTCTGGTCCAGGAAAAATTTATTTGCAAATATTACGACTATAATTAAGGCACATATCCCATTGTTTCAACAATCGAAGAATTCTTGTGGATGCTACTTGAAGAATTCTTTTACGGCATTTTGTACTTCTTCATACTACTGAAAATGCTTACTTTTAAACGCCTTTTTCAGTGGCCCAAAGATGTGAAAGGCGATAAAAGGAGACTATAGGGTGGATGCTCTAATATCCTCCATTTCTTTCGTCGTAGATTTTCTTTCACTTGACTGGCAACATGAGGCCGAGCATTGTCATGCAGAAGAATGACACCACGTGAGAGCTCCCTGGACATTTTCGTCTTATTCGTTGATCGATATTGTTCATAGTCTCATTATACACGTTTGGTCGAAAAAAACATGACCTAGCCTGTAGAAGGTTGGACTGTAAAGTTCTTTGGTGGCGGAGAATTTGCGTGTATCCATTACATCGATGACAGCTTACTGGATGGTTCAAAAAAATGACACCAAGATACGTCGCCAGCAACTATTGGCGAAAGAAAATCATTACCGTTTTGCTTGTATTCCGTGAGATGTTGCAAAGATAAGCCCATTCGCAAGCTTTTTTGGTCCTCTGACAAAAGGCGAGGAACCCATTTGGCAAAAACTTTGCTGTAACCCAATTTGTGTAAGATACTATGGATAGATCCTATACTCACACCAACATTTTCTGAAATTGCTCTGATTGAAATTTGAAGATTTTCTCTAAGCATGCCTTCCACACATGCCACATTCCTGTCTGTTGATGCAGTAATCAAAGCACCTGGTCGCGGCTTATCATTCGTCTCTTCTCTTCCACTCTTTAATTTTCGACACCATTCCTCGACAGTTGGATACGCAAAACATGCGTTTCCATACAGAGCTTGGATTCGCGTATGAATTTACAATGGTTGCAAACCTTCAGCACACAAAATTGAATGACAATAGTTAAAATCGTAGTCAAATACAAATGACAGGAACTGGTCAATGTGACGGTTACAAACACAACTAACACTGCAAAAGGTCATTTGAGTGATAATAATTGTTTCCAAGGCTAACCTGACCAAAGATGAGTTTCAATTGAACAAGCCTCGTATTCAGACTTGTTCGTACAGTGGTCAGTGACTTGAAGGTGACTGTGTCTGGGATAGAAATAGGGTCCGATGATTTCTTCAACCGACATGGCCGCCCAAACTGTAACGCGAATGCAAGGTCGTTGTTGTTTTAATTTGGAATTTTCTGCGGCTCAATACCGGTAATTTTGTTTGTTGACAAATCCAGTCAAATGAAAATGGGTCACAAAAAAGGATGTTGTTCAGACTTGGAAGGAGCACATGTTTCCGCAAACGCACGGCGTAGATGGTGGTCCTGCGGTTTCAGTTCCTGCACTAGTTGATGTTTATATGGGTGTGGTCCACCCTGTATGCTTTGAATCTATTCCACCCATCTGGCAATCCTGTGCGCCATCCGTCGCACAGTGGATCAGGGCAGAATGAAACCTAGCAAAAAACGCAAAAATTGTCCGATAATGTTATGCTGTCTGCTTCCAAAGCATCAGAGATTATTTTATTTAGATAGCATCATCCTGCAAAGTAGTTTTATTACATAAATGTGTTACCAAAGTATTTGCCGTATTTCACTAGCACTGCCAAGCTGCTACCCTGTCCAGTTAATCTATCAACTCGGATAACATCGTAATTCGGGAAAGCTAGACGATCTACCGGATTAAGTAATGTTTAAGGCCACATCTGTACTTTCATCCGAAAGAGCTTGGTAAAATTCCCGTTTGTTTTGGAATGTCCCTTAAACCCAAACAATTGCAAAAAAGAATGTTGATCGATGTACGCTGTCGTCTATTGTACCTAGTCATTTGCAGTAAGGATCGCCAGCAAAAGCTATGTTGCGTTAATCAGCGGGATTATGATCTGCTGTAAGGCCCTTGTCAGGTTGCCAGGACCACATTTTGTGTATTCACAGAAGATCTCACAGAGGGGGCAGCTCGGGTTGCATCCGTTATAGCATTGGCGTAACTTACATTGCGCCTTTACTCTATCATTTGCGAATTTTTCCTAACGGCAAATCTGCAAGTTGACCTATTCGCAGAGTGCCCAATTGCCCCTGCCACAGTTCGTGCTTTTTCGTTCCTCTTATCCTGTTTGAGGGCATGTGGTCAGAAATGCATTTCATAAACGTACATTTTTAAGGTGGTGCTGTGCAGTAGGATTGCACATACCCATATTTTTGGCAGCAGTGACACTGCCCAATAAGTCTTGAGCTCTTTTCAACTTCGAGCTCAGCATGAGAGCGCTGGCACTGCGTTTCAGACGAATCATGTTCAGGGAGCAAGTCTTCCTTAATTTCTGATTCCGAAAGTGTCACAGGTACTCCTTTGATTACCTCATGAATATTTATCTCCGATGGTACAAGGAAGGCGAGGCGAATGATCCTGCGGTAATCATCTTCGGACTTGGGAATTATCCTGATTGCTGCATCAACGGCAACCGCACGTTCAATTTTCATACCTGAAGAAATAAACTTGTGATCTACGCCTCGCCATCGCGAACTTTGCATGGAGGCTGTGCAGTCATGAGTTATACCAGCCATTCCTGCTGATATGCTAGAAATAATACAGACCATACCACTAATTTCCTAGAAGACCTAGAGTTTACTTGATCATTCTCAACACATTTTGCGGTCAGATTCAAGCATTTGTACTGTTAAAATCATAACAATATTGAAATAATTTTGGAAAAGTACATTTTTGGGTTTTTTATTTGCAAAAAACAAACGTTTATAAAGAGCGATCTCAATACATCGATCTTATACCTCGCGTCTTCTGATAGCTGAGATGTTGAATCGATAGATTAGACACAGGTTATTTATTTGTATTTCTTGCAGTTGACGTATACGTTTCAGACTGCAATTTTGGCGGGGTTTAACCTTGACCAAGCCACCAGAAAGTGTCTTGTCGACAGTGAAATTTTCGTTTGTATTATTTAGCGGTCTCTCAAGATTGACATTTTTATCATTATTGGGATTTTGTAAAGTTGCTTGGAAAAATTTGGAGACAATTTCGATGAGGATCATCGTCAATCTTTCAATGTCCTTCTTATCATCGTCCTTTTTTGACAGCTCCTGTCGAACCATTCCCAATGCGTCTCTCAACTCATCTATCGTCTGCTCCCTCAACTACGTCTCGATGCTGATGGTGGAAGCGCCATTTCTTAACCCCCGTCCCTGGGTCCGTTACCATAACAAATATCTCAGTTATTTCGCTTTCACTCTCAAAGATTTTCAGGATAAAAAATATGGGACAGTTGCTGTCATTGCCTTATAAAGGACAATTTATCTAATTCAATACGATCACGTTAAGAAAACCAATCCCGAAATGCAGTATGATGCAGTAAATACAGGAACAGGAACACGTGATTCCTAAGCGATCCCGCCACCACCCCGGTCCAGGTTCCCTCACTCTGGACGCTCCTGCAACCGGTGTTTCAGTCAGTAAGGGTGGGCAGCCCTACCAATTTTTACCCTTTGAAGTTTCACGTCTTCCCCCTCGGAATTTTGCCGAGCCGAAATGCGGACGTACGGCTACGGAAAGTCATTTATACTCGTGTACCTTCCATTTAGGTTTTACAAGTCGACCTCTATTTGGGGTCCGATCGGTGGGATCTTGAAGTGAGGTACGCATCAAGGTTTCCCAAGATGGCTATTGGGCTCTTCGGTTTATTTTATTTCTTGAGTTGTCTCCTACCATCCCAACAAAAGTCGACGTCGTTAGTCGACCTGCTTGGCCGTAAATGCACGATGTGCCCTATTTACATACCCTTACTCATGTCGATTGGACCAACGGCTAAACGCTTCCGCGCCAGATACCTCATGTCTAATGCCATTAACCCGTTTGGACTACGACTCGTGAAATAGATAATTCACGATTATTTACGAGGATAAAAGGTAGCCTTTGTACTGCTACAGACTATAATCTATCTCTGTATCAAATTTTATCCAGATCCGTGCAGCCATTTTGGCGTGAATGAGTAACAAACATCCACGATTTCTCATTAATAATACAAAAATATACATATATAGTCAACGCCAAACAAAGTGGCGTGCACGTCATCAAGGTGGGTGTGTTGAAAAATTTACATTGTTGCCAAACTTTTTGTAAAATAATAAAATTTATTATTTACATATCTAGGTTTATAAGCAATATTAACCTCAAATGAGAACAAAAATAATAGTATAATAAAATTATAGATCTGTACTTGCATAATCATTAAGTATGACAATTATTGATCAGATGACACTATGAAACTACCATATTTAATTGATAGCTTAAAGGTACTGAATAAAAATCCAAATGGGGTCCTCCAAATTTTATGCATGGTATTTATTTTACAGAATTCATACAGAAAAATGCATTCTAAAATTAGGTAAGCTACTGGTGTAAGCTTTTTCTGTACAATAAAGTTAGTCGGAGTTTCTTTCTTCAGCGCTGTCTGAATCTGAATCTTCATCACTCTCAAAGTTGATTATTAAAGGTTCGATGTCTGGTCGATCAAAAATTCGTTCTCTTTCATACCATTTAAAAATTTCTTGCTCAGTATGTCGAACACTATTTTTCCACATGTCTGGGGTAACCGTTTGTAGAGCCTCGTTCCACATATCCAAACAGTCTTTTTCACTGTTACCATCTCTACCAATATGTCTGTTATAGTAACCTTTTGCTATGCCCCAAATTAACTCAATAGGGTTAAATATACAATGGTAAGGAGGCAGACGAAGAACTTTGTGCCCATGTTGTTCCGCCAATTCATCAATGACGTATATTTTAGGTGGTTTGTTTCTAAAAAAGCAGTTATTTTAAGAATAGGAATAAACAAAAGAAATATAAACTGTCGACCAAAATATATATAATTAAGAAGCATTATGTACCGAGCAACAATACTCAATAGCTCTGTTTTAAACATTGTGTTTAAAAATGGTATGTTTTGATTTGTCAACCAGTCTTGGATATTTTTTTGTCCATGCATTGTTGGGCACTTTGTTCAATATCATGCTGTGATAAGGGGCGTTATCCAGTATAATCATAGATGGACTCTCCAATTTTTCTAATAACTGATGTTGAAACCATTTCAAAAAATTGTCCTGGTTCATCTCTCCATGGTAATCGCTCAATTTTGTTTTCGAAGAAAATATCGCTTCACTACCCTCAATAAACCCATTTTCATTTCCAGCATGTAATATAATGTATCTAAAATATATTAGTTTTAAATTTTATAGTGCAAATTGTGTCAAAGTACATACCTTTTACCATCTGTTTTAATAGCTTTCACGCTTTTTTGGTTTCCATTTTGCCAAGAGCGACCTATGGTCCCATTTTGAAATATCCAAGTTTCATCGAGGAAGACAAACTGGTATAAGGCCTCAACCTTGGCTTGATTGTATTGCCTTAGAAATTCCACCCTTTTCAAAGCTATACTTGGTAGTTCCATGAGCCCTCGTCGCGGATTGTCCTTAAGCCACTTAAATCCAAGATCTCTAAGCAACCGCCTTAAAGACGTGGCACTACCATCAAATAATGCCCTATCTCTTAATCGAGACCATAAAGTTTGTATCGTAACTTGTTCTTCTGAAACCATGTGTAATATGACATTATAATTTAGTTAACAAATTAATGCAAATTTCTGATAAGTTATTATAATAAGATCTTACTTTTGTGATACATATTATAGATCACTTCTCGAATGGCACTTGTATCCAATGTCGCTGTGTTGGTTACACGTTTAATATAACTCCGCTTTTTCTTGGGCGATTCTAAATTTGCATCACTTTTCACACCCTCGGAAATACGACTAACTGTCCTTAAACTAATTTTTAAAGCAGCAGCAACACGCTACAAAAAATGAAATAAAATTTCACTATTATTAATATATACGTACATTACATATAATTATTAGTAACCTACCTCTTGAACAGCATTTAAAGGCAACAAAGGCCCGTTGTTGTCCCTTTCTTGCTCAAAGTAGTGCATTAACGAGGCCACGAGTTCCTTACACCGACTATTTAACTGTTTGGGCATCTTTATATACCAAAATTGCCTTTATCTACTCATAAAATGAATAATTTTGTTTTGAAACAAACAGTTGTTGATTTACAGTATGCGGGGCCAAAGGATTTATAAAGATTTGAAATGCCACAAATTGATTCAGTGTCAAAATTAATACAAATGTCAGTTCCCAGTTTAAATAAGTTTCAAGGTGACAATGTGTCAACGCTGCGAAATCGGTTTAGTGCGTTTACATGTCGATAAGTGATTGGAGCGTTTGCAAAACATTTTATTTCGCATAATGCGTCTAAATTTATCAGAAAGCAACTTATGTGATATTTTAATAACAATGTTTATATGACTATTAACCATAATAAGAGAGTAATGGCCATTTTACAATTTATATATCACATTAATATGAAACTGCAATAGAGCAATTGTTTGTGATAGAAACCTAGGCATTAGGTCGGGGAATTTTTATCGTGATGACGTGCACGCCACTTTGTTTGGCGTTGACTATAGTAGGGGTAGTATGGACTTATGATAACGCGCATAAACACCAAATGGATGTTACCGACCTTTAAGAATACCTGAGTAGTGCGACAATAGAGTATGACATACGAGAGGTATAGTTTTCGAATTCTTTATACCGAAAATTACTCGTGTGAGATATTGGCGTAGCTAGTCCTGATGTCATGGGCAATCATTTCTTTGGGAACCAGCGCTATCATGAAACATTGTTATATTTGAAAGAACAAGAACAAGCGTATATATTTTGTCCCAAAGCAACTTTTGTTCTACACATCGAAATGTACCACATGCTATACTTTAACTTGCAATACAAATAATAAGTCGGATTAACAATTAACGTTAGAATTATTATTATGAAACTTATGTAGCTTATTCATACTTTTTCAGATATATCCTATCATTGGCGCTAGCAGACCTGCTAGTAATCCTTACCAGTGTTCCATTTACCTCTGTAATATATACCCTCGAGTCCTGGCCATGGGGAGAGCTGATCTGCAAAGTTTCAGAAACTGCCAAGGACATATCAACAGCAGTATCGATATTCACATTGACAGCACTATCTGCAGATCGATTCTTCGCCATAGTGGATCCCTTGAAGAAATTTCATGCTAGCGGTAAGTTTAGATCATGCCGGGACAAAGGAAAAAATGTAAAAATGTCCGTCAGTAGTTGGTGACAAGTCTTTCTGAGAAAAAGACAGTAGGCTGTGTTAAAAAAAGATTTTTGATCCCACCGAAGGTCAATTTTTTGACCGAAGCCGATGTTCTGCTTTTAACACAGCCTTCTGTCGACGCTGACGCCGAACGTTTGATTTGTCAAAAGCGTGGCTTGTGTTATGTTATACGTAGAAAAACGATCGATTTTTTTTAAATTGAATAAAGCGTGATGATAACTGGGCGATTGTGGATACCGAGCTTCAATAATTTTTGTGACATTCGGATTAAAAGTATGAAAATCTCTTGGGCATTAATATACATTGGGATCTCGGAAATAGATGGAAAATTCCTTAAATACTTATTTTCTGATACACGTACGGTTAGCAGTGAAAATAGTACAATCCTTGTCTTTCTTGTTGAAGAAGATATTTACGACAAAATAAAAACAACTTCCTATGAAATAGGGATTCAAAATTAGCTATACATTGACAGAGCTACTTTAAAACGCTCGATTCCGTTAAACATTTTCAAAATTATACCTCACAATAATCTCTAAAACAAACTGACTAAATAGATAAAGTCGATTTCAATGATAATTTTGATACGAATTTTCAATTTTCACTTCTTATACTCCAAGAACCACCAAGATGTCGAAAAATGCGAAATACTTTTTTGTATCAAATTTTATTTTCTACACAAATAGTAGTGTCTTATACTCTTGAATTCTTAGTTTATACATTATAAGCAGAAAAATCCAGTTTATCCCTTAGTTTCTCGTAATCTGATCGCGTTTATCAAAGTGGCAGCAAATACTATCAAATTGGCATTTGAAATTATCATTAGAAAGCGATGCCACCAATAAAAGAATTACTGTCGTAAAAACTGTAAAATTTCCTTTTCTTGGCTTATGAGAAGCAATAATATGTTTATCTTGTCCTTCCTTATAAATGTACCTCGAACGTGATTTGCAAATTATTGGAGTCTTTTGGACTCTTTATGACGAAAGTGTCAAAAAATCTAATTTTCAGTAATTCAATTTTGAAAATGAAGCACTGCTTCCTCCTTTACATGAAAATGCTAATGTAATATGTAATAACCTCTGCAGAATGTTAAAATGGACATTAATGAAGCGTCCTCCGTATTCGACTCATTTAAAATAACTTTATAACTCTGGAAATACGAACACCCTAAGGCCCAAAGCGTGGACCTATAGGAAGATAATACCGTTAATATTTTTTATTTACCTTTCGGGATTATTTTCTTCCTACTTCCCACGAATTCAGACGAGGGAGTATTGAAATCGCGAAAAATATCGAAAATGAGATATTGTGTTTTCTTGATGTAATATGACATGTACGTCACGAAAAATAATATCACTCATTTCTTTCTGTCAGTCTGTCTTTCGGTCTGTCTGTCGGCTAACCGTTAGCCGCTCTGTAAGTTGAGAAGCACCACTCGGATTTTGATGAAATTTTTACATAAGGTTACTAGTATGCTTAGGACGAAAAAGCTTTGTGGTTCTTAAAAATCATTTCAGTGTCTGCTGAGAAAAAGGCCAAAAACGAATGGAATAAAAATAGCTTGAGCTTATTTTTTTGACGTTTCAGATGATCCTGATCATGTTTTTATGGGTAAAACATGTGGAGTTGGGGGTTGTAGGAAGGGTGGGGAAGGGTGTATCGCAATTTTTTGATGTTAGTATATTAATACACTTCTAGCCCCGATAATTCTACGCACATATTCGACATATTCCACACATCATAGACTTATCCCTACTGTTGCACTTAAAACTCAAGAACGATAGGAAAATGTGCTCGACAAGCCTCCATGCGTCTGATTAACGGCCGCGGCCGGAGTGCCAGCATTCGTATGTGTTCTACATCACTCTCGTTCGGTGGGCCCTCTGCCGACTGAGACTTATCATGCTTTCAGATATTGGGGACAGCCGACGCGACGTTGCCAGATGAGTGGTACTACGGATAGGGCAGGAAAAGAATGTTATATGCGGACCCGTTTAATTTCTGTGTAATACATGTCAACCTTTTTCTCAGAGAGTCTAACTTAAACATGCTGATTTCGTGCATTCAACCAAAGACAGCCAACCAGAGACAGCTCTAGGTTTGGTCTCTGGAACAACGAACGAAAGCATACCAACTATCCTGAACATAATCCTTTACAAACTGATGCTGGCGTTGCGTGTAGAAGTGTAGATTCAACCTACTTGGTGCCATCTTTGTTGTTTCTCAAGCAGAAAGCATGCTCGTTACTTTAGTGATACATTTTCTCTCGCGGTCTGCAACGAAGTGCTTTCTGCTTTAGGTAAACGAATAACTCTTCCAGGAGGAGGTAAAAGAGCTACACGAGTAACCTTGTGCACAGCCTTCTCGATATGGATACTAGCGACAATCTGTGCCATCCCAGCAGCGATTGGTTCCCACATAAAAGGAGTTCCAGAAGGAAACGCGCAGTTCTTCGTTTGCTACCCATTTCCACAACACTGGCTGAACGACAAGTATCCCCAGGTGATGGTCATGGGAAAGTTCCTACTATTCTACATAGTACCTTTGGCCATCATAGGGATCTTCTACTTGAGTATGGCCGCAGCTCTGATGGTCAGTGCCAAAAATATGCCTGGGGAGTTACAAGGCATGCAAAGACAGGTAAGCGCAACACTTCACATTTTAAACTATTCAAGCATGCACAGTTTCTGCTTTCTTCACATATCGCTCACACAAAGCTCTTTTCATATTTGTAAATGAAAAATCTGTGTTCGCTTTAGCATTTGTGCACGATATATTCATCCAAACATCATTTTGAAAGCAAGCCAGCAAATTGAAACCCCCGACCTTCAAGTCGATCTCTTGTTGTTACTTTTTATTAACGAGGGAACATCAAACAGGCAGACAATACAATCTAAACGGTTTTCCGCTAACGCGGCAAGGTTAGACCTATGACGTGAGCCCTCTCCTCGTTTTACGAATGCACATGCCACTTGGCGGGCAACACCGAGCCAGTCTTGCCATTTACACTCCTGTTTCTCTCAGTCATGAAATCACTAGACCTTTACCGTACTGAGGATTGCTAAAATTCTTGAAACAACATTGCATACGGTTTTTTATCGTTGCAGATACGGAATGGAAACCCTGGATATCCAAATGATTAGTCCTGCTACTGTCGTACTTAGGTAAAAGGCAGTAAAGTTCATTTTAAATTTTGACAACCAATACATTTATTTTATGATTACAATTCCAAATATATCATTGATCACGTTAATTAACAAAAATATTTATTAGTTCACTGCGTAGCCCATATTAATTACATTTCCTAAGCATAAAATCGGTAAATAAATAAATTATAAAATTAAAAAAGCAGTAGTTTTCAAACTGTACTGCTTTTATTCTCCGTATGGTACAAGTGCTGCCCTTTTACCCTTTACAACCTATTGTGATATTTACTTATTAAGCTTTTGTTTTGTTGTCCAATAGGGACGCAGGAAAGTAAACGTCAATTTGACATAGACGCCATCTTTGTTTTCTGTCACCGACATGTCATTTTGTTAGTTGAATGTTTACCATTGATCGCTATGGAGTCGTATTCGATTGAAGACCGCATTAAAGTTATTCAAGAGCACTACAAAAATGGTGCAAAAATAAAAAACACGTTTCGCGCGCTTCGTGAACATTTCGGTCGCAACAACCGCCCAAACGAAACAACCATCAGGTCGTCTGGTGCGTAAATTCGAGGCAACACTTTCTGTGGCAAATCTGCCACGCTAATATTGCTGTTGTGAAGAAGAGTGTGAGAGACGATCCGAAACAATCAACAACGCGTCGATCCCAAGAATTGGGCATTTCGAGAACCAGTTTGCTCCGCATTCTCCACAAGGATTTGAATTTACACGCCTACAAGATCCAATTGACGCAAGAGCTGCGTCGGGCCGATCATTTTTCGCGCCGAACGTTCTCAGATTGGCACCTTGAACACCGCCAAATTGATGCCAATTTTTCATCAAAAATCATGTTCAGCGACGAAGCGCATTTCACTTTGAATGGGACGGTAAACAAGCAAAACTGCCGCATCTGGGCGAACGAAAATCCCCGTGAGTATCAAGAGCAGCCGATGCATCCTCAAAAAGTGACTGTGTGGTGTGCATTGTGGTCAAAAGGCATCATCGGACCTTACTTTTTCGAAAATGCGGCCGGGGACGCCGTTACCGTCAATTCTGAGCGATATCTCGTGATGATAGAGGACTCTTTTTGGCCGCAACTTGAAGGAATGGATATGGACGATGTTTATTTCCAACAAGACGGTGCAACATGCCACACAACCAACGTCAATATCCATCGATTGCAGTCCTTCTTCGGTGATCGCGTGATTTCGCGCAGAGGAAATGTGCCATGGCCACCAAGATCGTGCGATTTGACTCCCTTGGACTTCTTTTTATGGAGATATTTGAAAAGCAAAGTCTACGTCAACAAACCAGCCACCCTCCAAGAACTCAAAAACAACATCATTGCCGAGATAAATGCCATAGAACCGACCATGTTGCAAAATGTCATTGAAAATTTCAACCATCGCGTGGACGTCTGTAAATCCAGTCGTGGTGAGCATTTGAGCGATATTATTTTTCATACATAAATCGTATAAATGAACCTTCAAAATAAAGTACCCAACTTGATTTGAATATCAATCTTTCTTGTTTTAATATGCGTTTACTTTCCTGCGTCCGTTTTGGACAACCCCATAGATACCTTCTATTATTTGCGAATTATTATTTATCGTTATAAATAATTACTTTATCTCCGAAAGAATAATTTTGAAAAGTATTCTTCGTTTAAGTTAATATATAAGGAAACGTGCTGTTTTTAGTTTATTTATGTATTTTTGTTGTAATGTGAATGTAGTTATTGAATATAATTATACAATTATAATATTGAATTATCAGATGCTGGAAAGACTTAGTTTTAGGCCATTTATGTGAATTTCAATACGAATAAATTATATAAGAATAAATTAAAATTCTGCATTACAGGGTTAATCCTTGAAAATAAATAAAAAATAGATTATCAAAATATGCAAAAGGCAGCAAATTTGTTTGTGCAGAATATAAAAGCAATAAATCATATGTTACTGCTTTTTGATTTTCGTCTATTAAAGACGGAATGTCATTTATTTTAGCCCTCGACAATAACTATGATCCGAAATAGCATTTAAATGACTCTCTAAAGTCATGCAACTTTGCAATATTCATTCACTTCTGTTCTGTCGTAACAATACTATTTATTTAATTCGAGAATCAATTTTCTCAGACTTCGATATTTACACTTTACTGCCTTGTACGGCAGTGTACCCTACTGATAATAGCTAAAAAGCATGAAACAACATTGTATACCGTTGTTCATGATTGCAAAGACGGAAAGTGAGCAGATACTGTTCACCCTGACTTCACAATAATTGAGGGTATATAATGTTCGTGGTAACGTACTGTCTCCATTAATGCAGTTATATCTATGTATAAACAATCAACCTACTATATTCATAAATCGCCTATAATTTTGCTTGAATTAATGTATGTGTTTTGTTACTTAAAATGTTATATCATATATCGAAAACACTCCGAGGCTGTATTTATGAATTCAATTCATGCTGCTAATAAATACAGTAATAAAATCGTTGATAGATGACCGCAGAGCATATCCCAAACGCTTCCGGAATATGACTCCCATTTAGTTTATATTATATCAAAATAGTCAGATAATGTAACTACACATAGACCTCACGTAGCTAATTTCAAATCTCATTTTCAAGTGTCCCAAAATGGGCAGAAGTGACGAATTCCACATATTCCTTCTTTTTTGTCATGTTCACATCAAGAAAATCAATCTCACTTTGTCACTGATTCCCGTCCATCCCTCTGTTGGTGTATAGTCTCGCAATCTCAAAACTGTACCACCGATTTTGATGGATTTTGTCGGTAATTTGCCATAGAAGTTAGTGGTACTAGGACAGCAGAAAAGAATTTTCAAGTTGTTCTCAAACTTGGTTTGTGTTTTAACAACTGATATAATCTTTAGGTGTAGCTAAAAATTTAGAGAGGTCAAAATTGTTAACTGTTCTAAGTAATTTTCTATTACCTTCGGGCGCAAAAAGTTTTGGTAAGGCTCATTTCTCAGCCTCAATATACACCTTAGGAAAAACCATTGTTATACATGGGAAATCATTTCTTGGCAACACCGCAACCGCTCGTCTACTTTCATCGCTATTCGTACATATTTCCTACGGTTAACCGCAGACCTGTATCATGAATGAGAATAATAGGCAGATACGCTGTGTTGCCAATTTGAGTAGAGCTTCCCGAATTGTGGGGAATTTAGAGTTAAGTGTTGATTCATTCAAGCTTTTAATTAGCATCGCCTAGACGTTAGAACTTCATAAAGATAACATTGAAGCTGAATGCTGCTGGAGTATAGTGTTTCGAATATTCAAAGCGGAGCGGGACACTATACTCGTTCAATGGGTCATCAAGCCACAGTCTTTTCAACAAAGAAATTATTTTACGAAAATGCGTTATATTTTTACGATTTTGTCGTCACCAAATCTCTGTTTCTCAAAATGTACGTCTATTGTAGAATTTTCAGCAAACTAAGCAAGAAACGTGATCTAGTATTTACTCAACATTACGGATTTCTCGAAATACATTAAAAAATGTGACCTAGATACCTAACTGCCCCAAGCTCTTTAAATATAACACCTTAAACCAGGGTTACCAGGTGCTCAGTCACGTTGATTGTCATGTTGTACTGCGCAAATCAGCAAACAATCTGGCGTAATAAACATTAGGAATCATCAGGTATTGCCAGATTCCCGAATACCGGGCACCATAGTAACCGTTATAGTTGTCCTTCAAAGTTGTCAAATCGCCCCTATGGCGCAAATTCGCCACACCAGGCAACTGTGCTATAAACAAACCCTGTTTATCACTACTATTTGATAGTCATATGGTAGTTGTAGCCCTATCTAGCGGTCCATGATTTCTCTCAATACTGTTGTATCTCTACTGGCAACAAGAATAGGGATTACAAAATCATTTATACAACAATATACAAACATGAAAAATATGATTTGAACAATGAAACATTAATACAATTTTAATAGTTTGAACTTTTTCATTTTGGAATACTCTTGCCAGATAGGATCCTACAAGCGAGTGTCTTTCACGCACCTAGATACTTTTGTATATTTCCATCTCTCTTCCTCATCATAATGTATAATAATGGTTTTTCCCATACTGTATATGGTACTCAAAGAGCATTGGTGATTCAATGATTTTCAATATGTCACACGGGAAATTCGAAAAAAGACGTATGCTTACGTATAAAAGTACCTACCCAGTTAATCTGCTTAATACCACTATTTCCTAATAATTGTAACCATTAATATTCAACCGACAGCGCTGCGCGAGATTTCACTCTTTGAATATTCGATTCTATCCTTGATTAACATCTTCCAGCAGAAGACCCCCGACTCTTTTGTAAGCAAATAAATTGTAATTGGAAATGAAAAAGAGCATTAGTTATAAACATTAGGTTATGTATGCACAATAACCAATAACCTCCATCACACCATTTCTTCTCCTTGACTACACTTCTCTATTTACAATTTACACACCTTATTAAAATTTTCAATAACTAACTTTTTTTAATAAAATTATTTATTTTCTATAATTTCTTGTATACATTTATTCAAGGACGTTTTCTGTGCAAATAACCAAATCCTGATTTTAAAGAGCTTGAAAAGTTACTTTAGAAAGTTTTGAGTATCGATTCACTACTAAAATAAAAAATTCTTTTTCATATCCTTATCATATTCATACCCGATAATCACCATATTAATATGTTTCGATTAAACTAGTTTTCTTTACTGTCTTAGACTTTGTCCCGTCACAAAACCATTTTGATTTCTTCCTTAGTATTTTATTTTGGAAACAAGTGCCTTACATTTGTCCTCTGTAGTAAGTCCAACGATCTTTCCGCGGCTTTCGCCACGGTCTGACTCTACTATTAATTGACAAAGAACAAATTGACTCATTACTTCAAAAGGAATTACTGCACTCCTACTACAACAAGGATTTGAGGATTGAAATTGTGAGTGCAAATGCAGTCTATGGTTGGGCATTCCATGTTAATCATTGGTTCTGTACACTTGGCAACGTGCAATATAATCGCTGTTACTATCTACCGTCAGTCTCGCTGTACAAATTAGTATTACGTAAGCAAATTCTCCATGATTATTCAGCCAACCCTCTGTTCTGAATACCATTTAATGTCTGGAAAACCAGGAAGGCTCTAAGCTTAGTAAGCGTATCCATATTTGGGGACCATTGACAAACAGGGTTGCCATACGTTGCCATTACAATCGACTAAATCCGAAAAAGTACAAAAATAAATATTGCTGACGTAATCACCATCCCCCATATGATCAAAAATAAGCAAAGCAAAGCCCCGCCCCTTTAGTGCTTACGTAATACTTGAATGATCTCTTACGGTTTGAGGTGAATGTTTTTTGAGGAGGCTTTAGTTTCTATCGTACGTTTTTCAGTACACCGTGTACAACAATGTTATGCCTTGAGCAGTAATTATTTCAAAGCAAGACCCAAAAGGATATATTTGCTCGTTTCAATTAGGCACACATCACTGATGCATTGTTTGTATAAAGCCGGCATAGCAAATCCACCGTGCAGAAACAAAGGGGGCTGAAACGTTAAGCAAAAGCATCATAATTGTTTCCTGGCGCTTGTAATCATTATAACTGATGAACATTTTAGTTTTGTCTATCTTATTCTACGTTAATAAGACCCTAAAAATATAATCAGAATCCGGCTAATAATATTTTGTTATGTTAACGACTTCTTGAAGATTTGCTATTTAAAACATGTGATTCTAATTAACTATCCAACAGTTTATCCTTAAATCAATCGTTACTACCAAAAGTCGTATATTTATTACGATAGTTATGCATACAGAGTTCTTGATAGCTCAGCAACTAACTGTCAAAAACCAGAAGTATGGTGTATCATTAATCTCCTTTTTAAAGATCCAATCCAAATGTAAAGCAAAAACAGGACAAATGGCGTCAAGTGGTAGACGATTAAGTTCAGCGCAATTTAAATCCTCTGAGGAAAAAGTCAGTTACGAACATGTACAACAGAGAAATTGAACGAATTAAGTCAATCAAATAATAGGAGATCCAACGAAACACCAAAGGCACAACCTGCAATGGAAAATTACCTGGTACACTGATGGGTCAAAAACAGGAGCAGGCATATAGGGGAACAGGTGCAATCCTGAGCACAGTATACCGCTTTGCAGACACACCTTTGTATTTCAGGCAGTAGTATATGCAGTCTTGCACTGTGCAAGAGTAAATAATGAGCGAGCGTGTATCAATAATAGGATCGCCACATACACTGACATTCAGGCATCACTCGTAGCGTTAAGAAGTCCTACAGTGGCATCTGCACTGATCTTTGAATGCCAACAAGAACTGAACACATATGCGGAACAAAACACAGTAAATCTGATGTCAGGACATTCCGGTAACGCGGGAAATGAAAGGGCGGATCAGCTCGCAAGGAAAGGATCATCCACACCCTATACAGGCCCAGAACCTGCCTTGGAGGTACCAAAAAACACAATAAGGAGCCAAGTCAAAGAATGAGTAAGAAACAACATTGGCACTTAGCGACTGGATCCAGGCTGCATCTCAGGACCATGTCTAAACACGACTGCGGAACTGCTCTCGATGAGTAGAAAGTCAGTCCGTGCAGTTACACGGCTACGAACATGACAAAATGGCCTGAAAGAACACCTGAGCAAAATAGGGCTATACGATGGAGACCTAAGACAATGCGGAAAAGAAATAGAATCAGCGCTGCATGTCTTATGTGCGTGCGAAGCGCTGGATCACAAGAGGTTAGCAGAGTACCGGTAGGAAAACTGTACCAACTGGTTCAGAACACTAGACTGTTGGATTGGGGGACTTTGGTCAGATGGCTCCGGGAAAGGGAAAAAAGTCAGTCACATACAAAATCGATAGACGTTCTTTGCCTGCTCTACCGGTAGTTACGGTCCATCTGGCAACGTTGTCCCTTTCCACATCTGCGCAGCATCGATCTGGCTAACATGCGCGAAGAATTACCGGAGCTGGCAACGTATAAATATATTAAGATCAAAAAATGTTCATATACCCATACAAAGATTTTTCTGAAAATGATCAGGGAAGTCTGAAACGTCAAAAAACTAATTGTAAGCGATCCTCATAGAAAGTTATCAGAACTATATCTTTTAAATCAGCAAACTTTACAATATATCAACAGGAAAAACTCATCTTGTCAGCCGGATCCTGATAATATTTTTAGGGTCTTGAAGCTGTACAATAAGACAGTCTAAACTAGAATTTCAATCAATTACAGTGCGAGTGTCAGAAGCTTTTGATCATTTTTTCATTCACCTTTGTGTCTTCCTGGTAGATTTAGTTTGTGTCATCTCGATATAAACCATAAAATAAGGTATCAGTGATACGAGTCCACACAAAACGACTAGTAAAAGTCTTATTCGATTTCACTTCGAAATTATTAATTTTCAAGATACGACATAAAACTTAAGAATAAATACCAGTATTATTTTATCTTATTTTAGACTCTCGCCTCACTGGTGCATATTGATGTTCTTGTTACACACGGTGCCGTCACCCCCAATGAAGACCTCAGCTACTTCAGAAAACATCCACCCACGGGACTTTCTATACGTAATCTGTCTGGGATACTATCTTTTATTGCCTACACAAAAACAAATATTTCTTTCGAGCAATATGCTCTACTGATTGGTCTATCAAAATGCCTACAAAACTGAAAGACTATTTATTAATTATAAAATAATCTCTTCCAGATGAAAGCAAGAAAGAAGGTTGCTGTAACAGTATTAGTGTTCGTGTTGGTGTTTGCAATATTTTTTGCACCTTTGCACGCCTTCATGCTATTTTTCTACTTCAATCCCGATTCTCTGAAGCTGTACAATGCATTCTGGCACTACTTGAGGATCGTCGGATTTTGCCTGTACTACAGCCATTCATGCGCCAATCCTATTGCACTGTACTTCGTCAGCGGAGCTTTCAGGAAGTATTTCAAACGGTGAGTTAATGAAACAACTTGACAAGCATACCTATGCCGTCAGTGGCCTACACAGTCGTATAGATATATATATATATATATATATAGGTGAAAAATTAAAGCTTCCGCCTTTTGTTGGGTACTTCGACAAAATTTAAGCAAAAGGCGGAAGCTTTAATTTTTCACCTAACTGGTCTAGACGACAATGACCACGTCTCAAGTTATATATATATATATATATCTACAGATGCGAAAGCTACTATTAGTCCCTTTAATCTTGTTATCACCAACTATTTGACAACTATCGTACTAATTACTATGGACATCCGTAGGAATGGGGCAAACTAGATCAGAATTTTATATGTACGTGCCGCAATGCTCTGAGGACTAATATACAGTGTGTCCCAACCGTGTTAGGACATAATATTGCTCCCAAACAAAAACTATTTATGGTATCTGGAGTCATATTTCTAAGATATTAACAATTATACAGGGCGCCCCAATTTTGAGCCACATATCAAAGTTGATTTTTTCAAGAGGAATGGCGCACATTTCATTACATACTCGAATAAGCTCTTTTAAATTAAGAAGATTGATACACCATACTTATGAGTTTTAATAATTAGATGTTGAGTATTTTATCAACGTATAAGTTTAATAGTCTGCGTACCTGCTATTTTGATAGTTGGGGAGATGAATTTTGCTCCAAAAATATTTTATTGTACTTTATTTTAGACTAACTCATCCATTTTTTGAATTTAATACTGAGTGGTCAAAAACGCAGAATGTACTTTTTCACAAAAAAATTGAATCGATCACCTTGTATATTTTTGCACTGTCGGATCCCTATTTTAAGGTTTGTACAAACGATTTTTGCATATTACTTATTTGTTTTAAAAAATTGGTTATTTCTCGAGTCAAACAACTCATAGCATCGATGGAAACAAAATACAAGTAAATGATTAGTGACAATCTGTCTATAAAGTCATACTTTCATCAAAAAACCAAGTGATTCAATGCTTGTTTTGTAATTTATTACTATAGATTCTTATTATAATATAAAATGTATTTCTTGAGAGGTCTGAAAATGACGCCTCATTAAACATAACTAAAATTTAAAGTATTTGTACTACTAGAAAGTGTGAAATAAACATTCATTTGAAGACTTTGACTGCATGTTCAGCATCAAGGGAACATTTTTAAACATTTTCTATAGCAGTACAAAGACCTAGGTTAAATTTTAGTTAAATTTACTTATAGACGTCATTTTCAGACAGCTCATAAATTGAATTTTTTATTATAATATCATTCAGTAATAATCAATTTCAATACAAACAGTTACTTAGATTCTTGATGAAAGCCAAATTTTATAGACACATTATCAATAATACCCTACTTGTTCTTTGTTTCCAGGGATAATGCGACTTATTCGAGTAGAAAAGTATATTTTACTATAACTTTAACTATAACCCAGAATACGTTTGAAGTCGGTAACAAGCGTATATAAACAACCCATCATCTCAAAGTATATTTTTACTAAAATTAAGTATAATAATAATTAATAATATTTTCGACACAAAATTTACTCAAGATAGCAGGTTCTCAGACTATCAAACTATGATGTTTATTTAAATAAAATACCCAACAGCTCAACAACTAATTATCAAAAAATATACGTATTTCATTGCTCCAATACCTGCAGTTATGCTTACTAACAAATCCATTCAGATAAAATGTGCATTCATCACTGAAGCATATATTCCAGAAATGCCAGTCGCAGCAACAATTTTGTGTAATGAAGTATTAGGATTTGTTCCAAAATGACCCAAAACTTTAACTTGAGCGGCTTCATCCAAAACTCTCCGATGATCACGTTTTTTATTTGCAACAGATCCAGTTTGAGTAAATTTGGTAACGAGGTCCAAAACATACCTATGCGAAATTATCTTTCTCGGATGCCTGGCGTTAAACGTGACGGCAGTTTGCCGAGCACATTGATTTTGGCCACCATAAATTAGAATTATTTCCACTCTTTCGGCTAGTATGTAAACCATTTTGGAAGTAAAATCTGAATCAATAAATTAATTTTCACCTTCCCAAGATTTTCACAAAGGTAACTGACAGCAAATTACATTCTTTCTTTCCCTTAGCAACAAATAACTAAACAGGTATAACAATAAATACAGTTTGCCGAGGATATCTATGTTGATGAAAAACATGCGGAAAAAATTCGGGTTGTTATTTGGTTGTTGCCACGTCTAATCTTTCGAATTGCTGTCCATGTTGGTAGTTCCCGTTTTAAATTATAAACGAATTGTAGATTTGACAAACCCTAACGGGCAACATTTTGAACACTTATTGAAATAAAAAGTGATATTTTCTATCTGAACAAATTAAGATAAATAGAGATTATACTAATTTTTTCGAAAACAACTCGACTGATTTGAAAAAGTCAAACGTCAAAATAAAAGACTTCGAAAGATGTTTCAAACAAGATATAACTCGTTATCCCTTGTTATTTAAAATTTTTAAAGGAATGACCCTGGTGGCTCGACAAATGTTTTGACGTGTTTTTTGTTCTAATCGGTGGTTTTTGACAAATATGTGGTGGGAATTTTTCAAATCAACACCCTGTAAAATATAAATGCTAAAATTCTAGAATAGCTAGATATTTAAATATAAATAATAGGAATTTTGAGCAGGCTTAGAAGTGGCACTGCTAATATTATTATATTTTTACAAAATCGTTCGAACTGCATACGGTACTTAGCAAATTATTTTCAGGTATCTCCTTTGCAAAAAGCAGAATCCGCGATACAGCGGATTTGGAAACCAGACTACAATGACCGTATTGTCGGTGAAACGAGGACGTTCATCGAACAAAGGATGTCGTCTCAATCCAACTGTCATGCAGGAAACATCAGTCAGTTTGATGGGAACTGTAAACGGGCATCACGTCTGCTCAAAGACACGATGAAACTGTATTATTATTGATTTTTGTTAGTTTTGAGTATATTTATATTCAGTAGTCTATACAGGGTTTCCCAATTATTCGAATAAAAGTGCTACTTCTAAGAATTCTAAAAAAATTCGTCCAACGTAAGTCGATTAGAACGCTGTATTTAGAATAGCCGCACAAAAATGAATTGCAAGTACACTTCTGGTTCCATTCACGATAGTTTCGCGAAGATTAATCATTTATGGATGCGATCAAAATACAAACTTTCCAGTTGGTACTGACTAATGGAATAGGAAACGGCAATTTTTGAATTGATACAACATGGATTTGTTTAATACAAAACATATGATATTTTTGTTTCTGCTTAAATTTCAAAGTATTCCATGTACGCCAAACTGTAAATAAACACTTCAAAAAATTCTGTTTCAAGCTGATAGGTGAATTTTTCTAGAAAAATTGCCCTGTAGTTATGATTAGGTCACTCCTGTAATCTGTCATCACTGAAATCGGACGGCTTTAATGGTGAAGCTGTTATAGACCCGATTGTAGTGCCTAAAAACCATTCATAATCCAGTAGTAGGATGAACTATTCCAAGCCAGTTTATGTTGGAATGCTGACGGGAAAAATTAAAAACGATATAATCTGCTTCAGAAACCAGAAAAAATCAGTCGAAAATTTGCATTCTCATACCTTAATGCAATTGCCGCTTTGACTATTGCAGAAAGTATAGGGCAGAGCAATCAGTTGACTCGTTCTACTATTTTATAGATCCATCATTTGTAAAAAGAATGAATTGGTGGTTATCAATTTTATTCAAAGATCCTGATATTGGGAAAATTCTAATTTCGTCCGACATATTGATGATAAAAGGTGAAACACTGTATACGTTTACTGTATCTTCTATATCTGTGCATGTGCATACGTTTTTAATTAATAACTCATTGAAACAATGTCATTTAGATCCACAGAATATGGAATTTATTTTAGGTAATTGTCTCATTTTGAAATTAATGCAAACTCTCATTCAAAATTATGTACTTTATATTTTATACATGCTGTGAATAAAATATTATTTTGCGTAACATGATTTTATATAGAACCCCGTTTTTTCTTTCTCTACTACCAAACCGTACTCATATAAGTTGGTTCCACATGACTTGTGCATACAACATTATTAGTTTTCAGTGACAAGTACTCCACACAGTGGCGAATCCTAGTTCAAACAAGTTTTGGACGTGTTTTTCAATTCGCAGACCCCCGCTCCATCACCGATACCCCCTCCTCAAGACAAGCAACGTTCTGAACGTGAATCGTGACACCCTTCTTATTAAAAAAAGTTTATTATACAGGGTGACTTTGAAGTTGAGTCATTAATTTTCAGATAATGATTGTAGAAGGAAGATAAACCAAAATATGTGTGTAAAAAAAATGTTAAGTTGTTTTATAAAGTATCCTTGGAGCACCGGCATGCTCTCCCCTGTGAGGTCTTAAGTCACCTGATTCACGAGCCCTTTGTACTACATTAACAAAGGCACGAGGGGTTGGTTGCACTCGATTGGGAAACCGATCCGCATAAAGGCTCCCCCCCCCCCCCCCGTAAATAAGAATCATGTCCACAAGTTCAGCATTTTCGTAAACATGTGCCATTTTTTATTTCGTTTGAGCCACGCAACAAACACCGCTATTCACTCACGCGTTACCGACTGACACATTGACGGAAAACAACTGAATAAAATTGTACATTGTAGTAAAAACATCGTTTCAAATTCTTTCGCTTTTTTGTTTCCGATGTGATGAACGGATAAGGCGGATTATATCCGTTGTTGCCAAACACGAGCACATAATATTATTATTGAGACAGGGCGGTACTCAAACTTCTAAAGGGCTATAACTTTGTTACTTTAATTTTACCAGAAAAATGTTAAAGGAAAAAACCATTTCTTTTGATCAGATCTACTCACTGTTAAAATAAATGCCTCAACTTCGAAGTCGATTTATTATATAATATAAGTTTTTGCTTATTTTAGGTATTTTATTTAAACTATTTTTAAATTAAGGTAAACATTCCTGGACTGAGCATCTGGGGCACTTGATATACCTCATCGTCTTATGCTATGACTAATCCAAGCCGTCCGAAAAAACTAGATGTTCCGAAAATTTTTTGGCAATGAATCTTAATAATTCCCTGTAATTTCCTCTATTGTCAGAGTCATCCTCCTCAAAATGAACGGTAATTCCTGTTTTGCCAAAAAACTTACGGTATCTAGAAGTGTGCTGCCTAAAAGCTTGGTTAAGACAACTTCCGATTCTTGTTTTGACAAACTGAATTAAATTGCCTACAAATCTCACATGTAACGGTGAAATTTCAGGTCTCCTGTTTAGAGCCCTAAAACTATTTAAATCGTTGCATTTCATTCTGTATAAAACAGAAGACATCGCCAACAATACAATCTGTTTTTTACAACCACATAAACAAGAGTTTCCATATACCAACTTAACTTAAAATATCAAACTACGTTTTTTTATTCCTTTTAAAAATTATCTAAAATAGGCGTTGGTCCTCCATTTTCAATTATCTTCTTTTTTTTTCTTAAAAATTAAACAAAGAGAATGACTTTTCAAGTAGTTGATCGATTACGCAGCGACACTCATCCATGTTTAATTGTACGCATACTACAGCCGGTAACCAAAACGGCTACTAATGAGTGAGAAGTGAGTAACCAGATCAAAAATTGGCCCACATAATAGTCGCAGCGCCCCACGCACTCGGGCTACAGCGATCAGACACGAGCCGGTACCGACAGTCCCCGACAGACTACCAAGTGTATCCATAAATGAAAATGGTAACAGCCGACAACCAAGTCGAGGCGAGTCAGCTTCATCGTGTTCGCAAAACCTAGACACTATAGGGCGCATTATTTTCGTGAGGCTAGTTTGCTATTTACTGAGTTACTATTACATATCGCTGGTAAACAAATAAATGATATTATTTCACAGTACTTAGTTATAAAATATTTATTTTTAAGATTTTTAACTGTTACCAATCGTAACAATGGTTACATGGACGCTTCGCCACTGCCATAGACACTGATTCATAATGATATGTACACAGATAAGGCGGACAATCCCCAAGACCATCACCACTAAATCCATCGCATGTTAGTTCCGAGGGCGGGATTCGAACACTATGACACACCAGGCTACCCAGGTCCACCTGAAAAACGACTTGTTTCCATATTCATCCAAACCGTCTTCCAACGAGCCAATAGGAAACCTCCCATCAATCATATGGCTGATTGTGAGTGAGGTTGCTATGCTAGGATCAGTGAAAGAAATTCCGATATTACGGGTGACTCAAACTGAGTTTCCACATTACAAATAATTTTTTTTTTTTTGGAACGCCGCTGAATTTGTCAACGACAACGTGACATTTCTAACGTCAAAATATAAACAAAACAGTCCTGGAGCAATATACAACCGAACGACCTGTTAAAATTATCCAAGCCTATTATGAAAACGGCCGATCGATGAAAAATACATTTCGTGCTTTACATGAATTTTTTGGCGCACAAAATCGGCCTTGTGAGAGGACAATTTGGAATTTGGTGCAAAAATTCGGATTTTAACAAAATAGTTGCAGTTGCACCCATACAGAGTTCAAATAACACAGGAATTGAAGCCATCAACAGCGCCGTGTGTTTGCCGAATGGATAACAACAAGGGGTAAATTTTCCAATGAAAATAATATTTAGTGATGAGGCACAATTTCATATTGGGGGCTTCGTAAACACTCACAATTTTCGTATTTGGGGATTGGAAAATCCAAGATAGATTATTGAAGTGAAAATGCATCCTTAAGGGATGACTGTTTGGTGTGCCTTTTGGTCCGGAGGCATTATTGGTCTATTTTTTTTCCGAGGATCATGTGGAGAACGCTATTACGATTAAAGGCATTCGCTAACGGAACATGATAACAGAGTTTTTCTGGAAACAGTTGGAAAATATGAACATCGAAGATCTCTGCGCGGCAAGTTTCCAGGTCGCGTTATTTCACGTAACGGCGATATCATTCGGCCGCCGCGATCCTGTGATTTAACTCCCTTAGATTATTTTCTTTGTGGGTATCTCAAGAGCAAAGTCTACAAAAATAACCCGAACACCATTTCGGAGCCGAAACAGGAGATCAAACGCGAAATTACCAACATAGGGCCTGGTTTGTGCCACAAAGTAGCCGCGGCAATCATCTACTTGATATTATCTTTCATGCATAACTGTAATGAACTACCCGCAAAGGGCAAATAAATATTTTTTTTATAATTTTCAATTTCTTCTTTTTCTAAATACTTTTAATGTGGAAACTCAATTTGAATCACCCATTATTTATAAATGGTGAGCTAACACATAGCTACTATTATCCTTAATTTTCTTGCTAGTGGATACACAAAAACAAATACATGGTTACAAGAAACCAGACAGACCAATACGATTTAGAGAGTATTAGCGTATTGGTTGCCTAGTCGGCCAGTAAAAGTTAAGCAATCTGTGTGTGGCTGGTTACCTTCCAATGGGTGTCATCTAAAAAGAATGTGATAAGAACGCGTTCGCAGAAACGAGTCATATCTTTCGTGTTTTTGCATGATTAAAAAAAGTCAAAAGGAAATATCACCATGTCAAAGATAAGGATCCCATACGTGGGGATTTCGATAACTATGGGAGATACAGCTTAGGTTGAATTGAGATGGATTTGTGTTCTTTGGGGCGTATTTACATGCCGTTGAGAAAATTGTAAAAAAATCATGGCTTGTATTAGCTTTGAGCATAATTTTCACCAATTTCATGGAACCGATGACAATGCAATAATTTGATAACAGTTTTCCATTCTCCTTATTAGGACCGCCAGGATTGACAAATTCGTTTATAGATCCTATGTAGGGGAGTAAGAGAGATAGAGCTAGCGCGCGATCTGCGCATGCGTGCAGTTTAGGACTTACTCTTTGTTGATTGGGGTACTCGGCACAGCACAACGGAGGCAGATATATTTTCAAGGTATTCTTATCTTGTTCATTGCGAATGTTGCCATTATTCCTGAGTTGTTGTACAGTCGAGCAATTAGTCGCCTAAGATCTTTAGACGGTATTCGGATTGAAGAACTTGATTGCTCTAAGTTAACAGGAAAAACCCCATGCAACAGTGAAGCTTTAAATGAAATGACTAGATTACGAAATGATTCGTAAGACATTTCAATACCACAAAAAATGAAAAATAAATAATAGTTTAAAAAAACTAAAAAACACGCTTTTATAGCTAACCGAACTAAAAATTAGAAAATAATTTTTAATTTCAAAGAGTTTATATTACAGTAGTAGTATTAATGACCTCGAAATAAAATTATAATAAAATATAAGTTATTAACAGAATAACTCAATTCAGAGTCAATAGCGCATTTTACTACACACAACTCTCCTCTCATAGATAGTTGCCAATAGAATGATTAAATGATTGTAACAATTAGGGGAAAGTCGCCTAAATCGTACCATTTTTCGGAAAAATGTATAATAAGCAAACATTTTCAATATTAAGGGGCTCCTTTTATTTTAAATATTTAACTAAATGATTTTCAGATATTTTTACTTTCTTTTGTTATGGCTACTTATCTAATTTAAGAGAAAAATACATTTTTTATAAACATTGCAAATGGTACGACTTGGGAAACCAGATGCCAAAATCGTACCACTAGGTTTCCTAAATCGTACTGATCTGCTATATCGTACCACTTAAGTATGGTAGCATAACAGTAAACAAGAATACAAATTTTAATATGTGTGTAGATGGGTATTACAAAAAAAAACGAACAAGGACATACAATAATAACTACATGTGTTATTTAGGAACAACAACTGTCACAAAAGTACGAAGAACTTCCTTCATAACTCGCACAAAGTTCATGGACCCAAAGCTTGCACAAGGAACACTGTATCATATTTTCTACTCGACACTCATTACATATAACACAAAGCCGCTCATCCTCTACTATTTCTACCACTACGTCATTTGAACCATACGAAGCAGTTTTCCTTTTTACTTTTTTTTCCGGTTGGCCATTGACTATTCCTATTTTTCTTTTTGCCAGTCTCTTTTTCTTTTCTTCGATAGTAGATTGCTTTGCTATCAATTCGTCCTTATGCGGGGTTGAAGTTAAAACTTTTGCCGCTTGTGCACGTTTACTTGCATTTTTTCTGATTGCCAGGACTATTTGGAATTGGTAGAATGTCTTCGAAAGAAACATCGGGTGGTTGAGTTTCAGAGGTGGCGCACGATTTCCGTTTTTTAACTAAAAGCGCCAAGGGCACATCATCACCACTCGAAGGTGTATCGTCAGCGTCCTTGCTTTCCGCAAGTGCTTTTTGTGTTGGTTCAGTTTGAAGAACATCTCCGCCTTCAAAATTAACATCTGTGAAAACGTTTCTATCCACAGGCCATATACCACATTTTTTAAATCCACTTATGGCATTTGCGACACATGCTGCTTTTCCATATCCTTCTCCGATTAATCGGGCCACCTGAAATTGACCGATTGTACTCCCGGGATGTTCTCTCAACCATTTTCAACCGATTGGTCATAATAGACCTGGAATGGCTTAAATACTGCCACATCAAGTGGTTGTAAACGGTGGGTGGTATGCCCTGGCAGCTGTAAAATAATAACCCCATTCTCGCGGGCCATCTCAATGGCTGCTAAATTTCTCGAATGTGTGGTGTGTCCATCTAAAACCAAAAGCACTCTATCCTCTTTTGAAGGTTTAACTGCAGCAATGAAATGTTTTAACCAAGTAACAAACAAATCGGCGTTAATGTAACCAGTATCCGATATTTCGACCAGTGATCCTGGGGGAGCTCCATCTGCCAGCTCTGGCGCCATCCTTTTCCTCTTGAAAATTACCATTGGTGGCACGTATTGACCTGCAGTACTTGCGCAGCATACGAATGTAGTATTCACACCTCTTTCGCCGCTAGCTACGACACCAACCTGGGATTTTCCTTTTTTAGCTAGCACTTTCTGACATCTTTTTTGTTCGGTAGAAAAACCCGTTTCGTCGACATTGTATATTTTCGGAGCAGTCAAAGCATGATCGTCAACAAGTTTTTCTAAAATATTGAAAAACTCCTGAACATTGCTTCTGTTGAAACCTTTACACCGTGCGATCGAAGTTGATTCTGGTAGTCTCAAGGAAAGTTGTGGATGGCGACTCATAAAGCTATAAAACCATTTTTTTCCAGCCATCCTTGTGATTTTATTAAAATTATGTTTAAGACCATTGCGTTCAGCGAATTCAAAGGCAGCCTTTCTTACTTCTCGAATAGTCACTCCAAAAAAAATTGACTCTAGTGTTAAAATATGCTTTTCCAAGTCTTCCTCCATCTCCGCAGAAAAAGTACAGGATCGACCTATTATTTTTTTTTGATTCATTGGCTCTAACATTATAGGACTTTAAATGCCTCCTAAATGTTGGCTTTGGGAAATTGTATTGGCGACAAACCTCATTAAAACCTATGTTTCCATCACGAAATACATTTAAGGCTGCTTTCATGTCCGCTTCAGACCACTGTCCGTACTTTCTCTTTTCATTTGGCTCTCCCATTATCTATAAAAAAAATAAAAAGGTAAAAAAACTGTTACTACAGAGCTTCCGTAATCGTACCAGTATAAATTGCCTTAATCGTACCGGTACGGTTTAGGCAATCTCTAATGGTACGATCAAGGCAACTTTACACCAAATAAATAAGGATAAAGTTTTTCTGGAAATTATAGAAATAAGGTTATGTTTAAAGTTATCAAAAAGTGTATAAAAGTTGTTAATCTTAAAGGCATACAATAGATTTTAGGCTTAGTCAACTAAAATATCCAAAACTACTTACGGTAGATCAACCAAACTTTATATCACTTTGCCGCACAAAATAAAACGTTAAATATGTCGGGAGCGATACGTGCTACTGTCCAACTTTTGCTGGTATTACTGGTTGCCAACCTTAGGGTTTCTAATTGTGGCGAAAGATGTTTTACACATAAGCGTAATATCTAAAATATCGACAAGGTACGATTAAGGAGCCAGTACGATATAGGCGACTTTCCCCTAATATATCAAGCACCCCTCGGCCCCTCGCTGTATCTGACAGCACCTTTTTCTATGAATTCAACATATCACATGTTACATTCATTTGTTTTCTTAGTTATACAGATTTTTTTCTCTGTCCACCCACCCTCCTCCCCCAAAGAAAAATTTTTTTGAGCGGTTTTAAAAAATATTGGCCAGCATCTACCAATTATAATGATAACTCTGATGTTAAAACGAACTGAGATACATTTAAAGTTTCAAACAACAGCTGCTATTTATTTACTTCACCATTCTGATAACAAATTTCACGTGTGATACCGTATCTCTATTGCCTTCATACTACTTGAGTTTCTGTTGGCTGTGCCACCTAGCCCATACTTATGATTGTAAATAAACATGAAACAGCTGTACAGGATTGGCTGGAAGGACGTAAGCAGTGTTATTACCAATAATGTTTCCTGAACGAAATCAAGGTTCTGTACCAACCTAGTAATGAGGGAAAAATGGTCTAATTTAATAAAATCATATGATTAAACGCAACAATTTTATTGTCACTCATATAAAATACAATTAGTAACATAACAATATGTACTAATTCAAGGCAGCTTGTTGTTGTCCATAAAACTATGAGGTATTATATTAATTAGAATATGACGTATTCCTTGATGATTTGGATAATCTATTATAACTACACTTATATATAATAAAATAAATATGTGCTACGTTTGTTGAGCTGATTCTGCTTCGACTTCATCTCCTTCGAACTCACGACTATCAGTCTTGATATGAATATATCTGAAAATGAATGTTTAATTCAAAAGTCATCATTGATCTGAGCCAAGAAAACAGTAGCCAGTATGCAAATTCATACTCAAGTCGATCAAGCTTAAGCGGCCACTTTGACCGTTGTTGACACTTCACATTAAATTCGTATTTTTCTGCGAAAACGCATGAAAGTGCGTGGGTTCCCATGCAGCTCTTATGTTCCAGGCAATTGCCGAAAATGGTGGAGATTTTGCACTGCAAAAAGCAGTTAAAGCTGAATAACAGGAGATAGTTTTCCATTTTTTCAAACCGAAGCAGCAGCGCAGACAGAAGCCTAAATGCCAGGGCACCGCGACTGCTATGAGGCTCCCAAAGAAACTTTATTAATCTGATTTTTGAACTGCATAGGGTTAATAGAACTGGAAAAAGACTCATTTTGTAGATTGTTCCACAGTCTCGACGGATCTGGATGTACGAAGTTCGACACGGTTAGGATGAAAGGCGGAAGACAGGCGGGTGTGTCTGGCTGGCACATCGCGCGACGGCATCATGAGATGTTTCTAGCGGTAGAATAGTCATCGGCGTTGAAAGAGGGCATGTACTCCGACGTTGGCCTTAACAGTGGTGAGGTAGTTTGTTTTATATCACTCTGTGAGTTTCTTTGAGTGCTCAATCCCAATTTGAGGTTTGGTAAGAAAATTGTATTCCTAACGCAACAACGAAAAATGCAAACCATTTTTGTATGAATATTGAAAAGAACCAACGGAAAATTCAATTTTATGCCTCATATATAGATATACTTTCATTTTAAATCTACAAATTCTTGGAAAATCGCTTCACTTTCGCGGTATAAATAGAAATTTTACGTCTTTTCATTTTAGCGCAACAAAATTCTGTTAAATAACCTCATCACGCATCAAAAAATCTATTAATATGGGATTAATTAAATCATATTTAATTCGTTTTATTTGATCAACAGGGTGACAACGCTATAGCAGCAGTGATTGCAACATAATTTTCCACAAACTATGTACTTTTATCCAAGGATCTATTCGGATCACACCCATCATAAGTAAACAGCTATTATTTAGAAAATCGAAGTTCAAGATAAGGATCCCATGTACGGAAAACTCAAAACCTGCGGAAAATACAGCTTAAGTTGATTAGGAAAAGTTGCGTTCGTTGGATCGTATTTGCATACCGTTGAGAAACTTGTAAAAATTGCATTACTTACTGAGATATTTGGAAAAAACTAAATTTTGGCTAAATAATTTTTATTTTTCCTGAATGTATTTTAAGAGATATCAAAAACTAATAAAACTTTTCCATTTTCACTTTTTAGGCACTACATGATGGTGTTTCTAAATGTAGTGCCCGACGGTTCGTTTTTGAGAATTCATCATCACTTTATTTTTTATAATATTCGAAAAAGGGACATCTTGTATCCAATAGCATTTTTTATACGAACTTAACGATACAGGGTGACTTTGAAGTTGAGTCATTAATTTTCAGATAATGATTGTAGAAGGAAGATAAACCAAAATATGTGTGTAAAAATAAAATAAAAATTAAAAAAAAATTTTTACCTTGTTTTATAAAGTATCCTCCCGACAAGTATTTCAGTGCGGACCTGTATTTGATCGTGAGGTCTTGGAGCACCGGCATGCCGTCCATATGTGAGGTCTTAAGTCAAATGATTCACGAACCCGTTGTACTACATTAACAAAGGCACGAGGGGTTGGTTGCACTCGATTGGGAAACCGATCCGCATAAATATGTGCCATTTTTTATTTCGTTTGAGCCACGCAGCAAACACCACTATTCACTACCGACTGACACTGACTGTATACAACTGAATGAAATAATTGTAAAAACATCGTTCCAAATTCTTTCGCTTTTTTGTTTCCGATGCGATGAACCGATAAGGCGGATTATATCCGTTGTCGCCAAACACGAGCACATAATATTATTATTGAGACAGGGCGGTACTCAAACTTCCAAAGGGCTATAACTTTGTTACTTTAATTTTACCAGAAAAATGGTAAAGGAAAAGACATTTCTTTTGATAAGATCTACTCACTGTTAAAATAAATGACTCAACTTCGAAGTCACCCATGTTTGTTTTTTTTATTTTTTTAAGTAGGCGTTGCAAACAGATGCTTTACTTGACGTGAATCCCTGTCACCGAGTATTGTTATTATTGTGTATTGTTTACATTGCTTTATTATCGTCAAAAATGCCAGGCGGTTATTTTAGCAATGAAGGAAAGATTGACATGCTGACGTGCTACATTTTGTGCAACAAAAGTACTAAAAGTACTGCAGACATCTATCGTGATAAACTTCCCGAAAGAAGGCAGCCAAGCAAGTCCATTTTCTTAGAGTTGGCTCGACATTTAAATGAATAGGTTCATTCAAAAAGCCTGTTACGTCTCGAAAAAAAGAAAGTCAAAATAGTGTTTTACAAGCAGTTGCTGAGAACTCTCAGATATCAACTAAGCAAATTGAGAAAAATGTGGGATTCATCAAAGACGTACGTTTTTTTAGTTGTGTGTCTCCGTCTCGAAAACTTTGTCGTTACGTATGAGTGCCCTTCAATCTACGATATGAGAAGTAAAGGACAACATATCACGACCTCTGCGCTCAATCAGGAGCTTAAAAGAGGTACATATACAGAATTACGATTAGTAAATAATTTTGAATCGGTTTAGGAAAATTAAGATCCGCCCATGGTACGGAGACTCTGTTTACTTATTTCATATGGCATTGACGTAACCACCAACAACGGTGACTACAACTTATATCACCCCTATAAATTTGCGAAAGGACTTAGACCAGGGAATAGCGAACGGCACCAGCATTTTTGTGAGTAGTAGGTACACACGAGCGTCTGAAGAAGATTTTACTTTCCCTTCAAAAATAATATGGTCCGATGAGAGTATTTACAATCTGATTGGTTTTGGTAGGCAAATCTACCCAAAAGTTTGCAACTTAATTGGCGACAAAGGCTCGGCTCCGTCTACTCTATTCGAAATAGTTGTTCTTTGCATACAATACTTACAAAACCAACATAAAAACTCCAATCTGTGTTCCCATCGTTAAGTAGAAGATTGCCGAAGGATGCGACGATAGCGTTGATTTATATAGCGCACCATAGCATACTCCTGATATTACTGGAACTGCGTTGTCGGCCACAGATAAAACTGAGAATGCCTTTCCTAAAACAAATAATTGATTTCATGGTTTAAATATTCGTGACTTTTAATGATAGAGTCGATGGTAAAAGATTACGTGAGGGCAGGTCATTAAATTTTAAAAAGATACTCATAAAACAGTATCCCGATATCACGAAATATTCATTAAATATATATTCAACATTCAATAATATTTTTATCCTACAATATTTGTTATCTAAAAAATATTTAATAAATATTTGAAATATAACATTTTTATTAAATATTTATTCAATATCTTCCAAATATTTTAAATACAATATTCATTAAAAATGTACTCTTCAATCAATGGAAAATATTAAAACCCCAATATTTAGAAAATATTTATTAAATATTTTCGGCTACGGCGCATGTGCGTGTAACCCCGAGCGACCATAATGGAAAGCCGACCTGAGCCGACCCGTTTGCCGGCATCCATTTTGCCTCTGAGTTTCACTATAATAGCTTGCACCCTGTGTACCTCCAAGTGCTACATTATTTGAGTGTTTTTTTTTTGTGGAAAAGTGTAAGTTTTGCGATAATTACATAGCTTAATTTATTTGACCAGTGAACGTTATTGTGCCAGTTAAGTATAAAGGTATTTACAAGACCATAAATAACTAGCCTTGAAGTATAACAGTTATTGGGATTGGTGGATTTATCTGAAAATGGATAAGAAAATTATATTCGTAACATTCCAATGAAAAGTGATATAATCACAACATATCAAAAAGGCTTTTGTTGTATATATCGATTATTATTATTATTATTATTATTGTCGTGATAGGGGGCAAAGCAGCTGTAACTATTTTCAGGTTTTTAAGTTCAATAGTGACGTTCCAAAACTTTAACAGTCGAAAATACTATATTTTTGTCCCTTGAATTATAATATAAAATCACAAAATAGTTATTGCCAAATTAATCCACTTACTAAGGATCAAGTTGTGCCCATGGACATTTTTCATCAAGCTATCTACAATAACATTCCAAGTTTTCTTAAAAATAAACCAAATCTCGAACTCTCATAGGAAGAAAATGTGAGGTCCTTTTAGGTGCTGTTCAGTGACCCAGTTGAGTAGTTCGGAAGAATATCTCGCGCAAAGAATAGACCACTGAAAATCAGCTTACTTATTCAATAATACGAGTACTTCATACATAGAAAGTTTTTTTTTTTCAGATGAGTGGATTTGCAAGATGCAGAAGAGGCTTAGAATGGTTTTCTAGCAAATTAAACCATTATATCTAAAGTGAATTTGTTTATAAACCCAATTTTATAGAAGCCTCCTTACAGATTTTGCTAAAATAGCCAATCAAGAATTTTCTATATATAAGTACACTGAAAGTATGTATCAGATTAATGCTTGAAAATCTGTTGTTTCATATATTCCCTAAATACATAATATTTACGAAAAATATTATATATTTTATCAAAATATAAAATTGATATTTGAAAATCCTTTCTCATATATTTTCTAAATATTTGAAAAAAAATGTAGTAAAAATGTATGAATTATGTTTACTATACATATCTATAATGAACATTTTATGAATATTTAAGAAATATATTTATTAGATATTAAAAAATCTGTCGCTACAAATATTTAACAAACATTTTTTTTTAAATTGTATTAAATATTTAATGCTATCGGGGTAGTGTATTACTCAGTTATTGCATACGTTTTTAGAGACATCTACATCTGCAAGCCTAAGAATAACTAATGACTAATGACATCTTTGAGACTTGAATTGAACCATAGTGAGTAAATAACTACCCGTATCTAGTTTCTATGAAGTAACATCAAGTGCAGTATCCTTACCTTTCTCTGAGTTGCTTACAATTTTTGATACCATGGACCTGATTACAGGAGCAACTATAGGTCCAAAGGAAGCAAATACACCACCTACAAAATGTCTTTAATAATTCAATGAAATTAGCTCGGGATCGTGCATGAATTCCGTTTTACTTTAAAGGTGTAAAAAATGATAGGTAAATAATAGTTTTTCCAAGCATTATGCGATACGTGTCATGTGAGTTTATATTTTAGTAATTTCCTCATTTCGGTAACAATTGCAGCCACATGAAATCAGAGATACACTGGACAAAACATATTTCCAAAGGTGTGTATACAGGGTTACAGGAAAAGTCGTGCTAGATCCGTTAAGGGCGTGTAGTACCCATCATTTCTGACTTATTTCATTATGAAACACCCTACCCTAAACTTAACCCTTTTCGAGATATTCAACTTTTAATGTTTTTATTGAAAATTGCCGATTTTTAGGCTACTAAATGTATTTATTTTTATTTTGTGTGTGTTATTATTACTATTATTGCATTTTAACATGTGTAATAAGATGCTTTAGGACGTCAATCATTAAAATAGTCCATAAGTTAATTGAATAGGCCGTAGTAGATAAGTGAATGTTAAGAAATTGAAAAAAATATCAGAAAGTTTATTTTTCTCGAAGGGATATCTAAAAAAAATATTATGGCAATTGTTCGGCAGATGTGTTTTAAAATATCTATGTTTTATCAGCTATCTAACGAGGTATAACAATCTAGGATTTGTATTACATTTCGTAGAAAAAAAGTAGTTGGGACGCTCCAGTAGCAGTTCCCACACCTATTCTCCTTCAAGTTTAGACGCACCGTGCGAGCGAGACATGACGATTTAATGTGGGTGCGAATGAAAGAAAACATATTATAATAACCGGTTAGGGCTGGAAATCCAACACGGGATGTTGTTTTGGTTGTCAGTCTGCTTTTGTGCTTCGTACATAGTAGATGTGATATCGTTTTGCTCTTTTTCTCGACTTGGCTACGATTCTGGACTATTTCTTCTGATTTGTGAATACTGTGCTTGTTCACTGGACTCTGATTTGTACTTGTGATACGGAAGTGTTGAAGATGACGTCCTACACACCTGAGGAATATGCTGATATGCTTATTTGTTACGGATACTGCGATTGTGTATCTGCGCAAGCTCGCAACGAATACAGAACTCGCTTCCCCGGTCGTCGAGTGCCGGATGTGGCCGTTTTTAACAGAGTTCATCTAAGACTTCGAGAAACTGGCTCTGTTTTGAGACGAAATACAGACCTGGGAAGACCACGAATTTATGACAACGAAGAACTGCAGGACAATGAGATAGTGCAACGCTTTCGAGCGGATCCGACCATTTCCACTAATCGTGTTGCCCGTGATCTGGGACTTTCGCAATGGAGAGTGTGGTTTACAGTGCATACTGCTGGCCTATACCCGTACCATTACACGCCGGTACACACTATTGAAGAAGGAGACCCCGCGAGAAGGTTGGACTTCAGCAGATTTATGCTAAATGCTGACGTAGAAGACCCAGATTTTCTAAGAAATATCTTATGGACAGATGAATCCAAATTTGATAACGATGGCATAACTAACTATCACAACGCCCATTACTGGGCCCCAAAAGTACTAAGGAATCCCAATAAGAAAAGAGTGGCGAGGTCCCAACGAAGATTCAGCGTGAATGTGTGGATGGGCATTATCTCCAACCATTTGATTGGACCTTACTTTCTCCCGGACAGTCTAAATGGGGAAAATTACGAAAACTTCTTGAGAGGAGACTTCAGAGATTTGCTGGATGATCTGCCACTCAACTTGAGAAGGGACATGTGGTTCCAACATGATGGCTGCCCTGCCCATTTCAGGAGAAGTGTCAGAGACTGGCTGGACACAAATTATCCAAACAAATGGATAGGACGAGGTGGGCCGTTGCCATGGCCAGCAAGAAGTCCGGACCTAACCCCCATGGATTTTCATGTGTGGGGGTGCATGAAAAGTCTTGTCTACAGCGAGCCAAATCCAGTTTCGTCTGTGGAAGAATTAAGAGAAAGGATTGTCGATGCAGCAAATCAACTAAGGACAACGTTGACCACTGCAGTTGTAAAGACTGGTCTCCGTAGAAGGATGCGACAATGTATTAGAAACAGAGGCAGCCATGTTGAACATGAACTGTAGAGTAAGAAAAAGTTGTGTGAAAACCTGATTTAATAAATGATATTTCATGCTTACCTATTGTTTTATTTTACTTTTTAGGGCTAAGTATCAATTTTCTTCTCCACTGTCGCCTATGAAACTAAGTTTTTTCAATGCATTTAAATAAAATCCTAGATTGTTATACCTCGTTAGATAGCTGATAAAACATAGATATTTTAAAACACATCTGCCGAACAATTGCCATAATATTTTTTTTAGATATCCCTTAGAGAAAAATAAACTTTCTGATATTTTTTTCAATTTCTTAACATTCACTTATCTACTACAGCCTATTCAATTAACTTATGGACTATTTTAATGATTGACGTCCTAAAGCATCTTATTACACATGTTAAAATGCAATAATAACACACACAAAATAAAAATAAATACATTTAGTAGCCTAAAAATCGGCAATTTTCAATAAAAACATTAAAAGTTGAATATCTCGAAAAGGGTTAAGTTTAGGGTAGGGTGTTTCATAATGAAATAAGTCAGAAATGATGGGTACTACACGCCCTTAACGGATCTAGCACGACTTTTCCTGTAACCCTGTATAAAGCAATACATAGGGAAATAAAGATAAACATTTATGGTTTTTTCTGATCGTTATGGGTGTAGGAATCTGTTAAAATATCAAAGTGATGAATCAACACTTGAATATTTTGGACATTATTGTTCATGTCAAATTTGAGGCGTAGTTTAAAATTTGCGAAGTGTCATTGGTTTTTGAGGTTCATGAGGTTGCTGTTCAAGTCTACAGCCGTAACAAAACACTTTTTAGACATGCACAATTTATGCGGAGTGCGCGGGGAAGCACTCAAAGAAGCGTGTTACGAATAACCGAGTCCGTTTATCTTTTTGTTTGAAATTTGGACTAGTGGATATTGCAAAATTAGTTCTGGATGCAAGTATTCATCTGCATCGCGCAAAAAGCAGTATACAAACAACTGTTGACTCAACTGATCTGACAGATTAGTCAAGTATACTATTTTTCATATACTCCATCACGTCAAAACGTGTCCACAGATAGCAGTTGATTATTTAGTGACATTCAAAACACCCAGACAGTGGCATACAAACTTTGACGTTTATGTAGACGGAGTGTTTTGTGTCCGACCTTTTTTGCAGCTTTTTGTACGGATTCATATTTTCAAAACAAGCTATCATATTATTTATTGCATTTCTGATTGTTAAAACTGCCAATCAGTGAAAGCATGTAAGTTAAAATGTGAGTTTCGTCACATGTTGATTAGCTTTATACCTTAGGAAAACATGATAAAGTATCGGGAAATATATACTGAGAATCAGATTTGTCTGTCGGCTTGAGTTGCCAGAGACACTGAAGATGCATGATAATTCTAAAATAATTCTAATCAAAATAAAAACAGAATATTACATTTAAATGCTCGAACATATCTTCTTGGGTTTCACAGAACTCTAACCTATTGTAAAAGCCTGTGCTAACATTTTCTGGTGTAACCCATTGGCAACGCGGCAGATTACACGACTTCGGCGTCACCGTTTCTAGGCAATCTGGTGATGGCCTTCGCATTTTCAGCCGGCTTTTATCTCTTTCTAACATGTGTTCATACACACTTCTCGCGCTTCTCTCTCGTACATATTGAACTCAAGCCGTCAGACGAATTTGGTTTTTCCTGTATAGTGAATGCTTATTACACTTAAAGCTTACCTATATAAAATACATATGCTACGTTAGCTGCTGAATAGAATATTCTTGCAGTAGCATGAGCAGCTGCTCCTAGCATTGCTATAGCAGTATCGCGCCAGCCCAGTAGTCCACTCATCAGAGGCATTGCAATCAGTAGCACCGCATCTTGAAGGGCTGATTGGAATGTTCTACAATAACCGATCAAAAATACCATGAGTGTAAAGTTGTTTTAATCTTATGTCATGGTTGTCACTCTAATTCTTCTCGCTTATTTTGGTCAATAAATGAAGCCATAAATGATATTTGGCGATTTAAGTAATGATTCCACTGACACAGCAGTTTTTTCAATGTGAAGAAATGTAAAGAATAAATACTTTTTGCAATTTATCCATCGCCTGTGAGCCGATTTTTTGCCAGGTTAATTAGGAGAGCAAAAAATAAGAGAAGAGGTAGAAGTGATCTCTCCGGGAAAAGTGAATATCCTCCATTATATCCATACCGTCAGTCGGACATCGTCTAAAAGTAGTTACGGGATGTCCAGCTATAAATTGACCCTCCTCTAACCTTTTTATATGACCTTCTGGAAGAAAAAGTTGTATATAAAGGTTATACGGTATACTAAAGTACTAGTATCTTTTTTCTTATTCCAAATAAATATTATTTTTATTATTTCAGTCAAAAACTTTGTTGTGTGTAGTTTAATCACATATATATTCCGGCCCTATGTCAGATTGCATAGGTGGCTAGACGCAAGATAATCCGAACTCGGATACACATGAGTAAATGACACACAAACTTTCAGATTTTGGCCAAACTAACGAAAATAAGTATGATAAACCATATACAATATGGAAATATACAGGGCGTTCCATTTAAAAAATACAACTTCATGCGGTAGCACTTTTCAGAGACATACAAAAAATATTATTTGAAAAACCCCATATACCATTAATGTACAACTTTTTCTTCTGAAAGGATAAAAAGTTAGAGGGGGTCAATCTATAGCTGGAATACCCCGTACATACACAATTCGTCCATATTTATTTATTAATCCTTAAACAGTTATAGGGAAAATCTCCTGTTAATTTTACATTATATAACTGTTTATACTTCTTGTTTTATGCCATTTCCATGACATAATGTTAACGCAATTGTCTGATCTTACAAATGACACGGATAAATTTGATAGTTTTGATGAAAAACAAGATTGTTCCTTCGTGGAAGGCTCCGAGCAAAGCGGGTAAGGGTAAAATTTATTTATTTATATGCTGCAGGATACATATGACCTATATATTAATACGAAAAGATCTAGCATCGAGGTTGGAAAGAGCCATAAAGCGTGACTTGATTCGTACAAAACCACGATTCCGTACAAGCAATTTGAGGGCAATGTACGTCGTTTTCCAGTCTATTTTGATACAAAATTAAGCTATTTGTGAAATATATCCGCTTTGGACGATGACCGGTTTCGGTTTAGCCGGGAACTGGACAAAGTGGATAATCTGCATTGTTTTGTTTATTGTTAAGTACATACGCGTTAAATAGCTACAACCAACAAAGATTATCTCTATCATCCAAAGACTGAGGGATACAGAATAATTTTAGGTATTTTCTAGAATACGATATCCATAAGTATTACAGTAATAATAGTATAACAATCAAAGTGTTAAGTTTGCCCGTGTCTGTATGACTATAACACTACTTAACCATTTCCATGCTAGGTATCTTACCTAAAGTTGCTAAACTGGCCCAAGGTCCAGTTAAACACTAACTGACAATACATGTACATAACTTCCCTTTCATCTCTCTGGAATACGTATATGGACATCATGATAATCAAGCAATACAAGTATGTTCTTCTATTATTCCTCCGTTTTTTGGTAATTGTTTTCACTGTAGCTACCACGTGATTGTAGTCAAAGAAATCTTAAAGTTAAATTATTTTTGAAAAATAGTTGTTCTTAAAGAATTATTTCCCTTTTATTACCTAAAAATATATTCTTAGCTTCTGACAAAGGCCTCTGATGTTCGTTACTCTGCCAGTCTAGTCGTATCAAGGTATAGATGACTGATAATGCCATAAGAATTGTGTTTATCACGAACATTATTGTATATGATTTGTTTAATACTTTGTTGAAGAGAAAGGAACCTAAAAAAAACATGTAAATTTATACTTTTTTGCTTCATTCAATTTTGCTGCCAGAATCTGATGAAAGCAGACGCCCTTTAATGTTTATAGCGTTGGAACGCAAAGTTCCTACAGGCCCAACAGAACGCTTTGGTTGGAAAACCTTAAAATATCTTTTATAATACCTACAACAAATTCTAGGTAATCAGCTGTGTAATATGCAGAATATTGCGTTATCTTGACTTTCGGTCAGAAATAAAGAGGAAATTCTGGTCCACGATTAATATTGATCTTTTTTAGAAATCGGGATATTGAATTGAATTAAACATAACTTGAAGCTAAATACTTATTAAACAGACCCTGATATTAACTAACTCTAAGTTATAAATTTAATATCATCCTCTGTAAATCAAAATACTATCATGTACAGTAATGCAAAGCTATGATTGATGTACGAGTGAAGCTCGATGATACTACACGTTTCTTGTTTGACGGTCGAATCACTGACAAAACGGAATCATTCTCATGGTGGATCTTATTGAATCGAGGATTAGAACAAATAACATTGAATGATCTACAGATCCTTTTAGACAAGGTGAAAATGGTTTTATGGAGGCTTTTGTGGAATCTTCCGCTCATTCTGAACAAAAATGTTATCAGCAATCCTTCCCTAAAGTTTACCGTTAACGAGTTGAAAAAACAATTAGAAAAATGCATTTTCAGGGTGTACTGCAATATAAATAGAAACTATACAGGATGTCCGAAGGGACGACACAAGCTTTTTGAGAGGTGATAGTACAACATGATGACACATGATGATGACGTATACCTCAATATAAAGTCGAACCGTTTTTTACGCCCAGACAAAAGTAAAAATTATGTGATAAGCCACCGCTTGTCCATTAATGAAGAGCAACTCCTGTTAACTTTCTAATTTTTTATACGAATAGTTTCCACATAATCGAAAGATTCCTTACACTTTATAAGAAATAATTATAGTTCACTGAAGGGTTCGATTTTGCAGTGTATTTTGGACTTTCCGGATGATATAATGGAATATTTTGACGACAGTATTAATTAAAATCGTTGGAAAAATCTCCCTTACTTCTTATGGTACACCATACGAAGCTATATAACCATAATTTTCTACATATAATGGAATATTGGAACCAGGCTGAACCGCAATTTCTTATGCATTACTTCGCTCTTGGTTCGTATCCTTGCTTTAGAAGTGAGTTCATTAAAAGTTATTCTGTTCCACAGAACCTTGTTTCTTATCTGAAGATTCTATGGCAAAATAGTAAAAAAAACAGAAAACTGATGAAACCAACGATGAAGATAACGTCTGCAAGACATATCTAGGTCTATCAACAAAAGAAATGGTAAATTGTTATGTGATAATCTCATCAAATACGAGTACGTTTAGAAATAACAACTGATGGATGACAGAAAATAAGTGTAACCCCATGTCTGAGATTTTTCCATACCTGTCAGTTGTTCTAACGTCCTATTGTAGTTACTTCCACTGTGACGAAATCAAACAAGTGAATCCATGCTATAATATAATTGTATTTCTCCTATATATATTGATTAATAATTTAAACTTATCTCTAAATATGATTTTCAACCACCGTGCTATATTTTATGCTCAGCCTAGCTTCTATTCATCGCTTAAGATACTCCGTCATTCGATTTAGAGGGGAAGTGGGTGAAAATCTATAACCAACTGACACAGGTTTGATTTATTGTTAATTGCTCTCCTTTATCTTTGCTCATCCTGACTACTAGCATTGACCCTTAGGTTGAAGACCTCAATCCTACAAACAAGCACATTACCATGTCACGGATACTTGATTATTGGTCACTGGAAAGTGCCGTGTCATCTAAAAACGTGCTTAGTTTGCATACACAAATTGAATTGATATATTACACAAAAACGGTTTTTTGTTTATCCTAGATAGAAGCCATGTAGTAATAAGTAATGTGCTCTTCCCGATTTTGTCCTTTTCTACCTTGCACGTGTCGCTTGTGCTGCCATATTAGAATAATGACTACCAAGTTCCAAGTGGGGTGGTCTGGAATGCAGTTATTTTCAAAAAAGGCAATGCAAATAAGTAGTATCTTCGTATGTTCATTGCTGATTTACAAAGTTCGCAAGTTTTGGCCTGAAAAACAAGGTGCAAATTGCTTTAAAATTCACTAATCTCAAAATACCCGTCAGGCTGTTGCAAAGTAAGGTTTTAATTTTAACTCAGATATTTTGCTACCTCAAATATTATAATTTTTCACTGATTTTTTAAGCATTGAATAAAACCGCCGGTAACCCAGACCATGTTTGATTAAACTTTTTTTAATAAATTACAATTTTTGTGCGCAGAATTTTTTTTCCTGATTTTTGGATTATGCTAAACGAAGAAGGCTTCCATTAAGTTTTCCCTAAGCCTCACAATTTTCGAGTAAGCGATTTAATGTCTGAAGAGCCCTAAAAATGACGAATCGAAGAAAAAAATTATAATTTTTGGAGTCGCCAAGGATCTAAATTAAAGTTTAAACCTCGCTATACAAGACCCCGATGGGTATTTTGCGATTACTTTATTTTAAAGAGATTTTTAACCTTACGTGTTAGGCCAAAATTGGCGAACTCTCAGTGTTCGCAGACTGTACGTTTGTACATTAATTGTAAAAAGCAGATTTTTTTAAATATGGTATCGCGAATAGCAATGATACGATATAGCAAAATAAACATTCTGGAAATGCAAGTGGAAACCTATAGGAGCAACAATTCTCAAAACCTTGCGAATCTTTTCCATGTTTCCATGTTGGGTATTTTCGAAAAAAGTCAAGGTTTGGTCTTTACTACCTTTGAACAAGAAATTTAACGGTATCTCAGATTTGACCTTGAGACTCACAATCAAGAGTATTTCGTAGGCAACTTTTAGTTTTTAACTTTTTAATACTCGCAATCGAAAGAACAGAAAATTGTACGTCCAAATATGTTTTGAAATCTAAGATCAAGGTCTCCTTTAACGGTCAAACGAAGCTCAAGTATGTGAAACTAGAAAAAATTCTCAGTAACTTACAAAGATAATTGATGATAAATTATTAAAGACAGGCAATGAGTAGGATTTCAATGGTGACCTTATATTGAACTTTCAAACTCACCTTCAAAGTCATTCCAAGGTATACCTTACACGATCGATATTGAAATCCTCGTTAGAAGTTGTTAAGGGTTTGACCTTGATTGTTCTTATCAATAATCCAATCCTGTCAAGCTTCCATTAGAAAAACTAACGCTAACCCTTAACCCTTGAAACTGAGGCTCGAGGTCAAATTCAATACATTGAACTCCTTGTTCAAAGCTAAAAATGATCTGACCTTGACCTCTCTCCAAAATATCTTACCTGGACCCTACTTTTATTACACCCGATGTACTCATGTTGGAATATGGAGCTATTTTGCAATGTTAGCAAAAAGAGAAATCGGAAAAGACACATAAGAGTGCCAATTTTCAAAATTGTACCAAAAAAATATACAGGCTTCATCCTTATTAGCACCAAATAAATAGCTTAGGTCACAAACGCACGCGAATCCAGAAGCACGAGTGGAAAATACATTGATGCATTACTTGTGGTAAGCTCTACAATAAAAATATGCAAAGGATATAGTAATTTTTCGTTTTATCTTGATAATGGTCAGTCAGTAACTTTTAAAATTTATGTCATTTGACCTCCTATCCATATGTCTCTGGAAGTTTCCACGCAGATTTCAAATTCTAAAATAGATTCAAAAAATAATGCAATACAATTTTAAAACAGTATATGAGTCGCCGTTATCTTACCAGACAAGCTGTATGTACCTGTATGTATCAAGGTACATCCATTAGACTCTGGCTAACATGATACTTTCAGCGAATAGAGAAAATGGGCATACAGGGATAGTTATGATCCTCATCTTTTACCCATCAGGTAAACATAGACGCTTAGACATGCAGAAGTTTTATCTCCATTATTCATTCATCTGGCGATCCTTGTTTGGACGCGTTCGTCCAGCTAAGGCGGTCCAGAGATGCAGTGCCTTTACGCTGAAAAGCAGTAGCCACTTTTCCAGCAAAGTTCACTTGGCCATGAGATTTGAAACTTTGTTTATTAAACATTGCGACCTGCTCACGGCTACTACTATTCAGCTTAAAAGCGCTGCCCCACTGGACCGCTTTATTGATAGCTGAACGTGTTCTATGACCTTAAGATGTTCATACCGTAAAACAGAAGTTATCTTCTAAAATGCATGTGTGCTTACCAAGAGCAACTCCTGTGGGCATGGTTGCTAGGTAGCATACTTCCATTATGGTTACCCTTGTAGTCCTGTGCCTAGGCGAGGAAACGTCACATAAATAGGCATAAGCAGCTGCAAAAATCGCAACATCCGCTCCTGTCATGGCGCTAGGAGCGCTAGCTGTGTAAATTATGTACTCGACTGGCCAATCCGTCTTTAAGGTATTCACCACTATAAGGTTTGGTTCGGTTATCAAAATAATATTGAAGCGTGTTTGCAAATTACCTATCATAGCTGAGAAATACAGCTTTCCTGTCAATCCAATTAGTAGCGGCAATTTCCTACCACGTCTGTCAGACCATGATCCCATGAAAAGCGCCAAAATTACTGGTACACCATGGCTTGCTATGTTGTTCCATAAGTGAAATACTGATGTAGTTTTCTAGAAATTAGCATCAAAAACCCACATAACCAACAAAATTATGTATATTAGAATCAGGTCCGGGAATGTTGTATATGGGATTATTATATGCAATAAAAATGATGAAGACCAAAAGAGTTATCAGAAAACAATTCTGGCGAGGTCACAATAAGATGCCATTTTGAGAATATTAGGGTAATGCTTCCTTGGATCTATTTATGCTATTACTGAGATCAACTATATCATCATATTCGATGAACAGCAAAAATCATTTTGGATTCGGATTTGTAAAAATGCAACAATCAAAAATCACAAAACTAAGACAATGATGAAATCCAATATCTAAGACCGATATGACACGAAATGAAATTATGAAATTTCATAAATATTTTTACGTGGCATATCCAATGTGCATCTCAAATTTGAGGAGATTAGTATGCATTATAAATTGTATCACAAATCTGTGCACAAAAGCTCATATGAAACATACATTTTTTTATTGTCATAAGGCATTATGCCACTTGAGAGCAACTAGGATTTCTGTAGTAAAGTTTCAAAATCCACGTACCAGAAATTTACTAATAGCTGCTCCATCTACCGTTTGATTTATTCATAACAGTTCTATCATAACTCATTTACTTTTTCACATTTAAACAAGAAATTTGGGTTTAAGGGAGAATTACGCTTTTTTGAAAAAAATGTCTATTTTGCAGACAAATTTTAGTCTTTTGTTTACTCGAATACAGAGAGCAATTTGAAAATATGAAAGAATCAGTTTTAAAGCAATGAGTATTTTGCTGATTAAATAAATGTCAAAATCATTAAGTATTTTTCAAAAAATTTTAAAACTTATTTTTTTAAATGTTGCAAAATCGGAATTCGTCTGAACATACTCCATACCTACACTGTGAAATTCAAATGAGTGATAAATTTTTTCCAAAACATGCTACATTTCTGACAAAAACAGATTTTTTTAAAAACATCTTATTCCTCATTAAGTGCTTAGCTTCCATGTGCCCAAATTTACAGTTTATATCGTAAACAATAAAAAAGTAATGATGGAACGTATTCTACCTGCTTTTACATAGGACAGATAGTGTTACTGAGAAGCATTAGTCGAAGCCTACAGTAGGCTAATGGGTTAAAACTAACATTAGAGTGGTATTTTTTTTTCTACATGAAAATATCTTCCCGGTCATGCATAACTAAGTATGTTGCGTACCAAAGTCGCATACATTTTTTGATTAAAAGTACCATAGTTGCTTTATTGATGCAGTGTACTGATGACAGCCTCAATAAAAAAAATTATTGGTCCATGTGAGTCAATTTTATAGTTTGTGGCGCGCACACAATATATGTATAACGCAAATATTTGTGTGTCGAGAGGACGAGTTCATTTTGAATCGTTCATATTTTGTGAAGACTAGACTATTCCGGTGTGTACCAGGCGCGAATCCAAGGGGGTCCTACCCTTACCCCCCCCCCCCCTAAGGCGTCAGACTTGCATGAAAAAAGTGAGAAAAAGGAGAGACCATATTGTTTTTTGTTTTAAAACTTAACTTAAAATAAAGGTGTTCTTACATTGCTGTAAATTATTTAGAGTGGCAAAAAGTTACGTATTGGTAGGAATCCCGGATGTTTTTCATCATCATTATAAATGGGAAATTGTTGTTGTTGTTGCTCAATCACACCAAAATGGCTGAACGGATTTGAATGAAAAATGGTACAGAGATGTATTATAGTGTAACACGTTGGCCGTTATTGCAATGATTAGTGAAACGTAATCAGCCAACTAGTCAAATCATTAATTGATCTGCTGAGACGGTCACGATGAAATTCGCTAATTACGACATCAGTCAGTATTTTGACCCACATAAACCGGAATTCGAGCGGACATTCCTACAATGACTTAAAGTTCACGTTATTGAAAATTTGGTGCGGAAACCGTTTATAAGTTATTAGATGACAGCCATTTGAGAAGAAATGTAAGGTGACTTTACCATTTACTATCTGACGCTTAGGAGTCTTCTTAAGATCGGCGCGCACTAAGGTCAATTACTTTCTTGGTTGATTTTACACTTTAGTTATCGTTAGAGCAGAGGTACGCGATTAAATTCTGTGTGAAACTCGGTAAATCTGCGACAGAGACGTTTGATATGATCAAGCAGGCTTACCCAGGTGTTGCTTTAGCAAGAAGTGGTGTGTTTCGGTGGCACCAGGCCTTTTTGGAGGGCCGGGAAGAGGTCGCTGATGAAGACCGTGCTGGAAGACCTTCGACTTCGACAAACACAGATAACGTGACACGTGTGCGCAAAGTTTTGAACTCAGACCGTCGACTAAGTATTCGTTTAATTGCCCAGATGTTAAATTTACCAAAATCTGTGATTCATGACATTGTGATACAGCATTTGAACATGCGCAATGTGTGCGCGAAGATGGTCCCAAAAGTGCTCACTGACGACCAGAAATTGCGGCGAGTGGAAGTGTGCCAAGAAAATTTGAACATGTGTGAAAGTGACCCCCAATTTTTAAATAACGTAATCACAGGTGACGAGTCGTGGATCTTTGAGTATGATCCCGAGACAAAGAGACAATCTTCCGAGTGGCACACGACGGCGTCTCCTTGCCGAAAAAAGGGAAGAATGAGCAAATCCAAAGTGAAAACGATGCTTATTGTCTTTTTTGACATCAAAGGCATCGTCCACCATGAATTTGTTCCTCCTGGACAAACCGTCAACGCCAAGTTTTACGTGTAAGTGCTCAGGAGACTCAAACGAGGGGTCAGTCGGGTCCGACAAGACATCGCAGCCGACTGGAAGTTGCACCACGACAACGCCCCGGCTCACACCGCCTTTCTTGTGAACAGCTACCTGACCAAGGCCGACATCCCAACGCTTCCGCAGCCGCCCTACAGCCCAGATGTGGCCCCCCGGACTTTTTTTGTTTCCTCGCCTGAAAAGGCCGATGAAAGGCAAGCATTTTGAGACGATAGAGGGGATCCAAGCAGCATGCACCGCGGCTCTCAAGGCTATTCCGGAGAATGCCTTCCGTGACACTTTCAATGCTTGGAAATCGCGCTGTCAGCGCTGCATCGACGCAGAAGGAGCCTATTTTTAAAGTTTTTAACGAATTGTAACGATTGGCTCAATAAATTTTTTAAATCGACTCAGTCCTATTACCTTCCGGACAAACCCGGTATATTTATTAATTAAAAACTGATCAGAAGAATGTTCAAAAGCTCTTATCACTTTTAGCACTGATCTAGACACTTCATTTTCAAGAGTGGCAGACAGAGATGCTGAAGTAAAAGTCTTACACTCGGTTGGGGTTAAGTTGGAATTGAACTACAGGGCTACGAAATGAAACAACTAATTATTGAGAGTTAAAGCTTACCCGTTTATTAACTCTCAAGATGAACAGATTATTTTAGACAAGACTGGGTTGTTTAGTTGATTTACTCTATCAGACAAATGAGTAAGTATCAAGAATGAAATTTAACTGATTTTAGTTATAGTTAATTAGAAATTCAAACTTAAATTCAAAGAATTAGCTCATCGAGAATGGAAGAAGAACTACAAATATAAATTAGATAAGTTGTGTAAGATCAAGAGATTGAGATAATATCATTATCGACAGTATTAATGAGATGTTGAAAGACAGTAAATTGATCTATAAGGAAGTCATAATTATATTACCAAGAATCTAAATAGCTACGGTTTGAATAATTAGTGACCTGAAGAAGAAATTGAGAATTTAAGCGCTAAAGAACAGAAAACTTACGAGGTCTCTTCCTCGAAGCACAAGCACAGCAGTGAGTACCTGTTCTTAGCGAACCATCCTCATAGAGCGAGAGGTCATACAGATGGCCGTTCATCCTGTGCTGTCGCATTTAAGAGGGACAATTTTAGAATATGTACAATCAGATCTACAATCCAATCATTCTCTTATAAAATGCACAGATATGTCTCCATGTTTGAATAGTCTGAAATAGCACATCGGCTACTTTTTATCCCGGAAAATAACTTTGAAATGTCTATTTCGCGGGCCACAGCTCAAATGTTTGTCATGAAGTGTCTGATGCGAAAGCGCTCAGTTGCTGGTCCAACCGAAATGAGTACGGGTATATATACTAAGTGACATATAAATCCGAACACCCAGTTTAAATGGTTTTATTTTAATAAAAGTTGGTGAATGTATTTATCTTACTGTAAATAACAAGTGAACAAATTTTCAGCCTTATCAGTTGGACATTCCGGTTTTTATACTGCTTTTTTTTAATTCACTAACACTCTAAAAATGAATATTTCAGCCGCAGTAAAGAATCAACGTTGGCGGATTTTGGTTCTTGACATTCTTTACGATCGGTTACGATGCCTAGAGTACGGAGACCTGTACGATTTCGTCAACTTAGTGAGTTTGATAGGGGCCGTATAGTGGGACTTCGGGAAGCTCGGCTTTCTTTTCGGCCAATTGCAGTTAGAGTGCAAAGAAGTGTAGACACTGTGGTTAGGTGTTGTCAGGCATGGCTTCGAGAAGGCCGTACGCAAAGAGCAAGGGGCACTTGACGCCGCCGTAGAACAACAGACCGTGAAGATCGTCGCCTAAGATTATTGGCCTTAAGGGACCGTTTCTCCACTACCAGGTCCAATGCAAATGAATGGTTTGCAGAACACGGAAGACCTATTGGCATGCGAAGTGTTTACCGACGAATGAGAAGTTTTGGCTTGTTTTCATACCGGCCACACTGGGTCCTCCCTTTAACTCGAGAACACCGACGTAATCGCCTTGAGTGGTGCAGACAACGGTCACTCTGGGATCAGGAATGGAACAGTATTGTCTTTAGTGACGAGTCTCGATTTTGTTTAGGCATGCACGATGGTCGTGCCAGGGTTAGAAGGCGACGTGGTGAAAGGAGGAATCCACAGTTTTTTGTTGAATGACATGTTCATCACACTATTGGAGTTATGGTTTGGGGTGCTATAGCTTATGGTTCCAGGTCACCTTTAATCTTCATCAGAGGTAACATGAACGCGCAGCGTTATATCCACGAAGTTCTAGAACCCCATTTTTTATCCTATCTTGACACCCTGGCAGATCCAACTTTCCAACAAGATAATGCCCGACCACATGTTGCAAGAGTCACAATAGACTTCTTTCAACATAATGATGTCACATTGTTACCATGGCCACCAAGATCTCCCGACTTATCCCCAATTGACCACGTGTGGGATATGATGGGTAGGAGATTGCTCAATTTGCAACGTCCTCCTCAGACTCTAGAAGCACTTCGAGAGGAGTTGGTGGTTGCCTGGAATGAGATACCACAGGAGGACATTGACCACCTGATCAGAAGCATGCCTAGGCGCGTTGGAGAATGCGTAGCACATCAGGGGTCTAATCATTTTGAAATTTTTATCATTTACTTATTATGCTTCATTAAGTACTTATACAAAATTTTATTAAAATAAAACCATTTAAACTGGGTGTTCGGATTTATGTGTCACTTAGTATAAATAGGACATAATGATCGTGCAGTTACCCAATTCGACATACGTTTTCATAGCGTGATAGTTCTGTTCAAGTATAATCTATAATGTTTCTGTATGATTTTTTATAAAATTTTCGAAAGGCAGTGTTACAAATAGGATTTGAGATTTTAGGAAAAGATAGGTATAATTAAAGTCAGCTTCCACTTTTTAGAGTGGTATTCTTTTTTAAACAAAAAATTATTATGTGAGTGATATGGAAGAAAGTTATAGGGAGACTTATTTTGATCATAGTCAGTAGAGTGTCAATTCTCTTAGAGATCATTTTGAGGTCATATTTAACATCGACAAATTACTTTTATCCTAAAACTTTCTTTACAAGCCCTGTAAATATAGGTAATTCGACGATGAGTTCGCGGATCAAACCATGTCCACAACCTTCCTCGGTTATAAATGAATAAGTGTATAAATTACTTCTACTACTACTAATTCATATTGTGATTCAGACATGGTGCTCTCAGACTGCAGAGACATTCACATTGTATAGAAATGTTGCATAAAAAATATCTATTACCAAATAACTATTGTATTAATTTGAACCCGTTAACTTGAATTTGATTTTTTGTCAGATACGCCTGTTTACGGTATGGACGACGACGTGTACTCAAGCACTAACAAAAGTAGGAGATTGTGTAGCTTAGTTACATTAGCACTGCTCAGGTACGCGTGCTGAAGTTCAATTTCTAGTAGACACTGTCATGTCATATTCTGGTTTCTAATTCAAGTTTTTAGTTCTGTTAAGATTCATCAATTAATTTCTCCAATAAAGCTTTTGGAAAAGCAATTATAAGTTCCAAAGGTATAACATTGTTGGAATCTATACAGTGTCCATACTATTACGATTTATCTAATATGTCAGCAGACCAGTCTAAACTGTATCCATCGAAGAAACAAAGTAAAATCAAACATATACACCCGTATTGCACGTGATCAAGAACTTAACCGTAGGAGACGCTACAGGGCCGTATCAAGCTATTGTGACTGATCTATCAAAACATGTCGTACAAGATATGTGTTGCTGTAAATTCTATCAAAAGCATAGTAAATTATCAGGAATATACCACGCCTTTCTAATCATATTTCGACATTAGGAATCAGTGCAAAAAATTCTGTATTCACCATTTCAGCAAAATGTTACTAAAACGCACACGAAAAAAACTTGTGGACAATCTCAATTGAAATTGTTCATATTTTATTATTAACTTACATATATACCCAATAATATTTACAAATCAACCTTCTATTCACAATGCAGAGCAAATTTTTTTGAGCAAATAGAAACTACAGACGTAGTAGTAGTAGTACAAAAGTTTATTACAGACTCCATAAAGTTTGTTAGTTTGATTGCTATTAAAATTTACATGAGAAATAGGAAGAAGGTCAAAATGGCACTATTATGCTTTGGAACTCCTAAATTAACCCTAATTTTGTGTAATTATAAATTTGGAATTTCCACATTAATAACTAGAAACTTACACTTTGATTGCAGTCTATAATGAACTTACCTGTCTTGCCAAAAAGCCCGTTAAACTGCCAGTCTTAATGGTATCAATCGATTTATATGCTGTATTCCGAGGAGCTTGAATCATCAGAATTGTTGATGTCAATTATAAGGGGTTCAACTTGGGTGTCAATGATATTGTCCATATCCCACATTTTGGTTTCAACCTTCTCTTGGACATGGTCAATACATGTTCTCCATTTTGCTGGCGTAATTCTATCGACAGCAACATCAAACAGTTTTTTAAGGTCAGAAAACTTAAAAGTGCTGTTATTTGATGCCACGTATTGCTTGATGTCGACCCAAATCAACTCGATAGGATTCAGTTCGCAGTGATAGGGAGGCAGCCTGAGAATCGTTTTATTTTGGTTTTTGGCCATTTCGTCAACAATTTTTAAATCATATTTATACTTATGTCGCTTGACTATATTTATCAGCTCAGCTTTGACCATTGTTTGGTCGAAGTCGATCTTCTTTGAGACAAGCCACTGTTGAATGTCTGCCTTTTTGGTGGCCATTGTTGGAATTTTTCCCAATTTTCTGGAGTGGTACGGGGCATTATCCATCACAATAATTGCGTTATCATCAAGTGTCGGCAAAATTTTTTTTAACCAATTTTCAAATGAGTTACCATCCATTTATTCGTGATAGTCTCCAGTTTTTTTGGATTCAAATGCCCACAATGCTTCAGGAACAAATCCATCTACGCTACCTATGTGGCAAATGATCAGGCGTTTTCCCTTGCCTGAAAGTAATTAGTTATTTTACTTCTCAGCGAGCGCACTAAATGACGAAATTAAGCAACTTACTCTTTTTAGGTTAGTGTAGGATAGGGTCTTAGATTAGTTTTTGGGTGAAGGAAATACTCAGAAACTTGGATGAGATAGCAAAACTGAGTTCGGAGCTTCCAAATCATTGATTCGATCAGAAAATGAATTATCTGCATCCAAAAAAGTTCATATACTTCGAAACTTACCTGCAGGATTTTTCAATCCCGTCGAAAGGCCATCTAAAAAAGCCTGCCTTGAGGACCTCACAGATCTGTCTACCCAAACCTTTCCCTGCGTATGCCCCGCGTTCACCCATGTTTCGTCTAAATAATAAATTTTTCTTCCTTCAGCGCGGAATTGCCTAATTTTTCTAAGGTATTCTCTCCTCCAGATAACAATTTCCTCCTTTTCTATCAATAAACTATTCCTTCCTCTTTTCAAAAATCGAAAGTCTAGTTCTTTCAACAGCTTATGGAACGTAGATCTTTTAAAATTTGGCAGGTCCTCATCATCATTCACTTGCTTCAATATTTTATCTATTGTAGGTATTTCATTCCTGAAGAAAAAGTGATGTACTTTTCTTCTAATGGCACTTTTGTCAAAGTCATCTATTTTTTCGATGATTTTTTTTCTCGCTGGATATGTTTTTGGCTCAGATAGTGAGTGATTTTGTCTATATTCCTTCAAGATTTTGTAAACACTTGATCGACCTACTCCAGAAATTTCAGCAGCCTTACATACGATATTTTCTATAGCCAATCCACTATTCTCTTGCATCTGGTTCTTGTAGATATTTAGAATAATTTGTGTTTCACCTGCGCTAAGATGAAGCTTTTTAGCCCTTTTGCTGGGTGGCGTTAAGCTGATTTCAACCACTTCATCAGCTGTATCTGTGTCAGACATTTTAGACTAATATTAAATTTCCGCAAGAAAAATCAAGTCAAGACGTGCATAAAACGTTCGCGCTCATAAACGGGTATCCGTAACTGATTACAATCCTGTGCGTGGTGACGAACCATCAACGTGACGCTGAGAGTTCCCTCTACTATGCAGCGTTGCCAGGCTTAATGTCACAATGATCATGTTTTATTGGGAAAATTGTCAGAAATCGCCGAATGTTGAACAGAAACATTACAAGAAGTCTAACCTTGAAATGTGAGGCTACAAATCGATATTCTTATAGGGGGGAAGGGTAGGGAGCTGTTATGGTTCCAATTAACCTTGGTGAAAGTTGGAAACGGTAATATCATATATGGCATACATTCGGTTGAAGGTGTGTGCACGGAAAATAGATTGCGGATAGGATTTTAATAGATAAATCTGCACAAAAAAACACAAAAGGAGATTTTTGTATTTCCCTGAAGAATATCTCAAGGTTATTTCAGATGTATTCATCGAAACTTTATGGAAGGATTATCGAAACCTTATTTTCAATTGCGATAGGGCCACATACCTCGACATCGCATTAATGTGAAAAATAAGGCAATAGAAAAAAATTCCCTCACTGATGCTATCTCTTAGGAAAAATTTAACTATAAAGATTGCACAAAAATTTTCTTCACCTTTTTGAGCTTGTTTTCGCATCTCCGTATATGCCGTTCATAATTTGCTGCAGATCAAATTGGAATATACCTTTGTGATGCCATTTATTGTTATATAATGTCCTTTACAACAGTTATTGCACGTATTGCACCAACAGATTGATTTGTGATCCATGCAAATGTGATCAACCACTCTGACGAAAACTCGCCGAGCGTGGCAACCGTGCGACTTCGTCTGGAGGCTCGTCGCTACAAGCCAATCAGGAAGAGGCCGACAGAGCGCCATGGCTATCGATCACGCGTTGATCACGAATCAACCACTGTTTACGATTACTTTGTAGCTTCGTTAGATACACTTTAGTCTTATAAGTCCACAAATTGTAGTATAATCGACTTTATAGGGAAAAGCATGATGTTTTTCCAGTAAGAGGTTCTAACCAACACTAGTTGTGATAAACGATATTATCGCACATAAATTATCATTTTATTGCCAACGTATACCGTCTACTAAAGCTATTTCTTAAGTTTCGTTACTAAATGATTATACGAAAAAATATTCTCTATATGTACTGCATCCTTTGATCATTTGAACAGTGGATCCAATTTGAAACTGGTCTGCCAAAGCACCCTAAAATTGTTAAACGAGCAAATATTTTTGACAATCAAAAAAAACATTTAATTGTACCTGCATAAACGTGTTCTTACTGCTTGTTCCACGTACTACAATCTACGTGCCTGATTTCAAAATTTATATGCTTACTGAATTAGCTAGATCTATATGTACGATAATTCCATGTGTAATTTGTTTTATCAACCTATTTAAATGGCTGCTTTAAATCGCATATTAGCATTCCAAATGGCATATACAAATACATTACCTTCGCACAAATTACAGGTTATCATATAATATCAAATTAGCATCCATATACAAATTAATGCTTTTGGGTAATTGTAATATGTATAATGTATTCTTCAGCCAGATTAAATTTCAATTATTGAAAAATAAATAGGTATGTGGTTGTAATATCAATATATGTATTTTATTCAAAAGAGGCTTTATTTTGTAGGGCATCCAGAAATATATGACCAATCTCTCTTTACTTTGAACACAAAAAATAGTGTGACAAGTTTCTATTAACCATGCCCTACGGAGCTTTCTCAATAACTGCTGAACGAGTATATTATAATTTAACGCGTTTCACTTCCCACACAACTGGCGAAGTATTGTAATCGCAAAAAATTTCAAAAATGAGATATTATGTTATGGATGCTATATGACATGTGCAGGGTGTCCTATTTTTGATGGCATTACGGGGTATCTCAACTTGAGAGTAAAGGTAGAGAGTATTCGCAATACTGTGCTACTTTTTTGTGAAAAGACAGATGTCTGAATGAAATGTTCATAGCCGCCTTGCGTCTCTGTGATACAGAGCAAAATTGAAAATATTGCTCGTTGGGACCCCCCTCATATCTATGTTATCCTTTAACATACCACAGAGCTAAAAGCTGGCCCTTACACTATTTGTTACGTAAAATATGGAGGCGTAGTCAAATTTGTACTATGAGCGCCAATTTGTAACTATCAATCAAACTTAGTTTTTCAATGATTTCCTCGTTTGATTGAAAATTTTATAACCCACATACGTCAAAAGGTAAATAAATATTTATATAAACCTATTGAAATATAGCTGTGAATCTTCACAGGAGTTTTCATTGCTCTGTATAAAACAGCCTAACATGTCATATTTTTCAAAATGTTGTTAATTTTCGTTTTGGCCTTCGTAAAAAATATAATATTATACAAAAAATATAAATTTAGTAACTGACAGGCAACTCATCATTCGATTGGTCTACTAATCACGGCCTACCAATACTTATGCAGTACTTACCAAGAGTGTCGTATAGGGACACATTCCATGATTTATTGTTTAAAATACATAGCATCTCTTATATATTTTTTTAAAAACCTATGTTTGATTTATAGCTGAAAATTGACATCTCATAAAACAAAACTAACTACGTCACTGGATTCTATGTGAAAAATTGTATGAAATCCTGTTTTTGGCTTTGCGATATGTTAAAGGATAGCGCAGACACGAGGGGGTCCCAAAATGCAATATTTTCGATTTCGCCCTGTATCTCAGAAACGAAGCGGGCTATGGAAAATTTGTTTATACCATATGTCTATTCACAAACAAGTAGCGCAGTATTGCGAAAACAGCAACTCTCTGTCTTTACTATTAAGTGAGATACGTCGTAATATCATCGAAAATGGGACACCCTGTACATCACGAAAAAACATGTAATTTCATTATTCAGAGGATTTTGATCTTTGAAAAAATTTTAGGCGGTGGGGATTGTAGGAGGTGGGGGAAGGAAGACCTCAATTTTTTGATGTAAGTATATTTATACGCTCTCAGCCTTCATAACCCCATGCACCTTATAGACATATTTCACATATAGATTTCGCCATACGTTTGCCGAGAGATATACCATATATACTGGAATATATCATAGGTAAAATTCAATACACTCAATCTATTCCATTACCTGTACTTCTTTTGTAATATTCTCGTACCTTTTGTCGTTCATGTTATGACAAATCGTGTCGTTGTACCTGTGATTGACCGAACACGACTTGTAAACATAAAACGACTGTTCCACTACTGATGTGGTCATGAAGGCCATCATATACAGCACCAAGGTCGGTTCCACGGTTATGTAGCTTAGGTATTTGAGAAATTTATTCCTAACTGACACATCAGATCTTTCTTCCCCGTCCATCTGAAACAAAAATATAGCCATTAAGATTTATCTTCAATGAGAAAGCATTAATCAATACTTAGGTGTGAGTGATTCCTGTGTAAGGACTAAGGGACCATTCAAGAAACCTGTTAACTAACTATAGGACTAAACATCAAGGTTCTGGGGCTCGATCCGGCGTCAATGACCCTTAGTAAGCCCGTCGGTATACTCATTAGTCCAGATTAGACAAAAAAAAAGTGAAAAAAGTTTAGCATATACATATCTGAAAGTTTTAAATGGAACGGAGGTCTTTCTAATGACAAATACATAAAAAGTTTTTATAGACAATGGGAAAAGTCCAAAATTCAGTATTTTGCTAGAATAATTAAATTTTATAAATAATCGGTAAGCTGGAGATTTTAGAGCATAAAAAGACCTTCAATTTTGTTTTTTAAGAATCAAAGTCGAAAAACAGTTAAGCTGAATACAGAGCTTTTTAGCACTATTGAATAAATGTTTTTAACTCTTGCAATAACAATTGTAAATGGCTAAAAATTTCTGAGAATGAGGGCATCATTGGTGTTATTATGTGTGATAAATTTCAAACGGATCGGTTTATGCAAAAAGCTATTTTTTTATCCCAGAGACGAATTATTTAAGCAACTGTTGTTGCCCAACACATGGTCCTAGAACATTTTACAAAAGTGCAATGGATTCTTGAGGGTTTCAGGTTCAAGAATTCATGCAAAGAATTATTTATTTATTATAATGATGTTAAAAAATAGTCAAGCTTATAGTTATAAACATTTACAATAACTTCGCTATTAGATCAAAGGTCTTTAAGAAGTAGCCACCTAAAGTAAATGTACTCGCGTAAGTATTTCCGGGTGAGGTGGTGAGGGAATCAGCTCTAGCTCGATTTATTTTTTGAAATTGAGTCTTCAAATCGGAGCGCGCTGCAAACTTTTGCGTTATCTCATCATTTTAATTTGGGGTAAGTCTACCAAATAATGACATCTGGCACGTTTTCATTTTCCTGGAAAATCGGGAAATCTTGGAAAACTTAACACGTTGTATTCTTCAAAATTAAATTACTATGAAATAATAATAAATTAACCACAAGGCATTTACGTTTACTCTCACTCCAATAAAATAATTTATATTTTACAATAAAATTGTTTAAACAATCCATAATTCAGTTAGTTGGTATACTCTTAAAATGCATTCTAATAAATTGTAAATAATATTGATTCACGTTTGTCTTTCATTTATATTTATTTAATTTGCATTCTTTGTGTTATAATAATATTATGTAATGTATTTTTTATTATAATATTTTATTATTCAATTAATCTTGATTCTCCGTTCTAAGTCTTTCATTTGAGCGCACTAATTCTTCAATATTTGGATAACTCATTTCTTCAAATAATTCGTCGATTTTCTCAATCTGCTCTTCATTATCGTCAATTCCAATTACAGCAAGGTTGTAGCAATTTGTGTCATCATCACCATCATTTATGCACAAAGGTGTGCAATTTAACCCAGGTTTTTTGCAACTGCACCTATCCGTTTATTAGCAGGATTGATAGTATTGTCTGGTATTAAACTCTCCATAGTATAGATAGGTCCGAAACCGTTGTCACTTCGCCTACACCCGTACTTGGATCTTATTTATTCCCTAACCATGTATGTAACTGATAACACTGGACAACAAATTTTAGTTTTTTAATTGTATCTTGTGGGAAAAGTGCACTTCTTTGTTAATTTTGGGGCGCTGAATCCAAAAATGACAATGAAATAAAAAAATTAGTTGCGGTTTAGAAAAACAACTTTTTATTTTTAAGGATATATTAAAAAAAGTAACAAGATTTTTGCTGTTGTTTTATGGATCGTTTCTGGAGCATCTCTACCAAGAGTCCAACAGTAGTCTGCAAGCATGGAAGGATTCCACTTTGCCTGGTACCTTTTTTCCATTGTTGAAATATCCTGATGAAAACGTTCGCCGTGCTCATCACTTACGGCTCCGCAATTGTCAGGAAAAAAGTCCAGGTGTGAGTGTAGGAAATGTATCTTAAGAGACATATTACAGCCCATCTTTTGATACGATGACAGCATATTTTTGACAAGGGTTTTATAGTTGTCAGCTTTTCTATTTCCCAAGAAATTAGTGACCACCAGACGGAAATCATTCCAAGCAGTTTTTTCAATACCTGTTAAAGTGTTTTCAAACTGTGTATCTTACAAAATATTTCGAATCTGTGGCCCAACAAAAATACCTTCTTTAACCTTTGCCTCACTTAGTCTTGGAAATTTCTGACGCAGGTATTGAAAAGCTGACCCATCTCTATCTAATGCCTTGACAAAGTTTTTCATTAGGCCCAACTTGATATGCAGTGGTGGTAATATTTTTTTTTCGAATCTACTAATGGCATATGCTGTACATTTTTTTGACCTGGCTCTAGGAATTGACGAACAGGTCAGTTTTGTCTGGTGTAATCAAGTGCCTTTGCCCGACTGTCCCATTCACACAAAAAACAGCAAAACTTTGTGTAGCCTAGCTGCAGCCCAAGTAAAAGTGCAACAACTTTCAAATCGCCACAAATATGCCATTGGAGCTCATCGTATTTTATGCATGTCAATAGGTACTTCATATTGTCATACGATTCTTTCATGTGAACTGCATACCCTACAGGAAGAGATGGTAAAATATTTCCAATATGCAATAACACTGCCTTTAAACTCAATGTTGAACTGTCTATAAACAATCTCCATTCTTCTGGGTTATAGTTTATATTTAAAGCCGCCAGTAAGCCGTTAATGTTACTGCAGAAAACCAAGTTATTCTCCATATTGAAAAATGGTTCTAAGTCTTTGTGGCGTTTACGAAAAACACATACCGAAACATCGTCTTCTAACAAGTTCCACTGCTGCAGTCTTGATCCAAGTAACTCTGCCTTACATTTTGGAAGTTCTAAATCTCATACAAGATCATTTAATTCTGACTGTGTTATTTTGTGCGGTTGGTGGCATGACGTGCTCGGTATAAAATCAGGATCTCTTGACGTTGATGGCATATCTTCTTCCTGACGAATCACTCGATCGCCATGATCTGATTCGTTTTCTGATTCGCAAGTGTAGGATTCTGAGGGTTTTGGAATAGGATTTTCGTCACTGTGAGGCACAGGTCTCATCGCAGATGGTATGTTTGGGTAGTTAATAACCGATTTCTTTTTCTTGGACATACCTGTGGCTTGTCCAACACAAGGTACCATGCAAAAGTAACAATCATTAATATGATTTGTAGGCTCTCTCCAAACCATTGGGACAGCAATGCGCATAGACCGTTTTTTGCCATTTAACCAGCTCCTCAGACTGGAAGCTCATGTATTACAGCAGATGTGGGGTGCCCACTGTTTTTCTTGATCACCTAGTTTACAACCGAAATAAAGCTGATATGCCTTTGTTATTAGTGGAGTAATAGACCGTCTCTGAGACGCAAAAGTCACATCACCACACACGTAACAAAACTGATCTGGATTGTTTACACACTTTCGAGACATCTTGCATGAACGCTATCAGCCAACTGAGGAAAAAATGGCTAATATAAAACAATATAATGTACACGTATGTATAACGTAACACAATCATGCCGATTACATCATCTTTCCTTGCCGAATATAAAAATGTAGCACGTGCATTCTTGTGAATTACAGTATATTAACTCTGTCACAGCAGGAACACATATAATTACCGTATCTCTAAAACTTGAACTAATATTGAAAAAATAAAATTCATTCCGGTTTTAGCACATTAAAAATAGTAATATTTTGTTGATTTTATTTAGGATATTTTTTGGCTGTTGATCAGTGTAATATACCCGTAATATATGCGTTTTTTAACCACCTTTCTAGGTCAGCTTGTTAAAATAAGTTATATGTAAAAATAACAGAGTTATTGTAAATGTTTATAACTATAAAAATTGCTCTTTCTGTAACATCATTTTTAACTACAATTTTGAAATAAATAATTATATTTTTGCATAAATTCTTGAAGCTGAACTTTTGTAAAGTATTCTAGGACCATATCTTGGGACCAATTGTTTAAATAATTCCTCTACATAAACTATTAAGCCGATCCGTCTGAAATTTAGCACACATATTAACACCAATGATGCTCTTATTCTCAAAATTTTGAGAAATTTACAGTTGTTATTGCGATAGTTATAAACATTTACTGATTATATAATTATTAAAAAATAAAATTGAAGATCTTTCTATGCTCTAAAATCTAAAGCTTACCGATTATTCAAAAAAGTTAATTTGAAAATTATATAAGCAAAATACTGAATTTTTTCCATTGTTTATAAATATCTGGCTGTATATTTTTATGTATTTGTCGTTAGAAAGACTCCTACATATTAGAGATGAGATGTTTAATAATTTTTAATATGTTCGGGTGGATTGATATTTTTAACATGTAACGAAGGTATCTGTCGTTTTCAACAACCCCACTGCCCCCGTCCTTTTGTTTTTATACTGATTACAAGTTCTATCTTCTCTACGTTCATTTTGAAACACCTTGTGGCTGCAACCTCAACGACGAAATCCTGATGAAAACTCCATAGAGAATGCCGAAACCTTGATTTTATCGTCAAAAGATTCAACTTAAGCCTAAAAATTTGCCAATTTCCCAATTAACTATATATATATATATATGAAGAATTATGTCTGTCGATCTGTCGGTCTGTCAGTCTGTCTGTCGAACTGTTCATACCAACTTCTACTTTTCCACAAAACAATGGCTTCCTCCTGCTTTCAATCATACTATGAATATTATCGCATTCTTTTAATTGTGCTTCGCTTATCACAGGCATAATACGCAGTACTTTATACATACAGTGGCTCTTCTGAAAGGTCTCCCTTTCCAATACTTGTTATTTGAAAAGGTCAAGGTAGCATGCTGAAATTCGGGGAAATTTACGCATAAATGCTATAATATTTTAACGTAAAAATAACAGTTGAAAATATCAAGATCATGGCTAGACGTCAGTGCCATCATGTTAAAATTTTCCCAATTGAAATGAGTGATCGTGTGATACTTTATTTTGAGTACTTGAACGCCCTATAATATGACATTTCAAAATGGAGGACTGGGATGCTGTCAGATTTGAGTGTTTTAATATATGTATTTCATCGCCTAAGTATAACTCAACAGCTACTCACCAAAACGATATAGTATGATATCAATCTTCTATTGGAAGAGTCTATCTGAATGTGCAATAAAATATAAGACATTCAGTTTAAACAAAAGTGACATATTTTGACAAATTTGTAAACGGCATGATTCATATTTTCATAAGTACCTAATATCGTAAGGGCATCTATTTATCCGTAAAAAAAATTCAAAAAACACGTTGCTAAGTAATATGTTAACAAGAAGGAGAGGATTTTTACACCTACACGAATGTTTTTTGTTAAAAAAATATTACTTTTCATTGTTTTTTCGATTTTTTTGACAGAAAAAAATTAGATGCCCGAATGGTATTTGACAAGACTATTTCATGAGTAACAGATTACCGGTGTCCTGGGAGACCATAATTACTTGTTATCAAAGATATTGTAATTTTTGGTGACAACAGCTGTCCAGTTTTACCGCGAGTAAACTCAAAAAAACTGCTGACAGATGCTGTCATACAATTGTTCTATCTAAAAACCATTTGTAATTCAAAACTGCGCGTTTGTGATTGGTAGAAATAGTCATATAAATTCGGATAGACCGTGAATTGACCCTTTCAAGAGAACATTGATATATATAGCGCTTTGATGATTGATTGTTGAGTTATATAATTTTAAGAAATAGTGATTTTATATTCTGTGGCTATAACGTGGTGATAAGGAGCTCCAAAATGGGGTATCACACGACCCAACACTCCATTCAAAAAATATTCCAAAATATCCCCGAGCCGCCATCACGAACTGTCACATTTACGTTAAAATCTAGCACCTATTCATGAATCAATCTTATTATCCCGAAAAAACGACGAAATCTCATCTTGCAGACTAGGTATTTTTTAGTGTACAAATAGTTCCACGTTTGCTTGCTATGATCGTTGTTCGCTGACGTTTAAGCAACACAGCTACAAAACAAGTTCACAACAAGTGTATAACAGCTTCTGCTGAGTCAACATCTTATATAAAAACCTACGAAATGTCAAAAAAACTACGAAATGTCAAAAAAAACTACGAAATGTCACTCTTCAAGATACCTAATACCCGTACCGATCCATTCAAAAAAAAAAGACTTTTTGAAAAGCTCTGTACCTATGCCCTGTGAGGCGGTTGCATTGCGATATGAAATCTTGTTCCCTGTATCTTTCCGCCACTGACATTCACAGATGATCAAAATTAAGTAAAATGTTGTAGATACATAGGTAATGTGAATGCGCTTTCCCCTTTTGTACCTCCCATTTCCTTATCTTCAAAACTCAACAATGCTTGTTAGACTAGTATCAACGTTACCTGTTAATTATTAAGTCGATGCCTATGAATTCCACTTTATCCACAGTACATACGCATAAGCTAATGTTTTTAGGAAAAAAAAGCCTACCTTGACTGCTGCATAAAAATGATAAGACACATTTCGCGCCATTCACTATTCAAATCAAAACAGTTGCGTTGAAACAATTGAGCCAAGTACACCGCGATACCTAAATCTCACACAAGATCACTGAATGCTTAGTCAATTTGTTGAGACTTACTAGTGAATGATAATTCTAATGACACAGCTACTGGATGGTGGTAACATTACGCTGACCAGAAAGTCTCAGGTAGACCGTTGTAATAATTGCTAACCCAACAAAAACAGTAAAAAAGCGGGTACCTGATCCTAACCTCAATAGAGAATGTGAGAGGTTTAGTGTCCTAGCGCGTGAGCGCGTGTCCCAGTTCGTTGCGTCGTGTCGGTTGCATAACGAAAGTTTCGTTGGATCAATACCAAAAGCTCGTACGAGGGAAGCTTAAAATATATCTCCTGTATTTTGTGATATAATAGGCATGTGGTAAGCACATGGATAGTCTAGTTTATTTTTGACCTAACACCAGTGGCATGGTCAAGATGGAATTCAGTTGTTACCTCAGTGCTCGTTTTGTTTCATTCCATGTCTGTGCGTATCTAGCTCACCATGCATCGTGTATTTACAGCGTTTTTTGTGGAAAAAGGAAAGTTTCGATATAGTTATTTACCTCAGCTCTGACTAATGGACATTATTGTGCCAATTGAGGAAGGTGTTTACATGATCATAAGATATCCAAAAACATCACCTAATAAAAAGTTTAATTTGTAATGAGAAGAAATTGACTACTGCAGCTGCTGCTGATACAGGGGCATGAAGTATATGAATAGAACAAGAAAAGCAAGAATAGACTTTTAGAATACGATAGAAGGGGACCGTCACTTTACGTGAATGCATATATGTATCATGATAGACACATTTCATTATGGTTAATTTTCTTCTTTGGATATCCAATTATCCTTCGTTTTAAAATTGGACTTGATACGTTCGCGTGTCTATGGGGTGATCATCAGGATATACCTGAAACAGCCATTAGATGTTCCTATGAGGAATCAGTGAATACTTCATGATGATTTAGTGGATATCCGTTGGGTATATTAAAAACAAAATCATTATGGTTTCCGGCACATAACATTGCTCTTGATATGAAAGCGTTCGATCAGCTGTGGCACGCTACCCTCTTATGCAAGCTTCCATCCTATGGCATCCCAGAGAAGCTTTGCAGATGGGTGGCTGACTTTGTCTCTGGTCGCAAGGTATCCATCGTAATTGACGGATTCTCCACAAGTCAACGCGGGTCTTCTCCAGCGATCGGTCTTGGCTCCGACACTGTTCCTCTTACATATCAACGACCTCCTTTCGTGTACGATCAGCCCAATCCACAGCTTTGCTGATGACAGCACTCTACATGCAGGAATTCAGAGCGACAAGCCAATCTCTATCGGTGAGCTATAAAAGAGAAGACTAGCAGCGACATCCTCTCTGATGAGAGACCTGGAGGCTATCACTGCTTGGGGACGCAACAATCTTGAACAGTTTAATGCTTTCAAAACACGGTACTGTACCTTGACGAACAAAAGGCGTCCTAGCGCTCATCCGGTTTTGATGGATGGCCGAGTTCTGCCAAAGAGCCATTCATTTCCGCTGGTCGGAATCCATATCACCGAAGACTTGATGTGGCACGAACACAACTCGACAAAAGCTAGGCTATTTGCTTAGGGCTAAGAAGAACTGTTCTCTCGCTCTATGCAAGGCCTAGATAAGACTTAGCCTCGAGTATTGCTCATACGTTTGAGGTCTGCCGCCCCGACTACATTATCTATGCTCAATGATGTCCAGAGGAGGGCTATTCGACTGATCGATGACTCTTCTCTAACAGACAGTCTCGGCTCCCTTTCACACCGGCGGGCCGTAGGCGATCTAGCTCTCTTCTACCGCTACATCTACGGGCTTTGCTCATCAGAGCTCTCCTCCACGATGCCGCCGCGGGATGTGCCTGCCATCCTAACCGTGTTGAACTTAGTACATCCAGAACTGGCCGAGACGACCGCTCCTTTGTCCCGAGGTTGACGAGATTGTGGAACAATCTTCAAGAGGAGCGGTTTCCCAGTTCTACTAACCTTAGGCAGCTCAAAAGTCGGAATAACAAAATTTCGTTGGGATCCTCATAGCAGTCGCGGTTCCCTGGCATTTAGGCTTCCGCCTGCGTGGCTGCTTCGGTTTAAAAAAAATATATCCAGATGGATATCCATTGGATGTATCTATCCTCCCAGTGAATATCAACCGTGAAAATCTGATAGACAACCATTAGATTCATGTGTGCGCTCTGGGAAGACTGCCAAATCACCTGATGAGAATATTCTTAGAACATCTGAGTATCTTGAAGACCACATTCTTAAAGCATACTTTCATTGGATATGCTATAGGACCTTGCCAAATCACCTAATGCGAATATTTTTAGAACGTACTGCAGCATTAGTTTCAAATTCAAAATTGATTTCGACCCTTGAAATTGATTCCACGTTTCAAGCTTCTACATCGAAATCATTATGGCAGTGTCAAAATTTTCATAGCGCGTTAGACATTCTGACGCCACTGGTTCATCGAAATTAGGCCTCAGGTGACTTGGGTTCCAACTTATATAACTTTCTTCTCTGAAAAGGAGTGCCGTGGAAAAGAAATAGCTCACATACCCAAAATCCATTTTGTATCAGTGCACCTCAATTTGTCATAGTTTCAGTGATATCGTAGTTATATATCCTCACTTATGAAATATAATTTTCAAACCCTCAAAACTTCAACTTCAAAGGTATATATTCGCATTCACTCGGAAAAATATTCTGATTCATTTTTTGTACAATCTCATTTAAAACAGATCTTTTTTCACGAAGGCAGGCTCAAAATTCCAAAAATGAATTATTTCGATTCAGTGATTTGTAAGATTCTATATAAAAATGTTGTAATGAACTTTACGCCAAAGTTGATTGTTTTCGGGTATAAACGATTAAATATTTGAAAAATTGCTTAATGTGCAATTTTCAATCCCGAGAGGATAACATGAAGAAACGAAAGTTTCTATGATGCTAAAGTTCCTAAATATTCTTCAAACATCCATTAACTATATCTAAATATTTGTTGTTGAATTGCCAAAAAAACAGAATGCCGAATGATAATGTTGAGCAGATGCGATGGTACCTCCTGGATTGCAAAACAGGCTTCATTACAAATCCGAGGTAGTAATATAATATTTCTTTGGCCACACCAGCAATGCATAATACAGAACAAAGACTATGTAAAACATGTTTTGCTAAAGTGGTTTGTGAAGTGTTGTGAAAAAATGGCGTCAAGCAGGTTGACTCTGCACTTCCCACGGAACGCCGATATGAAGGACTACGTTCAGCACACCTTCTGAGAAAAATCTTAGTTATGCACATGTAAAACATGAAATTTAAGCATCAAATCCGTTAAACAGGTCCACGTAATAAGTCCATAGACATTATTTCCTGTCATACGGGTATTTTTTATTCTAATAATTTTTTTGGCCATGACATTTTTTTCAATAATGATTAGCACTCTCTGAAACGAAAAAAAAAGTTTGGGCGAATTTTGTTTTTTCCGTTTTTGGCCTTTTTCTCCACTGCCACTGGACCGATTTCCAAAACCTACATAGCTTTTTCGCTCTTGGCATAGTAGTAACCTTGTGTGGATGGAAATTTCATCAAAATCCTACTGGCACTTTTCAAGTTATAAATGGGCCTAGGATTAACGGACAGGCATAAAGACAGACAGACCGAAAAATGACAGACAGACGAAAATGAGTGACATCCAAAATCATGTACCTTCTGTTTGGTAGTAATTTCTAACCAGTAGAGTTGCAAAGCTTTCGTTCGCTGTCCCCCGAGACCAAGCCTACACCATGCTGAGGAGTTGCCAAATAGCACGAAATATCTGTCCATGGTTGGCCGTCTGTGGTCAGAATAACGAAAGCTATATTACTAATGTCTAAACAAGTTTTAATCAACATCTGAGCAAATTGATCGAAATAAATAAAGTCTAATTTTACTCGGTACGGATCATTTAGATCATTTAGAATATAGAGGATTTTTCAGGCTTATTTCCCTCAATACTTTTCAATGTCTGAAGCAACGATTCTCTCGCATAACTAAACTTTTTTGAATCCCTACAAAGGAAATGGTGCGTCTCCAATGAGACCCGGAGCTTAGTCGACAGGAGACCATAGGTTAAATGCAGATAAGAAGTAACTACGAGCCCCTTCCCACTTCAGTTGGCCCAACTATTGAAATCTTAGTTTTTTTCTTATCAAACACAAATAATAAAAATGTGGCAGGGTGTTATAGGTTTAAAATATTAACAATGAATATTTTGATAATATATAGTAGAAAACACCAACTTTATCACTCCCTAATCAAATTTGCAGCATAAAAATAACACATGTCGTAATTACAGCATATTAACCTATTTTCATTTCAATGCAAAATAAAAGCCATGACAATTGTTTTTTTTAATCACAGCTGTCAGAATACTTTTGGGTAGTTAAGGTTTTCAAAATGGGTAGAGGAAAGGTTATTAGTGAGAAAATTCGGTCACTGATAATTAAATTCTGGGAAATCAAACTCTGAAATTGCAACTTTGTTTGTGTTATCGCAGTACAGTGTGAGAAATATTGTTAGAAGATATAACGTAACTGGTTCAGTTAATATTAAGCCACGATATGTGAAAAAAAGTAATATCACAAATGCCGACCGAAGAGCATTAAGAAGAATAATCGTGAAAAACAAGAGCGCCAATTATTTACAACTAAGTTCTCTGTGGAGTGACGCTGTTGGAAGGAGAATTTCGAGGTCCACAACTCATAGAGAGGCCCACAAACTGGGATTTAGCACTTGCAAGGTAAGTTTTCTTATAAAAACCCTAAAGTTGCACAACTTGTTTATCGGCCAAAGAAAAGCCACTATTAACTCCACTGCAAAAGAAAAATCGGCTTAGATGGGCTAAAGAACATAGACAATGGACACCTCAACAATGGTGTGCAATATAATGGAGTTATGAGGGCCGATTCGAAGTTTGTGTTGGTGACAGTCGCAGTAGACTAATTCGCAAAAAAAATGAAGCATACCATGTTGACTGTCTGAAGAGAAAAGTGAAATTTCCAGCATCCATTATGGTCTGGGGCAGTATGTCATAAAAAGGAGTAGGAAAACTTCATTTTATTGATGGAAATGTGGATACAAACAAATATTTGGCAATTTTAGAAGAATCGCTTTTACCAGTGATGGAAGAATGTTTGACATCCGGACAAGATTTTGTGTTTCAGCAAGATGGTGCAGCGTGCCATACCTCAAAAAAGGCTATAAAATGGATGGAAGAAAATAATGTACCACTTTTGAAATAGGTTTCTAGCAGACCAGATCTGTCACCTATTGAAACTTTGTGGCAAGAGATGAAAAAGGTTCTACGACAACATCCTGCTCGTACAATCACCGAACTGAGACAGAAGCTTCCAGAGATTGTTTTACACCAAATTTTTGCCAAAACTTGGTTAACACTATGCCCCAAAGAATTTCAGCCGTAATAAAAAATAAAGGTGATGTTACCCAATGGTAATCTTTCAATTGTTGCTTTGTTAACTTCGCGCATTTATTCGCACATTGTTTATTTGTTCAGATGTTCTATTAGTTATAGGTCTAAGTGATTTCAAATATGTACTTTTTACGACTAGAGTGTATCTAAAATGTTCTTGAGAAAGTAAATTGTTTTAGAAGTAAATAGTTTCGTGATGATTAGTTTATAAAGGCGTATTTTGGTAAAAATCTTGAAGTGGGCCAACTGAAGTGGGAAGGGGCTCGTATTATGTTGTTCTGTGCTTAAATACCCCAATACGCTTCTGAGAATATCAAAAATATTGAATTCAACATAGCTGAATAAATTGCATCAATATACGAGTATTCAACGATATAGTAGCTAATGCTTTTCCCAAAACGAGGTTCGCTAGAGGAAGTCATAAGTCATTTCGTTTAGCATATACGTGTAAAGCTCAATTGAAAAAAGGTAATACAAGAAAGATTGTACGGACATGAATCAGTGATATTGGCTATGCGTCCTCATACCGTTTTTGTCCTGCTCATCAAGTCTGTATGTAATTCCGCAAAAGGCAGGCTTTTCGAGAGATTTCACAACTTAATCCATTCTTTGTGCTGCGGACTCGGGACCTTATTTACGACGATTCTACTAAACAATCGCAAAAAATGTGCAACCGGTGATTGATGTTATATCTGCATGATTGCTATATGATATTATGACTGTAAAATTTCAGTATAATAGTTCAATATTGCAAGTGTTCCTCTTACCTCACTTATTTCTTTCATCTTTAAATCCATAATATGTGTACGTTCACGACAATAAGAATCGAATCATTAGTGCAGCAACATTGTCGGTTGAGTACGCGGATGTCATTAAAGGTGTTTCAATGAGTTTGATTGTATATTGCGTGTGAGACTATATATTACAACTAAAATATCTCCAAGTAGATACACACAATTTGTTTGATAACGGATATTGAATGATCCTAATTCTCCAAACTCTGACCTTGTTATCTTTATAAGTATCGCTGCGAGGCGAGGCGTGCCAGTGGTGGTCTACCGGAAAATAGGACCGTACGAGACGCATTTGAAAAGGCAAGCAGGCGACCTCCGAGCTCAAGATCCGCCCATGGTACTTATTTCATATGGCGTTAATGACGTAACCGACAAAGCGGTGACTACAGCTATAGAAGTCACTGCCTATCAATAAATATCCCATGAGGGTCATTGGTATCTGTCATCCTTACTGCACTATGGGTCACATTTATACTGGGTGAGTTTTAATGGCAGGCTCGGTCGATAACTCCGTTGTTAACCAAGGCATCTAAAAAAGTTGAATACCTACATGAATTGTAGCTAACCGTATGCTCCTGAATTGGAAAATATGTTTGTCCCTCCATTTTGTCAAGTGTAATGTTCTAAATTTTATTGAGGTTTTTTCATACGAGCCATTCAAGCATTACCTAAGCAGATCTTTTACACTCCACCCTCCTCTCCCCCCAACTTGTCAGCAAAACTAAGCAAATCTGTTAGCCCACCCCATCCTATACTCACGTAAACATTTTGGTATATCTTAAAATTTGGCTTTCACGCACATGTTCTGGATACCATCTAATGACTGGAAAATCAGGAAGATCTGGCTCGCTCGATCCAACATACTGGGGGGTCTGTCTACATAAATGTTCATTAATTGTAACACCACGTTTATTCAAATGTGACCCAGACTGATCATGAGGCAGTATCAAACCAGACATTTCCGGACTAAGAGAGGCCATCCTCCGCTCCCCTCCACATATTTGGAAAATCCCTGAACACGAACTTCGCTCTCGAGCAGAGACAAGCATGTGCTCAAATCAAAATCGACTAAATTTTGTAGACAATCCGAAAAAGTAAAAAAATAAATATTGGTGATCAAAAATAAGTAAGACATGGACCCCTCCCCCATCGCCCTTTAGTACATACGTTATACTTGAATGGTCCCAAACGAAGAATGTGAAAATATACAGTGTGTTCCAGTTGAAAATTTTAAGAAATCGTTGCGTTCTTGACACTGTGTATGGACTATCAAAAAATCTGAAAAGTAAGTGGTTTCTAAGAGAATATGAGATCATAAAATTTTTCTGGTGAAAAGCTAAGTACTCTAGGTAAAACAGTTGAGGAAATGCAAGTTGTCAAAGTTGAATGTTTTTTTGATAAATTGTCGAAATTTTCAGCAATTTTAAAATAAAACCCTATAGTATGTTATATCAAATTGCTTCCTTTAAAGGACCTTTCCAAATCTGAAATAAAATGTAGGGCATTCCACCTTTTGTACCGATTGTATTTTGTGCCATCGAAGATTAAAATCAAGTCGTTGCAATCATTGAGGGCTTGTTCAATCGTCGCACGTTTTTTGATGATCGGAGCGTGTATGAACTCATTCTACTAATGACCGCAGTGGTCGTACGTAACTTGAAAAGTGACATTAAGCTGTTTCTTTTTTGACGTTATGTCAGTTTTTTGACGTTTTTTATGACATTCTGTACGTTTTCCTAGAAGACGTTAACTTGAAACTAGCTCCATGCTCATTTGTGGCATGCGCGGAATGAACTGTTTGCACACTAGCCTACTTAGTCAAAAAGTTGACATTTTATCGGTTTTTTGCATTATATAGGTTTTTACGTAATAATCCTGTCGAACTATTTACCACGCAAGTCCATGTCTGTAAGCAGCTATACCATATATTAGGACATAAGTCACTGACAAAAAAATATGGTTTTATGTTCAGTCAAAAGGGTTTTTTCATACCTAATCAACTCTAGGTATTTTTTTGGGTAAGCAGTTAGGCTATTGGAATGAGTCAATACAAGCTCCGATGCACTATAATCGCGCGTTGACTGACGACTGACTCCAAATGGTCGTATCAAGTTGAGTTTTGCTTTAGATGATACAGAATTTAGTCGGATTCTAAAAACACATAAAGATTTTCCACAAAAAAAGGATAACTAGCAAGAACTGTAATTTTTACATTATAACCTCCAACTCATTTCTTATAGAGTGTATGAAAAAAGCTTATTCTACAAAAATCCTAGTCAAATCAGTGGTGACTAATTTATTTTTAACTTCTTAAGATCCGATGTATAGTAAAGGAGATAAACGAGAAGATACATTTCTTCGAATAACATAGCTTTAAAAAGCTTAATTTGCGTGGAAAATGCGGCTCAAGGCTCAGTCAGTAGTCCTGTTTCAGAGTAACTCGAATGGCTACCATATTTTACTGGGGTGTAACGCTTCCTTGAGGGCTGTAAAAGTCGGTTTATAAACTCTGACGTTCCGCGCCACTGTCGTACCTTTGCCGTAACGCAAAAGTTAAATCATAGGTTTGAAGTTAAACTATTTATAAACAGGAATTCCGATCGTCCGCAACGCTAGACTGGACGAAATTTTAAATTTCTGTCGTTACCGTTCCCGAATCAGCCAATAAGGAGCCTGCAAATTACGTGTTTGTTGTCTCAGATCCGTTAATTTTTCCACATGGTTTTCACTCTGTTTGACTTTGACATATGCTTTTGAGGCGTAGCTTCCTTTGAGATTGTTTGCTATATTTCATTGTTCATTTAAATAATAAACGTTGCTCTACTTTATGCTGAGGACCTGGCGTCAGCATATTAAACTTGGAGAAACATACTCTGGCATAAGAAGCCATTTCCGAAGAGACTAGTACATCTTGATCTATACTTTGAGAAAGGCCATTCTGGCTGTAATTAAGAACTCAGTTGATGGAAAGCATTATAAATAAAGAATTCCGATTGACTACATTATTAGACTGAAGGGCGATGATTTTTCTCGTTTCGTACAACGGATAAATTTTTAACGAATTTATATACTCGTATATACGATCTAATGATAGTTGAAACGCCTCAAAATTATGTATTTAAGCCGACTGCACTGGAGAGATTCCCAATGAACTCCACTTGTATAAATTGATTCAATATTGAACGTACCGAAATACCGCCAACTAAACAGGCAATAAACGAAATCTCGCAATCAATATTAATCCACTTAAGCTGTATAACCATTAAGCATAATACTAAGTTGTCTGATAAGGTTCACAAATAACAACTGAAGAACGGGAGAGGTAAAAGGTATAATAATCTGAGCTCCCTTGCTCACATATTCACCAGCTCTTAAAGGATGCAATAGTTTATAAAGGAATAACGTCAGGTAGGTTGACTCTGTACTTCCTGGGCAGTTCTGGACAAATAGACTATGTATAGTATCTGAGTCAACTTTTGTATGCCCTACTATAAAGCTCCTTGACACAAGGCCGTAGGGTATAATAAACATCAGTGAAAAAAAGGTATTGTTGATTTGTCAAAAATTGAAATTATGAAATTTGAATACGCATGATATTATTTGTCCATTCATCATTGTCTGCCAGAGCGGTCCGTAGGACCTTTGCTCTTGGTTGAAGTCTTGTAAGTCAGTAGATCTGTCAGGTCTGGTTGCCCAGATACCAAACAAAGTCAGCGAGAAGGAAGGGAAGAATAATATGTTGCTCCTCGTCGAGGTCATTATCAAGGTCATAGTTGGGAGAGAACTGACGTTCCATTGCAACAGCGAAAACCTCGACCTTTTCCTCTGTCCTACAGACTATGCCCCTAGGACCGTGGATGTGCGGGAGTTGTTCTCGCTTTCCGTTTCTGAGCGACTTTGCAACTTTCCAGAGAGGAATACTTGAGTCAAGCATCCCCGACAGAAAGTCGCTCCATTGCTCATTACGGAAGATATTATTTGTATGTATGTTTACTGTTTACAGCTGGTCATGGTAGACTGGGTCCGGCACAAAAGTCAGACGGTTTTTAAGAAATCACAAAATCGGTAATTTTTACTGAAAAGGAAATTTATTGACGGATTCCGGTTCACGATGAGATAGCGTTTGTCACAATTAAATGTGGTCGTTTTTAACGATGCATTGCTGGAGGCGTTCTTGAAAGCTCACGTAGACTCTCTCCAACATATTTTTCTTGGACACGCGAATTGCCTCCTTCAACTCGTCCAGAGTTTGGGACCTATGCTCGTATACATGAGCCTGGAGGTGTACCCATAAGAAAAAATCGTAGATGGAAAATCTGGGGACCAAGGAGGCCACTGAGCATGACCAAACCTAGAAAGAAGGCGACTAGATGAGAAGGCGAATAACGTTCATCGTTGCTACGCCTTGCCGAACTATCACTGAACTGAAGCGAAGTTCCGCAGCAAGTTGCCGAGCAGATCGAGCCGGACTGCGAAGGAGGGCTTGTCGAACGCGCTCCACATTTTCAGGGCTTCGAACCGTTCGTGGAGCTCCTGGTCGTCTTTTATTGATCAGTACACCACGAATACGAAGTGATTGAACCCAACGAAGGATGGTGTTTCTAGAAGGAACCGCTCGATTCCAATGAATATTGAAATGGAGAGACTCACGCTGTACAACCGTGATAAACTCATTATGTCGGACAAAAGTGACTTACACGAAAAAGCGGTGCTCAACAGTCCACTGCTCTATAATGTCTACTGTTAAAAATGCTAGGAATGCCAGAATCGGGCAGCACTCTCCCTACCACTCTCCCCCGAATAGGCCGAGAGTACTAGCCATTTTAAAAACATCCATCCTTTGTGCCGGACGATGTATAATGAATATAATTGAGGAAAACAAGTATTGTCAGCTTATGTTATTTTTTTTTTAACTATTGAGTTCGGCTTTCGTAGACCTCGTATTGTTTGTTTGATGGAAAGGTACTGAAAATAGAGGATATTCTGTATTCCACGAAACATCTCCATATTCGTAGAAGACTGGTGAACTTCTATTAATTTATTTCACACCTGAATATCTACAGCCCTAATGTGGTAACCGTATCTGATGATTCATATTCAATATTCGGGAAACAAATTTGTCCTGTGGAAACTATTTTTTGTGGTTAACTGATCTTTTAAAGCATACATATTTTCACAATTATTCATAGCGAAAACCTCTTGAAGAATTTTATTTTCCAAAAAAACTGACTGTATCTCATAAACGAATGTAGATGTGCAAATATCGTAGAGACAACTTCTGTAGATTGTTTATCAAACTACAAAGTTGTCTCCAGATTTTTTCTATCTATTATAGTTAAGAGACCGTAGCCCAAAAATCAGTCAAAAGGTTTTTCAAAAATGTTTCAATCTCCGATACCATAAGATCTAGAGCTTTTCGTTATGCTAGGGAACAATATTTCAATAACGTACATCCACACTTTTAGCCATATTAAAATCTTTGTGAGGTCTTAGGAAAATTTTATGTTGCCTTTGTCTGAATCCAATGAAGCAAGTACTCCGTAGTCGTGGCGGCACAGACTACACTTACCAACAGTATTCCGAGTTCTAGTCTGTCTCTTATACTGAGTCGGACGTATTTTCTAGCTCTAAACCATTTTTTTTTGCAGCTGCTGTAGTTCATGAGACGTATCCATGCCAAATCATTTCCTTCCTGGCGCTTTGAATACCTACATATGTAATGTGTTAATAACCACGAATGAAATTTACCGTGCAGGAAAGTGTATAAAGTTTTAGATAATTGTTAGAACCAAGAAATGAGCTCCTTTTCTCAAAATCTTGTGAACAACCACAAATTAAAAATACTTCAAGAATAGCCAGTCATTACTGACTTCACTGAATTTATTTTACATCTGTTAAACTTTATACTAAGTAACGAATTGCTGGTCTATAGACTACAAATGGTGCATTGTCTTCCTTACACCCGTACAGTTGAATTAGTCGTTGTATCCATGATTTAAATGTCGGCATTCAAATTAGCCTTTTGTATCAGAGTGAAGTAAGAATATGCAGACTTCAATACCTACAAAAGAAACATGATAGCAATGACCGATTTGAAATACGGCAGCATAATTACATAGTACTCGTATTATAATATAAATAATAATTATATTTAAACATAGACTAGAACAAAGTTTCGAGGTTAGCTAGCGAAATAAGACAGCGCTGTCTTCAACAGACGGTCCCTCCTGGAACTTGATTCTAAACGAGGTTCAAATTGATTTCGATGTCGCCTTGTGACGATATACTTGATTCGCTATAATAATTTTGACTTCAGATTATATTGATCTTCTATATTCAAATTATGGAGTCATAAGAATCAATCTCAACGGTCGAAACTCATTTAGAATCAAGCCCCTGGATAGATTATAGTTACGATGTTTTAGTTCATCCACAGACAAAAGACCAAGCCTAGACCATGCTGATGAGTATTCAAGAGGCACGAAACATCTTCCCATGGTTGGCAGTCTTTTGGTCGGACGGATGACAGCATCATGTTTAGTTTATTCAATGGCCAGTAGCCCACATTGACTTTACAGCCACAATCGTCAGCCATCTAACTGTTACGTGGTGACTGGGTTATTAACCATAAACTGAGATCCCTAACACTTGCAACTAATAGCAGATATGTGCTCTCCGCAGTGGTCGATCCTGGTGTGATAGATCGTCTTACTCGATACCTTATCAACCGTTTATTTTAGCTCGGACAATCAACTGAATGATAGGCTAAATACTTGATACTATCTAACAACTTTGTTAGTATTTCAACGTAAATGTTCATAAAAGAATCCGTCAAATTGACAAATCTTATAAAATTCAGCTTAGATTTTTTTCTTGTCGAAGGAATTAGATCTAAGGACAGTGGCGTAGCAACGATGCAAGGCTCATACTGCCGCTGTCATTTGAATGATTCTCGGGTACTATGACTCCACTGCAATCTGATCCCCAAATTTCATCCAAATCGATGCGGCTGTTTCCGAAATTACGAGAGTGAAATAATGTAAGCACACAGAAGAACCGACAGAAATAAGTTATATGGATTTGCTTGTTGTAAACATGTCAGAACAAGAAACATACTTACAATTCTAAAATTTTAGCGATACAGTACTTTCCTCCCTTTTGCATGGGGAAGTCAACGATAAGAGTATATTTGTTATTTGTACATATTGGAGCGCTTATTGTAAAAATCAATAGTTAGTCAAAACGTAACTATACATTCAAATTGTTTAATGCAAGCGTGTTTTGCCCTCCATTTTTGATTGGCCACAACTTGGTGAGGCCATAACAAATTTTGATATAGAACCCTTCCGTAACACGATACGCTATTGACTAAGGCGTAAATACACTATTATTCCTGGAACTCACAGATATAAAGACACCCATATTCATTTTAAAAAATCCTCCAGCTCTAATGATTATAGGCCATTTAGTCTGAGTCATGAACTGAAGCACGTTTTTCTGGCACTTCAGATCGCAGCTGATCCATGGAATGTTGTAAACGGAACTGAATATTTTTTCGCTCTGGAATAACAACAACAAATTATATAAATAGGTGTAGGTGCCGGTAATTGAAAATTGAGTGCTATTCAATTTAATAAAGAAAAATCAACCTAGAATTTCTATTTCACAAGCAGGTTAAACAGCTTGATGGATTTTGACATATGAGGTGTGTAGCTTTGTTTTGACATTGTGGCATATTAATGATTAAAATAAACGGATCTTAAACGCAAACTTCAAGTTTGAGATTTCTATTTGATGTGCTACAGCCCAAACAGCTTGGTGGATTTTGACCTTTGAGATGTCCTTAAATTCATAACATAATTAATTATTTATCCTCTTCAGTCACTGCAGTCGGTTTGTTTGTACTTTTTGAGGTATCTCTCTTTATGGGCCTGAGCGTCTGGGGTGTAGCGGCACATCTCCACAATTCAGGCAACTTTCGGGGATGTTTTGAAAACCAGAAAATACACACTCTTTGCACGTAACTTTTTTTTGTGGTAGAATTGTATCTTTTACCTTATACATGAGTTGATTGCCCAGCCAACAGTAAAGAAACTGCTCAATCAGCATACAAGACAAGTACGAAACGAACATGAGGGACTCCAAGGATCCTATTTCCACCTGAAATGTTTACAAGTTAAAGTTTAAAGTTGAATCTATTTTTGATAATAACAGAAACTAATCTGAAGATACACAAATATACAAAATATAATAGTTTTTAAGCATTGATTGGGCATCCATGGTCTATAATATGTCATCCGTAAAGAATTATTAGGTGCCGGGACTGTGACAGGAGACAACTGGTTACGAACATGTATAACAGAGAAATGCAATGGATCAAGTCAGTCAAACAGGCCCACAAAATTAATCCACAGACATTATTTCTCTGCCCTACCGGTAGTCCACCTGGCAACGTCGTCTCTGATCGATACCTGAGCTTGCCTACCTTCACAATGCGTCAGACGTGACGGCGCGGCAGTAAGGCCAGAACACTCACCAAGACCGGTTCTCTGTCATTGAAAGTCGTTAGGGAAATCTGTATGTGTGATACATGTCTAATAAGTGCGTAGAGTTGCCGAGTTTGAGAGCATAGAATTCGAGATATACCTTCCCCCACCCCCTTACAACCCCCATCCCCTAATTTTTTACCCTAGACGGGCAGGCCTCCAAAAAAGCACATATTATCTAATTTTCGAAACTTTTCGCGATTACAATACCCCCTCGCCAGTAGGCGTGGGAAGTAAAAAGAATGGATTTTACCAAATCCTCTTTCATGTTTTCATTACTTTATTTGAGGTGGGATTTCAAAGTAGATTGATGATTAACACTGCCACTTTTCCTCTCTACAATATGACGTTACGCCTCTTGTGCTTAATGATCAATTTTTTTTCGTCATTTGGATTCTTGCACATGTGAATCAAGCTTCTTAATCTAATTTTAAAAATGTATATCCAAATATGGAACATACCATTTGAAAGATACAACTTTGAAAAATGGCTGCATAATAAATAGTTTTTTTGAAGTTTGCGTATAGGAGCAAAGCACTATTTATTGTCGCATAATGTTATGCCGTTGAGAGATATACAAACCACAGCAAGCTGAATCAGTCCAGAACAAATTATAACTCCACCGCCCACGAGCGTAACGAATACGCTGCTTTGTTGAACCCCTTCAACGTTTGCACCTAATCTGCAACATAAATTAATTATATGATCATATATGAATGCTCGCAAGGGTACAGCAAGCTTATTACTTAACATATCAACCAATTGTAGTTGAGTCCCAAAAAAAGACAAACTAACCCCACGGTGCACCACTGATGGATCTTTTTTACTTGAGCCCTTGAGCGTCGATCTATCGACCCCAAAGTACATGCCGCTGACAATGGTCAGGAATGGTTTTGATAATGAAGTATTTCATGAAGTTTTTCGGTTTGCGATCGAGTGTACCAGGTTTTAAATGGTCTTGGACTACATTTAGATTCATTTTATTTGTTCAATTTCGTTTTAAAATAAATTTTCTTCCTTGATAGCTCTATATGTATACAAGATGTAAACAAAATAAAAGTTCAGTCACAGTATTTACTTGTTAATGATATCTAGCACGCGCCATGGCAATGTGGAAATTATCATAGCGAATATGTACAAGGTCTGTACAGACTGGCGAACTAAGAATGCGAGGTACTGAATTTGGAACCTACCATCGTAAAGGCTTGTGGCAAAAGAATTCTGTGAATTTCTGTGAATGCTGCTATATTAACAGTAATATAATAAATAATAACAAAAAAATACCTGATCTTTGAACTCGAGGATAAATGGAACTTTATTTGTTTGCTGTATCTCTAAAAATAAAGTGGTAGGGGATATTCAAAGGTTTTGACAAACTTGGGCTAGTTGCAAAGAGCTATTCTTGGCCTTGAAGATTTGTTAGTTCCACATATGGCCGCTAGAGGACTTTCTTCGACAATTATTTTGCCACTTTTTCATAAAAAAAAACATACCAATGCATTTAATCTTTTTTTGTCGGAATGTCGAAAAAAGCCATCTAGCTTCAAATATCATAAAGTTTGTAGCCTTGAGGTGATGAGCCCCAGAAATGTGTTTACTGGTCAAACACTCGTTTATTGACATTGCTGTGTGACAAGGAGCATTATCGTCTTCTTAGTTTGATGAACGGTGGTTCCCCGATCATTCAGACCGTCAACCAACGATCTGATTCCGTTGCAGTGGGCCCAAGTCTGAAGCACCTGATAGGACACCGTGGTTCAAAATTGATGTCACTCATTTTTAGAACATAATTGGAAAAACGGTTTCACAAAAAATCGCTCCCCTCCGGCTAGTACCTCCAGCCCTGCAAGATCGAACGCTACGTTACCAGTCTCAACACTTAATTTACAGAACTCGTATATAGGGCAAGGCGACAAGGAAATATAATTAAAGGCTCGAAAGTCAGTTAGAATCAAGCTCCCCGTATCAACAGGTATTGTTATCAACATAACAAGTTTAGTTGTATGTACATTAATCGACCTTGAACTAGAACCAAAGCGAAAAGAGTTCGCTTTCATATGCTTTCTTTTTGGAGTGATTACGTTTATCTACCTCGCATTCACCTTACCTTTTAATATGTTGGTAATGCTCGATACACACGTTCATGTTCTCAAAAATCCTTTCGGAAAATATCTCTTTAACATAATCTTCTGAGGTATGATATCGAGGAATTTCTCTCAAAACGTTATCGACTACTTGAAATTTTTCTAAACTGTCTAATGTCGAGCAAAGCATGTCGCACTGCAACCCGATCTGCATCATTAAACCTGCTGCAAAGGTGACCATGTTCAAAGTAACCAAGTCAGCCCATAATGTAACAAAATTTTGGAAAATGTAGACAATAACATAGTTTGGGTACTGACGCCAGTCGAATGGGAACCAGCCTCCTAGAAGTATAGAAAAATGTTTCTCACGATATTCCTGCAGATACTCATTGAACCAAGTGACAAATTTGAATATACCGAGTGACAAAGAAAGGTAAACACCTACGCACGTTTATTAGAATTCAAGAATTTTCTACATATCGATTTATCTTGCCATGAACAACAAGTGATAAAATGGTCAAGTTTTTCTGTTTTTGTGGTAGCTGCGTGTATTGTTTGGTGATAAAGAAGCATTCAGTTTTAGCTATTGAGCTATAAATTAGTGGCGCATTCACTCTTTCTTATCCATTCTGGAAATTACATATACAAATTTGCTGAATTTCCAAATTGAGAGGGATAAGAAATAATTATATTCACTATACACTGTCGAATTACAAGCCATACACATGCTAACAGTAACTGCACACAACGCGGGCGCAGGGATGATTTCCCATAATTCTCTTCAGTTTTTCGTAATTTATAACTTTGAACATAACCTCTCTTCAGAAAGCACAACACAAAAATAACTCGTCGGGCACAGCCAATAGATACACTTCATTGGCAGCGTATTCAGTAATGATTTTCTCACACAGCAAATATCACTGATTTCATACACATGCACTAATACATAATCATCCAGATGCGATCTTGCTATTCAACCAACTTTCTTCCAAGAGATAAAAACTACAGACAAGGACCATTTGGCCTCACAAAACATATTCAACCAATAATGCGTTTAGTTTAGTTGAGTGATTCCTCCTTAGATGAACGTTCACAAAGATCCTAGTGAGCAAACGTGTAATGACTGTTTGCGCCCTAAAAACTACCTAGTTTGCAAGATGACATCTTATAGGTTTTTTTAACGTCTTATAGGTTTTTTTAACGTCTTATAGGTTTTTTACATGATACCCATGCCGATGAACGTAGGTGTTTACTTTTTTTGTCACTCAGTATATGTCTAGACATTCGTTCGAACTTATTTGAAACAATTCCAGACTTATTCCAACATATAAATATTACAGGACAGCTACTTCCTATATATACTAAGTGACATATAAATCCGAACACCCAGTTTAAATGGTTTTATTTTAATAAGATTTTGTATAAGTACTTAATGAAGCATAATAAGTAAATGATAAAAATTTCAAAATGATTGCACTGCTTTAAAGCCCTTTGACCTTTAATAATGTGTGGATGCACCCTGATGTGCTACGCATTCTCCAACGCGCCTAGGCATGCTTCTAATCAGGTGGTCAATGTCCTCCTGTGGTATCTCATTCCAGGCAACCACCAACTCCTCTCGAAGTGCTTCTAGAGTCTGAGGAGGACGTTGCAAATTGAGCAATCTCCTACCCATCATATCCCACACGTGCTCAATTGGGGATAAGTCGGGAGATCTTGGTGGCCATGGTAACAATGACATCATTATGTTGAAAGAAATCTATTGTGACTCTTGCAACATGTGGTCGGGCATTATCTTGTTGGAAAGTTGGATCTGCCGCAGTGGCGGCTCGTGAGGTAGTGCCACGGTGCCATGGCACTACCTTGTCTTCTTCAAAAAGAATATTTTTTTCAATCTTCAATGTTTTACTTTATTTTCTGCTTTTTCATTTTTTTTGGTATAAATTATATGAAGTGACAACACTGACAACGTGACAACACCGCAAGCACCCGACCGACGCGACGAGACGAGCATGCCTTGACCTTGACGTCATCAACTTGTGCCAATTTAGGGCCGGTCCAAATAAAAAGAGAGAAATTTTACCAGCATCGCATACGAGCGACAGAGATAACGCTACGCATGACATGTTTATATGAGGTGAATAGCGAAAGACAAGTATAATTTGTGCCAGGCACATCATCAGTCGTAATTCGTTATCAAATGATATCGGCGGTGTTTTTGTTCGGTCGGTCGTTTGGTTATGATTACGTCTAGTGCTGATTTCGGTCTTTTTTTACCTGAAAAGTGAGAAATAACGTTTTTGTTTTTGTACGTCTAGTGTTAATGAACTGCTCTGTTTTGTGATCATATTTTTTACTGTTTTATTAAAACTAGTGAAAATGAATAAAATCGGGATATTAAAAAACTCACTTAGTGGTTTTTCGCTGGATCAAAAACTGCAAATTAAAGAATTAGGACGGCCAATACCCGATTTAAAAATTGAGAAACAAAGTGGTAGCGGACAAAAATCGCGCTGTCGCAAATTTAATAAAAATGTGTATGATAAAAACAGCTGTATATGTGGTTGTGAAGAAACGAATAAACTATTTTGTTTTGTATGTGTTCTATTTGGAGGTGACGAGACTTGGTCAAAAAAAGGTACAGACGATCTTATACATATATGGGATAAAATGAAGACCCACGAAAAATCTAAAGTCCATATGAATAATGTTTTTAGCTTTTCTATTCTTGGTAAATTAAATATAAGGACTCAACTCAATTCGGCTTATCGCAATGATCTAATTAAATATAATAATCAAGTGGATAAGAATCGATATGTATTGAATAAAATTATTAATTGTATAAGGTTTTGTGGAGCATTTGAGTTAGCCTTAAGGGGTCATGATGAAAAGGAAAATTCGGAAAACAGAGGCATATTTAAGGAGCTGGTGAATTTTAGCGCCGAATTAGACAACGAATTGAAAGTCCATATTCAAAGTGCCAAACTTTTTGAGGGTAGCTCAAAAACAACTCAAAACGAGCTTCTTGAGTGCATGCTAGATGTTTATCATGAAGAAGTTAAGAAGGAGATTGCAAATTCTCCTTTTGTTGCAGTAATTGCCGATGAAACGACGGACGTAGCCTGTGAATTTCAGTTAGTTATTATTTTCAGATATTTGTGTAATGGACAACCAGTTGAGAGATTTTGGAGATTTTACGTCCCCGACGGACACGATGCCAAATCAATCGCTGCATGCGTTTTAAATGTTGCAAATCCATTACTAGATCAAAATCCAAACAAATTAATAGCTCAAAGCCATGATGGTGCGTCTGTTATGAGTGGTGAATTGAATGGCGTTCAAAAAATTATTAAGGAAACTTATCCACTTGCAAATTATGTTCATTGCTATGCACACCAGTTAAATCTAATTATGACAAGCGCATGCTCTGTCAATAAGCAGGCTAGAATATTTTTCCATAATTTATCTGGATTGTGCTCTTTTTTTTCGACGTCTCCTCAAAGAACAAAAATTTTGGATGAAATAGTTAATCGCAGATTGCCAAGATCTTCCCAAACACGTTGGAATTTTCAGTCACGAGGTGTTCATACAGTTTATGAAAATAGGAAAGACCTGATTAAAGTTATGGACAATATAGAAAGTACTTCACGCGATTCTTCGTCGATTAATCAAGCCAGTGGGTACAAATTAAAGCTGCAAGATACAAATTTTGTATTTTGGCTAAGTATTTTCCATAAAATAATGCCACATGTTGAAATTGTCTTTAACCAATTACAAAAAGTACGCACCGATTCTGTTAAGGTCAAAAATGATTTAGAGAATTTTGAAGCAGCAATTCAAACTATACGAGAACAAATGGATAGCATTATTGACGAGATTGAACGAGTGCAGAGAGAAACTGATGAACCGGCAAGAAAAAAAAGGCAAGTTGAAGAAGGCAGCAAAAAACGGGAAGCGTTAGAAATATGCGATGCAGTATTATCGCAAATAAGAACAAGATTTAACTTTTCTGGACATTTAGTTGCTTCTAATTTATTTGTGTCTGAAAAGTTTTCTGTTTATAAACATCAGTTTCCTGAAGCACATTTAAATGACACATGCACACAATTTTCATTTTTAGACAAAAACAGGCTTAAAACTGAGTTACAAGTATTATATCAGAGAGAAGAATTGAGTACTACTTCTGGAGCTGTTCCACTATCCATTTTATTGAACGAGGAAGGATTAAATTGTACGTTTCAAGAAACTCTTAAGCTCTTAAGTATTTTAATCACTATACCGATGTCAACATCTGAAGCAGAACGCTCTTTTTCAATGCTGAAACGGATTAAAACTTTCCTCAGAAACACAATGAAGGAAGAAAGGCTTAGTGCTTTAGGAATGCTGTCTGCAGAAAAACATTTTGTTAGTGGCATTGAATATTTTAATAATAAGGTAATCGAAAACTTTGCTACCAAAAAAGAAAGAAGAATGGACCTCATATATAGAAAACTATAGTTATAGGTACTTCTCCACACTTGTTTTATAATTTGGTGCGCGTGTGTAAATAGTTTTATTTTTGATTTTTTTTTGGACATATAGATTTATTGAACCTCAAGAACTTTGACCACTAACTATCAGGGGTAAGTTATAAGTTATTCTTTACAATTTTGAATCGATTCAAAATTATGGCTTCCATTCTGGCACTACCTCACGGAATTGGCACGAGCCGCCACTGTCTGCCAGGGTGTCAAGATAGGGTAAAAGATGGGGTTCTAGAACTTCGTGGATATAACGCTGCACGTTCATGTTACCTCTGATGAAGATTAAAGGTGACCTGGAACCATAAGCTATAGCACCCCAAACCATAACTCCAACAGTGTGATGAACATGTCTTTCAACAAAAAACTGTGGATTCCTCCTTTCTCCACGTCGCCTTCTAACCCTGGCACGACCATCGTGCATGCCTAATCAAAATCGAGACTCGTCACTAAAGACAATACTGTTCCATTCCTGATCCCAGAGTGACCGTTGTCTGTACCACTCAAGGCGATTACGTCGGTGTTCTCGAGTTAAAGGGAGGACCCAGTGTGGCCGGTATGAAAACAAGCCAAAACTTCTCATTCGTCGGTAAACACTTCGCATGCCAATAGGTCTTCCGTGTTCTGCAAACCATTCATTTGCAATGGACCTGGTAGTGGAGAAACGGTCCCTTAAGGCCAATAATCTTAGGCGGCGATCTTCACGGTCTGTTGTTCTACGGCGGCGTCCAGTGCCCCTTGCTCTTTGCGTACGGCCTTTTCGAAGCCATGCCTGACAACACCTAACCACAGTATCTACACTTCTTTGCACTCTAACTGCAATTGCCCGAAAAGAAAATCCAGCTTCCCGAAGTCCCACTATACGGCCCCTATCAAACTCACTAAGTTGACGAAATCGTACAGGTCTCCGTACTCTAGGCATCGTAACCGATCGTAAAGGATGTCAAGAACCAAAATCCGCCAACGTTGATTCTTTACTGCGGCTGAAATATTCATTTTTAGAACGTTAGTGAATTAAAAAAAAGCAGTATAAAAACCGGAATGTCCAACTGATAAGGCTGAAAAATTTTTCACTTGTTATTTACAGTAAGATAAATACATTTACCAACTTTTATTAAAATAAAACCATTTAAACTGGGTGTTCGGATGTATACGTCACTTAGTATATAAGAATGCCGTGGTGTAATGGTTCGAGACTAAAAAAGCCTGACTGAAACTCCAAAAAATGCTTTGCGCTTGACTCCAAATTTTGTTCATAGTTATAAGCATGCTTACTGATTCAACTTTTGATAACACTAGTTCAGCTTAAATGATTGAGCATGCGAAATTATAGTAAAGTGAATGCTTGTCGCAACAAACGTCAAAACGACAAGAAGTGTATAATCGAATAGCGTCACGTTTTGAAATAACCAACTGAATTGAGATATAACACAAAATGAGCCGTATTCATAAAACAAAGGATATCCTTGTACTTGCAAATTTTGAAGGAAATCCTTCAGATGGTATTTATAATAATTTGAAGTAAATGCTTTTGCTTTTTGAGTATAAGCAGATCCTTCAGCAGTGACATAAGTAAAAGGATATTCATAATCTTCACCTTATACTTGGCATAGGAAGCATATCCTTAAGAAATTCTGAGTGTGGTCAGTAGCAGACTTAACTTCGTAACGAAAGGTGGTCAAACGATGATGGCGGAAATTGTGGATGTTAGGGATGTTAAAACGTACAAACCTCATTTACCTTCACTTGATCGTGACTTGAAACAATTATATCGGTTCGACGAAGCAAATGTACAATGGCTTGCGGACAGCTTTTTAGTTGAGAATGAGGAAACTCGAGGCGGAGCACTTTCATGTATTCATAAAATGAAGATATGTCTACGCTATCTCGGTGACCCTGGATATCAACAAGGTATTAGTTAGGAACTTGGTGTTAGTCAAGCAACGGTATCTCGGACTGTAGATACAGTTGTGAACAGTATAGTTGCACAGTCGAACGAATGGATCAAGTTTCCAACTACCAACCATGAACGGAGGCCAAGCGGATATGGCAAAGCATGTATAAATTTCCGACAGCAATTGGTGTAATTGATTGTACACATATAGGAATCCTGAAACCAAATCGCCATGGAGATGAGTATATCAACCGAAAAGGGAAACCTACTTTAAATGTGCAAGCCACTTGTGATGCCAGAGAGATGTTCACAAGTGTTGATGTCAGTTGGCCTGGATCATTGCATGATTCCAGAATATGGATAAATTCACAGACTAGATCACAACTAATAAATAAAGCAAATGTTGTACTACTTGACGATGACAGTTATGGTATTGAGCCATTGCCTTATGACTCCCTTCAGAAATTCTACTCCAGGTGCAGAAATAAATTATGATAAGCTTTTAAAACAAGAAAGAGTTATAAATAAACGCTGTTTCGGCCAACTGAAACGCCGGTTTTCTATCCTACAGTATGTTTGCTCTTTGGGCGATCCTGACTTTGAGTTAGTTGAACAAGACCCAGATGAAGATGAAGGAAATCATGAGAATGACGAACTTCCTCTCCGCCAACTAGGTCATCAAATAAGAAGAAACTTGAGTATTATAATAAATCGTTTTACTGATTAAAGTGTATTTATAAGTTATAATAAGTTTTATTTTCGTGAACATCATAAGTTTCAGGTGGCTTCTGAAGCTGCATCATTTCTAATTTCGTTTTATAATACTCTTGTTGTAAAATACTTGTTTAGCACTGCTGTGATAGCACTAGACGTTGCAGTTCTTTTGTAGTTAACCCTTTGGTTTCTTCAGTTTCGTATTTCTCTGTTACTAATTTTCTTTTTGGCAATGTCTTCTGAATAATTGCTAAAGCTGTAATACTGTTTGCTCACTACGCTCGGTATATAGTTCACTTCCTTCTTCTTGAACAGTACCAACCTGAATGGCACCTCTAATTTTCCCAATTGTAGGATTACAGGAAGGTTCCATGGCTTTCAGCAACTTTTTTTCCCAATCTAACAATTTAATTGCTTTATTACCAGTATTTTTAGATCTGTTTTTTTCTTCAATCTTGATTTTATGTTGTTGATTTTTTTTAATAATTAAATTTAATTATTAAATTTGATAAAAACTGTATTCAGTAAAAATACGGAACGGTCTGTGTAAGCTCTGGAGTACAACTGTCAGTGATGCTGAGTGAACGAACTCCCACGTCAACTACAAGCTGGAACAAGTCAGGACATGTCGCTCAAGATACAAATGCCAGTCCCTTTTACTTCTTCTTGGAGGATATCCTCGGGAGTATAAGGTAATCATTATGAATATGAAAACAAGGATATGCTTATACTTCTACCTTTTTCTCCGAAGCAAGACCTTATACTTTTAGCTTATGCGTCCGAGGTATGCTTCTCTTTTAAAAATACGGCTCAATAAATTGCGGAGAGTCAAGATTGGTATGATTATTATGAGGCATTGTATTACTTGCCAGTCGACACAAGACATGATCCGACAATGATACGTGTTTGATCATTTTTCCGTATGTCATGGTGGAAATGCATGTTAAGAGATATGTTAATTTTGGCTGCAGCTGACTACAGCTTTAACAATTATGTGGCCTTATACAATAATCGGCAGAAAAGTATTTCCACCATGAAAAAAATTGAAAAAGTCGGGCGCATCAACACATTTTTTCTAAACATGTCCGCCAAGTTGTATACACGATTTAGATTTTTGGAAAATCGATAGGTACTAAGTTCGTCATTAGTAACCTTGAGAACATAAAAACTTAAATTTGAGCACAATCCAAATACTTTTTTGCAAACATTACCGCCATATTGGATCCCTTATTTTTATCTTTGACAAATGAATATCATATTGTGATTTATCTAATACGTTAACTAATTCGCATGTTGTCTTTCTGATTACCTGTTAAAGTGGATTTTTCCTCTTTCAAAAATGGAATCATAGAGAAGAAGAGATAAGTTTGCACCCCAAAATATAAGCAGACGAAAAACAACCTCCTCTGGTACATTTTCACTGTCATTGCCAGTTCGTATTGAAACTTTGTCTTTGCTTGGAATAGACTGTCATTCAAGCAACCTAAAAACAATCCATCTTTCTATATTTTGTATTCCGTGTAGGAACAAGGACTGCCATCCAAGAACATGGCATTTATGGTAGGTACTATTGGGGCTTTCGTTCGTACTCCCCAGGGGTCACTGAGGGCTGGATCTTTAAGCACCTTGACCGCCGCATCTTTCTGTTGATATCCTCTATACACGGTGTTCTAAAAGTCACGCAGCAAACGGAAGGGGATTAACTAGCATTGTTGATCTGCCTTCTTCCAAATAGGATGCGCAACCACTGATATGTTAAAAAATCTTTAAATTCAAATAAATTCTAGGTCTAGTCATTGCAAGGGATGACGGCCTTGACATTATTTTTGCTGTTAAAGCGTTACTGGAACAGTGTAGCATTACCTAAATCATGTAAACCCGATTACCAGCCTTATGTAATTCAAATACACACAATAATAATATTTTTGCCTGTAGCATTTCTGTGGGCAACCTTTAATAGTTCTTATTTCGTTAAAATAGTCAGATTTTCTCACAGCCACCTACTATTTATTGGTGTGTAAAGTGATACAACGTTGTCTTTACAGCCATACTAACTACTGTCACCAAGTACGTATACACCTTAGGAAAAACCATTGTTATACATGGGAAATCATTTCTTGGCAACAGCGCATCGGCTCGTCTACTTTCATCGCTATTCGTACATATTTCCTACCGTTAACCGCAGACCTGTATCACGAATGAGAATAATAGGCAGATACGCTGTGTTGCCAATTTGAGTAGAGCTTCCCGAATTGTGGGGAATTTAGAGTTAAGTGTTGATTCATTCAAGCTTTTAATCAGCATGGCCTAGACGTTAGAACTTCATAAAGATAACATTGAAGCTGAATGCTGCTGGAGTATAGTGTTTCGAATATTCAAAGCGGAGCGGGACACTATACTCGTTCAATGGGTCATCAAGCCACAGTCTTTTCAACAAAGAAATTATTTTACGAAAATGCGTTATATTTTTACGATTTTGTCGTCACCAAATCTCTGTTTCTCAAAATGTACGTCTATTGTAGAATTTTAGAATTTAGAAGCAAGAAACGTGATCTAGTATTTACTCAACATTACGGATTTCTCGAAATACATTAAAAAATGTGACCTATACCTAACTGCCCCAAGCTCTTTAAATATGACACCTTAAACCCGGGTTACCAGGTGCTCAGTCACGTTGATTGTCATGTTGTACTGCGCAAGTCAGCAAACATTCTGGCGTAATAAACGTTAGGAATTATCAGGTATTGCCAGATTCCCGAATACCGGGCACCATAGTAACCGTTATAGTTGTCCTTCCAAGTTGTCAAATCGCCCCTATGGCGCAAATTCGCCACACCAGGCAACTGTGCTATAAACAAACCCTGTTTATCACTACTATTTGATAGTCATATGGTATTTGTAGCCCTATCTAGCGGTCCATGATTTCTCTCAATACTGTTGTATCTCTACTGGCAACAAGAATAGGGATTACAAAATCATTTATACAACAATATACAAACATGAAAAATATGATTTGAACCATGAAACATTAATACAATTTTAATAGTTTGAACTTTTTTCATTTTTGGAATACTCTTATGTGGAATCCGCAGCTATTTTTCCCGAAATTTGGGTAGACTTAGATTTCTTAGAAATATGACATATTGGTATCGGCAACTCTGCGAATGGGAGAAACAAATCGCATTTGTTGAGCGCATCCGTCTAAGCGGTAGGCGCCAGCGCCCGTTCTGCCATCTCTCTCTTTTATCACTCTTCTACTTTACCCCGTTGTCCGTCACACTCCGACGCTGCCACATAGGATCCTACAATCGAGTGTCTTTCACGCACCTACATACTTTTGTATATTTCCATCTCTCTTCCTCATGATAATGTATAATAATGTTTTTTCCCAAGGTGTATACGAGTACTCTTTCTAGACGAGGTGTGCAGACATGGATGTTTAGTCTTTAGCCTGCGCCCATCAGTACACTTGAGCAGAGTATCAGTAGAACGTGATGTTTCTAGCTTTTGGAACAGTTTTAACAGATTCTGCTCTGAACTCCGGAATCTTTCACCAAATTTTTGAATGTATCAAAAGCAGTCATGTGTAAAGTGGAGATCTCTCTAGGTATCAGTCGTTAGCTTGTGAAAAGAGAATGATACCAACAATTTAGCTTATTATAAGTCCTGAAACTTATACTGTGGTTTCCATGTTCATTGGACTCCGTTATCTGGCCAAATCAAATCACATATATAATTATGTTTTGATTTCTGTTTATTATACGACGTATCGGAGGTGTTTTTCAAGTACAATAAATAGGAATTAAAATATGTGGTTTGATTCGACTAATTTTTCTTAAGATTACCTAAAACAAACTTTAATTTATCCATGTTACTGTAAATGATCAATATTTTCACTAAAGCGATGGTAAATGTAACTGTGATGTAGGAAATACCAGTCACTTCGAAGAGTGATGTCATTTGAGATATATATTTCATTTGCGACAGCAGAAAAGTGATCCAGATGACAGTGCACATGAAAGTATAGAAGTTATAGCCAACTTTATATTTCATGTTTTCGTCCGGTTTCCAGTAGCCAGTTATTTTGAACAGTAAAATGTTGTAGCGGAAAAACGAGGCATAGTCGATCTCTTCTAGCATTGTCCTAAAAGTAAAAGTCAATGTAGTGTGTCGTAAAATGTAGTGCCCAAAACCCCCATCTTGTTATTGGTTAAAAAGGTATGAAAATTAGCCAGTAGTCGTGGGAAGTAAAAGACCTAAGGGCCCCCTTTACGCTCCTCAATTTTCTCCAACGGCAAAGTTGAATCCTGGATTTCGCTCTGGTCAGGAGCCCCTTCATCAGCAGGCCCAGAGCGTGTGCACCTAGGGGTGGTTACTGAGTCGATGGCCCTGTAGGACACAAGCCATGCTGGCAGTATGATTTCCCGTTCAATTATGAAAACAAACGATAAACATACGAAAGTAATCGAACAACATATCAATTGATACATCAAAGTGTAATATGCACCGACAAATGCTTTGCTTTGCTGTTCTTTCTGAATTATTTGCGTGTGAAACTTGAATAATGGCCATAAGAAATCAGCGGATGTTATTGTCGTTTGAAAATGGAATGTTAAAAAGATATGCGGTCTTGTAAGAGATGAAGGAACTGAAAAATGCAGAAAAAAAAACCAGGCCCCGAAGTATCTTCACATCTGTTCGGAGGGTGTAGAGACCTTTTCGAACACAAATTTGAATTCAGCGTCGAAAACACTAATATCATGGAGTGTCTCACGGATCTCGACCTTCAGTTTTTCTTTGTGGGGCTATGAGATAAGATTCGTTAGCAGGACAAGCGGGAATAAAACTTTCTAGTACTCGTAGTTTTCAAAATTTTTCAAAACCACTTTTTGAATTTGATAACTCTTTTTAAAGGTGAGATTAATCGTCTGCATATGATGAAGACAAAGATGTTCCTTATTGCATTAAAACATAACAAAATAAATCTATCTATTTGTTCGCAATGGAAGCGAAACGTTGTTAAACAGCTGTTTTCGGTATATTGCGATTCCATATTATACGAGTATGTAATTGAATTCAGCACTCTTATACAAATCGTAAGGAGCTTTTATATACAGTGTAAGTACATTTTTCCAGATATCACTGAAACTTTGAGATTTTAGAAGTAGTCAGTTTATCCGTACTAGAAGAGCCACTCTAGGCATCCTAAGTAATTTTTTTTTAAATAATGTGACATACAATGTTTTATATGTCAAACAAAACAATGCTCTTTGGAGTACGCACAATTATGGAGTGACTTGCTTGACTTGTCATTCATAGCAACAGTTACCGATTATACATGGAGCAGCGGTAAGGCGGATGGCCGCCACTATAGCTCCAAATTGTGGGGCGATTATCTTCTAAACCATTGACTTAAGGCTAAAGGTGAGTATATACAAACTTGTAGATAATTTTATGGATGATATTTGTACATATTTATCTTGGCGCTTGTAGTACTCAACTTATTGCAGTAAATTTAGGTTGATGTCACATTCCCCCCAAAAATAACCGACAGTTTGTTTTTTCAGTAGACCGCTTAATGGAATAGAACTCTTAAAAAATGGTATACAGAGATTGCTGTAGGAAGTATAAGCTGCACTAGATCGCAGTGACTGGAATGAGTGAAATCGGCGGGTAGGATTGGAAGGTTGTGGCACAGAGCCAAAGAGAGTGCCGATCCCTCTGTCGAGCAGGCCAAAACATTATCAATCTGCTGGGCCTCAGGACGTAAGTCAGTTCTTCTTCGACGACATCACTGATACTAAGCCGCATCGCAACAATAAAACGTTTTCGATACATAACCTCTGCGTATCCTGCTACAAACGATGCGTGACTGTTGGTACTTGACTAGCAGTGTGAAAAAGAACTGCACAAAATGTAAAAGGCTGTGCTGGCACTGGCCAAGTTCTAGTAGTATCCATCCGGCACGTATGAAGTCAGGCAAAGCCCCAAACGATAACGGCCGGGCACATCTTGAATTCATCATTAAGACAATCCCAACAATGTAAAAAAAAATTTAACGCCCTGTCGTGAAATTAATGTTTGAAATAATTTATTAATACCTTCTCGTACCTGAACTGTTTTGTGTCCAGCAGATATTGTGGATCAGACTGCTTTCACAGCGTTATGCTCCACTGTGCATACGTTATGATCATAGATATAGTGAATACTTCTTCTGTTTCAGAGACAACAATACGTGGAATTGATCCTTAAGATATTATATATGACAATTCTCCATGAGAACCCACCCATACGCCTTCAATCAATATGGATGCGTCCAACTGCACAAAAGCTATCAATCATGGCATCTTGATAATTCAATTATACTCCTTAAAGGAGAATAGAAGACAGAAATATTGTTCCAATTTATTTATCAAGATCAAGAGTTTGTAGTTACGTAACCACATGCAATTATTGTAATGTATGTCTAAGTAGCTAGGATGTACCTACCTATATTCGTATGCATGCATAATAATATCTGGGGTAGTAGTTATACAAGAGGTTGATTATGTAGGTATACTTGTACATTATGCATTATGCTAGATGATACTTTCGTTTGGCCACGATTTATATAAATGGCTCAAATTTTTAGATGTGCTTAAGGCATTGGATTGAAAGCGACGGTTTTACTTTATACAAATGTGAAAGCTGATTATAAACATATACGTAGGAAAATTCTAAAAAAATCCTCAGCTACGTTTTTGAATCACTTAGCTCAAATTTTGTCAAGTCAATGGTTTCCAAGAATTGTTGTTTTCATATGGTATTTAATTTTTTATTTTCGGCAAACGTGAAGTACACCTCTACACTCTCCGGCCTTAATATGAGTGTTCGGTTTCTTGTTGGTAGTTACTTTTCAGATTTTTAAGCAGGGTAAATCAAAATCAAGTTTCATTAACCTAACTTTAAGACACTCTGTGGGGTGGATTCTTCAAACAATCAGAACGCAATGCCTTCCCTCACCACGTCTGTAATTTGTTTTGTTTTCTCATGTCAATATGTGCAGTGTACTTAAACATCAGAGTCAAACAAATTTTTTATTAACGATTCTAATTCTTCCTTTCACAACTTTTTTATCTACTGTCCGAATTCAACATCTTTTTACGAAAACTGTACTGAACGTGTATGGATGCTTGATGTCAAGCTTTCCTGACTCACCTTTTATTTTGTTTTTTATATAGGACTGATCAAAGAAACCTATTTTCAAATTTAATACCAATAACTTATGCTAAATGAAATATACGTATATTAGGTGTTATCAAACCTGCTGTAGTTTTGAAATCTGCTTTATTTGAGTATAGGTCTTGAGAATATCAAATTAAACGTAATTTCAATCTCTAGAAAATAAGATAAACAAATAATGGGGTGTTAAATTTAAAATAAGTGAGTTTTTTACATACATCCATTTTATCAAAGTTTGGATGTGCTTCGCACACGCTGTATTTCCGACGAGGTGAAATTTGAAAATTACAGTAATAAGTCGCTAGACCATTACTTGCTGATATAAATGTTTCCTCCATTAGCAAACTGAGCCATTATGAGGATAACTAAATTTGACCAAATATGCAATGCAATACTCAATATATCTCAAAAACGGAACAGAACATGCTTGTACATTTAATGACAAACAATGTTCCAAGTCAGGTGTTCAACCCGAAAGTGCAATGAAATGCACGAGTTGCTGTTTAAAAACGATGAAGTCAATTATCTCTCTGGCAAAACCCTGTACATACTGTATGAACTTTAATTCAAACCAAGAATCATTTATATGTTACACTTTCCTGTATAATGTATGGCTTCTGAGAGGAGATGGATGATTACATTAACGACTCTGTATATACATTCATACATATATAGGTCCTTTCACGGTTTTTGGTAGTTTCGGTTTAGAATCATACAACTACACAACAAGTGGCAATAAAACCAGCAGAACTACTATTGCATATTCAGTAAAATCCATATAACACTGATGTCGTAATGTGTACGAAACAGAAGCGCAAGCGGCGTGCAATACGTATACATATTAGAAAAAGATAGAAGTACCTCGTTGCCTAGCAACCCGAGTGACGAGGCCACGGACGCATCAGCTGCGGCTTTCCGGGTTGCCGTCAGCGCTCTCTTCCTAACATACACAATGCACGCTTCTCTCTCGTATCCATTACGACGTCAGCCAAATTTGAACCTCACCATATAACAAAAGTCAGTACAATTCAATTCATTTAAGACACTTCTTGCTAAAGCTGTATTATTTCTATTATGTTTTAAACAATATGTTTTACAACCTAAAATTATTTTAATAAATATTTTCCAACTTTAAGAATGCTGGTGACAGCGTTAAATAAGGGAAAAAACATTTGAGAAAAAGCCTTTCCATATACTACGTAACTAACGCAGCTTCCTTATTTCGGTGAGACAGAGCGAAGGTTTGTCTCGCTACTGCGCAAAATTGAAATAGCGTAGATCGTAACTAAGCAGCAAAACAAGAGTACTAAAAACTCTTCATAGCTTGCTGATTGTAAGCTATGCTACAAAACACATAAGACTGACCCAACTGACCAATGCTGTGATACAGATTATACATTTACGACACCTTTGATCTTCGTGTCCACAACGGCATTTTCCGCTTATGTTCATTAGCGTCCGGAGGATTTTTTCCTATGGGTTGTTACGCTTTATTAGCCTGACGTCCGAATGTCATACGTCAAACAACAGAATCAAGAAATTTATTTTTGTTTATATATATATATATATATATACAACCAAAAAAAAAAAAACGAAAACCAAAAATGAATGTTTTTGATAACCCCTAAATCCTAAATGTCACACTAACACGAATCCCACCAAAGGCAGAGGACTCAAGTTGGCGTTGATAGAACCTGATTTTTAAAAGTGTCCCCTCTGAAACGTGGCCAGTGTTTATTTAAGCTTTATAATTTTGCCACCAGAAGCGCTCCTGCTATTTACTGTATCTCTTGGAATTGCCAATCCCCCAATTATTTATCTCTGCCTCTGACATTTGACTTGACAGTGACAGTATTGACGCTGACATCAGAACTGACATTGATGTTGACACGTCGACGGCGACGCATTTCTTGTATTGTGGTTAGCTCAGATTTTTCATTGACAAAACACAACAAATTCATATTTTGTTTAGCAGAAATGGTTTAATTCTGTATAAATCAATCCTTTACATCAGTAAACTTTTAAAAGACTTGTTAATACGGTGCCGTCATGGGTGTTCCAGCATTTTTCAGGTGGCTGAGTAGGAAATATCCATCAGTAATCGTCCCTTGTGTTGAGCAAAAGGTTAGAATTGTGCATTAATTTTTGTACCAATTTCTTAACTTCGCCTTTACGTATTTCAGCCAGTTGATATTAATGGGGTCAGAGTACCAGTAAATTCGGCAGAACCGAACCCCAATGGGGTCGAATTTGATAATTTATATTTGGACATGAATGGGATCATCCATCCATGCACTCACCCTGAAGACAGACCGGCGCCAAGAAACGAGGACGAGATGATGATTGCTATTTTCGATTGCATAGACAGGTAAATAGAATGCTGTAAAAAAATGCTACTAAGCTGAGAAGCATACTAGAGCAAACAGATGGCAGGGATTCTCGTCTTGCTATTATCTTAAATTTAGTCAATAGGTAGACTGATATGGATCATCTCAAATTTGGAATGGTGTAGTGTAGACACTAGTAGTTGGGTGTAGATATATGCAGATATACATCCTACTGTGAGAATCAACTATTTTTAGTACCCCCAAAATAACTTCAATTTAAAGATACCTGGTGTATCTATGAGTCTTACCCTTTTTAGCCATTAATAGCAGTCAATTTATAAGGGCTTTCAAAAGTTCCAAAAACTAATTGAAAGTTATAGAGTTACTTGAAAACAACGATTTATGTTATCAGCAATTTTTAAGAGCTCACAGCTAACAGCTATTAAATGTATATTTTTTTATATAGAACTCCTGGAGTTGCGAATTTTATACACTTTGGGCAACATAGTAATTTAGTGTTGCATTCTCCAAAGGAAAAATTTTAAAATAACATTATATAAAAACTAATTAATAAATGAATAATCATTAGAGTGTTGAATATGGATGTACAGTGTTTATAAATACTCTGTTTTCTTTGACACTGAGTATATTAAAAAATTTGCTTTGCAAGTACTAATTCATCAAATTTTTGTATGCTATGCTAAAAATATCTACTGTCACAAATATTATCAAGAAGTTGTGTATATGTCAAGATGAACAATTATTATCTTGTTATGGTTCTTCTTTCCTACAATATATTCCAGAAAATGTTTGCTATTGGATTACTACTACTGTTATGATAACGTTTATTGTAGCTTGATTTTTTTACTTTTTAGCCACCATGTGATATAGCTTTGTTTGTTTAAGATATATTTATCATGATTGTTAGAATTACATTCTTTCGAAAATCTACAACAATCCATAATATAAAAATATTCAGAAAAACAAAACATCTCTAAAAATGTTCACTGTCCATGAAATGTTCCATTCTTTTAAACATCTTTAAATTACAGTTATCACTTTATATCATATTAAATTCAAGTAAACTCTTCTGAAATATTGATTTGCTAGTTAGATTACTATTGCAATTTTTAATGATTATTCCATTCTATGTAATGTTCTAAATGTTGTGGCAAAAGATGATTTTTTTTTAAATATGAAAATAACCAAATGTGAAATTTTTTATATTCAACCACTGCAATTCTTGTTACAGATTTTATTTTGGTGTTCTTATTTTTATTCATTATTCATCAATTTTCAATATAGGTTGTTCCGCATAGTGAGACCTAGAAAACTGCTGTACATGGCTATAGATGGTGTTGCTCCTAGGGCAAAAATGAACCAGCAGCGCTCAAGACGGTTCAGAGCATCCAAGGAGACACAAGAAAAGATACAAGAGATCAAAAGGATCAGAGCAGAGTTGATTTTGAAAGGATGCCAGTTGCCTCCAGAGAAGCCCAAAGAAGAACATTTTGATTCAAACTGTATCACACCTGGTACACCATTCATGGCAAGGTTGTCAGAGTGTCTGCACTACTATGTCCATGAGAGGCTCAATAATGATCCTGGTTGGAAAGGCATCAAGGTGAGATAATTATTATTGCTTCATGTGAAACATTCAAACTATTATGGACATTATAATACATGCAGTATGCTTTAAAATTCCCTTCACTACTCATATGTATGGTAAGACACTGAATTTATATTTGTGGAGAATCCTATCTATGTAATAATTACAATTAGGATTATTTGTGGAACTGTTTTGTTTAATACAAGAATTGTAATCATAATTTTAACAATAATGATAATACTTTATTAATGCTATTACACAGAAGTGTGTCTTCACATGTCAGTTTTACAGGAAAATAGAACAGAAAAAGTAAAAACAGAAAACAATCTGTAAATAAGACATGCATAAAACAGACATTAAGTGTCAATGAAAGGTAAAAAAATAAAGTCCTTAAAAATGCAGTTAAAAACCTATATAGACAATAAAGACAAACACGGTAAAAAGGAGGGCTCGTCACCTATTGGGTTTGTTCTTGTTTGACCCCAATCAGCACGGATATTACTAACTGACATTTTGTAGTTTTTTTTTACATTTCGTAGATTTTTCTACAAGATGTTTACTTAGCACAAGCTTATACACTTTTTGTGAAGTCCTTTTGTAGCTGTATGTGTTGCTTAAACGTCAGTGAACAGCGATCATAGCAACCAAACGTGGAATGAACGATTTGCACACTAAAATCTACCTAGTCAGTAAGATGAATTTGTAACATTTTTTTTTTTGACGTTTTTTAGGCTTTTTATAGAATAGTTTTTTTTTATACTCCAACTACAATGAAGGCCTGATGCCAAAACACCCATTGGGTACCATGGGGCTATAGGGGGAAAGGGGGAACGCCACACGGACTCTGGCGAGGGAACACGTGTGCATGCAACATGCACACATTCTGACTCCGCCTACGAGATCCGCCGGGTGGTACTTCCGCGTTCGACAGTCAGAGACCGTCTACCACCTACGGACGATCACAACATCCATAGCCAAGAGAAAATTTCTCTGCATATCTCATTATGGACATTTAAATCACCAAGAAGAACTGTCTCTGAAGCAGGGTAATTGATGTTCAGGAAGTCGATTTTGATAGTGAAATATGTCATCTCAATTATGGTCTGAGGGAGAGCAATAGAGGCAGCAAATGAGGGGGATAGTTTAGAGTTATGGTGAAGCTACATAAGGTCCTTCCGGACTGATTCCAAAGAAAATAGTCCTAAAGTGGCCTGTTGGCGGACTTGTATCGTCTCCCGGCAATCACTGAGGTTCACTTGAGCGGGAAGAGTTGTATACAGAGTACAACAACTTCCGGAACATGAATTTGAGACTCAATATTGATGTAGATGATACAGTTTATTCCAGAAACATACATTTCAAGTGAAACTGTCAACGTCATAGAATAAAGGTTATTCTCCTCATAACTAACTGAATCCTAACCTCCAATGCACAAACACGGTTATACACTAATTATGTAGAAAAACTTATAATGTCAAACTAGAATTTATGTCATAAAAATCTCACTACATCTCATTCGTAAAATATTAATATTCGGTCGAATCTTCGTTTCTATGCCTTCAAACAAATATGCATAAAATTAGTCATTAATAATTGCTGCATTCTTTTGTTTTGATCTACTCGATCCCAAGTGATCGACTCAATTTTATTCTGTGTGATTTCGTATCAAAATCACTTCCCATGCCATAAAGTGAATCTGTATATTTTGCTGATTTCAGGTCATTCTGTCTGATGCCAACGTTCCCGGGGAAGGCGAACATAAAATAATGGACTACATCAGAAGACAGAGATCTCAGCCTGACCATGATCCCAATACCCAGCACTGCCTATGTGGTGCTGATGCTGATCTCATCATGTTGGGACTTGCCACACATGAACCAAATTTCACCATCATCAGAGAGGAGTTCAAACCGAATCAGCCAAAACCTTGTGAGATTTGTGGACAATTAGGTAAACATATACATTGTCTTATTAACAAAAAGTCCAGTAGGTAGAGTCGAAACCTGCACAGTAGCATCTGCCTAAAAGTAAAACATTTTAATTGGATTTCAGGTCTATTAAAGTATTTCTAATATCTCTTAGAAAATTAGAATTTTTCGAAACTTTAAGCTGCGCGGGAAGTGTTTGATGGCATTTTTCAAAATCATTAATTTTTGCGAATTTATACTTATTTTTATATTTTCTGTATTTATCTTGATAGAACGACATTGGTCTCAAATGTTTCGAAGTACTTCTAAAATCTAAATGATATTAATCCAGAATTTCACGAATACTGCTAATAAAACGTAATTATACCGAATTTATTATTGATGAACTTCCTGTCATAGAGTCGATTTTTTTCATTAAATACGTTGAGAGAGATTTTATGTCTCTGTATTTCATTTTTTCATAAAACTTTGTAGTTGGGCTATTCACCAGAAATAAAGTGAATAATGTGGGGTAATAGGTGTACATCGATCACCGTGCACTCTGTGGACAAAAATGGCAACATTGTCGGGTGGATAGTGGAATATACAGTATATTCAGATAAGAGATAGACCGGACATAAACAAGACCACGTGATCATCGAACGCTGTAACATTCGGCAGGGACGTATTAAGAGTCACGCAGTACATATTTTAGATAGTAGATGCTGCTTTGCGTAACTTTGTAGTAAATTAGCACAATTCGATGTGTATACGATTGGTGATGGATATAGGATCATGTGGGGGTGGGGTAAGAAATATATAATGATGTAAATATACATAAGGGTTTCAAAATTTTCGCTTCGATTTCCAGCTTCGGATGCCGTCTGATGTTTGGTGAAATACAGTCGAATATAATCTCAAAATGGCGTTTAAATTAGCCTATAATTATAACAAGGTATAACAATAACAACGACAAACTCAACAACTTAATAAGATAACAAGCGAAAACGTCCAAAGAAATATCAAATTGCAATGATGCACACGACATACGTAACACGTCTGCACCTGAATGTGACTCTGCCTTGATACGTCTGCTCTGCCGCTCGGCATAGGCATTTAATTGTGAATTGACCAATGAGGGCTCCTGTTTTACGTCGAGACGGCGGCGTTAGCGTGAAAATCACCCGAACCTTTTGTTTACATCCGGTCTATCTCTTATCTGAATATACTGTAGACTTTAGGGAAATCTGTGTCATGTGGAGTCATGAGGCAAGCCCAATGTACAAATACTTCACTCTCATCATTTGTCAGATTAGAGAATCTTTAGTTTGAAATTCTGATTGTTCCCAACCTCAAATCGGCTAATTATCTGTTATTTTCATTGTTATCCGCTAGCTGACGCTAAGTTCGCGCACGTAGCGAATAACGTTGAATTGGTAATTCCAACTGCATATGAGCTGAAGTAAATTAAAAATAAAGCACTCGTGATTTATAACAGGGAACTTTATTAAAATAGAACCTTGAACAAAAAGTTTTGAGGTTAGGTTCACTGCTTGCGGCTGTCGGTGAAAATAATTTGAGGAAAGAAGTACTGTGACAACTTAATACATAGAATTTTTTCAGGTCATGAAATGAAAGACTGCATTGGCGGCAGCAGGTCAGAACACGAGAAGCCAGCAGACCTTCCCATATCAGCGGAGACCGATTTCATTTTCGTACGATTGAACGTCCTGAAAGAATATCTTGAAAAAGAACTCTTTATGCCTAACCTTCCTTTTAAATATGAATTTGAAAGGGCTCTGGACGATTGGGTGTTCATGTGTTTCTTCGTGGGAAACGATTTCTTGCCACATTTGCCTAGCCTGGAGATCAGAGAGGGGGCTATTGACAGGTTGATCAGGTTATATAAGGACTGCGTCTATAAAACTGGGGTAAGTGTCACAAAGTACATAAAGTTTACTTATAGAATAGAATAGAATCAATGCTCATTTAGTTATGAGCTACAATATTGCATTGACAAAAATCACATATCACTTGGTTCTTCTGAATTATAAAGTCCTTGTTTCCTTAATCCTTCAAAAAAAAGATTTTTTCGCTAGGTTTTGAACTTGAGCTGTAGAAGATTATGACACAGCTATCTAATTGCAATGTTTCATAAAATGTTCATTCTTTTTGACTTTTTCGATTTGGTTCACATAGCTGGGGCAGTTTTTGTCAAATACATCATGGTCATATGAAATACTTGGGATATTCAATACTTCGTGCGCATATTTACAATTCTGTGGGAAATAGTTGAAAAGGGCATAAGAAAAGTTTTGTGACTTAAATAATTTTTACCAAGGAGACTAGATCAATTTGATCCTAGCCTCAATTTTTATTGTGATTTTCCTCCATATATATATGCATGTACAAGTTTACTGAATTATTCTTATAGACATCCTCCCAACCAATATATAAAGTGTTATAAATCGAAAAAACTGACTTATGCCCTTTTAACTATTTGCCACACAATTATTGTGTACTTCTCAGTCTGACATGCTTCCTTCATGTGATTTTGTATGGACATACTACAACATAATTATACTTCCCATGTCCAAATCGACAAGATTTGTAACATCCAAGAACACTAAAAAATGTATAACTGTAACTAAAAGGACTCACAAATACGAAATGTTTAAATTTGTTTAGAAGAAAAAAAGTAACCTTTGCTTTTCGCATAGAAATAACATTATCTTTCAGAATGGTTTTTGATTCATATCAGCAAGGTAAACACACACACATTTTGCTATTAAATGCTCTTTGAACGAACGCTGTATATTGCTCAATAAACTAGTAGTGATGGCCGGAAAACGGGTGTTTTAGGATAAACAATTAAAAGTTCTCAAAAAACTACTTGACCAATATACTCCAATTTTGTTGTTGTTATTTAGAAGTATGAATCCTACGATTTGAAAAATTTCAACTAGTGATTGTCGCATTACCAAGTACCAAATCCTGCATTTTGCCTCATTTTTCGGCCATAACATTTTTGCTATTAGTCGGATTTTTTTACGTGTGGTTTCATTTTGTAGGCCTCATAAATACCTAAAAATCGTATATGAAAAGTTTTTTCGTTCCTGCCAACACTTTCGATTGAATCCCAAAAAACACGTTTTCTCATTCTTCGTTGTCAAATAAGTTTTCCCCCAAAAATTGGTGTACCCATTTTATGCGTCCATGTTTTAAATACCCCTCGAACAACTTGCACCAATAAAACCAGACTTTACAGCTATTTCGGTTAAATTTGCTAATATGATTAGACTATAGGATTCAAATTCAGTTTTGGAGTTGAAATCAAGCTGAAATATACTATAGTGTAGGGTTAATTTCAATTCTATAAATGGCTTTGCATTTCGCTTATATTATTTATTATAAGAGACAGCCTTAGTTATGAAGCGTCTTCAACAAACTAATGAGTAGTAACCTCCGTAATATAGGCGATAGAACGCAAACGAAAATTGGAGTTTCAAACATACTTCAAATTCTAATTTTTATTAGTCAGTTAGTTTATACTTAGTTTCCAAGGTGACAAAAGTGTATTCCCGGTTCTTCAATCCGATTCGGACCCAAGGATTTCAGAGAACTACCCCTACTAAATAGTAATCATACTAAAACGATCGATTAGTATTTGTACATAACTTCACAATAAATATTCAGGGCTAAATTATGATCGGTTGCAGTTTTTTTATTATAAAATTTCAATTCCAGTCTGTAGATGTCTCAGTAAAAAGTAAAAAACGTCACAATGTATCCCTGAATTTTCATTGGGGAGCTAAAACAAATACTATAAAAGTCAATCGTATGTTGTTATGATAGAAGAGTACCACGCATAAACCAAAATGTATTTTTTACTTTTTTAGGGTTATCTAACAAATAGCGGGGATGTAAACCTGGAAAGAGTTCAGATGATAATGTTGGAACTAGGCAAAGTAGAAGACGAAATTTTTAAGAATAGACAGCAGCGTGAACTTCAGTTCAAAGCGAGAGACAAGGCGAAAAAAAGGAGGGACGCTTATAATGAACACAGGCCGAATATGACATTTTTAAGGGGAACACAGTTTGAGCCTCAGGTGACTATTTTTCATACTACAACAGAATTACAAAACATTTGAGACTCTAAACTGATATGTCAGAGATGGTTGCTGATGTCCACCAAAACCCATAGGCTATGCTATATATATTATAAATTCACCAACACAGGGGTATTTTCTACCTAGACGACATTGAATTTTTTAATAGTTGAAATCAATTGTTTACATTCATATCTAGTCATGATACAGTTTACACTCGTTGTTTTGCTCGTGTATTGGAAAAAACATATTTGCATACATTTTCCCTATTTTCCGCCAACTTTTTATTCTGGATATCATTATAACGTGACAATATACATCTTGTAAATCGATCAAATTCTAAGAATAAAGGTTATTTTCCTTGCATCTGACGAAAGCCTAACATAATGGCAGAAAAAGCAACTTTTTCTAAAAAATAATTCCATGAGCAGCCAAACATACAAACCAATTGAACCCAAATGCTTGATAGCTCTTCTCTTCCATTCAAACACATCCTGGTCTGCTTAAGGTGCGCTCAAAATTAACGAGAGGGAAGTCGTGTTTCCAAAAAAAATGTATACCCACTTGAAAATTTTCTATTGGAGATTACATGTCAAATTTGCCTTTTTTATATTTCTCTGGAACCATATGACTAACATTGCAACTCTGTATTCAGCTTGTTGCTGTTTATGTATTCTTTGATTTATAGAATAGTAGGGTAGTCAGTGATGAATTGACACTGTCAATCAACAACATAATGATAACAATTAATAATAATAAACCGTCTTTATTGATTAGATAATGAATTTACTATATTAGAAGTACAATACCAGTGGCAAAGTCAAGCTGTACAGGGCGTTTCACAACTTATCCGACAAATTTTAACCACATATGCTATGTTACGAAAGAAGTTGATTTCTCAAAAAAAAAATGTAATAAAAGTCCTACAGAAATCGAAATAATAAAATAATACAGCTTAACAGTTCACTTACTTATAAAAGCGGTTCAAAATTGTTTCCATTGACTGCAATGCAAGCCAGGGCGCGTCTAATCCAATTGCGGCGCACTAATTCAAGTACACCTCCTTCCTGCTGTGCCTGAAGGATCAAATTATCGGCAGCCACTGTGATTCGGTCACGCAATTCTTCAATATTCTGAACTGGAGTACGGTATATCTCGTTTTTCAAGTATCCCCATAAAAAGAAGTCCTGAGGATTTAGATCGGGAGACCGTGGAGGCCATACAATTGGTTCACCCCTTCCGAACCAGCGTATTTGGTATACTTGATTAAAAAAATCACGAACTTCTAAACGAAAATGCGGAGGTGCCCCATCGTGCAGAAATCAGATCCGTGCTCGGATCGCCAATGGCATATCTTCAAGAAGGAACGGCAAATCATTCCGAAGAAATTCCAAATACTGTTACGGTCCAATTAGACGTTCATCTACAATACCTGCCCACACGTTTAAAGAAAAACGATGTTGGAAGAGTGTCTGGACCACTGCGTGAGGATTCTCAAAGCACCAAACGTGCATATTATGAAGATTGGTTATCCTATTACGAGTCAAAATAACTTCATCAGTGGCCAAAATATCAGCTGTAAAACGGGCTTTTCTAGCATTTTCTTGCAACAACCACTCACAAAATCTTACTCTTAGGGGGTAGTCTATAGGTAGCAACTCCTGGACTCTCTGGACCAAAAATGAAACAGCATACACAGGACCGCATTTTAAGGGGTGTCTTTTTATGTAACATTTTCTCCTCGAGGGCTTCATTGAAAGATACACGTTGTTGAAGTTTAAAAATAAATAACATTTTTTTAATATCTTGAAAACCGTCAACCAGAACGAACTAAAATTTGGTATGTGGATTCAAAAGTCTTTACTTAAAATTAACCTGCACCAGTGGCGGAGCTACAGGTGATTAGTGGCATTTTTCCAAATAAAAATTGTACGCTACTGTTTTTGTTTTTCGAAATGCGCAATTTCTCGAATTTTACCTTCATTTCAAATAATTACTCTTGTGTTTTTACGACTTGTGAATCACTCGATTGAAGCTTTTCATTGAGAGTTCGTTCTGCTGCAGCTCTGTCTTTTATAAGAAAACTAAAATAAACTTGGATGTCTCCAGCAGACGCTTGCACTTTCACTTTTTGTATTTCACTTAAAAGATCCGCCGTGTATGTTATGTGTGACAAGGGTCCAAGTACCGATCTTTGTCGCATCCGAAAAACTGTTTAGTGTAGTGTCACAATAATACGTTTCCATATGAATAAACTCTTTTTATTGTACAATCATGGTACTATTTTGAACTGATGTAACTTGTCAGTAACGTGTTTTCGCATTTATTCCAGGCCATAGGCCAACAACAGACACTGACGAACGTGAAACAAGAAGCGCACAACATACGCAGGGCCGGCATGAATTCTAACATGGATGCTAAACTTAAAACCACTAACAGTAAAACAGCATTAGAGGCGATGATGTCTCCGACAGACTCGAAGGGGCAAAAGAGGAAGATTGAGGACGATGAAGATGATTCAGATGACGATCAAGCGCATGATGAAGTTCGGTTATGGGAGGACGGATTCAAAGACAGGTACTACGAGTCCAAGTTTGACGTGGGACCACAGCAATTAGAATTTAGGTAAGATTTCACTATTGTTTTTGTATTGACAGAAGGCTGCAATGTATCAAATTACTGAGATTTTGTCCTACAATTTACAGTGGAGCTACACCAACCATAAAATTAATGTTGCTAGATAGTAATGTATCATCTAAAACTGAACCTATATAGAACTGAAAGCTTCACTGTCATTCACTGACAGTTAGTAGTAAAGTCTGGCTAATAATTCCGATTTCCAAAGATTGCAGATTTTACAAAATGTATGAGGATACTAAAAATAAATATACACCAATCAATCAAATGCTCAATACCTAAAATGGCTTAACATTAAAAATTTCTGCAAATACCTAATCATGATTTTTTTTATAAGGTGAAAAATCATTTATTGCCATATCTATCTGCAATATCTTTTGTCGATGCTGACTATGATTTTTATGGTACCAGACACAAGCATGATTTCCATTTAAGCGCAAAAAAATGCAAGGATATATACGAAATTGAGTTTTAATCAAGGATTTCAACAAATTAGATTCAGACATGAAACAGCAAAATAGCGTAAACAATATTTGAATCAAAACTGAGAGACTTTGTTAGGATTGCAAATATGATAATGCGTCATTTCCTTTATCTCGTTTTACAATTCTTGGATAACATCGAGATTACTCTTCCTGGTACGTCCTTAAATCTTCGAAAGTTGCATTCAATATATCCGCACCAATTTCAATATTTTGTTATGAACCAATACAATACCTTATGTTAAAACCTACATTATCGTTGTATCTCCGCGCGGAAATGAGTAGGACCTTTTGAGTATAAACTTGCCCTAATTATGTGCAGGCACAAATTGAATTCAATATAGTTCTCAGGAGAACCTGAAACTAATACACTACGTTTATTAAACTAGCCGTGCATATCTGACATCAAACGTAAAACATTTGAACAGTTAGTCTAGTCAAATAATTGAGCTACTCGTATTCTACATATTCGGCTCTTCCCTCATTTGATCTACATTACGATAATCAAATGAATCCTTGTTAGCGTTAAACTAAGAGAAATATTTATAAGTATCACGTTTGAATTCTAGGAGCTCTTTTAAAAATCAACCTCGTTTTGCAGATATTCCGTCGCTTTACAATACGTAAGAGGGCTGTGTTGGGTCCTCAAATACTATTACCAAGGATGTGCTTCATGGAAATGGTATTTTCCGTATCATTACGCTCCATTCGCATCAGATTTCTGCAATATATCGGGATTGAGTACAGAATTTGAAGCCGACACCAAACCGGTAAGTATTTGAATATCCTAAATATCTGGTTATCAGTATAATCGTTATTCGAAATAATCAGTGGCGAAGCGTCCATGTAACCATTGTTACCATTGGTAACAGTTAAGAATCTTAAAAATAAATAATTTATGACTACTGTGAAATAATTTCATTCATTTATTTACCCAGCAATATGTACTAGTAATTCAGTAAATAGCAGATTAGCCCCACGAAAATAATGCGCCCTATAATACTGTCTAGATTTTGCGAACGCGATGAAGCCGACTCGCCTCGACTTGGTTGTTACCATTTTCGTTTATGGATACACTTGATAGCCCGCCGGGGACAGTTGGTGCCGGCTCGTGTCTGATCGCGGTCGCCTAAGTGCTTGGCCGCCGCGATTATTATGTAGGCTTGTTACCATTTTTTGTTTTGGTTACTCACTTCTCTCTCGTTAGCGTTAGTAATCTTTTTTTTTTTTATATATATCGAAACAGCCGCGCAGGCAGAAGCCTAAATGCCGGAACACCGCGGCTGCTATGATGATCCCAAAGAAATTTTGTTAATACGATTTTTGAACTGCCTAAGGTTAGTAGAACTGGGAAAAGCTTCCTCCCGTAGATTGTTCCACAATCTAGACACCCTCAGGACAAAGGAGCGGTCGTATCGGCCAGTTCTGGATGTACGAAGTTTGACACGGTTAGGATGGGACGCCGAAGTCAGGCGGGTCTGCCTGGCAGGCACATCGCGCGGCGGCATCATGGAAGAGAGCTCTGAGGAGCAAAGCCCGTTGGTGTAGCGATAGAAAAGAGCTAGATCGCCGACGGCCCGCCGGTGCGAAAGAGTCCCGAGACTGTCTGTTAGAGAAGAGTTATCGATCAGTCGGACCGCCCTTCTCTGGGCAGCAACGAGCATGGACAATGTAGTCGGGGCGGCAGCACCCCAAATGTGTGAGCAATACTCGAGGCTAGGCCTTATCTGGGCCTTGTATAGAGTGAGAAGGTCATGCGGAGAAAAGTACTTCTTAGCCCTAAACAAATAGCCTAGCTTTTTCCCAGCAGCTGCAGCTATTGAAGAGATGTGCTCGTGCCAGATCAGGTCCTCGGTGATCTGGACTCCGACCAACCGAAATGAATGGCTCTTTGGTAGAACTCGACCGTCCATCGAAATTGTATGAGCGCTAGGACGCTTTTTGTTCGTCAAAGTACAGTACTGTGTTTTTGAAGCATTGAACTGTACAAGATTGTTGCGTCCCCAAGCAGTGATAGCCTCCAGGTCTCTTGTCAGAGAAGAAGTCGTCGCTAGTCTTCCTTTTTCCAGCTCAGCGGCAGAGATCGGCCTGTCACTCTGAATTCCTGCATGCAGAGTGCTGTCATCAGCGAAGCTGTGGATTGGGTTGATCGTGCAGGAAAGGAGGTCGTTGATATGTAAGAGAAACAGTGTTGGAGCCAAGACCGATCCCTGGGGAACACCCGCGTTGACGTTGTGGGATGAAGAGGAGAATCCGTCAATTACGACGGATATCTTGCGGCCAGAGATAAAGTCAGCCACCCATCTGCAAAGCTTTTCTGGGATGCCGTAGGATGGAAGTTTGCTCAAGAGGGCAGCGTGCCACAGCTGATCGAACGCTTTCGTGAAGAGCAACGACATGAGCCTCACCATGAGACTGGATGAGTTTACTCCACAGTTGCATGGCGTAAGCTAGGAGGTCCCCTGTGGATCGTTGGTGCCGGAAACCGTACTGCCTGTCGCTAATCAAGGTGTGACGTTCGAGGTAGTCCAGAAGCTCGCGATTTATGCACCTCTCCATCACTTTACTTATAACAGAAAGCAGAGCTATAGGCCTGTAGTTGTAAGGGTCGGTTTTAGATCCTTTTTTTGAGATGGGCTGTACATGAGCAAATTTCCAGTTTTCTGGGAAAGTGCCGGATTCATAAGATATCTGGAAGAGACGCGAAAGAACTGGAGCAAGCTCAGCTGCACATCTCTTCAGTACAATGGCAGGAATCAAGTCCGGACCAGAAGCTTTGTTGATGTCGAGCGACAAGAGCACCCGTCTTACGGTCTTATGCCTGAATGTTACCTCCCGCTTAGTGTGGGGAACCCTTTGAATTGACGGCACTTGGGCGTTGGTGGGGACGTCCATGGTGGAGTTGGCAGCAAAGATCTTGGCTAGCACTTCCGCCTTGGCCTTTGAGTCGAGTACAATAGTTCCATCCTGACACGTAAGTGGTGGAAGGCTACTGTGTGAGAAGTTCTTTTCAATCTGCTTGGCCAGCGTCCAGAAAGACCGACTGCCATTGCGCTGCGACATTACCCTGTGCCTAACTTTTATATCATGCTGGGTTTTGGCATTGCGAACCGCTTCGTTATATTTGTTTCTGGACTCGACGTCGGCTTGTCTGTTCTCTACAGTGGGGTTTTGTAAGTAGGTTCTGTGGGCCTTGATCTTCTGCTGGCGAGCAGTGTCACACGATTTGTTGAACCAACCGTTGGACCCTGGTTTAGGAACTTTCACTGTGTGAGGGATGTATTCCTCCATTCCGACGTGGATAATTTCGGTTATTGAAGAACAGACAGTCGACGCATCCGCGTCAGCGAAACAGACATCTCTCCAAGGAAAGCTAGAGAAGAAGTCTCTGAGCCCCTCCCAGTCGGCTTGTCCGTAATGCCAAGTTTTGCGCCCTGTGCGAGTTTCTGCTGCCACAGCGGCTTCTGACCGAAACCTAACCTCCACAACACCGTGATCTGAGTTACCCAGGGGGGACAGGACAGCAGTGCTGTAAGGGGCAGGATGCGTGGTCAGAAAGAGATCCAGCAGGCTACTGGCGTGTGACGAGACGCGGGGGAAAAAAGTAGGGCTCGTCACCAGCTGGGTCAGCCCTTGAGTAAGAGCGAACGCTTCGACTGCACGACCTGCTGCATCGGTCTTATTTGAGCCCAACCAAAGCTCATTATGGGCATTGAAATCACCGAGAAGAACTACCTCTGAAGCGGGGTGATTGATGTTCAGGAGGTCGATCTGGACGGCGAGGTATTCGAGTAGGTCATCCCAGTTATGGTTCGAGGGAGAGCGATAAAGGCAGCAAATAAATTTGGGTGATGTTTTGAAGTTGAGGCGAGGCCACAGAATGTCCTTCCGGTCTGATTCCAAAGAAAGATCCCTGGAGCAGGAAAGACTGCTGCGGACAAAAGCCACAACTCCCCCGTTCTTTCTCAGATTGGAGTGCACCTCGTAGTTTGGGAAGTTGAGATGGTTAATCGGTGCAGTCTCCGAGATTTTTGTCTCCGCCAAGAAAAGCACGGCGGGACGATTGGATTGCAGGTAGTGATGAACAGCATCAACGTTGCTGTTGATCCCGCAGATGTTCGAAAAACAAATTTTATCTTCGATGTTGTTCCCTCGAGCCCACCCTCCACCCGGACATTCCGAGAGTGGAGTGAGTTTACGTCCGGAGTTTTTAGTGCTCGAGGGATCCATCATCATTAGTTTCTTTGTTTTGGTAGATAACCGCTGCATAGCTTAGGTGTGGAAACCTGCGGACATTTATAAGTCACCCTGGGAAAAGCTAGCGGGTGGTACTGCCTCGGTCGACTGGTCCTTGTCTACCACCTTTTTACGTGTTAGTGATGTTAAATAGACCTAAAGTGGCCCGTTGGCGGACTTGTACCGCCACCCGGCAATCGGTACTGAGGTATTCCTTAACGCGTGCACAATCACTTGGACGGGAAGAAGTTGTATACTGGATACAACAACTTCTGGAACAAGCATTTGCCACGGCCCTCGCTCAGTAGGGGCTATCGTTTTGGTTGCCAGCTGTAGTGTGCGTGCAGTTAAACATGGATGAGTGTCGCTGCGTAATCGATTATCTACTTGAAAAGTCATTCTTGTATAATTTTGAAGAAAAAAATGAGATCATTGAAAATGGAATACCAACTTATTTTAGAAACGTCTACTGTTTTTCGGAAGGCTTGAATTAGTCATAGCATAAGACGATGAGGTTTATCAAGTGCCGCAGACGCCCAGTCATCAATGTTTACCTTAATTTAAAAAAAGTTTAAATACAATACCTAAAATAAGCAAAAACTTTTACATGGGAGGGTCAAAATAAAACCTTTTCTAATAAGATTTTTCTCATATGGTTTTGGTAACAGTTTAGGAAAAGTCACGCGTCGCCACTGGAAATAATATCCTGCTATGTCCTTCTCACTTTTTATGTGTGCTTCTTAGTCTTTTACTCGGTATAAACTAAAAATTAATGTTGAAGCTTCTTGAATTAGATCATACTTTATGGCTTTGTAGTTGGTTTGAAAACCCAGTTTATATTTTTTACAGTTCAATCCATTGGAGCAATTGATGGGTGTGTTTCCAGCAGCTAGTAGTAAGCACGTACCTGGAGTATGGGCCGAGCTTATGTCTGATCCGGTAAGTTGTTGAAACAATTTATGTATGAATACTGATGATGCTTGAAACCATAATTGAAACTCAAGCACCACTCAACGCTTAAACAACTATAAGTACAAGGCTTTATCTGATTATCTGTAAGTTGACAAATATATCATCAACTTACCTATTGTATGCTGCTCCTTTAAAACACGTTAAATTATCAGGGAAAATATCTTTACAAAGGTCACATCGCATGCATGCTCAAATCTATAATTCTTGAGTCTCAGTACATTACCATTTAGTACATATTTTAGAGGTAGTGACAACCCTTCACTCATTAATCTAAGGGGTATTTAACAAGGACAAAAAAAATACAGGATTCTTTTCACTTTTTTAATAAATAAAATTGATAATAGCAACAATATATAAAAAAATATAATAAATGCCTTGACCTCAAAAATAAGTAGATACTACAATACACTTCTCCATCCTCCAACACCAGTCCTTAAACCAGCCAAATTTTACCCGGGAGTGTGGCACACTCAAGCCCTCAGAATGTCCTCATCGCTAGAAACCCCTTTTCCTTTTAACTTCATTTTCACTTGCCGAAACAGTGTAAAGTCGCAGGGAGCAAGATCTGGACTGTAAGGAGAGTGTCAATAAGTTTCAGTCCAGAAGTGGTCAAATACTTGGTGTTGGCTTTGGCGCGGTGAGCTGGAGCGTTGTCATGGTGGAGGTACCAAGTGTCTATTCTTGACTTTGGCCCCAAGTTTTTCATAGACTCTATGACTTTAGGCAGCCACCATGTACCACTTATCTGTGACTTGTCTTCTGTGTATCCAAAACGACACGCTCCACAATCCAGCTCTGCTTGAAAAATACCGCTATAATTTTTTTCTTAACAGATCGGGATTTTCTGACGGCTATGGTGTGTCCTCATCATGAGAGACCCAGCCTTTGTTTTGAGCCATGGTCGGCACATCGTAATAAGAGAGCTAAGTCTCGTCATCTGCCACGATGCTGTTCACATACCGAGACTATCTCTTATCAAAGATTTTCAGCATCTTTCAGCAGCAACTCGTACGAAGTGTGTTCCACTATGTGGTACCCAAATAGAACAAAGTTTCCTTACGTGTAAATGGTCATGCAGAATTGAATTAATTGTTGGTGCAGGCATCCTCTATATCTTGGTATGTCACTCTCCGGTCTTCGTCAAGTATTTTCTCCACAGCAGTTTTTCTCTGCTACTGACGTTCGCGGCCTTCCTTCCCTCTCAGCGTCCTCCAGAGTGAAATTGCCCCTTTGGAATCCTCTGTACCAGCTGAATATAGTCGTACGATGAGGACAATCATTCTTTGATGCAAGCGCCATTTCTTCTAAGCCCTGGTCTATGCTTAAACCACGCGTAAAGTTATACCGTGAAACTGCCCATATCTCACTACGTGACCACGATGCCACAGTCCGCACTTGACACTGTCAATACGAATGAACAAATAAATCAACAGACGTGCTGCTGGCGGCTACTATGCACTCATGGACATGTCTCAAAATGCAGCCTCCTGCGTCCATTTGTTAAGTAATATTGCAAAACTTTTATAGTACCCTTTGCACTTATGTGCGCACGTCCTTTGTCTGGCCTTTGGTGTTACGAGATATCGGAGACGCCGCTCGATCTCGAGTGTGGGCCGCAGTGTCAGAATTTCCAAAGATAAAAAATTCAAAATTTGCTCACTCGGCTAACAATAAGATCCTGATCAGGATCACCTAAAGTGTATGTATACATCCCACCCTCAGATATATCCCCGGAAGCAATGGTAATTACCTTTGTCTAGCTCATTGCCGTGGGCATTGAGGACCTTGGTAGTCATTAGTGAGAACACAGAAAATTTGTATCGAGATGCCAAAAAACTCACCACTTAGGCTCGCTTGAACCTTACGCCTAAGCTATTTGATGAGCCAATCAGCGTTACATGTTAGATCGATCACGAACAAAAGTAATAGTACGGTAAACAAGAGCATGTGTAAATCAGCAAATCCGTATTTTTAACTCGGAGAATCGACAAGCCCTATAGCATTTAACAGTTTATTTTTCGATCTGATTTTGTTATGTAACCGCTAAGGTGTGAAAGATCCTCTTACCTATTTACACTGCTACTTATACATACCATTTCCATTATTTATCGAATATCCTTTTTATTACTTAGGACTCACCAATAATAGACTTCTACCCAGAAGACTTCAAGATCGATCTAAACGGCAAGAAATTTGCGTGGCAAGGCGTCGCTTTACTGCCGTTCGTCGACGAAACGCGTCTTTTCAAAGCTTTGGAGCCTTACTACAAGAAACTCAGCATGGCAGAGCGTAAACGCAACATGCGTGGCGATGACAGATTATACGTCTCGGTTAAACACAAAGGATACGATATGCTGAGTGGACTGTATAAGCAGAAAGTCGAAGCTAACGCTGAATGTGCTGTGTCTCTAGATGGCATGAGGGGAACTGTGTTAATTTCGGAAGTCTGCGTAACATCTGGGGGGTAAGTAACGCAACAATTGGTGAAAGTAGTGCAAAATTAAGTACTCGTGTGCAGAATTCAACACTATGAATGCTCGTCCATCCATTATTCCGTTTCTATCTACAGATTCCGTAATAAACTTACAACATCACATATTTGAATATTGCTAATCATGCTATCCCGCAAATCTATGTCGAAAATGAGTTCATGCTGTGGCTGCATTTTGTTGGCACTATCCATATGTTAGTATTATGTCAACTAGTTCATTAATTTCGTAAACATTGGCCATTTACGCAACAAAATAATCAGACAAATGAAAGTATACAGGTTTGCCATTTTAGGAGAGTTTTAGTTGAGGAATTTTGAGAATATGTTCTGGAAAAAATCACACCTTTCGGGGTTCTGGGAAAATTCTGTCCAATCCATCTGGCAACGCTGTGCCTTGACAGATCCGCCATGTGGACAGCTTCTTAATAGTCTAAGATCCGGCCACTTGAATCTGCAAGTATCTTTTTTTATAAAATGTCTATGAATTTAAATAATTGCAGAATAGATTACAGCAGGGTTGCCTTTTTATCTGTCATCATTTTTCATTGAAGGGGGAAAAGGAGAAGACTTACTGCATACTGTAGGTGTGGAAAAATGCGGATTTTCTTAAGATACCCTGGAAAGAGCTATATGTTGATAAATAGTTATATTGATGTTGTAAACCGAATGCTAAAATCTGGTATTTTCCCCGTGTATAATACACAATTTTTTTCGGTGACTGGAAAATGACGATTTATATTGAAAAATTATGTTATTACAATATTTAAGTCAGAAAATTATCGATGTGAAATTTGAATTTTGAAATTAGTAGGCTATGTTGTACTTACAATATATAATACTAATAATAAGACCTGCGTTTCTAAGGAAACTTTTAAAGTAATCAAATAGCGGTCAATTTAATGTTGCCATTTGATTTAAAAATTGTACACTTTGTGATTGTTTAGAAGTTATTTTTAATACTATGAAGTAAAAAATGTCTGACTCCGAGTCACAAAAATGATTTCCAGTTAAATCGCGGAAAATTTACGAAACCGCGTATTCAATATCCGGGAAAAAGTACTCATTTTTTTCCCGGGGGAAAAAATCATTTCATAAAAAGTGGTATTTTGTTACTTGTCAACAGAAATAAAATATCAAACTTTTTTCCCGTCACAGAAAAAATGAATTTATCGGGAGACGAGGTGCCAAAATGAGGAAAACAGTAATGTAAAACTGAAGCGTAAAACTGACAAACCTTTATTAGGCTGATGCTTTTATTTTGATATGTTATATAATATATATATATTTGTCTTGTTCCATGTTGTCTTTTCCTTTTTCCACCTTATTGAAGTTTGATACTAACGCTCCAGGCAAGGCAGCCATTGTGCACTTGCTGAAATTTATCAAGATTGAAAGAATATTGTGTATTCAAAACGTGTTTTCTTTCAGCGTTTTGGAGTCGCCCGTAAAAGATTTGGCACCTTTGACGGACAACATAGTATGCTGCGTGAGGTTTCGCGACCCCAAATATGCCAGAGGTTTCGTATTTCCAGCTAGAAAACTCAAAGGCGCCAAGGATCCACCTAAAGTGCTGAAACCTGAAGACTTGACACCCGATCAGAACAGGAGATGGAGACCTCAAATCGGAATGGCACCTGCAACTCAAAGGTAGGCATATGCCACTATAGGCATTCTATAACAAATAACTTTGAAACAAAGTTACTCTAACAGGAACTCTGTTGTAAATGACAGTTGACCCATTTTGTAAACACTGCACAAACAAGTTTTTTTTGTAGTGGTCAAGTTATGAAAAGGCGGTGTCTGGGCACACTTAGCCTAGGATTATTTTTTTCTACTAAAAGTTCCGCTTAATGCTGGTATTGTTGTTTTCAGAGCATATTTAGACCCTGCCGGGCATAGAATGGTAAACCATCACGCGAAACAACCGGGTATGTACAGTAATATGCCTCCTCCATCAGGACTAGACAATAGAAGAGGTGAGTGAAGAAGCATTTTGTCTTTCTTACCTTCATATTATCGGGTAGAGTTTGTAACTGTTGTCACCAAACCGCACCTTTTAATGAAATGATTAAGCATTTCATGAAACATTATTATCTATTGGCCAGATCATGATGTGCGTTGACCACATCAATGATAACAATTACAATTGTTTATCCAGATGATTCACTACTACCTCATGGGTTGGTCAAGCTGATTCGATAAAATCGTAACATAATTACACTAATTACCAAGTGAGGCAATGGAAGCGCTATGTTTGCGTGTCAACATAAAGATGTTTTTCGAAGTGAAAATTCTAATAATTCTGTTACTAATAAGGAAGACGAAAAGACTACTACAGTCATTTTTTACAATTTCTGTCAGCCGTAAATACGAGAGCTGACGGTGACTTGGGGCTATTTCCGGTGCTCTGGTGGAGAAATTTGTCTGCGGCCCACTGTCCGATTCCGTGAATAGTTCACACTCTGAGTTGCGGATTCAAAGGGTGCTGGGGTAGTTTTCGTAAGAAATTGGCTCCCTTGGTGGTTCCTAGTGTCCGAGCTTTTTTCTTACCCTTTTGGGGATTTAACCGTGCAGATAATTACACTCAAGGACTGCCTGCAGGGTTAGTCCAAGGCGAGTTTGAGTGGGACTCACGCCTGGGAGGGGCAGTTCCCCCATTTTTGGAGAATCCTCATTGTTAGAGGGCTCTACCCTCCCATTTTACCCTCCGGTTTTAAGGTAACATCTGATACTTCCCACCAACGGTAGCCGTTCGGAGAGTTTTTTTAATCTTAGTTATTTTCTGATAATCATTTAGCTAGGGGGTAATACATAAATTCATTCTTGTTATCCTGTCCTCCAAGACTTCTCCTTAATTTTTTTATTTTTATTTATTTGTTTTTCTTTGTCCAATAAATGTCTGTGTACCTTGTGAGTTGGTATTTCTTTCAACATCAGAATTCCAACAGTGATACTTGTTGTTATTTCATTTCCTGGTTTTTGGAAACTAGGTGGCGCCCAAATAACTATTGCATCCAAAAACCAAAGTATAAAGAACCTCACCCTGAGGGGGCTCATAGCTACCAACTCAGCACATAGTTCATTTGGGATAACAACATATGATGCAGTAGGGTATACACCACCTCAAAACGAAAGCTTGCAGCCTCTTCACTGTTTCATTCAAATCTTTCCTCCACATGCCATTGTGCTCTTATATTTTTTGTTGTTTTTGATACTTGTTATATTCACTTCGTTTATTTTTGTGAGTTCCTTTCTGTGTTCTATATCCTGAAATGCAACTAGATCGTTGCAATTAACCACTTACATGAGCCTAAAAATACTGCAAAACTTTTAAAAATTACCACCTTCTGAAGCTGTTGTTAAAATGCGTGGTAATATTTTCACTTAGATGAAACCACAAGTGAAAATTCAACTTACATGAAGATTGAAAAACTTTCGCTTTTTCTGAACATTGAGGTTATTGATTTACGCAGGACACGCCACGTTCTATCACAAGTCACTACAACGCAGCTAAGTTCTCTGTTTTTATTTTTATAAAGCACCCATTTTGGTTAACCCAAATACCAACGTATAAACCTTAGACGAGGAAAGAGAGAGGACACGCCATGTCCGCTTTAAAAGTGTGCCCAGTCAGACTCCAGGCTGTCAATCCAGGGGCGTATCGCCTGGGTTCAGTACCATCTTACAGAAATAAATTTTGCACTTGAGTGACGCTTAGTATTTGTCTATTTTATAGTTTCAATTTGAAATATCTAAAAAAAAACGGAAGAAAAATGATACTTTCTTCGTAGAAAAAAGTAAATTTATTATATTATTTACAAAGTATATTTTTATCGGTAATTTCTAATACCACAGATTCAACAAGTTTTTTCATTAATAATATTTTATTATAAAAATGAAATAGAACAAATCGAATGATCTATATTTTATTGTATAATACATTTTCTAGTTAATTTATGTGAAAGCATAACAACAGACTAAGTATTCCATAAAAATACTAAACACCCAATAAATATTGAGCAATATAACTAAAAAATAAATTATTTCATTTATGAAAGTGTCAAATCTCACGCAGAGTAGGTATATTCCCTTTTTTTTATAAAAAATAAACATGTAGTTTACACAGAAACATTTATTGAGTATGACATAGCGTTATAATATTATGGTACTTTAATTATAATTATTACAGTGTAAATTTCACTTATTGGTAAACATGATTATAATCATATATGCCTTTATTGAGAGCATATTTGTTCAAAATGAATAACATAACTTGAGTGTGTTGATTGCACATATTATATTGTGATTTAAAAATAATATATAAGATATTTATTGTTATTTTATATTGAATATTTTTTTTTTAATGAACATTCAGTATGAACTGAGATATTTTATTGAAAATAATTAGAATCAATATAAAAATAAAAAAATTCCAGTTTTTCTATAAATTCCCACTTAATGAAATTCCCATTGTCATCTATTAGTAGTTTTCTTTCCCCAAAAGCATTTCTTATTAATTTTATCATATGACTTGGATCATAAAAAACATAAATGTTGTTACCATCTAAAGAAAAATGTGTTTTTAATGAGTCATAAAAATTATTGGTTCCCAAAGTATTTGCCACTGCAATATTTGAAGGAGCACCATCAAATGTAAGCGATACAACTCGTGCTCCTGTAGCAGAAACTAATTGTATGCACTGTGAAACAAGTACACTTTTTTGATTTCCATTCAAATTATCTACAAGGAAATAGCCAACTGGCAGCTTCCAAGTTCCATTAATGTTAACAATCATCATAACAAATACCTCTTTGGCCATAAAGTTAGAATCATCTTCTAAATCAATGCCATAATTGACATATCCATGAAATTTTCTACCATCCCATTCAAGATGCTTCCGAATGGACATCTCATCTATAATGAGGCTTAATAGTACAGGCTTATCCGAATATTCTACATTTTTCTTCAAAACATTAATTGCCTCACTAGAGAAACCTGGTTCAGCATTAATGGTCTTAAACCATTTTCCTATAGTGCTTCTATGGGGTAAACAGGTTGGTTTCAAAAGCATTTCGTACATAATCATATCCTTTTGGGGAGAAAAAACACAAAGTAATTGCAAACTTTCGCAGTTCTGGAGAATACTGATGCTTTTTTCCCAACTTACGCTTTTGTAATTCTTTGGTAATTTCTGGCATTCTTCAAGCAGAACTGAGCTTTCAGAAGATACCAAATTATTTTGTTTTAAGGCTTTCACTACTTGTTTGAGAGAAACAATATGTCTTTTCAGTCTTCTCACCCGCTGATTCAAAACTTTTATTTCTCTCGATTTCTCTTGGCTCTTTACCCTTTCTGCAAAAAGCTGTCTTCTAGGATGCTTCTTTCTGGGGGTGTCTGGATCTTCTTGGGGAGGATCATTTTTCCTAGATGTCGAAGCTGTAGGTGTAATAAGCTGTCTAGATCTTGGATGTGGTCTCTTTGTTACCTGCAATCAAATATATCTCAATTACATTAATTAGTCCTCAACTTAATTAGTATTTTCATTTTTATTTCAGATTATAATAATTATTGGTAGAATTTCTCTGTGAACTGAGTAAATGAATAATTTGTTTTGTAAATTTCTTATTATGTTGGGTTGTGTTAAATTACCTTAGTCTGTAGGTGTTTTGGAAGTTCTTCAAAGATTGTAGGGACTGCATCATCCAAAAGAGAGGTTCTGTTTCCAACTTTGTAAAAAGCATGGATTTCAAAATGCTTTGAACAGATCCTACTATTTTTTGTGGGAAACCAGTCAGCTAGATGCATATTCATCAGCCAGATACCATTTCTTGTTGGATCTTTAAGACGAAACCTGAAATACAATGACAACAATACTAAACTAACTTGAGATTGAACATATTTGAAAATATAATAAATAAAAAAATATCACACCCGCCACTGGCAAATGACCGCCATTCAATCATAATAGTGATATAAAATTGATAAATTCAAAACAAATCCTGAATGAAACACATGGCTATAACTAATTTAAATTATGCATTCAAGTGAAGTAGTACTTATATCACTGAAATAATATTGTTGCAGTCGTTTAAAATGGAGTTATAAAGTAATTAAGGTATTTACGTTATCAATACAACTAAAAAATTTACCTGTGAAAGGTTATTCCTGGCACTTTATTCTCACTGCGATTTTTGCAACTAAAAGCCGAGCACAACACCATTCTTATTGAATAAAAAAGTCGCAGTCTTTAATACACAATAGCACAGAAACACAGAAAAAAAGGCTTGGAGTCGGTTTCAAGAATAGGACCCAAATAATGGCGTCTCTTCAATAATTGGGCACACTTACTGGGCCGGTCTGTGAATGCGCGTTACGACTCCACTCTCTTTCCTCGTCTAAGGTATAAACATTTATTTTTTTATCGGAATGTCTACCACAGGCGATCCTGCGCTTTGTTGCTTTTGCGCGGTGCCATCTTAAAAATTGTAATGTTAGCTTCGCGCGATTTCTGACTGGTTTATTTAAACTACATAGAAGACGCTGATTGTTTGAAATGTCAAAAATCTTTGCTCATCATTCTGTAAACTTTTCTAGCTGTTGGACACAACTCCATAGGACTTGTATTTGATGGAAATTCATGTATAAAAGTGGGCTGCTTTGGAGAAATCTGATAAACTACATCTAAAGCAGAAAACCAACAGGCTCAAGTTGATATACACAAGTCAAATGATTAATAAGATAAATAATATCTCTCACAAAGCACATTACGTAGGCCTGCAGTTTATCTCTTCATTAATGCCTGGATTGCAGGATTGCAGTTACCCCAAATGCGATAACTGATTTGTGTAATAAGTAGAAATCTTAATGTTTGACCTTTTTGTCTAAAATGCTGTCATTTTCTTTGGGACGAAATGAGTAGGTGTACATGGAAAATATCATAAGAAATGTCGACACTGTGGTTATATGATGTATGTACAGAACAAATTACATATATGAAAGCTATGTACTTTGATTTTGATGTCATAATTGATAGATAATGCTGCCCAAAGATTGGTGCAGTGGCGCCAGGGTTACAAGCAATAAACAAAAAGACTTTTAAATCGTCGGTTTTTAAGATGCTGATCATTTAGAAAGAATATCTGCGTATCTAGCTTTTATTGTTACCTGAACTCACCTCTCATTATCATTCAGCTTTAAAATTGAGTGTTAGTATGTACATCTAATATGCAAATAGATACACTTGAGTGCCTGAAAGGTAGTGAGTTGATCTACTTGGCTCCATTCTGTTTTCTTTCGTGATCAACATATCCTCTGATAATTCGATTTTTAGAGGCGATTTTTGTTTTCTCCAGATGCCAGACGTGTTCATCCATTTTTTACTGATTATCAGGAGAAATCGTCATTATTGAGCACAATCCTGTAATTAGGAGTATCTCCTTCCAGATGTAAATAATAAAAAGCACCTATGTAAATAATGAATAGTGTATTCAGTTAATTTTGTTATGTCATAATGATAACAGATTTTTATTTTATATTTCGAAATATTTGAAAACAATTTGAGGAATGAGCAATGTTGGGCCTCAATAAGCCGCATAATATTGGAAAATGGCTTTCAGTGTTACCAGGAGGAAAATCAAACCAAAAAACATTTGCACATTACTCACTCCATTACAACTTCTGCAATATGAAAATTCTGTTTGCAGTAACGGAGTTACCTCAAAGCACGATACCATATGATAGGTGATTGTGAAAGATGCTAAAATACCCAACCCTCAGTGTATGGCCACTAAGACATTGGATTTTTGTCTAAGTAGGTACACCTGAGCTTTACTGGTACTGACTTTGATACCCAACTGTCAGATGAAAAAGTTGTATGGTGGGTTTTGCTTTCATTGAGAGACTTTTTTTTAGCAAGAAACTAACGTGTAGCCTGTTCCAAGCTTTCCACATCCGAGAACAGATCTAAATGAATATCATCAGCGAATAGAATACACGAGCCATTGATAATATTCGGGGGCAGATCGTTGATGTAGATAAACAACAGTACTGGGCCAAGCACTGAGCCCTGCGGTACACCATTTGTATTCAAATTTCCTAAGAAGTATCTGCATACTAACGCAGTCAAAAGCTTTTGTTAAATCGCGCATAGCAACCATAGTACCTATGTGGTTGTCAGTAGTATTGTCAAATATTTCCTCAAGCTTTGATAGTGGTGGAGTTTTTCCGAAATCCAATTTGTAAGTCAGAAAACATTGATTTTTTTCAATAGTTAGTTAGCTTTTCTTTCAAAATGATCTCAAATATTTTACCGATTAAAGCGATAATTACAATCGGCCTATATTTGCCAGGGGAGTCACTGCCTCCTTTTTTAGACTGATATTATTTTCGATTTTTTTAAAGCATAGGGCCAAACACCCTCCTGTATACGTTTACTGTGCAAAACAGCTAGTGGTTCTGCTAAAAGATCCACACAACTCTTCAAGATGGCGCTGTTTAGTCCATAATAATCTAAAAAATATGAATCTTTAATGAGTAAATTGTCTTCCTGACATCTTGAGGAAGCGTTGGATCAATGAAAAATGGAAAATATGGCATGGTTACTTTTTCTAAGTATTATTCTGCATCATAATTACAGGATTTACTATTTTGTTATCCGGAGATGTGAAGAATATGTTTGCTTCTGAAGTTAAACGGGTTTTAGTAGTTTGTTTTTGTTTTCCGCATTGACAATGTTCCAGATAGATTTATTTATATTATTTCAGCTTTCAATTATGTTAGCGTAACAATTATTTTTTCCTCCTATCAATGTTTCGACTCACTTCAAGCTCTTTACGTATCTAGTAGCGTTAAATATTGTTTTAAGTTCAATCGTCTTCTTCCGCAACTGACGCAACCTGTCGTTATACCAGTTAACTGCAGAAGTTATTTTTCAGTGGAAAACAGTCCACAAAAATGTTGGCAGTTACAACTATCTTGAATGAAGCATAATGTGTAGAATGCTTTGCATTGATTGCTTCTACTAAGGCAGGTGGTGCATAGTGCTAAAGGGGATCCATTCTAGACAGATAAATTCTATGGCGTACTGGTGGGCTTGGTGCTTTGAAGGGGCAACCTCCCGAGTCCATTGATCTACCAACTATTATATTCTTCCTCTAAATCCTCCTACGCGCTGTACGTTGCATATAAAAACCATCAGTGACCATATCCAGCACGTGGTTCTTCAGAACATTCATGTGGACTCTTGCGCCATTATCCTGTGGTATTAGTAATAAAAAATTATACATGACTCGTTTGAAAAGGCCATTATTGATTTCGCACGATAATGGCTCACTTCTCATCTTAGGCATGTAATGTTCTATTTTACAACATCCCGATACTGATGTAATTTATTATTCCTCCTAATAATCTAGACCTGTTAGTAGTTCGCCTTCCGAGCAAAATTGAACCAATCAACCTGTCAATTGCTAGCAAAATAAGTTCCGCCAACGAACGAATCTAAAGCCCTTTTAATTGCAGTCTCTGGCGTGGTTGATGGGGACTTGAGAAGGGCGGGGGAAGGGCGGTAGGGGGTAAAGGTCACGTGGCGACGCGTGCCGCCAATCGCCTCTATTAAAACAAACAGCGGCTACAGGCGGACATGTGAAGGGTTGGACTGGCAGTATGCGGTTGTTTAAGGATGTAACGATTGTTTATTGTTATCCACTGTTTACCTCGTCTTAATTTCTACCAATCACAAACACGTAATTTTGAATTACAAATGGTTTCTAGATGGAAAAATTGTATGACAGCACCTGTCAGCAGTTCTTTCGAGCTTACCCGCAGCAAAACTTGACAGCTCGTGTCACCAAAAATTACAATACGTTTGATAACAAGTAATTATGGTCTCTTAGGACAGTGGAAAACGACGCTAAACAATTTTTCTAATTTTATTGTCAATAAATTTTGTAAGCTATGTGTATGCAAAATCATATCATGAAATAGCCTAATCAAATACCATTGGGTTGAAAAAATCGAAACACAATGCAAATTAATATTTTTTTATCAAAAAACATTCGTGCAGGTTGAAAATTCTCGTCTTCGACTCGGACTTTTGTTGCCACCAGCACCCATGCTTCTTGTTAAAATATTACTTAGCAACGTGTTTTTTCGATTTTTTTTTTAAATCAGATGCCGTTGTGGTATTACATACTTATGTTAATGTTGAACTATAATACTAAATTCCCACGTACCACAAATCCGAGATAAAATGAGATGCCGTAGTATCTTGTATGAGAATTTGCCACAGCTATGTTTCTCTTGCGACCACTGAAGAGGGCTGTTGTAGCTTTGACATGTATAGACGTTTTTGTGCAACGTGTAGCTGCTAAATGGATGAACCGATTGTGGTTTTCTTTTTTGTTTGAAATGTGGCTTAATGTAAAGTGCTCTTCTTTGATCACACTGCTTAATCAAAGGGATGCTTTTGTACTCGCTCTCAGGTTATAAAAGCATTCTATCAAATTTTCCCGCTCGAAATGTACGAGCCCCTTCCCACTTCAGTTGGCCCAACTATTGAAATCTTAGTTTTTTTCTTATCAAACACAAATAATAAAAATGTAGCAGGGTGTTATAGGTTTAAAATATTAACAATGAATATTTTGAAAATATATAGTAGAAAACACCAACTTTATCACTCCCTAATCAAATTTGCAGCATAAAAATAACACATGTTGCAATTACAGCATATCAACCTATTTTCATTTCAATGCAACATAAGTCTATAACGCATACGTGGCTGTAAAAAATAAAAGCCATGACAATTGTTTCTATTAATCACAGCTTTCAGAATACGTTTAAAATAGTTTTGGGTAGTTAAGGTTTTCAAAATGGGTAGAGGAAAGGTTATTAGTGAGAAAATTCGGTTACTGATAATTCAATTTTTTAGACTTATCGCGGTACAGTGTGAGAAATATTGTTAGAAGATATAACGTAACTGGTTCAGTTAATATTAAACCACGATATGTGAAAAAAGTAATATCACAAATGCCGACCGAAGAGCATTAAGAAGAATAATCGTGAAAAACAGGCGTGCCAATTATTTACAATTAAGTGCTCTGTCGAGTGACGCTGTTGGAAGGAGAATTTCGAGGTCCACAACCCATAGAGAGGCCCACAAACTGGGATTTAGCACTTGCAAGGTAAGTTTTCTTATAAAAAAAGTGAAGTAAAAACCCTAAAGTTGCACAACTTGTTTATAGGCCAAAGAAAAGCCACTATTAACTCCACTGCAAAAGAAAAATCGGCTTAGATGGACTAAAGAACATAGACAATGGACACCTCAACAATGGTGTGCAATACAATAGAGTGATGAGGCCCGATTCGGAGTTTGTGTTGGTGACAGTCGCAGTAGAGTTATTCGCAAAAAAATGAAGCATTCCATGTTGACTGTCTGAAGAGAAGAGTGAAATTTCCAGCATCCATTATGGTCTGGGGCAGTATTTCATCAAAAGGAGTAGTAAAACTTCATTTTATTGATGGAAATTTGGATACAAACAAATGTTTGGCAATTTTATAAAAATCGCTTTTACCAGTGATGGAAGAATGTTTGACATCCGGCCAAGATTTTGTGTTTCAGTAAGATGGTGCAGCGTGCCACACCTCAAAAAAGGCTATAAAATGGATGGAAGAAAATAAAGTACCACTTTTGAAATGGGTTTCTAGCAGTCCAGATCTGTCACCTATTGAAACTTTGTGGCACGAGATGAAAAAGGTTCTACGACAACATCCTGCTCGTACAATCACCGAACTGAGACAAAAGCTTCAAGAAATATGGGATTGTTTTACACCAAATTTTTGCCAAAACTTGGTTAACACTATGCCCCAAAGAATTTCAGCCGTAATAAAAAATAAAGGTGATGTTACCCAATGGTAATCTTTCAATTGTTGCTTTGTTAACTTCGCGCATTTATTCGCACATTGTTTATTTGTTCAGATGTTCTATTAGTTATAGGTCTAAGTGATTTCAAATATGTATTTTTTGAGAAAATAAATTGTTTTAGAAGTAAATAGTTTCGTTATGTTTAGTTTATAAAGGCATATTTTGGTACAAATCTTAAAGTGGGCCAACTGAAGTGGGAAGGGGCTCGTAGTAACCGGTTTAGACATGATGGGTAGCGTCGTTCATACCTAACGGTACTTGTCTTGTTTGGTTTCCCCATAACATATTTTTGTGTATATGTCCAGAAGCACTATACAGAATATCTGGCCGTGTTAAGAAAAAAAGTTTTGATGAAATACTTAATTGTGAATGTTTTCAAACAATTTTGCCGACGTGACATGACGTATTTTCAACTGCACGATTATGCTTCATTTGGGTGATCTTATGTTTATATATACTTTTCGATGCATTACAATTGTATGCTGTAATTACTAGATAAAAAAAGTTCAAGTTCAGTTATGTCAAACTTTTGATGGGGATTCATTCAGCTCAATTATAAATATATAAATGGCGTCAAGTAGGTTGACTCTATATTTCTCACGCAACCTCCATGAAGGAATATGTCAGTCAAACAGATCTAATTAGTCCATAGACATTATTTCCCTGCCGTACCAGTCGCGCGTCTGAATCCTAACTCCGCCAGACGTGACACTGTGATAGCGTAGACATACGTGTGATTCCATACCAGAACACTCATCACGGTAGTTTTCAGACCTAATGTACAGTGAAATCTATAATGTGCGAAATATGTTTAATAGGTTCGTAGAATTACCAATGTTGGGAGCGTATAAATGTGACCGCTTCAAATAATTGAGATAAACCCTCCCCGCCCCCTTACAACCTCCACCCCCATTTTTTTCCTCTAAACTTTTTTTCAAAAATGAAAAGTATCCTCTGAAGAAAAAAACGAAAGATGAACGATTTTTACTTTTTTCGTTTTTTCCCTGTTGCCACGGGACCGGTTCTCAAAAACTACATAGGTTTTGCGGCCTTGGCATAGTAGTAACAATGTGTTGAAATTTCATCGAAGACAGACCGACGGAAATGAGTGACCTGGTTTTTCGTGATGTACGTGTCATTTAACATCCAAAAAACGTAATATCTCATTTTCGAAAATTTTTGCAATTACAATACTTTCCGGCCAGTAAACGTAAAGTCCGACCCTGTTTTAACAGTAACGTCAATACCATTTGGAAATCCCTTACAAATCTCCGACTAACTTACGACCGGCCGTTGGCAAGGGATTAACGCCCTGAATTAATATTCCATTATTATCCCTTGTGTAGGAAGTTGGCTATGGTAAACTCACGATTATTATGTTTTGCAAATACGTCTAAATCCGTAAATAATTATTTATTGAAGGTATAGAGCCACGGATGGACTTATGTGCCTAATTGGACGCCGAAAAAAATTAGATAATGTACTAAAGCGCGCATGTGAACTGACAAACCATCACTGATGATATATGTTTAATATAGAGGAGGATTTTTTAAATATTGTGATTGATATATTCAAAAGACGACTCCGTCAGACGAAAGTAGGTAACAAGTGCATACCTAAATTAAATGAATGTGAAAATTAAAGGTATTCCAGCAATCAGTAGGTGTCCGTGCTTATGCCATCAGCCGCTCCGTTTTAAAGGCTAGACCTCAACACCTATTGTATGACAATTTTCGCTAATCGCTTTGTTTGAGATACAGATCAAACCAAATTTTAAAAATAACGTTCCTTGTTATCGAAAATGATATGTGAAGCTTCTTGATTTATAAAAAATGTTGAAAACCTCCAGATCCTTATTACTCCCTACTAAGATTAGGAATACAAATATTTGCTTCTTTGAAATAATGTAAATGAGCACTTTACAAAGAAACCTTGGAAATTCCATCCCTGGGGGAATATTTTAAACTAGGTCAGTTTGGAAGCAGGATTATGTTTTGTCTATAATTGTACCTTCTAATTAAAAAACATTTACAAAGAACTTCATCCTTGAGCAGGGATTGAAGGGGTTGAGTATTTCTATCACTTTACAAGTTAAGTTTATAGAAATTTATCTCGAAAACTACAAGGCGTATGAAAGCGAAATTTAGAAGGGAAGTAGGACTTTACGGACAGGACGTACTAGCTCAGAACGAATTTTGCGACATGGGTGAATTATGCGGGGCTAGAGCCAGATATATGCAAAGACGAAAAGATACTCATCCATGAATCACGGAATTTCTAAAACTAATACACCTATGGACATGAACTTCGGCAGGGAGACTAACATCGGCAGAACAATGGCTTATGAAAAGGGCATGTTAGCTAAGAATGGATTTTGCGACAGCGCCGGATTAAAGAGAGCTTGAGGCGTTTTCAGGTGTGTACGAAAGTCTTTTGTTTCTCTGCTGGACCTAGAGTTAAGCAGGGAGGTAGTTTATAGGCAGTAGATGTCAGATTTTGCTACAGGGCCGTATTAAGGGAGGTGTTACAGGTCACTCCCGAGTTTGTTTAAAATTCCGTGGAATGTTCTGTTAGATACCTAAAATGAGGTTTTTTAGAGTAGATTTGAACTAAGAATGACTTTTGTGACATGGGCGAAAAGTAAGAGTTGTCACAATTTTATAAATATTTGCTTTATTACACTTTTATACATAAATATTCACCTTTTCTGACTAGGGACTAGGAAGGTATTTTTAGTTGAATATAAGACCGAATATAGGACTACTGTTTGAAGACTTCCAAATAAGAGTTATTTTTCATCGAGTAAATTCCATTTCTTCCTTATTTCTACTTGCTACTGGAGTTGTACGAACTAGTCTTAGATAGCCCTATAGAGAATGATCTATGAAATTAGGATGTCGAGTTATCCACATGTAGCAAGGTCCTTTTCAACCTATTTTATCTTCGTACCGACTATGGTGTATTTGTAATGTATGACAACGTTTTGAAGTATTTTGAAGAGTGTTTGTAGTTTGATATGCACGAACAAAGTGAACTGAGAATAATCCGAGAAGCGACCCCTCAAATTTGTGTCTAAAGACCGTCTGTCACAATACAAAATTTTATTCTAAATTTCGTACAACGTGTGCTAAATTTCGTACAAAATTAAGGATTGTGTCAGACAGCATTTAGTACATAATTTTGTATGAACAAATTGCGTGCTAAATTTTGTACAAGCTGTTCTCAATAAGATAACTACTGCGCATTTGGAGCAGTAAAATGGCTGATATAACCTCAAATACTTTCATTAGTTGATGTTATCAGTTGTTTTGATAATTTTCGCGAAACTCTCCTGCGTATGCTGTTCTACTTATAGATTGAAAACTTGAAAGATGTCATGATCAAAAGAGCTGTGTGACATACTACTATATGAGGAATATGATTGATATATGTTGTAAAAAGCAAGGCCTATAAAAACAGAAAAGCCAAATAAGCTGCGTTGGATAAAATCAGAATGACTTAAGAACCAATTAGGCTTATAAGCCAGTGGATCCTGCACTAGAAGTTTTTTATTCATCATATGGAGCACTCATGCCCTGGTTTCTCTTACTTCGTATTCTCACGAGGTGGGCAGCTACAACGCAGATCGCTGGACGGAATAAAGTAGCAACCGCAAAGAAAAGTGTGGTTAGAATGACTGACGTGATAAATGACAGTTTTAAATTTACAGTTATAGTTTTTTCTACCAACCAAAATTTAGTACAAAAATATCTTTACGTGTCAGACAGGATTTTAATTTGTAAACAAATTGGGAGCTAAATGCATTAACGAATTTTTCAACGAAATTTGGTACCAAATTACGAACAAAATTTTGTATCGTGTCAAACGGCCTTTAGGTAACGTTGTTGTTATGGAAATGAGCAGTCGGATACTTGTTTAATGAGAGAGTAGCGTGACAGTCGGTGATAAAATGTCTCCCAAATCGTCTCGGATAGAATCAGACACAACGTTCATAGGAGCTTGGATATCACGTTATACGTGAACTGAATTCACTTTCCATCCCGAGCAGTCAGAGGTGACAAAAACTATGAATTTATCAACTTTATCTCTACGTTCCAATTTTGCAGTAACGTTTTGATGCTGTTAGAGTTTCATGTGGCCAGCTTTTCAAACGTTTTTATAATTGTTTATGTTTATAAATTGAAATAATGTAATAATCTCATTCACAAGGGACTTGATATGGCACGAACACATCTCGTCAATTACAGCAGTTGTTGAGAAAATGTCGGATTATTTTTTTAGGGCGGAGAGGTACTTTTCTGTATAACTCCGAGATAAGAACTAACCTCTAGTACTGCTCACATATTTAGGATGCCGCCTCCCCGATTACACATGTCCATTCTAGATGCTGTTCAGGAGGGCTGTCCAGCAGAGCGATGACTCTAGCGGATGACCTCCGGACATTTTCACACCGACGTGACGAACGGTCTGCAATCCGTCTTCTACCAATGTGCCAATGAGTTTTGCTTTTCAAAGCTCTCCTCCATGATTCATTCTGCCTGCTATCGCGACTCAGTCGAACTCCGTACATTCAGAACTGGTCAGTATGACCGCTCCTTTGTTTCTACGGCGTTGAAATGAGGCTGTTCTGCTTATCCCTAAAGTTCAAAAATCCTATTAACAAGGTGTCATTAATTCCTTTACAGTTCCGCACGGGTATCACGTATCTTGAAAGTGACATTATGCCGATTTTGTTTGACATTATGCTGTGTTTATTTTTGACATTATGTAGGTTTTTCTACAAGATTTTAGCTTAGCACTTAGTTGTACGTGTTGCCTAAACGTCATGAGGCTTGTTATCAATCTTTGGCTCTGATGTGATGTAAAATCTGCTTCTGAGATGGCATTACTGAAGCTCTAAGCTGTAAGTTGTATGTGTTGATGATAATTACATTGGGTTCTTGTCTCAAATACACTTAATTGAGATTCAAAGCTATACATTAGTTGCGCATCCACTTTATCTTATCCATTCTGGAAATTACATATACAGATTTACAGGATTTCAAAAATGAGAGAGATAAGAAATAATTATATCACTGTACACTGTCGAATTACAAGCCATATACATGATAACAGTAATTACACACAACGCGGGTGCAGTGATGATTTCTCGTAATTCGCCTCAGGTTTTCGTAGTTTATAACTTTGAACATAACCTCTCTTCAGAAAACAACATATAAATAACCCGCCATATTCGGCATATTCAGTAATGATTTTCTCACACAGCAAATATCACTGATTTTATACACTTGCAGACCAATACACATAATCATCCAGATGCGATCTTGCTATTCAAGCTACTTTCTTCTCAGAAATAAAAACTACAGACACGGATCACTCAACCTCACAAAAATTATGCAACCAATAATGTGTGTAGTTTAGTTGAGTGATTCCTCCATAGATGGACGTTCACAGCGATCCTAGTGAGCAAACGTGGAATGACTGTTTGCACCCTAAAAACTACCTAGTCTGCAAGTTGACATCTTATAGGTTTTTTTTTTGACGTTTCATAGGTTTTTTACATGATACCCGTGCCGGTGTCTCGGTATGTCTCGGAAACTAGAAATGCTACATAATGTAATAAAGCAATACACGTTTTGTTTGCTCCAGCTAACACCGTTTCTTAAATCTAGGACCTTTCACGAAGTAGAATAGTGTCCATGACCAATTCACTTTGATAAAGACAACCTCTTCGACCTGCCAATTCCGTACTTTAGATGCAGCCAGGCCTCGTCAGCCGCCACAAAGGATTCCAATCGCTCCCGGACAATACCGGACTTTCCGGTCTGGATTCTCGGTTTACAATCGCCTCGAGTGGCCTGCCTGCTTGCGTGCCGGTGTCAGGTCCATACTCACCAGACATTTGCGCTTCACTTAACGACTAGTTTTGAGGGGTTTCACGCCAACAGATTTTAAAGTAGACATTTTCACGAACAAAGTTGGGACGAATTTAAGTTGTATTGAACCTGTCGTAATATTGAAAGGCGATATCTTCATATCAGGCAGAGGTGTTGAATCGGATTGAAAATATGTTCTAAAACACTAACAGTACGATTTAAATTGTAAGAACGTATTTTATGAAATTTAAAAAATGATGTCAAATAGAATACTTACGTCTGTTTTCAAGTAGCACAAATTAAAACATCTTTATATACAAATTCCAAAATGCTCACGGTGGAGAACAGGGTTTGGAATTCTCCAAAAACAACTTCAAAAAGTATCTTAACTGCGCTTAACAGTTTTTAAAAAGTTGTAAAACAATACAAAGGCGAAGTGTGCGATGGGTCTGTACCACATTATTTTGCTCAAAAATCTACCTCCCCTGTATTAGTATTATTCATGCCATGATAACGCTATGAACAGGGTTGAAAAAAAGACAAGTTTTTTTTTTAATGCAAAATCATGTTTTTTTGTTTAAAACATTCAAATTTAGCTGAAAAAAACATCTTGATATACGTTTAAAACAGTAAAAAAAATTGAAAAACTATTGCCTATACAGGGTGTTCCTTAATGATATTCGAATATTCAAGGGTGTGAATCTACATGAAAAAATAATATTAGTTTGCTTTATAAACTATGGTCCAAAAATGTTTCCTTACAAAAACTCGGGGTGTTGAAGTTTTAGGAAAAAATGGAAATGAATTAATAGTTTCAGAACCGCTTCAGATATTTCACTGATATTTACGTAGTGAAAGTTAATAAAGTTACATATTTTTCAATGCACAAATAATGTTTAGCTTTAACAGTGGCATGCGTGCGGCTATTGACTTCGATATTTTTAAGAAAAAAATGGCACGCCAATGGTTTTCGTTCAATTTAAAACAAATGATCTCTCTTGAATTGTTTCCTTCAATGCACCATTTTTGAGTAAAAAAATAAAAACTGTTCTATTGTCCGAGAATATTAATGTAATAATTGAAGAATGCAATTTAGCAATAAATATCTAGTTGCTCTGGAATATGTCACTGGCTTTTGACATCTGACAAGTCTCTGTTTTTCAAATCTGTTCGCTGTGACATCTTTTTCATTATTTAGTTTTTATAATCTTGTTAATAATGGCGAATTATTCAAATGTAGAAATGGCGGAAATGCATTACGTATATGGCCTTGCCGACGGTAATGGTGAGCAAGCAAGACGGATTTATCACCAGAAATATCCCGATCGTGCTTTGCCAGATAGTCGAACCTTTTCTAATATTCATCGTCGTCTTGTTGAAACTGGTTCTGTCCGAAAAAGAACATCTGATGGTAGACCTCTAAGTGTGCGACACCTGAAATTGATCAAGCAGTGCTACACGAAGTCGAAGAACATCCTGAAACAAGTACAAGCAAGATCGCATGACACTTGAATATTTGCCATCAAATTGTTTTGTGAATTTTAGTGGATTTTTTGTTATATCCTTACCATATTTTAAGAGTACAGGCATTACTTCCCATTGATTTTCCAAGGCGTGTGACCTTTTGTCAGTGATATCTTCAAAAAATTACACAAAGTCCGCAATTTGAATCAATGATTCTGTTCACGGACGAAGCTAATTTTTCTCGAAATGCCATTCAGAATTTCCACAATAATCATTTGTGGGCAGAAGAAAATCCCTGTGCCGTAACCGAAACCCATTTCCAACACCAATTTTCGGTTAACGTATGGGCAGGAATTATTGACAACCACTTTGTTGGTCCATTCTTCTTGCCGGGATGACTTGACGGACAGACTTACCTCATCTTTCTTCAACAACAGTTGCCTTTGCTGCTTGATGATGTTCCGTTAGTAATAAGAAACAATACGTGGTGCATGCATGATGGTGCACCAGCGCATTTCAGTGAAGCGGTTCGTAATTATTTACAAACTGTTTATCCAAATCATTGGATTGGCCGCGGTGGGCACCAAGAATGGCCACCAAGGTCCCCAGGCCTCGACAGTTTAGATTTATTTTTGTTAAGACACTAGTGTACACAAGTCCCATTAACACTGTATAGGAATTACGAGAAAGAATAGTTGCAGCTTGTGGTAGAATAAAAAACACTCCAGGTATATTTCAACGAGTGCGCAATTCCATGAGAAGGAGGGCGGAAGCATGCATACTAAGTGAAGGGGACCATTTTCAACAATTTTTGTAATTATTTCGTTGGTTTTAGTGTTACGTTTATGTTGTCAGTTGTTCTTCATTACCCCTAATGTGTTTAATTTTTCCAATTAAATTAATAATAATTTTGCAAGTTCGACAATAGAACGGTTTTTATTTTTCTACTCAAAAATGGCGCATCGAAGGAAAACAATTCACGAGAGATCATTTGTTTTAAATTGCACGGTGAATTAAAAAAATAATTTTTATTTGGGGAAAAACCATTGGCGTACCATTTTTTTCTTAAAAAACATCGAAGTCATTACCCGTACGCACGCCACTGTTAAAGCTAAAAATTATTTTTGCATTGAAAAATATGCAACTTTATTAACTTTCACTGCGTACTACATATCAGTGAAATATCTGGAGCGGTTCTGAAAATATGAATTAATATCCATTTTTTTTCCTAAAACTTCAACACCCCGAGTTTTTGTAAGGAACCATTTTTGGACCATGATTTATAAAGCAAACTAACATTAATTTTTCGTGTAGATCCACACCATTAAATATTCGCATATCATTAAGTATAATAATAATATATAATAATGTATAATCTAGCAACGTTAATGAAGTTCCTTGAAAGTGTTATTACTATTTTTGATCCAGCTCTATCAGAGCACATCTCTAATTAAAATGTAGAAGTCGGGGAAAGACCGTTTGCCTTTGGGTAATTTTTTGCGTTGCAATCTCCAGCAGTCAAATGTGCGAAGTCGTAGCGTGGTGGTGTGTTTTGTTTTTTGTGCATTAAAGATGGACAAAAAAAGAAAGGCAATGACAGAGAGGAGAAAGGATCCCGTGTGGAAATATTTTAAGGAGATTGATGCCATAGCTGGCTCGTAAATAAATAAAAGAGCAAGATGTTTAACCTGCAATATGGATATAGTGCCACTGGTGAATTCGCAACCATTTAAAAAATTCTAGACAACTAAAACAAGGAAGTTTGTTAGAAAAACAAAATATTCATATATCAGATAGTTGTGATCCCGACAATGATGATGTTTCTACCGAACCCATTTCTTCAAAGTCGAGTAGCTTGGAGAATTGTGAAAAAGGTACATTTTTTATTCTTGGAGTTCCGCAAAAAGTAGTCAAAACTAAAAATTTATTCTATGTAGATTTTCCATGATTTTATTTTTTTAAAATATCGATTTAATGATTTTCTGTTAAATAAGATGGGTTGTATACATTTACAGAAATTTGTTGAGTAACTTATTTAATGTTATTATACAAGTAAATACGTAGTCATATTACATGATTATTCTGCTGCTTGTAGTTTACTAATATTAGAGTTCAATGCAGTTTATTGAGTTCACTCGTTTGTTTTCTTCCACTAGTATCTATTAGTTCCCTAGTTTCATGTTTGATAAATAAATAAAAAAGTAAAGAATATTTTTTAGTACCTGTATGTGTTTTAACCTATGGCCCTTTTAGGTTCGTTTTGCAAAATAAAATCAATTTTAATCATTCTTAAAAAATATATAAAAAAAACTTGAATAAAACTTGTTTTAAACATATGAACGTCGGAGTTATGAGACTTTTTATTATCCTGAATCTAGCGGCCAAAGTGCAGATCCGGCTATCAAATGCGAATTGGGATACAGCTCCAACAGACAGCTTGCCGTGTTCACTCTCGCAGTGGTAACGATTCTGGTAATATATGGGACTTTGTGCTGTCTTATTTTAAAAGAGTATACTAACGAGGAATTTTGTTGATAAAAAAACTGTGATAGGAATGACATTAAAAGACTACTTTGCGGGGACTGGTATATTTTGCCCACGTTTTCAGGCCATTTTTGTTGGTTGTGGATATATTCAAAATTTATTGCATAACTTGGAGAACTTTCATGATTTATACTAAATATTTTGTAGTTGTGAGAAATCTTGAAACACATTTTCCAATGTTTAATTTTGACTGTGTGTCTTAATCTATTTTGATTTATTTCTGACTTTGACAATGACATTTCAAAATAAATTACATGTTGTGATTGCCACCTTTTATCCTCTACAAGATGGTTTAGTCAAATTTTCAATTCAACTTTCGACGTCCATCACCAACTTTTTTTTTCCATATGGACACTGTATTGGAATTTTGTACATTTAAATGTAGCTTTCAGACCTAAATTCAGTAATGTTTTTCATTAGTTGGCCATGCATTTGTTGTTCGACCGAAAATAATAAAGAAAAAAGGTATGGTCACTTTATGCTCAGGAAACATATTATGAGAAGGGAAATAAACCGAGCAGTAAACAATGTTCAGAGCAAAGTCAGGCTTTGTCTACAAAATAACCGACCTTTTGAACATTTTCTGTGATTTAACTCTTATTTATTTTTGTTTAGAATTATTGTTACTACCATCAATAAAATTTTCATTTTGTGCTCAGGATTCACCATACTTTATTTCCTTATAATTTTTGTTCCAAAAACAAATTCACGGCCATCTAAGGAAATACACCGCCGGCATTTAGGACTGAAAAATCTATTTAAATGTACAAAATTCCAAGATAGTGATGGAAGTCGAAAGAAGAAACCTCGAATTGAAAATTTGTCTACGCCATCTTGTAGAGAAGAAAAAGTGGCAATAACAACATGCAATTTATTTTGAAATCCCTCTCAAATAAAATTAGGAAAAAATGGTATATAAAACAAATGACTATCTGATAATTTCAAGGCCTAATTCTGTTTTTTGAAATAACTAATATTCGCCAATGTCAATGTATGACATATTACATTTTTGGAATCAGAATTGAAGACTCTATCCACCTGTGCAAAAATCCGTCCTTAAGAAAAAATCAAGATCCCTATTTATACGACCTCGTATCTCTTACCGTTTCAGAGATCCCAGAGGTAAGGAACAAATTTGAAACACTTCCTCTTCTTTGTTTGCCTTTTACTTCTTTTCTTTCTCTTATTTCTTATATTTGGGTTTCCTGGATTACTTCTGAAAATACTTGTTGCCTGATGCTGCATTTTAAGAGCTAAAGTGCACCAAACCACAATGACAATCATCTACAGTTTTGTCTAATCCTAGTAAGCTATATAGAACTGCAAGGTTTTTTTTTCTTTCATTTGACTTGAACAAACCACAGGATATGCTTCAGGAATTACGTTCTAACAAACTATATTTGATATCTAAACGCATTAAAGATTTCAATTTATTTTAGGCTTTTCGTCACGTTTATCAGTGATCAAATGCCTTGTTGACGTGATGGCGTTTCTTGTCCGATAAGAGAGCGAAATTAGGCGTGAGAGAGTGTGTCGATGACGTGCGTACAAAGGACGCAATTACGCGCTGTGCCACCCACGCAAGCTACCCCTCTGTATCCCCCCCTCATTTCATCCCCTGGCGCTCGACTCTATTGTCGCGTTGTCACACCCACAAACAACGAACGGACAATAACACACGCAGACAAATAATTGACGATGGTTTTCGCTCGGTGCGGTGTGTGTGCCACCAATGCCCTATGGCTCACCCCTACGAAATTTGACGCGTGACAGTCGCTGGTGCGGTGTTACGGAAGCAAGAGCGTTGCCTAAGGGATTTTTTAGCGGCATATTTGATTCTATTGTATACAATTTTACTTATCAGGCCTACTGGCGGGGAAGCATTGTAACCGCGAAATTTTTCGAAAATGTTTTTGTCTGTCCGCTAATCTTATAACCGCCTATAACTTGAGAACTACCTCTCGGAATTTTTACATAATGTTACTACTATGCCAAGGACGCAAAAGCTTTAAAGTTTTTGAAAATTAGTCCAGTGGCGGCAAAGAAAAAGGCCAAAGTAATAAAAATCGCTTAAACTTCGTTTTTTACATTTCAGAGGATCCTGATCATTTATGGAAAAAAAATTGGAGGTAAAAAAATTTCGCGGACGGTTTATCTCAATTTTTTGATATTACTACATTTATACGCTCCCAACCTAGGTAATTCACACATAGATTTCCTCGTACATCAGCACTTAAAAATATTCTCAGCAGACAGATCGCATACCTACTGGCCGCGGCTGCTGCTCCCGGCGGCGTGCAGTCGACATTGGTGAGTGTTCTGGTACTGCACGTATTTCTGCCACGCTGCAGCATAGTGTTCCCTAAGCTCTGACTGCACTGCCTCGTCTGACCGGCACGGGTATTACGTATCTTGAAAAGTGACATTATGTCGATTTTTTTTACGTTGCATTGGTTTTTTGTGACATGTAGGTTTTTCTACAAGATGTTAACTTAGCACTAGCTGTCGGACACTTGTTATGAACTCGTTTTGTTGTACGTGTTGCCTAAACGTCATGATGCTTTAATTATCAATGTTTGGCTCTGATGTGATGTAAAATCTGCTTCAGAGATGGCATTACTGGAGGTCTAAGCTGTAAGTTGTATACTATAGCTAGAAGGAAACAGCAGTGCTTAGGTGCATAGCGAGGATTTGTGTGCAAATAATGTGTTGATGATAATTCCATTGGGTTCTTGTGTAATCCACTTTTTCTTATTCATTCTGGAAATTACATATGCAAATTTACTGAATTTTAAAAATGAGAGAGATAAGAAAGGAAAATTAATACTAACAGTTGAGAAAATATATGTAACGTAAAAAAAACAATGAAAATTCCTCCTTTTCTGTTCGTTTGTATGGTATACCATAGGAGGCGATATAACCATATTTTTCTCGGTGTCACGTGAATATTATAACAGGCCGAATCTCATTGAAATTGCGGAAAACTATATAACACGAAATAAAATAAGTGTGTTAGCGCGGTAAGCTGCTAATGCATCGACTCTAAGGCTTGCGGGTTCGAATATCCGCCTCGGAAGTGGATATATTACACATCAGATCGGTGCAAGATCAACAAAGAGCTGGTTGATAAATAATAAATAATCAGTTGTTGGTACACTGGGGTCGGCAAAAAGGGGTCAAAGCTGGTTTAGTTGCCAGGCTTTGCCTCACCACCACTAGTACTACAACTAATTTTAGGTACTTAATGATTGAAATCGTTACTATTCGTCATTTGTTTGTCTGGGCGGTCCGTAGGACCTTTGGCCATTAATCACTGTATAATGTATGTTAGTCGAATCTGTCAGTCCTGGTTGCCCAGAAACCAGACAAAGTCAAGGAAAAAAGAAAAGGAAAGAGAGGAAAAAAGGAGAAGAGCAAAGAAAAACAGATGGGCTTAGTTTAAGAGTAAACACCTAGGCTTTTTGACTTGGTACACGGATTAATTTTGAGGTGAACTAAACAAATTTTTGATGCGGTTGTGTAATTTTGAGTTTACTAAAAATTCGCGCTAACCTTTGATTACAGTGCGAGCCGTGGCCTTGAATGTTTACGAACTTGCTCCACTGTGTAGTCCACTGAGTCACGCAACAGAGGGTTGCTGTGCGATTCCGCCTGACATAATCCCTCAAGTAAGGAATTTCAAGGTCTCTGTGTAGTGTCTCGTTTGAGACATACCATGGAGCGTTGCAAATTGTCCGCAAAGTTCTGCTTTGCAGTACTTGAAGACTTTGCATGTGTGTCTTGCCAAGAAAACACCAAGCCGCACATGCATAAGTAATGGGATTGAAATCGTTCTAATGATTATTGGAAACCCGTCAAAATAGCACTTTTTAGTGCACTTGACATGAGTTATTTACAGTTCTGTCGTTAAAGTCGTAGTTTTGGATATATTTTTAAAAAAAGCGAGTGTTCGCAGATGATTTTGGTGTTAGACAATTTTAAGATGTACTACTTCATACATAATTTGCAAAGAGCACAAGCTTAATGAAGGTAGATGTTTTCACTTGTATTATTGTTATTATGTTAATAATAAATCAAAAGTATGCACTGAAACTACACAATTGTTACGACAAACAATGCAGTGTAAATATAGAGGATTGGCTCCTAATTTATTCGAATTCGTTGGGACTGTCAGCGAATTGGAAAAGTTTGTTTTTGTTTTTCAAACTATCTACGAGGTAATTTGTTTCGTGATCCGTGATGCTGTGGTGGTAACACATATTTACCTAGGAAATCTGCTGACACTCCACCCATGCTTCCATTGCCGGGAGGCGCAAGCCACCGCGGTGTTTCTGGCAGTTGCACGTGTGCGCTACGCGAATAAATCGAAGATTTTGATACGATTATACCGATATAACAGTCACAATTAATTTATACTTGAAGTGTGCAATGGACAGATCATAAGCGGTGCGACCCGCTCAGCATTTCAGCAAATTGGCAGATTGGTGGTTTTGATGTCCCGAGCTTTGTTTGTTTGTTTGTTTGTGTGGCACAATCCATTATCAACTTGTAGGTAACTCATTATTTCATTGGTATATTAGGTTTTCTAAAGGGTGGCAGTTTTAGTGATCAAAAAATCTTTCAAAGCAGTCGCGAACTCATATCTATAAAACTTGTTTCAAGGGGATGAAAAAAAATCTAAAATTCAGTCAGTCTTCATCGCAATGTGAATAATCATACAATAGCAGAAAAGAAACCTACGTTACACCAGACGAATAATGTGAAGAAAGAGCTTATATAACATTTATACCGATATTTCATTATTTTCTCTATTGCAGGATACCAGGGCCGGGGCCACCAAACATCCTACAACAACCAAGGATACCAGGCACAATCACATTCCTCTTACGGGCAGTATAACAACCAGGTAAATTAGCTAAATAATCTTACTTTCAATAATACTTCGAAGTTGAGTCATTTATTTTAACAGTGAGTAGATCTGATCAAAAGAAATGTTTTTTTCCTTTACCATTTTTCTGGTAAAATTAAAGTAACAAAGTTTGGAAGTTTGAGTACCGCCCTGTCTCAATAATAATATTATGTGCTCGTGTTTGGCGACAACGGATATAATTCGCCTTATCGGTTCATCGCATCGGAAACAAAAAAGCGAAAGAATTTGGAACGATGTTTTTACAATTATTACATTCAGTTGTATACAGTCAGTGTCAGTCGGTAGTGGATAGTGGTGTATGTTGCGTGGCTCAAACGAAATAAAAAATGGCACATGTTTATGCGGATCGGTTTCCCAATCGAGTGCAACCAACCCCTCGTGCCTTTGTTAATGTAGTACAACGGGTTCGTGAATCATTTGACTTAAGACCTCACATATGGACGGCATGCCGGTGCTCCAAGACCTCACGATCAAATAAAGGTCCGCACTGAAATACTTGTCGGGATGATACTTTATAAAACAAGGTTAAATTTTTTTTTTATTTTTACACATATTTTGGTTTATCTTCCTTCTACAATCATTATCTGAAAATTAATGACTCAACTTCAAAGTATCAACGTGTTGTATTGTAAACTTAAATTTAACTCAATGATACTGAAATTACGAAAAATTGATGAATGGCAGCGCACCTTATCGTGACCTTTAGATGTTGCTATCGCATACAATATGACAATAAAAAATGAAAATTTGTTTGAGGAGCGTATAAACATTTGTGATGTGTGAATAATTTGTAGAATTGGTTATCATTAAAAAAATCCACGGTATTTTATCACAGATCAAATTATGCCCGAAATTGCCAAGAAGCAACAGTTTTTCGGACTACCATAACAACACTAATATGCTTGTATCTAGAAAAGAATAAGATAAAAATATCTTTATTGGTCCAATCAGCCACAACAGAAGAAAAATCGCAAAGCTAACTCATAATAACGTTACTCTGTAGTGCAACAACAATCCCTACAACCTACAAGCCCAGTACCACTCCAACAACTATGCTGGTGGTTCGAACAACTATAGTAGTGCCTTCAACAATTATGGCGGTGGGAGTAGCACAGCTGGAAGAGGAGGTTATGGCGGTTATCAAAATCAAAGGAATGACAGAGATCAAGGTCAACGCGGAAGACCTCCAGGGCCATATAGGGACAGATATGAAGTGAACAGGTATAGTGCCAGGAGATAATGCGGTAAAATAAAGGTAGAAAAACAGTGTTGCTTTGGGGAAAATATTCTAGTGTTTTAAAAATATCACAAGGGCTTGATATAATTTCTTTAATGACTGGATACTCTACCAGGCATTTGAAGACATGTAGGTGGTCTTTCAACACTAAATTATTTTTCTCGGAGCTGTTTGTAAGAATCTGCTTAATTTTTATGACCTGTATTTGTATGACTAGAGACGACTCATGGAATGTACAAAGACTTTATTAGATTTTTGTGTTTTGGGGATACCATCTTAGAATAATAAACCATCTATGCAAATCATTCCTTTTAATGATTATGTAGAATTCGTTTTAATTTTCACGAATTCGTTATATGAATCTATTATTTTGATTGGATTAGAACTAACGTTTTTACGGGATACAATTATGATATTTCAAGAACTTTCAGTAAATTAGATAGGTGTATGTTAAACATGTTCAGTATTCAGTTAAAAACAAAGGTTGACAATTATCATGAAAGCTACTGCGAAGGCTACCTTTCTTGATTTCCCTACATGTGTATGGCTTATTTCTTAAAAGAGCCCATGATCTATTGTTTTGTTCTTATGTTGAACTTTTCATGCTATAATAGTTGCTTCGACGATAGCTCACATTTCATTTTAAAAAAAGTGTTCATAAAATAGCAATATCATTTGCGAATTCAGACGAAAACGAAGCTTGTAAATTGAATGTCTCTTTTAGGTAATAAGTCAATGTGAATTGTGGTTATACTATGAATATTTTATTGACCCATCTTTCTGGAATTATTATGGATACACACTCGAAACACAAATAGTAGCTGATGCTATACAGTCCAAACAGCTAGGTCCCAAATTGCAATAGAAAATGTCATCTACTTCGACCTCATTGATTTAAATAACATAACGTGGAAATTATGAAAAAATATATATATATATATGTATATAACAAAAGATAATGTATTGGTATAATTTAGTGTTGATAAAATGCTTATTCATTTTTGATTAATGTAACATCTGAAACGTATCCTGTCAAAAATGTTATGTACTGAACCATTGTGAAAAATAGCAAATGTATGTGGTTTCATTGGCCATACAAATATTGTATAAGTTTGTATTTATAGTTTTTTTTTGTTTCAACATAACGCCCGAATTTACTATTTTTTAAACATCAGTTCTTGCTATTAAAGTTAGGTACATTGGAAGTGTCATTGTGTATTAGTACCTTGTTGGTATAATTTTTTACTCAATGTACTTTTTATTTTTATTTCAAAATATAAAATGTGGAATCTAACAAAATATTTTCATTACATCTCTTCTATCAAGCACACAATGTGTTAGGTTTTGTATATTGTGTGTAACCCTTCAAGAATGCAGAGAATTAATGTCGTGAAAGACAAAAGAGAAATGCGGAAATTTTCATCAGGCGAAAGTCACGTTCACGTTTCAACGTCCCGCTCTGTGGAAATAAAAGAGAAGCAGGATCCACGTGAAATATGTCATCTCGTGATGAAGGAACAGTACCGCACTTAGGATTAAATCAAGTTCTCTATGAAATATTGTATGTAGATTTCAGCGTAATAGTAGGCTAGGACAACATGAATATTAGTCAGAAATTTTCTTATTTTTTCGACTCTCTGTTTTCGCACACTCTGTTGAGTACATTAACGCTCCATCTACCGACCTTATTAATGATTTTAGTAGTGTTTTATACGCCAGCTACCACGACGACCCAGGGCCTGAACACCCATGAAGTACCGAGGGGCTACAGGGGGATACAGGGAAAGGGGGGGACGCCATACGGACTCTAGCGAGGGAACACGCATGCATCCAACATGCACGCATTCTTTCCCCGACTACCAAATCTGCCGGGGGTACCTCCGCGTACGACAGTCAGAGACCGTCTACCACCAACGGACAATCACAACATCCATATCCAAGAGGAAAGTTTCTCTTGGGACGGGATTCGAACGCGCGCAGCGCCCGGCGACTAACCTACCGATCACTGTCAAAATGAGGTTCTATCACCGCCAACTTGAGTCCTATGCTTTTGGTAGGAATGCTGCTGCTATCAACGGCTACTGTGACATTTAGGGATAGTCGATTTACTTCTACTGTTGTTGGTAATTATATTCAATATAGAAAACTCTCCAAAAATTATTTAACCTATGTTTGGGGCAAATGTTAATTTTTTTGATTCTGTTGTTTGACGTATAAAGTTCGTGGGGTCACACTATGACGCAGGCAGTCGGGCACACGGGTGACGTAGATTTCGATTGTTTACAATTATGTACACACTTCCCCTTTGCCTAAATTGGTGTACGGACTGGTACATCATGATTATCGAATCACCGGACATTAAATTAAATTGTCAGGTGGTGAGGCTTCAAGTTCAGTAGTGATACAAGAAAACATTCAGAATCTTATAAAAAAGAATGGGAATAGGAGTTTCAACGATGGTTGCAAAAGAATTTGAAGAGCCACCAGAGCATCATACAAGTTGTAATAGAAAACTTGAGAATTTTTCAGGAACAGATGCCCTCTAAAAAAAACTTGCGTTGTGTATGTGCGCGCTATACAAAAATATACTTTTTCCATAGAGGGCGCTACGTGACGCAAGCACCAGGTCCCTGGATCCATTGGTTATCTTGTGAAGACCCCGATTTCTGCCTTCTAGCGAATTTCATCGACACTGCCGATTTCGTCTTTTTCGTTCCGGCAACACTGGACAAAATATTTAAGGTCCGTTCCTGTCTGGTTCGTGCCGTATCACCTTTGCCGGCAACTCGGAAGAGCAGGAACCGTCATGCCCGAGGGCGGACGGGCAACTCTCCCTGCTGTGAAGGACGCATACGTGACCCTACAAAGCCCGTCTCGTTCCGGCGGGCGCGGGCTGCCCTGCGATTTAATGATGTCTTGTTTTAATTGCTGACAAATTGGCAATTGCCTACCGGCGACCGCCCCCGCTTTGCTCTTGCTGCCTACCCTTCGGCTGTTGCCGTAATTGGCTGCTTGTGAATGCGGCAAGGAATTGTGTTGGTTTTGCTTCCGGCGACAAACAGTTAGATGTTACTTTTGGATGTTTGGGAATGCACCATCGCTCTGACATTATGCTAAACATTGAAAACAATGGAGAGTGGGAATATAAGAGTAACGGCAACGGCGGATCCAACATTTGTGTCAGGGGGGTCACATGATTCGTGTTCAGGAGGATATTCATCTTCGATGGTGATTCCAATATTTATAATTAACCGTTCTGATGCTTTTGAGTAAAACAGCCTTATTATGTTGGTTCAGTTTTATAAATTATGGAACCGTTTCACCCATTTTGAAAATTTGGTAATTGTCATGACAGACCCGTCACCCGCGACCTGAAAATCCACGATATTTTTCTTAAAAACGATTGATATTAACGAAAATATACATGAATATAGTTCTTGAAACAACAGCAGGTAGCATTACATTGATGTGGATGGAACAATCAACACTATCCAGGCGTATTCCAATTTCCAAAAATATTATTTTATGTCATTATTATACAGAGGTGTAAAAAATAACAATAGATTGCACTTATGGCTAGTCCGTCTCTGGCGAACTAAATGACTCAATAGTTTTCTTTGAATTATATCGTCGCTTAAGTTCTAAAGGAGCGTATCTCAAAACTAACATATTTTTAAAAGAGCAAAATCTTTGGATTCCCTATCAAATGGCACGCATATCTAGAGGCGCCATTTTTGAGTTACGCAATGTTAAAACTTAAGCGAAGATATGTGAAAATTATTTAAGAAAAACCTACTTCCAATGACGTCTCCTTCAGGAGCCCGTTTATCCAGAATCAAAAGATGTTTCGCAAATCGAGACAAACAAATACAATCGTTTCAGAATAAGTTACAAATAAAAAGTGCCAAAAATATGAGGTAGTTTATGTTTAACTCTTACGGTTTGATAACTACGCTAGTTTTGTTCGTCAAAAATGATTTTTATCAAATTTTCGTAGCGCTAAAATCGCGCGTGAAATGTTTTTTCTTATACTTCTGTTCAAATGTCTGAATTTTCAATCAACTACCTTAATCACAGCTCACATTTTCCAAAAATACAGTGCTACCAATCCGAAAAATGCAGAATCACTATTTTATTTATATTTGCGTCAAGCTGAACGTACAGGCAATCAGACTTACGCAACCCTCTTATTTCCACGCCATCATCGATGCGCTTATAAACTGGTTAGGTGCCAGGTGTGGTGATTTTTTACCCGTTTGTATCCACTACATATTTGCAAAAAGTGTTTATTTAGATTGGGTAACTATAACGTGGTAGCTATCGGTTGTCCGTGAATTCCGTATTTTGAGTTATGGTTAGCTAACCCATAATAAATTTGGCAACGCTGCTTGTCTGATTTATCTAGTTTTGTACGGTTCGTGATGCTCAGAGTTTGTGTTTCGAGTCACGAAAAACAGTGCATTAGAAAGCTTTGCAATCTGCGGTATTTACGGAGCATACAGGAAAAAACGAATTTTTCGTCATTTAACCGACCTCGTATCTCTTACTATTCCCGATGTCCCAATGGTGAGACTGGAATTTACACCCGGTATGCTCCAGTTTTAGCGAGACTAAATTTTTCAGGGAAGGTCGAAAGTATCTTCCCTACTGACGAAAATTTTCAATAATGAAATATTATGTTTTTTGGATCTTATATGAAATCACGCAAAACCATGTCAATTATTTCCGTCGGTCTGGCTGTCGGCTGTCCGTAAATCTTATAAAGTTGTTTAAATTCGGTCCAGTGATGGCGAAGCTAGGGGAAAAACACAAATGAAATAACAACCGTCCAAACTTCGTTTTATGATATTTCAGTGGCACCTGAAAAAAATTTGTAGGAGTTGAAAATCGGTAGTTGAGGGTTGTACGGAGGGAGAGTATATATCATTTTTTGGCAGCAGTATTTATAGACGCGACACACGGTTGCGTTACCAAATGGATGGGGACTATAATCGTTTATGAACAACGTTACATGGGAACTCCAGCGTCAACCTACTTGACGCCATTTCTTGCAAATATCTTGCTGATGGACGGATAATATCAAAAGTATTGTGGAAAAAATTGCGTTCTACCATCTCGTTATCCTATTTATCTTCCACCACTTCGAACACATTATACACCTCACAACAATAAAAAACTCTTCTACATCCATCGCAAAAACGCTGAAAAGCCCTCCGACATACCAGCGTGCTGCAATTAAGTGTCATTAGACGCAATCATGTGCGCATTGTGTCTCGCTGGTTGACTGCATGTTGAACCTACTATTAAAGAGCGTGTTCCATTCATACGACGAACCATACGGCTACCTTAGAACGGGAATGATTCCTTTTAGCTTGTCTGTGCTAATGCTGCTTTTATCCTGTAATTGCACTTCCTGTGTTACTTTCGGAAGAGATATGTGCTTTCAGAATTTGATGATATTGTCCATTACCTATTTAAGTGTAAGTAGTTATACCTATATTACAACATTAATGTGCTTTTTTTACGCCGAAGCACTCGCGCAGGCCAGGGCACCGCGGCTGCTATGAGGAGCTTAAAGAAATTTAGTTAATATGATTTTTGAACTAAGATTAGTAGAACGGGGAAAGCCTCCTCGTGTAGATAGTTCCACAATCTCGATACCATTGGGACAAAGGAGCGGTCGTATCGGCCAGTTCCAGATGTTCGAAGTTTGACACGGTTAGGATGGGAGGCTGTAGTCAGGCGGGTCTGCCTGGCAGCCACAGACGCAAAGCCCATTGGCGTAGCGGTGGTAGAGAGCTAGATCGTCGACGGCCTACCGTTGAGAAAGAGTCCCGAAACTGTCCGTTAGAGAAGAGTGATCGAGCAGTCGGAAAGCACATAACACCATGTTTTTCGTCAAATAACCTCAGCAGTCGACACCGTGGGAAAAAACACAATGCTTCCTATCTTGATTCCTCTCACACATTGTCTTTCTGGGATATGAGGTCTTACCAAAATAATTGAGTCTTCGACCAGAATTTTACTATAACGAAAAATTTGTCGAAACCTCATCTCAGACAAGTCGAAAGGATTTTCATGAGTCCTTAGGTATTATCGTTTTCGAAGAAGCGTGATAATTGACCTGCCTTCTATGTATATACGAGTATAGTATTTCCCATACAATTGGAAGCATGGTACTTTTATCAAAAGTAAACAACCCTCTCATTTGAAAAATGATTAATAAAGACATAACCTATCAAATAGCAGATCGAATAAATTTGATAGAGTCGAGTCGATAATTCGTCGATTATCCTGAAAGTATTCTTACTCGATTGTCGACGTCGAGACTCGCGATCGTACTGCAGATCAAGTCCTCGATGATCTGGACTCCGACCAGCCGAAATGAACGGTGGAACCGGATGAGCGCTAGTACGCTTCTTGCTCGTCAATGTATAGTACTGTGTTTTGGAAGTATTAAACAGTATAAGATTGTTGCGTCCCCAAGCAGTGATACCTCCCAGGTCTCTTATCAGAGAGGAAGTCGCTGCTAGACTTCTTTTCTCCAGCTCACCAGCAGCGAACGGCTTGTCACTCCGAATTCCGCATGTAGTGCTGTGATCAGCAAGGCTGTGGATTGGATAGGAATACTCGAGATCACGAGATCGTTGATATGTAAAAGGAATAATGTCGGAGCCAGGACCGATCCAAGGGAAACACCCGCTTTGACGTTGTAGGATGGAGAGGAGAACCCGTCAATTACGATGGATATCTTGCGACTTGAGAGAAAGTCAGCCACCCATCTGCAAAGCTTCTCTGGGGAGCCATAGGATGGAGGTTTGCATAAGAGGGCAGCATGCCACAGCTGATCGAACGCTTTCGAGATATCAAAAGCAACGGCATGTTTACATAAACGTTCACAAAAATAATAGTTGTTAATTGAGATAGAAGGTTCATTGCTTAATCAAAGATGCCCCAATACCTGCCAAGGGTACAAGGTTACATGCTAATTTACGTTGGCCACGTGTGTGTGTGCAACTACAAGGTACCTATTATTCGATCCATGTGCACACCTGGGAGCATTTTACAATTAATATCAAAACAGAAATCACAAAATTAGTCCAACCTAAGCTTCCTCTTTCGATAAGTGGCATGTTCATAGTTCCTTATTTCCCTTTTTGAAAGCCATTATCTGACCTAACAGCCCAAAATTCCTGTGACAAAAATACCTTTTCATTCGCTTGCACGGGTCTAACAAAGCAATCAAGGTGGCCTAATCTAAGCATATCATCGATTCAGAAGTGTCTAGGATTAAGCGTTCACAATACACGCCTTTCCTTACCATCCATACCGACCATTCGAGATACGACATCTCTTCCAAGACTAGTCCTCGATTTTATCGCTGCTGGTAGGAACGCCTAGGTAAGTTACAGACGAAAAATATGCTTTTTGCTACGACGTTATGGATTAATTTTTTTTTCTTGCACAATCTTTAGGCCGCTCACGTAGGGGTAGAAGGACGTAATTCTCGTTCACTATAATAATAAAGCTGTATAAAAAGCAATAGTAAAAAAACAGTTTGCTAAGATTTGCTGAGGCACCGTTTGGCATAAATAACTTCAACCTGCACCGTTTGGCATAAATAACTTGCAAATATGATGAGTGAAGTTGAAATACTAAAAAATCGAAGTAAATAACAAGCGCCGGCCATACTACAGACAGCATCATGACGCCCGCAGGAATTTTTCCTAGGGGGGTCGATCATTGGATAGATCTAAACTTTTTGAAAAGCAAGCCAGCAAGCCGCTGGGATTAGGTTCTCCGCTGCGGTTTTCCATATATCTTGGAGGGGGTTCGACTCAGGCTTTATCGAGAGGAGGGAATGAATCCAGGCTCTTAGAAAGGTGAGTGAGAGTATCAAAATATAAAATAGAGTTCTTAGATGCATCAAGTATCAACTTTTATACCTTTATATAACTATTACTCTAGTTTGTTTATTGTTTGCCTTTACCCAGACATAAGGCCGTAGAGTAGAACAAATATCATTAAACAAATTATTATTGATTTGGCAAAAACTATAATTATAAAATTTTAGTATGCACGGTGTATAATATCTGAATAAACATTCTTAGGCTCTGGTATCTTTACTACTGGTCGGCTATGGAAACACTTTCAGCTGGTCATGTAATATAATGAATTTATTTGTAGAAAAAGTTTTGCCAGTTTAATTTATTATTGTTTTTTTTTTAATAATCGATGACAACTTATTCGTTTTGGGAAAAGATACTCAAAATATAAGAGATTCTTCAGTCCAGAAAATATCTTCATATTCGCAGCGTATTTGATCAATTATATTCAATAAATTATATTGCCCTGCATCCCCGGGGAGTCGTTAACGACCTCTTCTCAGCGGTTCAGGTAATAAATTCGTGGCGTTAGTGTTTGCCCGGCATCGGCGCAACTTTGTATTCATAAAAAATATGTCTGTCATTCGTCTTAAGGGCAAATATACGGTGAAATATATGTGTGAAATATGCCTAATAGGTGTGCAAGGTTACTGGGGTAGGAAGTTTATAAATATACTACCGCCAAAAAATTGCGATACATTCTCCTCCACCGCCCTGTAACTTCCCACTCGTCCCAATTTTTACCCTACAAAGAAATGTTCAAAACTTATCAGGTATTTCCGAAACGACAAAACATTTATTTTGTTATTTGCCTTTAGCTAGGTCACAATTGTATCGATTTTCAAAACCTATAAAGCTTTTTCGTCCTTGGTAAAGTAGTAACCGTATGTGAAAGTTTCACCAAAATCAGAGCAGTACTTTTCAAGTTATAAATGGTTCAAGGATTAGCGGACAGAGACAGACCAACGAAAATGATATGACAAAACATAATATCTCATTTTCTAAACTTTGCGCGATTATGCAGGGTGTTTAATCTGATTTTTTTGAGGAAAAGTAAATATATATATATATATATTATATTTACACACTCTTACAACTTGAACTCGAGCTTTCGATGGTATACTTATACCACCATCGTATGGAGCTAAAAAACAATTTTTGTTCAAAAATAGCAACAATAAACAACTATGAGGAAAATAATGACTTACTAAGACAGCGAGATTGTTGCTGAAGTTGTTCTTAAACGACAATAAAAGGGAACAGGTAGTCGACGAACAAAAAAATGGACCGATGAGGTTCGATTAGGGAGGATTTTTTTTAAATTTATTAATAAATAGCTGCACCATAGATATGTTTTATTAAGAAGAACTTGTAAATGTATCAACTATTGAAAAATCCTTCGAGATTCCATCTTTCCTAATATGACTACTATATATATATATATATATATATATATATATATATATATATATAGGTGAAAAATTTTGTTGGGTACTTCGACAAAATTTAAGCAAAGAGGACTCTTTATACTTTTTTTAATTCTCTCTAGCTTTCAATGGACTTTGCCATCATCATCAGGAGCTGCAATTACAATGATATCAGTAGCAACAGAAGTGTAAAATGAATTTAAATTGAATCAACTTACAGTAGTATGTGAGGATGTTGCTAATTGTTGTTTTCGTATAGGATGAGGGAAACGTCCAGTAACATGGTGAGAGCTGGATACATGGTACAATGGTTAAAATTATATAAAATATGACAAGACAAGTTAAAGACAGATTAAAAATTATTTAGAAAACATTAGAGCATTACGTCGTGAAGCCACTTGATGATTGTACAAAATGGTGGTCATGGAATAATGAGTGAGATGAACCTTTGACAGAAGGCCGAAGGTTGTCAATGTCTGTGTTGAAAGATGGAACGAATTGTGGGCGTGTGCCAAAACGTTGCCAAATCACTTCAGATGATGCGATTTTCAGAATGTTATGTAAGAAATTGTTAAACCGACCAGGGGCAGTTGAATAAACTATATTTTAATTAATGGGAATTTTAAATTAACAATTATTAATAAATCGTGAGAAGAGAATTATTAGATTTTGAGTGGAATGAAATTTGTTGGTGGAATCGGCCAAAACACAGATTATATTTATGGTTGTGAAAAGTCGAAAAATTGGAGAACTTACATATCTCCCCAAATTTCGACTTTTCACAACCATAAATATAATCTGTGTTTTGGCCGATTCCACCAACAAATTTCATTCCACTCAAAATCTAATAATTCTCTTCTCACGATTTATTAATAATTGTTAATTTAAAATTCCCATTAATTAAAATATAGTTTATTCAACTGCCTCTGGTCGGTTTAACAATTTCTTACATAACATTCTGAAAATCACATCATCTGAAGTGATTTGGCAACGTTTTGGCACACGCCCACAATTCGTTCCATCTTTCAACACAGACATTGACAACCTTCGGCCTTCTGTCAAAGGTTCATCTCACTCATTATTCCATGACCACCATTTTGTGCAATCATCAGGTGGCTTCACGACGTAATGCTCTAATGTTTTCTAAATAATTTTTAATTTGTCTTTAACTTGTCTTGTCATATTTTATATAATTTTAACCATTGTACCATGTATCCAGCTCTCACCATGTTACTGGACGTTTCCCTCATCCTTTACGAAAACAACAATTAGCAACATCCTCACATACGTTGATTCAATTTAAATTCATTTTACACTTTTGTTGCTACTGTTATCATTGTAATTGCAGCTCCTGATGATGATGGCAAAGTCCATTGAAAGCTAGAGAGAATTAAAAAAGTATAAAGAGTCCTCTTTGCTTAAATTTTGTCGAAGTACCCAACAAAAGGCGGAAGCTTTAATTTTTCACCTAACTGGTCTAGACGACAATGACTACGTCTCAAGTTATATATATATATATATATATATATATATATATATATTTAACTTTCAGGACTGCGTTCTTGAATTGTTGTAGCATGTACTTATTTGGGCTACTCACTCCGTAACAATTTTAGCGTTCGTAACTGACGTACCTGTTCCATACGAATCGGAAATACAACAAAGTAAACCTTCTGTCATCCTTATGGTACATTATTTGTTTACTTTACTTGGTTATCAAAAAGTGCTCAAATTTGGCAGAATGTATAGGGTAGTCATATTAGAAAATTTCCCCAAAATAATTGTAAAGTCGGGTTTTATTGATGCAAGTTGTTCAAGGGGGTATTTGAACCATGGAAGCATAAAATGGGTACACCATTTTTTGTGGGAAAACTTTTTATTCGCCAACAAAGAATGAGAAAACGTGTTTTGAAAATAGAACGAAAAAATTCTTCAAATAAGATTTTTAGGAAATAAGAGACCTCAAAATGAGACCCACGTAAAAAGATCCGAGTAATAGTAAAAAAGTTATGGCCGAAATCCGAGGCAAAATGCAGGTTTTGGCATTTGTTGCTAATGCGACGATAATTTCACGCAGCTACTTGAAATTCTTCAAATCCGTTGGCTTCATACTTCTAAATAGCAACAACAAAATTCTCGTCGATTGGTAAAATAGTTTTTGAGAATTTCTAATTGTTTATCCCAAAACACCTGTCTTCAGGCCATCACTACTTGTTTACTGAGCAATATACAGGGCATTTTATAGCAAAATACACGAATCTACCTCGTCGACGTGAATTACAAACCATTTCGAAAGATAATTGTTATTTTTATGCGAAAGCGAAGTGTTACGTTTTTTCCTCTGAACAGATTCAAACATTTCGTATATGTGAGTAACTGAACAGATTCCCTAAGATATTCGAAAAACATACCATACGCTAGTATACACATTTTGAAACAGAGCGGATTGTGTCTATCTCCTTTTGTTACGAAGAAAACAATTTGTTTTAAGATTTCTTCATACTTTTGTCTATATATATTTAGAGCTGACATTTTTACACGGTCACAGACGAGCCTCAAAGTTTATAAAAAAAATCTTCCGTTCTCTAATGCGCGGAACTGTTTATAAAGTTAACAGGCAAACTGCAGACACAATTATGTTCCAAACTGTCTTAGACTACCTGGTATGTAGCATATGCTAAATGGCTGCATTATTGATGACTGCATGACTTTGTCGAATAAGTAGGTCACGTAATCCAGTTTCTTTACAAAGAAATATAGTTCCCTAGACTTTTTTTCTAAAAGTAGTAATATAGTAATATAGGTACGTCTGTTTTCGAAATCTCGCTCGATTAAAACGACTGGGAGTTCAAAATGTTGGAAAATAAACTCTAGAAAACGAAAAATCATTAGACAAATATCAACTAATTGTAGCGAACTGACCGCCTTAAAAATTTGATCAAAATGCTCGTTATAAGTCCCTAATACATTATTTAAAGATTCAGCCTTGTATATTGTATGGTTTGCAAAAGTACTGTAATAATTTATAACAGGGTTGATGTGTATCCAACGTTCGCTTGACATTTGTCGGTGTCAAGTATAGTGGTATAAGGATCCAGTAAACCAAGAGGCGTCGTAGCGTAGTGGGAAAGATTGACGATTGCAAAACGACAGGATGGAGGTTCTAATTCAGGCAGCTCCTTTTTTTCTATCATTTTCACATTATGTGTAGGTACTTTTATTGCGTTCAAACAGTTCGCCATAGACAATGTAAACTTGCAGGAAACAGGGGTATATGTATCGAAAATTAACAAAAGGTAAACTGAAATCGCACATCCGAGCAATTATCATATTGACAGAGACAAAAGAAGTGTACCTGGCCGTAAACATTTTTGAAGGCCGGGAAGTACCAATTTTTCCATTCATAGGCAAATCCTACAAATCTTCAAAATTGTACACAACATACGCTAAATATGCAAATTTTAGGTCCAACCGGATTCTCAGGCGGGGCCACGGCATTTCCGGTCCTCATTGCATCCTGATTTACCTATTCTCGCCTATAACGTCTGCAACTTATGTAGTGTACCTCTCCAACCCTCATAGAACCGCTATTACGCCCTATTTACACATGGACCGTCCCATCCGATTAGTTCTGTTTAGGATATAGAGCGGCCGACAATAGCCGAACGAGCTTTCGAACTCGTCGGCCCATGAAGGCATTGTGTTCATCTTTGGAGTACTCGCTCACAACTATCGCTTGTGTTACTTTTGCATCTGACCAAATAAGTATTCGAAGGCTTTCGAATGAATTAAAAGCAGTACAGAAATGGACGACTTTGGAGGAAAAAATCATACACTACATTTAGTTTCAATGAAGGGATACGGATATTTTTCAGTTTTGTGGCTATTTTTGATCGGATAGTTGTTATTGCTGGGTAATAATTGCGTTATAATCGGTGTATGAATATTTGTGCAGTTCAAGGGCAGGTTTAGAGCAGGGGGGCGAACCACCGACGATAATTGTTTTCCCTTTCTGGGAACGATCTGACCAAAGTCCCGGTGATACTGCAGCCTCTAGGGCTTATTGAGCCTTGCTCCTCGAATTTATAATACCCAAGTCCGCAGTCTAGTGTTCTGAACCAGGTAGTACAATTTTCCTGCCGGTGCTGTTCTAAACTTCCTCGGTTTAAGTTTTCGTTTCCCGAAGAGTTGATGTCTTTTGTGAACCAGCGCCTCGCGCTCTCATAAGACATGTTGGGGTGGTTCTGTTCTTTTTCCGCATTGTCTGGCTAAGGTCTCCATCGTACAGCGCTGATTTGCTCAGGTGTTCTTTCAGGCCATCGTATCCTGTTAGAAGACCTGTGATGGAGACATATTTCTAAGCAGAATAAACAGTCTGACATACAGACAAAATAAAAATAGTGAAAAAACTTATCCAGCGAGGTCAACCACAGTCTTTCAGTTTTGATGATGTTGCGCTGTTTCCTGGACCAAGTCTTCAACAATATAAAATACTAGCTTTCTGCTCGCCGGTTTTACCCACGGAACGTGTAGATGGCGCCACGATAAAGTAACAAAATCTCCCAAGCATCCATTTTTTCTGACAATTACTAATGCCATCGGAAGTTTATAGCGATTACTTAAAAACAATATTTTATATTAGTAACAGTTACAAGCTCACGGAGTCGCGGGTAAAAGCAAGTGCAAAATAAAACGTCTACATCGCTTGACAGGTTGAGTGGGGCGATGGCAGGCGCGCTCTTCTCGGCTTGACGCTGAGGAGAGGATTTTGGTTCTTGTCCCGATAGTCGATTACAAAATGGACGAGAGTTCGCGGACAAAATCATCGCTATAGTATAGTATCTATAGTAAATATAGCAAATGAACAAATCACGCTTATTCATAGAGATTCAGGTATGCAATGATCCCACATGACTTTTTTAAATTCCCTTATTCGACACACCTAAAAAACAATAAAGAAGTAAAATTCTGGGTGCGCCATCTATTACTTTGTTTACCTATAAGTTTATGTGTTACCATGTGAGTCACAAGTCATGTGGTATGCATAAATGAACTGTCAAAGGTATGCCATTTATAGTCATGGGTTCGTTTACAACACAACAACGCATTTTGGTTATCCAAACTTATTACGAAAACAGTCGAAATATAAAAAATACTGTTCGCAAACTTCGCACTAGTTTTGGCCGACATGGACGCCCTACAGAGCCTGGAATTCGTTGGATTGTTAATCGTTTTCAGGAAACTGATTCAGCTGATGGTCGTAGACCATACCAACATGCTCGTCCAGCTCGTACTCGTGAAAACATAGCCGCAGTGAGTGAAAGTGTGCGAGAAGATCCAACCACCTCGACTAGGCACCGTTCGCAACAATTGGGAATTAGTGAGACCACTTTCGCCGAATTTCACACATTGATTTACACCTCCATCAATACAAAATCCAACTAACACAAGAATTGAAGCCGGCAGACCATCAACAGTCTTAGTTAATTGGATGCTGGAAAGAGAAGACGGATTTAAGGCCAAAGTGCTCTTTTCTGATGAGGCTCATTTTCACCTCAATGGGTACGTAAATAAGGAAAATTGCAGATTCTGGGGGGCTGAAAATCCACAAAAATATCATGAACAACCTCTCCGTCCTGAAAAAGTGACTGTTTGGTGCGGATTATGGGGTGGCATCTTTGGACTAGTATTCTTTGAAGATGCCGAAGAAAGCGCCACTACCGTCAACGAGGGGAACGTTATCGCGGCATGTTAACAGACTTTTTGTGGCCACAATTGGATCCTATTGGTGCCTATGATCTTTAGTTTCATCAAGACGGAGCAACGGCTCACACATCTCGGCAAACAATCGCCTTATTGTATACGAAATTTCAACACCGCATAATTTCACGAAATTCAGATGTCAGTTGGCCCCCAAGATTGTGCGATTTAACACTTCTTGACTATTTTCTTTGAAAGGAAAAGTGTATGCGAATAATGGTCCCCAGACAATTCAAGACCTAAAGCGCAATATTCGTACTGAAATTGCGGCCATAGAGCCGATTATTCTGGGAAAAATCATTGAAAATTTTGAAGTTTGGATGTTGGCCTGTAAACGAAGCCGGGGTGGTCACATGACTGATGTTTTTTTTCTTACATAAATGGCATAAACCAACCAATAAATAAATTCGACTTCACCTCGTAAAAAGCGTGTTGATTTTTCAAATACAAAAAATAGTAATAGATGACGCACCCTGTAGTATTTATATGAGAGTTTTCCTTGAATCTCATGATCAGAGCAACCTGAATTGTTTGTCAAAGTTTGGCGAGAGTACCCTAGAAAGCTCACTTTAACCTCCCCAGACTGAAATCCTGAGAGCGCCATATTTCCTGCTGTCCATATTTCTAAAAAGAAAAGCGAAAAGCGAGTTTGAGAAATTTGGTGGATGTGAGACATTCACAAGATCATCTACATCTTGGTGAATGCTCTTATTGTGGCTCTCTTTTATAAATCTCTCAGTAGTATACCTACATGCATACCAAGGCTAACACCAACGCCGCTCGTGTACAAAAACTCAAAAATGTTTTTTTTGTTAGAGTCGATTAACCTCGATTAAATAAAAATTATTCAGACATAAAATATCGAAAACACTTGATTAGATATAGTCAAAATCACGAAAGATGACTATTACGTAATACCATAAATTGTACTGAAGTAATAATGGACATACGTCGATGATAAAATCACGATGTCAGGAACATAATGAAAACAAATTTATATTATTATTTTGCGAAGTTTGGTTATGTCACTGATTATTTATTATTATTATTATTATATAGTGGGTAATTTTTGTTTTGAAAAAAAAAACAGTTATGAGTAGAATACCTTAAGATAGGAACACCAAAGACCAAAGTATTATTAGAAAACAACCTAACCTGCTTTAACATAACCTAACTATTCATCTTTAAAATATGATCGATCATCCAACATGAAAACATCGTCTATCTTTGTCGGATACATGCAAATTAGCAATACAGTTTGTTTAGACAATAAAATTCTGTTTGTCTCTGTCTAACATATCTGAAACTTCATCAAAAGTATTTACAAATCGCTGTCGTTTGTCTTTACTACAGACTAAAATGATGACGTAATCGTCATCTTTCGTGATTTCGTCTATAGAGAGTACCTAAGTTCACAACGTGCTTCTAACCTTAAACATCGTCATCTCAATGCTCGCATAAACAATATGCTGGCAATCTATTCAATTCAAGCTCTTAGGCTAAAAGCTTAGGTTCCATATATCTGGGTTAAGGTTAAGACGCTCGCGCTCAATATTTAATTCGTGTTCGGTGAGTGTACCTTCCTATACTAGGTTAGGTTTCTTGTGAGTGCATCAATAACGATCCCCCACTGCGACTCTTTGGTCTGTTGTGGCTCACACCTATTTATATTTCCCCCAGTAACTCCGACGTCCTGAGGAAGTCGATTAACTTCTTTGGAGAAATATCCTTCAGGTCTTCTGCTTGGAGTACTTCGTCTCCAAGTACGTTGTACCTGATTCTGGCAACTGCAGGACATCTGCACAATACATGCATGTCCGTTGCATCTCCCTCCATGCACAGTTTGCACTCAGCGTCTTCCGCCGTGCCCAGTCTGCTCATATAGTGACGCAATTTGCAATGACCAGTGTGTATTTAATTGAGAAACCGACCAGCCAAACCCCCCCGCCCCCAGATCTTTAGTTATCAGAAAAGCATTACCACTGATGCAGCCGAGTCCACTCCGCTCTTCAGTTATTAGAAAGGCATTAGCTCTCAGTATTAGCAGTGATACAGCTGAGCAAATTTTCATTCGCCGATTACATCCCCCTCTCTTGCCGGGAAGACCACTCCGTAAGTGATCTCCTGACTTAGAAGCTGGATCTGGCCTCGTTCTTAATTCAGGTGCACATTTCATCCTTCATCTCAGGGTGCACAAACCTCTGATGCCGGCACTGAACGATAAAATACTGAAACTGAACGGTAAGCGAATGACAAATGATCATGATCAATCAGGAATCTGGAATAAATATGATTGTCCCGTCAGGAAGAAGCAGAACCATTGTGACAGTGTTTCCAATACCCCTTCATAAAGTTACAGATAATTAGTTTTTTTTTTGGATGTATATATAAATTCATTTTACCTACAAAGACAGCTCAAGTCTGGGGGATTATCCACTTTACCCCTCCTTGGAGGCGCCAATGGCAGGAACAGACTCTGCGTGTGGTGCAGATGACGTCCACTCTCAAAAAAGGACGTCTGCTGTTCGCAGTGGAAGGTCCCACCCAACAAAAACGATGCCAGGCGATAGGAATGACCACAACCACAGACCTCTAGCTGAAAATAGCAACAAGCATCTGCCTAGCTGAGAATAATATAATAATAAATGCCTATATTTCCAAACAGTTCTCAAAAAAAAATCAGAGAGCAAAGAGAAAACGTGGTGGTAAATTTAAAAGTCTAGAATGATATATGAATACATACATATACGTTTATTTGCATCATATGAAAAAAAATATAAATAAAACAATGGAATGCAAACAAAATAAAATTGAAATTCCGAAGCAGCAGTAAGAATAATTCTACTTTATACATTCAAGGTAAGAATCACGCAAAACCGCTTTGAACTTATGAATTTCATATGATTTGAGGTACTGGGGGATAGGATTGTAAAGCTTATATACCTATACCTACCTATTATAATACGTAAATGATCATTCATAAAATTTAGTTCTGTGGAATGGAGCGGTAATGTTTTGTTTCGAACGAATATTTACGGAATGGATGTCTTTTCTGAATGTTATTTTCTCCTAGAGGTAATGAGACTGAATAAGAGTTAAAATTTTATGATAAGAGCATATTGTAAATATCTCAAAACGAGCCTTCATATTTAGCCACCGGAGTTCTTTCAGCTTACTCGTTCAAATTTTCTTATACCATATATAAAACGTATGCATGAGTTCTGTGTTCTCTTTATTCTCATTAAAGTATCACAATCTAGACATGTAGAATGAATTGGAACACAGTACGAAAACGGTGATAAAACCAAGGTTTCGCAAAGGATTCTTTTGATGTATAAATTGAGAAAATTTCGCTGAGGATACAATACTTAATTTTAGAGCCAGATAAGATTTTTTGATACAGTTTGATATGTGCTCACGGAACCTCAGATTATAATCCATTGTTAAGCCTAAGTTTTTAACTTGATCACAGTATTTTAATCTAATAGATATTATTTATGGTTATATTTAAATTCTCAATCACATAAGAACGGTCTTTACCAAAGATCACAGCTGATTTATTTGGATTTAATATTAAGTAGACAATCCACATGACTTTAAGATAGACAGCAAGACATCATGGTTAATTGTGTCAAATGCCTTGCTGAAATCTAATAGTATTAAAGCGGTAGACTCAATCAGATCATTCGACTGAAGACTGAATGATATCATCAGTTATTTTAGCAAGTACAGTGGTGGGAAAAATTGTATTAATAAGATGTACTTACCAAATATGGTAAAATATACGGGACACACAATTTGACGAGATGTATGCTAATGCCATCATTTCCTGGTCTGGTGTTTTTTATCCTACTTAATGCGTCAAATACGTCTTGCTCAGATACCAATTTGAAATTGAACTCTAAATTCCATATTTTGTTTTGATCATAATATAACAATAGATATGATTACCAGGCGCCACATGAGGCATGCTGTCAATAAAAAAGTTATTTATATGTTCCAGTGTTGTTATATCCATCACAAAATAGCCACAAGCATCTGCCTAGCGGTCAATAATACCTATGTGGAGTCACCTTATTATGGTAGGTAAGTTATATCGCATTTTATACGAATTGACCAGATTAATCTTCACTACCATCGTACCATCAACACTACTCTTACCGTTCTGCCTTTACCTCCGTGACCATCACAATCCTCACATCCGCCAATGGATCCCTACAACTACTAGAGATTGTCTTTTGTTAACATGGAAGAGCACTAAACGGGTGTTGTAACATTTCTGTCACTTCAAAGATATAGGCATTCATGAAATGCAGTCATTAGGATTACCTACCCCTGTGCCCCTTCCTCATATTTACAGTACTCAAATTTAAATAAAACCCCATCTAAATCCTACGATTTCAAAAGCACCAGATTCATGATACTCGAAAAATTGTTCTCCAGTCCCAAATCAATATGCCCAATAAAACTATATAAATATACAATATCAGTGTGAAGACTTGCCCTCTCCAATCTCGAGCATCGTCGACGAGATCTTCCAATCCCCTTGTAGCGTTCTAGAGAGCCGTGTAAAAGGCTCCGCCCCCTACCGCTTTCCATAGGCAGCTGAGGTCGAATGCCCCGCCCCTATTGGCCGTTCGAGTACCCAGAATGCAACGGGACCGGGCACAAGAGCCGTGTACACTTGGAGCACACTCGAGGAGCACGCTTAGGCGAGTTAAGCACACTTCGAGTTAAAGAGTCTTACATCAAGAGTGCTATAGCTCGATCGCTGATTTATTTATATAGTTAGTCAGTTTGTTTATTGGATTCGGTTCGGGATCGAGTGGTTTTCTTGGCAACGCGGCATCGTCGTCGGTTTCGGTGCGGTGGCCGTGCCCGGTGCGTACGACCGGTTTTTGCATGTGGATGGGACTTTGAGTGATTTGGTGGGACGCAGCTTCTGCGTACGTGTGCCAACCGAAACGGAGCTCAAGTACTCCGCGGTCCTGGAGTCCATGTCGGCAGGTGGGTACCTATGTTATGAAGTTAGTTATATTGCGCATGGGCTAGAACAGACCTGGGTACTAAACCTACTGCGGATAGGATGTATTTGATACCTTTAAATTTAGATAAAAACTTACATACCTAAACAGGCACACTGTATAGCAGATGTTTCTGAACACCAAATGGTTGTTATGCTACTTGTCGGAGACTTGACACGTTTTCCACACACGAGATCATGGACGCCCATTAGGGGATATATGCCCCCCTCCCTAGCTGCTACGTGAGGAATAAAACATTCTTAATGGAGTAGGTACCCGTTTCTTGGACAACGAGTACCAGGCGTGCGTTTTTTTTACTCCGAAAAACAGCCCTACACAAGATGTTTACCCTGCTTCAAACTGGTTGAGTATTCTTGTAACTCCTGCCTTCTGAATTTTGCTATATGGGCATGGGTGAGAAACATTGCTCCAGATATAGTTGTAGAAAGTGATTGTCAATCAAAAATAGTTGTAATTAATATCTTTTATTGAAAAATACAATTTAAGGCAGATAAATCAGTTTTTGTCAGTAATGAAATCAAAATTACCTCATCATGTTAAATAAATCAAAATAGATTTAGTGCCTAAAAAGGGACAGACAGTTATTTCAATGGTAAAAACAACAACAAAAAATGAATAAATATGTAGGTACCTACTTAAATAGAAAACTGGCGTCAACCCTGTCATCAATTTATGAAAGATTATATTCGGCACAAGTCCGTCTTAGAAATAAGTTGGCTTGGAACATGTAGATATAACAAAGGAATTAAATGGATCCTGTCAGTCATGTCAACAGGCTCATATAATTAGTCCATAGTCCCCACAGATTTGACAACATTACAATCTAGCCTGCCGCTCTACTGACAGTACCGACCACCCCCAATATCAAGTTTTTAACCTCTACAAAAGTTTTTCTGAAAATCATCAGTGTCGATTTTTATTTCCATTTTTTCGTGTATGATCTTTTTTTCACTGGCTCGATTTTCAAAAACTACAAATCTTTTTCGTCCTTCGCACAGTAGTAACCATCAAAATCCGAGGGCTAGGTACCTATCAACTTCCTAAATTATAGGCGGGCTAAGGATTAGTGGACAGACAGAAAAACATAACATCTCGTGTCTTGCCAGTGGCGTAGGAAGTAAAAACTTCAAATTGCTTTAAATTAAAAAAAACATTAATAATTGATAATTCGTAATTAGCGACCCAAAACACCCATGGATGTGAATTCTCAGTTCACTCAGCCAATTTTTAGGCTTTTGTTGATTTTTTTAAGGTCGGTAGCAGTGGCTGGTCCCTTGGATGTCTTAGCACGCAGGGGCAACTACAACACTTGATAGTGGATACCAGTAGACCTCCGCTCAATTTGTTTCCTTAGTTACTAAGTTACTGGATGGTTATTAAGAGCAATTTCACGCTCTCACGCAAATTTTTAGGCCGTAGGCTAAATTAAAAATTCTCAAGCGCTAAAACTAAGATCGTACTAGATTGGTAATAGTAGCATACTTCCTACTTTAATTCTCTAGATTACTCCAACGCCTGAAAGAAGCTTTTAGAAATTAAAACTAATTAAAATACCTTAGGACTTCTATGTTGACTTTAGAGGGTGAAAATTTAGAAACACTGAAATCGTCGTTCGCTACGGATGGTTTGATAAAAAAAATTATGACAAGTAGATTGACTCGGCACTTCCAAGCATCCCCCATGCATGTTTTCAAACTTTCCATGAGCTAAATAAGCGTTGCTAAAGAAACAAAATGTTTGAACTGCATAATGCACTAATAACGACCTAACATTAAGCAATCAGAAACGATGGAAGCAAATTTTCGAAATATTTAAAAATTATAACTTCTCCACAAAGATATTCGATTACTGTTAAACGTAAACCTATTTTAATTTTTACTCAAAACACATTTATCTGAATTTCAACAAATCTCGTATTCACAGCAGGTACTCATATTATTCGTTGTAAACATCTACAGGTATACTTCACTTTCACTCTCCATTTGGACTTCGCCACAGTTAGGTGGGGCCCCGCTACAAGTTTTGATACGGATGATTTATAATGAATAGGACTTACGCAAAACGTACAATTTTTCGTTGTTTTGAAAGGTATTTTTGAAGAAGTCAACTATATTCATTAGATCTATTACTTCAAAAACGCCTTCTGGTTGCTCAAATTGACTCCCCAGTAACAAACTTGGATCCTCCGGGTCAATGGTTCAATAGTAGGCCTAAGGATTATACGTTTGAGGAACGATCTCTCCTTTTACATATTTTCAAAATTTTGAAAATTTTTGGAATTTGCTCCATTTCCGACATTTACAAAATTACCAAAATTTGGGATTTTTTCAGAATTCTGAAAATTTTGTAAACCTGTAAAATTTTACTGTACGGAGATTTGACGTCACACTTCGCGTTCAAAATGGAACGAAAGTGTACCTATTACTGCGGGAGACGCAACTTTGAAGTTGTATAACTTTTTTGTTTTTAGAGATAAATCGATATTTTTTCACACACCTATTTGTATGTATCTATGTATCTATAGGATGTTACTTAATGGTAGTCCCTAATTACAAAGACGTATTCCTGAAAAACCTTAAGTTGGAAAGTATCTTATAAAAATTGGATTTCAAGATAGGGTGTCAAAGTTTTATACAAATTTTTGAATTCTTTTGACATGTTAAAGATCCTTGAGCCCATTTTGTTGAATTTTTGCAGTGTTGTTTATTATTGCAATAATACGCTAAGCTAACTAGAAGATAATTATGACTTCCAGTTGTGTCTCGGGTGCAATCTCAGGAATAATATTGCGTGCTTTGACTTTTTGTACGCCTGATTTCTGCCACGGCGACTGATGTTATCTTACGGTAAAAGCGGTATGGTTCATTTAAGCAAAAGAAAAAACAGTAGTTCCATATATCGAGAAAACTATTAGGTAACTTTCAAAGTAGAGTACCACATACAAAATTAATATTAATAGCAATCTTTAACACATTGAAAGATATAGATATTTTATTTATTTCGATGCATTCAGCATCAGGCCTAATACAATTTATTACAGAACGCGTGACTGAAATCACTCAAAAAGTTACATGTACCAACCACCATTGGAGTAGTTTAGCGTCAGCAACTAGTGACTGACAAAGCGGTCAACGTGTTATAAAAAAGTTTGTTTCCATTTGAAAACATTGACTTTCTCGGTTTTCGAGAATCCAATATTCATTATCTTTTTTTGACCTCCATGTACCATTTGTTTTCCAAATCTGGAATAGAATCTACTGAAGTAGGTCCCCTACAATAGTATCGTTACAAATCGAATGGCAAAGACAAACCTACGAGGAAAATTGTTATCTGTTGATTGAAATCTCTCAAAAGCAGTCAGATCTAGGTATCTAGGTATGGTATGATATACAGGGTTTGTCCGGAAAGTAATAGGACTCATTTTCTTTCGCCATGACTCTACTTCGGAGCGTGCGCGCGCCGACTGGATTCGGTAGATGGCGTTCCTAGATAACGAATGAGCGGCTGGTCAGTTGTCTTCGAGCACTTGGAGAGTCAGGACAGGCATTTTCGCGCGACGTGTTTCTGTGAGTGGTGCAAGCCGAAAATGCAGCGTTCGTTAGAGCAGAGGTACGCGATTAAATTCTGTGTAAAACTCGGTAAATCTGCGTCAGAATCGTGGATCTTTGAGTATGATCCCGAGACAAAGAGGCAATCTTCCGAGTGGCACACGACGGCGTCTCCTCGCCCAAAAAAGGGAAGAATCAGCAAATCCAAAGTGAAAACGATGCTCATTGTCTTTTTTGAGATCAAAGGCATCGTCCACCATGAATTTGTTGCTCCTGGACAAACCGTCAACGCCAAGTTTTACGTGGAAGTGCTCAGGAGACTCAAGGGTCAGTCGGGTCCGACAAGACATCGCAGCCGACTGGAAGTTGCACCACGACAACGCCCCGGCTCACACCGCCTTTTCTGTGAACAGCTACCTGACCAAGGCCGGCATCCCAACGCTTCCGCATCCGCCCTACAGCCCAGATGTGCCCCCCCCCGGACTTTTTTTATTTCCTCGCCTGAAAAGGCCGATGAAAGGCAAGCATTTTGAGACGACAGACGGGATCCAAGCAGCATGCACCGCGGCTCTCAAGGCTATTCCGGAGAATGCCTTCCGTGACGCCTTCAATGCTTGGAAATCACGCTGGCAGCGCTGCATCGACGCAGAAGGAACCTATTTTGAAAGTTTTTAAAGAATTGTAACGATTGGCTCAATAAATTTTTTTAAATCGACTCAGTCCTATTACTTTCCGGACAAACCCTGTACATAAGATGTATTTCGAATGTCGCGTAAACTCCAAATATTGAACAATATATAGGGCGCTCTGTTTAAAGTAAGCAAGTTGGTATATACTTTCCGTAGAACTGATAGAAAATATTTCAGGCGCATTGCTTCCATCAGTTTACAATAACCCTAAGTTTTCATATTTGTTTAAAGTCTACGTGGGACCCTGTGTATTTTTAAGCTTTGTTCTCCGTTACAGCCTCCTTTTCAAATAAAAAAAAAATTTGTTACAGGTGGTTCTTACGGGGAGGGCCCCGTAGTATCCGCGGACCGGAGCGACCTGCACGGGTTGCTGCCCGAACTCAATGGCGTTGAACTGGCGATGAGCCTGAGCCCCAAGCACCATCATCACAGTCATACGGTAGGTCTCCAAATACGCCCCATTTATAGCCAGTGACTAAAGCACCCAGTGATAGCTGACCCTATGTTTTTACTCGCATTTCTTCTCACGCTAGTAGACACTGGATATTTTTCCTATGTATCCTACTCCTTGCAGCACCACTTTCCAAATCCATTGGACAACTCGTACTATGGGTTTTGTGAAGGTCAAATTTTTAGCAGTTGGACGTGATAACAGAGACTTACTTATCCGGAATGCACAGTTTGGCAATACGTCAGTCGTCCCTCGTGCATTTTGCTAGAAACATGAAAAATAATCTTACTTTAAATTATCATTCAATTCATTTAAGTAATAATTTATATAAAATATGCCAAATAGTACAAATTACACAACTTCATCCTAATTTTCTTGTCAAAAAACATATTTGTCATTCGCTATAAATAGACGGATCACATCCGAAATACTGCAAAATGGCTGACTGATCGCTACTGTCATAGGCAACTGAGATTGATGCTTGAACAAATTTTCTAGTCGTTTGTCGAGGGCAAACGTTACCAATAACGAGGCAACTGGTAAAGATTAAAAATAACATTCCTCTTTTACTTCTTTTCCAGCGGCGTTGTTTTCGATGACCGTACCAGTCTTGCAACTGACGGAATATCTTTGTATAAGCTGGATTTTTTGAATCCACCATAAATTTATATCATGTTGGCGTCAAACATATAAGAATGCTATGTTTTAAATTTGGTACCAAGATACTATAGATAATTAGTTATATAGTTATAGTATCATGATTTGATGCTATTAAATTCCAATCTAGTAAATTATTGCAGTAAAATATGACCTCCTGGAGTAGGCGTCTAAGGTAACAGTTACTACGGATGCGAATTCTCACGAATTTGACCGAACACGTTTTACCATTGAATGTGTTTACAATGGCAGCGGCAAGCCGTCGTCAGAACTATACTAAGTGACATATAAATCCGAACACCCAGTTTAAATGGTTTTATTTTAATAAAAGTTGGTGAATGTTTTTATCTTACTGTAAATAACAAGTGAAAAAATTTTCAGCCTTATCAGTTGGACATTCTGGTTTTTATACTGCTTTCTTTTAATTCGCTAAAGCTCTAAAAATGAATATTTCAGCCGCAGTAAAGAATTAACGTTGGCGGATTTTGGTTCTTGACATCCTTTACGATCGGTTACGATGCCTAGAGTACGGAGACCTGTACGATTCCGTCAACTTAGTGAGTTTGATAGGGGCCGTATAGTGGGACTTCGGGAAGCTGGACTTTCTTTTCGGGCAATTGCAGTTAGAGTGCAAAGAAGTGTAGACACTGTGGTTAGGGGTTGTCAGGCATGGCTTCGAGAAGGCCGTACGCAAAGAGCAAGGGGCACTGGACGCCGCCGTAGAACAACAGACAGAGAAGATCGCCGCCTAAGATTATTGGCCTTAAGGGACCGTTTCTCCACTACCAGGTCCATTGCAAATGAATGGTTTGCAGAACACGGAAGACCTATTGGCATGCGAATTGTTTACCGACGAATGAGAAGTTTTGGCTTGTTTTCATACCGGCCACGCTGGGTCCTCCCTTTAACTCGAGAACACCGACGTAATCGCCTTGAGTAGTGCAGACAACGGTCACTCTGGGATCAGGAATGGAACAGTATTGTCTTTAGTGACGAGTCTCAATTTTGTTTAGGCATGCACGATGGTCGTGCCAGGGTTAGAAGGCGACGTGGTGAAAGGAGGAATCCACAGTTTTTTGTTGAACGACATGTTCTTCACACTGTTGGAGTTATGGTTTGGGGTGCTATAGCTTATGATTCCAGGTCACCTTTAATCTTAATCAGAGGTAACATGAACGCACAGCGTTATATCCACGAAGTTCTAGAACCCCATCTTTTACCCTATCTTGACACCCTGGCAGATCCAACTTTCCAACAAGATAATGCCCGACCACATGTTGCAAGAGTCACAATAGACTTCTTTCAACATAATGATGTCACATTGTTACCATGGCCACCAAGATCTCCCGACTTATCTCCAATTGAGCACGTGTGGGATATGATGGGTAGGAGATTGCTCAATTTGCAACGTCCTCCTCAGACTCTAGAAGCACTTCGAGAGGAGTTGGTGGTTGCCTGGAATGAGATACCACAGGAGGACATTGACCACCTGATCAGAAGCATGCCTAGGCGCGTTGGAGAATACGTAGCACATCAGGGTGCATCCACACATTATTAAAGGTCAAAGGGCTTTAAAGCAGTGCAATCATTTTGAAATTTTTATCATTTACTTATTATACTTCATTAAGTACTTATACAAAATTTTATTAAAATAAAACCATTTAAACTGGGTGTTCGGATTTATATGTCACTTAGTATATTTGAGCGCTCAAACAGAATTTATTTTTTCGTACGACCTGCGCTTGTTTTTGAATACTTATTGGTTTCACCATTGCCAACGCTAAATTTGTTTACAGATCATTGTTTGATATGAGAGACAAAAATTATTATTATTAATGACATTTCTCGACCAAATTGGGAGAAAATTGCTACATAACTGACTCATCTCTACCAGTTTGCATATATTTTTTATTATAATGTGGGTACATTATCAAATACACGTCACACATTGAGCCGTATTCATAAAACAAAGGATATCCTTGTACTTGCAAATTTTGGAGGAAATCCTCCAGATGGTTTTTATAATAATTTGAAGTAAATGCTTTTGCTTTTTGAGTATAAGAATATCCTTCAAAACAGTGACATAAGTAAAATGATATTCATAATCTTCACCTTATACTTGGCATAGGAAGCATATCCTTAACAAATTCTGAGTGTGGTCAGTAGCAGACGCAACTTCGTAACGAAAGGTGATCAAACGATGATGGCGGAAATTGTGGATGTTAGGGATGTTAAAACGTACAAACCTCGTTTACCTTCACTTGGTCGTGACTTCAAAAAATATATCGGTTCGACGAAGCAAATGTACAATGGCTTGCGGACAGATTTTTAGTTGAGAATGAGGAAACTCGAGGAGGAGCACTTTCATGTATTCATAAAATGAAGATATGTCTACGCTATCTCGGTGACCCTGGATATCAGCAAGGTATTGGTCAGGGACTTGGTGTTAGTCAAGCAACGGTATCTCGGACTGTGGATAGAGTTATGAACAGCATAGTTGCACAGTCGAACGAATGGATCAAGTTTCCAACTCCCAACCATGAACTGATGGAGGCCAAGCGGATATGGCAAAGCATGTATATATTTCCGACAGCAATTGGAGTAATGGATTGTACACATATAGGAATCCTGAAACCAAATCGCCATGGAGATGAGTATATCAACCGAAAAGGGAAACCTACTTTAAATGCGCAAGCCACTTGTGATACCAGAGAGACGTTCACAACTGTTGATGTCAGTTGGCCTGGATCAGAGCATGATTCCAGAATATGGAGAAATTCACAGACTAGATCACAACTAATAAATAAAGCAAATGTTGTACTACTTGGCGATGACGGTTATGGTATTGAGCCATGCCTTATGACTCCCTTCAGAAATCCTACTCCAGGAGCAGAAATAAATTATAATAAGCTTTTAAAACAAGAAAGAGTTATAATTGAACGCTGTTTCGGCCAACTGAAACGCCGGTTTCCTATCCTAAGGTATGTTTGCCGCGTAAAGTTGGAAAATGTGCCGAAAATAATTATTGCTTGCATTGTACTCCATAGTGTTGCGAAGAGCCTGGGCGATCCTGACTTTGAGTTAGTTGAACAAGACCCAGATGAAGATGAAGGAAATCATGAGAATGACGAACTTCCTCTCCGCCGACTAGATCAACAAATAAGAAGAAACTTGAGTATTATAATAAATAGTTTTACTGATTGAATTGTATTTATAAGGTATAATAAGTTTTATTTTCATGAACATCATAAGTTACAGGTGGCTGACGCTGCATCATTTCTAATTTCGTTTTATAATACTCTTGTTGTAAAATATACTAAGTGACATATAAATCCGAACACCCAGTTTAAATGGTTTTATTTTAATAAAAGTTGGTGAATGTATTTATCTTATTGTAAATAATAAGTGAAAAAATTTTCAGCCTTATCAGTTGGGCATTCTGGTTTTTATACTGCTTTTTTTTAATTCACTAACGCTCTAAAAATGAATATTTCAGCCACAGTAAAGAATCAACGTTGGCGGATTTTGGTTCTTGACATCCTTTACGATCGGTTACGATGCCTAGAGTACGGAGACCTGTACGGTTTCGTCAACTTAGTGAGTTTGATAGGGGCCGTATAGTGGGACTTCGGGAAGCTGGACTTTCTTTTCGGGCAATTGAAGTTAGAGTGCAAAGAAGTGTAGACACTGTGGTTAGGTGTTGTCAGGCATGGCTTCGAGAAGGCCGTACGCAAAGAGCAAGGGGCACTGGACGCCGCCGTAGAACAACAGACCGTGAAGATCGCCGCCTAAGATTATTGGCCTTAAGGGACCGTTTCTCCACTACCAGGTCCATTGCAAATGAATGGTTTGCAAAACACGGAAGACCTGTTGGCATGCGAAGTGTTTACCGACGAATGAGAAGTTTTGGCTTGTTTTCATACCGGCCACACTGGGTCCTCCCTTTAACTCGAGAACACCGACGTAATCGCCTTGAGTGGTGCAGACAACGGTCACTCTGGGATCAGGAATGGAACAGTATTGTCTTTAGTGACGAGTCTCCATTTTGTTTAGGCATGCACGATGGTCGTGCCAGGGTTAGAAGGCGACGTGGTGAAAGGAGGAATCCACAGTTTTTTGTTGAAAGACATGTTCATCACACTGTTGGAGTTATAGTTTGGGGTGCTATAGCTTATGGTTCCAGGTCACCTTTAATCTTCATCAGAGGTAACATGAACGCGCAGCGTTATATCCACGTTCTAGAACCCCATCTTTTACCCTATTTTGACACCCTGGCAGATCCAACTTTCCAACAAGATAATGCCCGACCACATGTTGCAAGAGTCACAATAGACTTCTTTCAACATAATGATGTCACATTGTTACCATGGCCACCAAGATCTCCCGACTTGTCCCCAATTGAGCACGTGTGGGATATGATGGGTAGGAGATTGCTCAATTTGCAACGTCCTCCTCAGACTCTAGAAGCACTTCGAGAGGAGTTGATGGTTGCCTGGAATGAGATACCACAGGAGGACATTGACCACCTGATCAGAAGCATGCCTAGGCGCGTTGGAGAATGCGTAGCACATCAGGGTGCATCCAAACATTATTAAAGGTCAAAGGGCTTTAAAGCAGTGCAATCATTTTGAAATTTTTATCATTTACTTATTATGCTTCATTAAGTACTTATACAAAATTTTATTAAAATAAAACCATTTAAACTGGGTGTTCGGATTTATATGTCACTTAGTATACTTGTTTGGTAATGCTGTAATAGCACTAGACGTTTGTAGTTAACCCTTTGGTTTCCTCAGTTTTGTATTTCTCTGTTGCTAATTTTCTTTTTGGTGGCAATGTCTTCTGAATTGCTTGCGCTGTAATACTAACTGTTTGCTCACTGCGCTCGGTAAATAGTTCACTTTCTTCTTCTTGAACACTACCAACCTGAATGGCACCTCTAATTTTCTCAAATGTAGGATTACAGTCACCTTCCATAGCTTTCAGCAACTTTCTTTCCCAATCTAACAATTTAATTGCTTTATTACCAGTTTTTTTTATCTGTTTTTTTTTTCAATCTTGATTTCATGTTGTTGATTTTTTTTAATAAGTCTAATAGTTTACCGAATGTTGATTCGTATTTTTACAACATCTTCTTCAGGGCATCGTCCTTTCTCATTTTTATTTTTGGAACTTATGACTTTTGCAAAATAATGGGAGCAATGGCAATTTCATCTGCGATGAACTGCAGGTCGTTGCCATTATTCTCAATAATTTCCTCATCACTTGAGGATGACTTGCTTATTAATTTGATGAAAAACTGTATACAGTAAAAATACGGAACGGTCTGTGTAAGCTCTGGAGTACAACTGTCAGTGATGCTGAGTGGAACTCCCAAGTCAACTACAAGCTGGAACAAGTCAGGACGGCAGCAGGCAGCAGCGGTGGCCGCAGTAGTATACTCTTCGGTCTCCTGATCAGTTGCCGTGCGCTGTGCGGGTTCGAGTCCCGTCCCAGGAGAAATTTTTCTCTTGGCTATGGATGTTGTGATTGTCCGTAGGTGGTAGACGGTCTCTGACTGTCGAACGCGGAGGTACCACCCGGCGGATCTCGTAGGCGGAGCCAGAATGTGTGCATGTTGCATGCACACGTGTTCCCTCGCCAGAGTCCGTGTGGCGTTCCCCCTTTCCCATGTATCCTCCTATAGCCCCACGGTACCCAATGGGTGCTTAGGCCTCAGGCCTTCGTGGTAGTTGGAGTATACAAAAAAGGACATGTCGCTCAAGATACAAATACCAGTCAAGGTAATCATTATGAATATGAAAACAAGGATATGCTTATATTTCTACCTTTTTCTCCAAAGCAAGACCTTGTACTTTTACCGGAAAACTTTTGTGGTTGGCCCAGCAATTCTTCAAATATCATTTCAAACTACCCTTTGTTGTTTGTACTAGAAAATAAAGGATTAACATTTAACAACAGTAACTTCGTTAGAGAACTTCTAACAGAATAAAATTCGTCAATTTCGTCCATACTTGCTGGGTTGCAGGAACGTACTTACTACCAAAATGTCAGAACAAAATTGCGTCAGAATTCGCACCAATAGTATCCGTAGCCTAAGTATTTCAGTGGACTGTGTAAAATATAATATGACTGAAGCATTGAAGTGAATTGGTCAAAATTAAATTGAGATTGTTTTGTTGCAGACAGGTCCGCAGGTGCTAAGCCACCTTCAACAGCTCCACCACTCAACGCCATTTAGCGTTACGGACATACTTAGTCCAATTGAAGAATCGTATAGAAAATTAGAGCTGGCAGCTAATCCTCCATCGCCCTACAGGTAGGTCAGTATGTCACATAAACATCTATTTTATATTGTCTGTGTTCTGGTGTGTAACAGAAACCAATGCAACCTTGTCGGTACGATATGATTCACGATCGATAAGGGAAGCCCGGCATTAGTATTTTCGAAATCAGATGTTCATATAAGCGCCTCCTTAATTGTAGCTAAGATACGGTACTCTGCCGTTTTAGAGGCGTTGAGTCGCATTAGAGAGTGATTGTGTGATGATCGCAAGAATTGTTTTCTCGCCTGAAAAGGTCGATGAAAGGCAAGCATTTTGAGACGACAGAGGGGATCCAAGCAGCATGCACCGCGGCTCTCAAGGCTATTCCGGAGAATGCCTTCCGTGACGCCTTCAATGCTTGGAAATCGCGCTGGCAGCGCTGCATCGACACAGAAGGAGCCTAGTTTGAAAGTTTTTACAGAATTGTAACGATTGGCTCAATAATTTTTTTTAAATCGGCTCAGTCCTATTACTTTCCGGACAAACCCTGTATTATTAGTTGTTTGGATGAATTGCTGATTTTATTTTTTGGAAGTAACTAAAACGTGTAATTTTCTAGCATCTGGAACAATAGAACAGGCGTGGAACTGTCAGAAATAATCGTTAAAGGACAACTGTAGTTAGTACCCACTTTCATCACATTGTAATATACAGTGCTTCTAAAAAATGAACCCTACTAACTTTTATATTTTAGCATAAAAGTGGCAGTCGAAAATTTTGAGATGGCCTCTGGGCGCTATTCTGGAACAATTTTTCAAATGAAATGTGCATCATGTGATATCTCATTTTAAAGTTCCTTATGAGTAGCTTGCAACCCTAGAGTATGAAATCACTATCCTTCAAAATGGCGGACTGGCTAGCTGTCAAAGTTTAGCGTTTTTGTACATTGAATCGCTTATCACTTGTGCAGCATGATTGGAATACTGCAGGTAACTTGGAACGCAGAGTTATCTAAATAAATGCAAACTCTATCTTTACTTTTTTGCCGTGAATATACTGTCGTAATTCACACAAAACCACGAGTACTAAAAACAGGATGCCATCTTGTCATTTCCTGACATCAGCCACACGGGAACGATACATTTACTTTGAAAATTTTTTTGGCAAGAATGCAATCATAGATAAATCATTTACTAAGATAGCTAAAACCTTCATTGCAATTATAAGAACTGTTATGTGTCCTTGTTAGTTCACAATTTTATTTTGATTTTGTGAATATATTTAGCATTAAAAACGTGACAAGGAATTTCAAGTTAGGATATCAGGTTGTTAATTTGGAATAGGTACAGTGCTTATTGTGCGAATTGTGGATTCACGCGGCTTGTAGTTCTCATGAATCTGGTGTGTATACCAGTGATTATTTTAAGAGCAGCAACTGAGAACACTAAACTATAAGTTCAGGCTAAATACTGATTTGTGATTATTGTGACTGATTACTTAACAATTTACTTGATAATTGATTGTATATATATATATATATATATATATATATATATGAAAAAATAAAGCTTCCGCCTTTCGTAGGGTACTTTGACAAGATTCAAGCAATGAGGACTCTTTATACTTTATCAGTCTCTAGCTTTCGATGGACTATGCCATCATCATCAGGAACTACATTAACATTAGGAAGAAATAGCAACTATTGTGCAGAATGGTTTTGAATTAATTACAATAGTATGTGAGATTGTTGCTTGTTGTTAAGTTGAGGGAAACATTTAGTAACCTGGTGAAAGCTGGATTCATGGTACATTCGTTAAATTAATCCAGCTTTCACCAGGTTACTAAATGTTTCCCTTTAATAACATTCGACATACTATTGTAATTTAAAACCATTTTGCGCAATAGTTGCTATTTCTTCCTAATGTTATTGTAGCTCCTGATGATGGTGGCATAGTCCGTCGAAAGAGACTAATAAAGTATTGCTTGAATCTTGTCGAAGTACCCAACGAAAGGCGGAAGCTTTATTATTTCACCTAACTGGTCTAGACGACAATGACCATGTCTCAAAAAAAAAATATATATATATATATATATATAATATATAATTAATAAGCTGTTTTGTTAAACAGAATAATTAGCAGAGACTGTAAAGCTGTTAGAAAGTTAATAAACTTATTAGTTTCTTAGAAAAAGTGCAAACAATTGTCAAGAAAAGTGATTATAATTTGGAATACTGTATCCCAAATTACCTGCACCTTAAGTAAATTTACGCTTTTAGAGTTTTTTACTTTGATAAATATTTTGATGGGGTTCTGGTTTTTGTTTTGCTTGATTGTTCATATCATCATCAAGTTTAATGATTTCCCAATAATTTAAGGTTTTCTTTATTTTGCTATCCCGTTTATCTTGCAATTTACTTCAAAAAAACAAACCAGTATTCCAAATATGCTGCAGTTCCTCTACAGTTTGTTTTATCAATTTTCCTTTCGAAGTTGAAAAAAATGAAGGATTTTGTCAATTTTTTCAAATGAATTATTTCATTACATATTCGGATCTAAGGATCTATCCTTCCAAGAGAATGAGATTGATGATTGGTTATTGAGTTAAAAGCGATATTACAGAAACGCTCAACTTGACAATCTATTAAATTATATAAAATAAAAAGCGCAAGACGTACAAACTATCAGTAAACTTGAGTACCGAATCATCGTCAATAACAAAAATTTCACCACTCAATGAAGCTGTGCCAATTATCAATAATAACTTCGGAAGCACAACTTGGGAGTCTATTGTGGATTCGGATGGCTTTGAAGGCCCCAGGATTGAATATATGCTAGATGCCCTAGCTGATACCCCGTACTGCCCTTAGTAAAAGCCACACCAACGCCCTGCCGTACGACTAGACCTTGACGAGATGGAGGACCACGCCGCTCAAGATCTGAACTCATCCGCTTGGCTGAAAAACAATATCCTAATCAGGATCGAATCAGGCACAATATAACCCCCCCGCTCAGGCACATCCCCAAAAACAAATATAATTAATTACCTCGTTTAGGTTCAATGCCTTTGGGGGTTCAGGTATACAGCTCAGAGTACAAAAACTGGGATCTAGATGTCCATTCCCTCTCTTACGCGGAAGCCGTTACGTCGAGCCGGTTGAATCGACCAATCATAGTCGAGCTGTCCCTTCTAGATTTAGATGCAGAAAATTACATAGTCCAGTCAAACTAGAAAATTTTTAAAATACATGGTCGTTGCAAACTCTTGTTATTGATGTCACTCAGGCGTTTGGGAAATGTCCCGCTGGAATTGACTGGGAAGATTTTAGTGAATACTTTGGATTGACAGAATCTATCCGTTTTGACAACTCAACCCCTGAAGGCGACTATGTGAAACTTTCTTCGTACCGTTCGGGCAGCGTTGAGAAGGTCCGAGTACCATAGGGACAATTGTTTTTTTTTTTCAGTGAAATCTCGTAATAATTATTCTCAATATTCAGACTCTATTTCTTTACTCTTTAAAACAGTTCACATACTTATCAATCATTTGGCAAAGCTTCAATTTTAGCTGTGACTATGATTTATAAATACAACTGGATCTTAATTAATTAGTATATTGTTATTGTTGTCTATCCTCCTAAAAAGGGCATCAAGTAGTTAGGTTCAATATATCTAACGTATAGGTTTGCAAAGATTTGTACTGGATTCTATAACATCATGATTATGATTTGTCGTATGAGTCTTATGACATTCCTTGTAAGCCTGAAGAATTTTGGGTAAGTTTGAATTTGAATCAAATTATAGATTCAATTATTTACCTCCATCACCAGAGCCAGTCTATTTTATTATAATCCTTACATACCAGCAACAGAGCTGGTCCACATTTTTTCTTAAGCTCTCTGTTCTATTCCAGATCGACATCTAGTGGCAGCAGCATCAACTCGCCGGTAGGCGGCGCGACTGGGGGCAGTGCGAGCAGCGGAGGCGGTGGAGGTGGTGCGTGCAACATGAACGGCGGATATCCGGGAGTGATGGGGCAGTTTGGGGGCGGGCAGTACTGTCCCGTGTCAGAAAACCTGGGCGGGTTGGCTCCACACTACTCCTCAGGATGGTACCAGACGACGGCCGCGGATCCACGGTTTGCCAGTGAGTGGTATATTTTTTGCACGATGTGTTTGCATATTATTCTTCTCGTACCAAAAGTATATTTTGTCCGAGCTAACCTGGCCCTTCTAGATTCTACGGCTGTCAACCACCAGCAATAGACGGCCATATTATAAACCCATATGAGTATCGTCTGCGCGTTGAATTTTTGAATAATCATTAAATACTGACGTCCCTGTAACAAGGTAAATGTAATTAACGTATCTAATTACCTGACAGATAAGTAGCACATGCCTGCTCGGACATAGGATACTTGAATAAAAAAACTGACTCGAACCCGCGCAGCTCAAAACGACTGATTAGTAGACACTCAGCGTCTCGACTAACGTCACCGCTCTAATCCAAAGGTAGATATAGGTACTCATCTATATGGCATTTACTAAGTCATCAGTGACGATTACGTGTAAAGCCCTCATATAGCTGGGACCTTCGGTGCCGTGGAGCGCCTCGCGGTGCCGACGCTAGGCAACCAGAATTACGCGACCATGTATGAAGCGTGCTTGCGACTACTTATATTGAAGTTCACGACTTGACCTGGAAAACGCTTGAATGTTTCTCGACTCGTCGATAGGGACATAAATATCCGACCAGATGGCAGAACCAGGCCGTCGCAGTCGAGTTTGTGGTCATTGAATGCGAAATTACAATAAGATAGTAGTCTGGTTGACATACCTATCACTTTGTTTTAAATTAAATTAGGTACAAGTGTTATAAATTAGAACAGTAAAACGGTGTTTTCGTTACAATATTTACCTGCATACCTAAATGTCTAAAATGAATAATAATATATATGACACCTCATAGAAGGCAAAGTATGTGTTTGGGGAAATTGCAATTTGAAATATAAATGTGATTTCATTTGGGCAGAGGATCATGAAAACCACAGGTTAAGTTTTAGATATTACTATAACCCTCAACTATAATAATCAGTTATAATTAATTCCATTTTTAATTAATTATAATTCATGTTGAACTGTAGTTTCATATGCCGAATTCCCTAGAAGAGATCTGATTTGTAAGTCGCCTGAAAACCTCCACTTTCCACTATTCAAATCAACCCAACCCAAATTATATCGTCACTGTATCCATGTGAGTAACCATGGTTGTATAGGAAAGCAAATATTGTTTCACCAGCTTTGTAATTCGACCCTATGGACGTGAGTTAAAGGGGTGTTACAGTATTACAGAGGATGCTATTTAATGAAATTCGATACGCACTCATTGTCACTCTGGTGAGCGATACATACTGTACGTAGATAGTAAATGCATACCATGGAATTGTTACTCCCATCATGTGAAGGTTTCAAAATCATACATACACATGTTAATACTTTTGTTTTACGTCAACTTTCTGGTCTATTTATAATGGTAATGGAAAATAGTTCCCAGTGAAATTATCTATGATTTCGTTAAATATCCAAAAGTCATCATGAGCATCACCGCCAATTTGATCTTAGAATTTCTTTAGCTGTTACTACTTTATAAACATTTCCAGCTTGATATCCATTTTTCATTCTGAATATATAAAGTAAAAATTCTAACAAAAAGTTATGATAAAACAGCAATGTGTATAGAATATATCCGCCTGTCATGCAATTTTTTTCGAATTTATTTGGGGTTCAAATTTAACTCTATTGGGATCTCGGAAACGGTAAGAGATGCTAAATCGGTTAAAAAGAGGTAAAGTTGCGCATTTAGGTAACGAAGAAAATGGAACTTAGAAAGTTTCAAAATTCCGAATATTTCCTAAGACAGATTAAAGAAACCGAATTTTCTCAAATATGTTCTCGTTTTTTCTTGACTTTATCATTGTCACTTTTTCTTCTCTACAAGGTGGCATAATTAAAATTTCTATATCACCTTTCGTCTCTTGCCCTCAACCGTCACCTATATTTTTTTATAGTCGCCATATTGGAGTTTTGTACTTTTGAATAGAATTTTCAATTTTGATTCCAAAAATGTTCAATAAGTCATTAATTGACATTGCAAAACCTTAGTTATTAAAAAAAACAAAATATTCTAAATACGCTTTGAAATTATCAGATAGCCATTTGTTTCACAATATTCAGAGCCCACTATGACAGTATTAGTTTGTTCGAAATAACTTGGGTTCGACAATGTCTTACACAAATACGTTTTTGAAATAAGAATTAAAAACTCTATTCATCTGTGAAAAAATCCAATGTGGAATCTATAAGAAAATAAAGTTGATGATTGTGGACAAGAGTCGAAACGTCATATTGGAAAAAAGTGGCAATATTTCATGTTGAAATCCCATCTCAATTAAAGCCAGTAAAAATGATAACGATATTGGTAAAATTTGGTTCCTTTCGGTTATCTCCGGAAATACTCGGAATTGCAAAACTCTCAATGTGGCAATTTCTTAGTTACCCTAAATACCCAACTTCGCCACCATTTAAACGACTTACTGTATCTCCTATTGTTTTCGGGATCCCAATGGTAAGAGTTGATTTTGAAACGCAGGGCAACTAAGAGAATGCATGATACATGATACATAAAATCTCATTCATTCTTCATTTCTGTGATGAATGAGGTGAAACACCTTTTTGTGAAAGTGTTTTATGGCTTCTAATGTACTTATATCATTTTCTTTTATGTTTAAGATTTTCGAAAATTTTAGAGACGCTTCGATTAATATCATCATTTCTCCCCGAAATGTTCTAGTAGTTCCTTGTATTGATGGTTTATGCATTGCATGGCATCCGCTGTATTCCCATTACTTGCCACTACAACCCCTCCACAAACACATAGAGTTTCGGCTTTCTGCGTCCCGCATTGTCAGCAAGCAAAGGGGGTATAAGTATGCGGACTCCTCTTCCTGGTCTAGAGATTCGGGTTTCGCCGTCTCTTATTTACCCAATAAAATAAACTTTGGGGTGGTGACAACTAGAATGCTTACGTTGCATCTCTCGAGGATATAGAAGCAATTCTTCTAGGAATTGATCTGTAGCGACTTATTTGTCGATGACTCTCTTATCGTTTACCAGCGAGTCCGTAAAATGTTAAACCCCCAATCACTACAGCATCACTAAGAAACGAAGTGACCAAAACAAAATTCTGTCTCGACAATGACAAAAGGTTTACCGTTTCAGATTATATATTTTGATGTTTGTAGGTATCTACTTATTTACTGCTACTAATTTATATTGAAAATGTTTAACAAAATGAACCAGTCTGGCTTGGCCCATTGAATATCAAAAGCTTTTAAGGTTTTAAAGACGAGTCTAAAGAAAATATGAATGTGAGAAAACCGTTTAAAAATTATGAAAGAAGGAACATTGGTATGACAGTGACTATTTAACAATGACTTTAATCTATAAATAGGAGTAAAAAGTTACTTGAAACAAAACCTACTTTAAAACATGAATCTGAATTAGTGTAAGATCTTTAAAGTTGTGGCCAACGCTAAATGGCTAACGGAAACCAACAACACCAACTCAGAAATAACAGCTGTTTGATGTGCCATCGAAATATTCAGAGAACCATCAGACACTGAGTAACACATATTAAAGGTTTGGCGAAATGGGTCGCTATATTTAAAATGATGTGTGGATCCTTAGCTGATGCGAGGCCTGGAGCAAAACATTTTTGCGATGCCTTTTTTAAAATAAAGTGGTATACTCCGAATTTTTTTTTAAATTTTCGTGCAAAAAAGTGTTTTTAGCATTTTTGATAAAGTCATTTTATTTCGAAACGCACCAATTATTTATTTACGTTTTTTTTTTCATTTGCCACGGTTGAGTTTATGTTTATTTGTGATGTAAGTATACAATGAGCCGTATTCATAAAAGAGAAACATATCCTCGGAAGCGTAAGGTAAAAGTATAAGGTCTTGCTTCGGAGAAAAAGGTAGAAGTATAAGCATATCCTTGTTTTCATAGTCATACTGATTACCTTATACTTACTCGCGAGGATATCCTCCAAAAAGAAGTAAAAGGTTGACTGGGAGTTGTATCTTGAGCGACATGTCCTGACTTGTTCCAGCTTGTAATTGACGAGGGAGTTCGTTCACTCAGCATCATTGACAGTTGTACTCCAGAACTTACACAGACGGTTCCGTATTTTTACTGGGTACAGTTTTTTATCAAATTAATAAGCATGTCATCTTCAAGTGATGAGCAAATTATAGAAAATAATGGCAACGACCTGCAGTTCATCGCAGATGAAATTTCCATTGCTCCCATTATTGGTGCCATTCAGGTTGGTAGTGTTCAAGAAGAAGGAAGTAAACTATATACCGAGTGCAGTGAGCAAACAGTTACAGTATATTCAGATAAGAGATAGACCGGATGTAAACAAAAGGTTCGGGTGATTTTCACGCTAACGCCGCCGTCTCGACGTAAAACAGGAGCCCTCATTGGTCAATTCGCAATTAAATGCCTATGCCGAGCGTCAGAGCAGTCGTATCAAGGCAGAGTCACATTCAGGTTCTGACGTGTTACGTATGTCGTGTGCATCATTGCAATTTGATATTTCTTTGGACGTTTTCGTTTGTTATCTTATTAAGTTGTTGAGTTTGTCGTTGTTATTGTTATACCTTGTTATTGATTGTTATTGTTATCAACTGCTTGCGCAAAATGCCCAGTAGTACAGATACTGCCGATGAAGTTGTAAACTCCTGTAGTCCACCTAGGAAACGCTCTAAAAAAAGACACCTGAGTGCAGAAATGAAAGAGGTCATTTTGAATATATATAAGATCAAGCGCGAGGAGAACGAGGCATCAACCATCAAAGAAATTGTTGTGAAGGTTTCTCACAAAGTTGGGGTGTGTCGCGCATCAGTGTTTAATGTGTTAAGACAATACAAAAAAATCACATCTTTTCTGAGCCAATGACCAGTAAACATCGCAAAAGTATTGTTAAATCATTGGATGAAGCTGATAAGCATGCGATTAGGAGGAAAGTGCATGAATTCTTCTTTAGGAATGAAATACCTACTATAGATAAAGTACTGCAGGAGGTAAATGGAGATACAACGTTGCCAAATTTCAAACGATCAACTTTCCATGCGTTACTGAAGCATTTAAATTTCAAATGGAAAAAACGGGGTCGTAATAGTTTACTACTGGATAGAGAAGAAATTGTGCTATGGAGGAGGGATTATTTAACAAAAATTGGGAAATATAGAAATCAAAACAGGAAGATTTATTACCTTGATGAAACGTGGGTAAACGCAGGACACACTACAAGTAAAGTATGGGTTGATGATTCTGTAACTTCATCCAGGAGGGCCTTTCTAGATGGACTGTCCACCGGATTAAAAAATCCAGCAGGTAAATACGAGTAATAGACAATCATCGGATGTTTTTCAAACCTTGGGAACAAGGTTCTAAACATTAATTCCAGGGGGCAGATAAAACATATTACAAGTAACAAAACTTTTATAACTTTCGATAAAATGCGTGGATGTTTTATTGTCATTTTCATTTGTTAGAACTTTTTTAAGCCATGTTTTTATGTGTTTTCGATATTTCAATAATTTTTTAATACAATCTTAAAATATGTCGAATATTATAAACTTAAAACAAGTTACTAAGTTACTAATTTAGGCTAATTTAAACGCCATTTTGAGATTATATTCGACTGTATTTCACCAAACATCAGGCGGCATCCGAAGCTGGAAATCGAAGCGAAAATTTTGAAACCCTTATGTATATTTACATCATTATATATTTCTTACCCTACCCCCACATGATCCTATATCCATCACCAATCGTATACACATCGAATTGTGCTAATTTACTACAAAGTTACGCAAAGCAGCATCTACTATCTAAAATATGTACTGCGTGACTCTTAATACGTCCCTGCCGAATGTTACAGCGTTCGATGATCACGTGGTCTTGTTTATGTCCGGTCTATCTCTTATCTGAATATACTGTAGTATTACAGCGCTAACAATTCAGAAGACATTGCCACCAAAAAGAAAATTAGCAACAGAGAAATACGAAACTGAGGAAACCAAAGGGTTAATTACAAAAGAACTGTAACGTCTAGTGCTATTACAGCAGTACCAAACAAGTATTTTACAACAAGAGTATTATAAAACGAAATTAGAAAGGATGCAGCGTCAGAAGCTACCTGTAACTTATGATGTTCACGAAAATAAAACTTATTATACCTTATAAATACACTTCAATCAGTAAAACTATTTATTATAATACTCAAGTTTCTTCTTATTTGTTGATCTAGTCCGCGGAGAGGAAGTTCGTCATTCTCATGATTTCCTTCATCTTCATCTGGGTCTTGTTCAACTAACTCAAAGTCAGGATCGCCCAGGCTCTTCGCAACACTATGGAGTACAATGCAAGCAATAATTATTTTCGGCACATTTTCCAACTTTACGCGGCAAACATACCGTAGGATAGGAAACCGGCGTTTCAGTTGGCCGAAACAGCGTTCAATTATAACTCTTTCTTGTTTTAAAAGCTTATTATAATTTATTTCTGCTCCTGGAGTAGGATTTCTGAAGGGAGTCATAAGGCATGGCTCAATACCATAACCGTGATCGCCAAGTAGTACAACATTTGTTTTATTTATTAGTTGTGATCTAGTCTGTGAATTTCTCCAAATTCAAGAATCATGCACTGATCCAGGCCAACTGACATGAACACTTGTGAACATCTCTCTGGCATCACAAGTGGCTTACACATTTGAAGTGGGTTTCCCTTTTCGGTTGATATGCTCATCTCCATGGCGATTTGGTTTCAGGATTCCTATATGTGTACAATCAATTACACCAATAGTCGGAGATTTATACATGCTTTGCCATATCCGCTTGGCCTCCATCCATGTTCACAACTCTATCCACAGTCCGAGATACCGTTGCTTGACTAACACCAAGTCCCTGACCAATACCTTGCTGATATCCAGGGTCACCGAGAGAGCGTAGACATATCTTCATTTTATGAATACATGAAAGTGCTCCTCCTCGAGTTTCCTCATTCTCAACTAAAAATCTGTCCGCAAGCCATTGTACATTTGCTTCGTCGACCCGATATATTTTTTGAAGTCACGACCAAGTGAAGGTAAACGAGGTTTGTACGTTTTAACATCCCTAACATCCACAATTTCCGCCATCATCGTTTGATCACCTTTCGTTACGAAGTTGAGTCTGCTACTGACCACACTCAGAATTTGTTAAGGATATGCCTCCTATGCCAAGTTTAAGGTGAAGATTATGAATATCCTTTTACTTATGTCACTACTTTGAAGGATATGCTCATATTATACTCAAATACTTCAAATTATTATAAATACCATCTGCAGGATTTCCTTCAAAATTTTCAAGTACAACAAAGGATATGTTTTATGAATACGGTTCAATATTTCACTCTGCGTGAAGAATAATTCTATAATTCTTCTCAATTATTGGGATAAGAAAGAAATATGATTTATGACTATGGTCTAAACTCTTCCACTTCATTTTTTAAGCAATGAGTCATTAGGAAAATTATAATCAAATAATGAGGTCTGCCAGGAAATAAATAAATTCGTATAAGAAATACTTTTTAGTGACTAACAAAAATAAGCACATATTATTACAAAATATTCATATTATTTGCACATACTATTATTTGTTTGGTATTGAAATTTGAAAATCTTAAATATTGCTTAAACTTTTGCTCGGCAGATTCAACTTTATACTTATTTCTACGACGCAACTCCAAGGCAGCTCGCCAGCGAGTCACCCACCGTCATGCGCGGAGTTTGGGGAGCTGTCACCCCGGACCCCGCCGCCACTATCAAAGGATGTTTTGCATTCTTTTGGTTACGATTGTCTCGTTCGTGGGTTTTGTAAATAATCATTAGTTTAACATATTTCGAGAGTAATCAGACAGATATTTTGGGCACGTATATTTGTATGGTATATCTGAAGTCACTTGAAATAGCATAAAAACCTTTGGTCGGCGCGTCCTTTGTAATTTCATGACGTATCATAGGCGTGCGGATTTACAGGAGGCAAAACACAATATTCATTTTCTTTTTCAATAATATGCCTCGAACACTGCTTCCATAGGTCTGTGGCAGCAATATGAGATACTGCATCTCTTATTGTGGCCAATAGCGATTCACTTAATTGAGGGGTCTGATTATGTTTTCTTACTTTTTTTTTAAAGCAGCCCAGACCAACTCAATCGGGTTAAAAATGCAGCAATAGGGAGGTAGACGTAATACTTCATGGCCATTTTGCTGAAGCAGATTGTCAACAACATACTCTTTTTCAAATTTTTGTCTTTTAATAAGATCCAATAATATGGCTTTGGTTGATTTTTGTGGTATTTCCATTCCCTTATCCTTCATAAAATCAATAATGTCTTGTTTTTTGTGCCTGTATTCGGAATTTTGTTTTTCTGTCGGGAATGGTACGGCGCATTGTCCATAATAATCACTGAATTTGGGTAAATGTTTGGTATTAACTGCTGCTCTATCCACTTTTCAAATAAGTCGGAGGTCATGTCCTCATGATAGTCGGCACATGATTCTTTGATATTTTTGGTAGATAACAGCAAGGCATTAGGTATAAATCCATTTTCACTGCCAGCATGGAGATTCATGATTCGTTTTCCACGGTTGCATGGTGCATTTAAAATGCACTTGTTGCTGTCGTCAACCCAGGCGTACTGCACAACATCATGGGTATCATACCACGTTTCATCCAGGTAAATCAGATTTCTTTTCTGCTCTCTATAGATTTTAACTTTGTGCAAAAATTCTTGGCGCAATTCAACGATTCGAGACGACTCCAGAATCACCATTCGTTTATCTATTTTTTTGTATTGAAAACCACACAGTTTTACAATACAGTGCAGTGAGTCTAAGCATTTGTAATTATAAAAATCTTCAGGATAATCTTTTAATTTATCCCGTATCATTTCCAACGTGGGCACCAAATTTTCTTTATAAAATCCGTATATTATACGACGAATATCTTCCTGAAAACCCACGTCAATTCTTTTTAATTTTTGCCCTATGCGCTTTCTGTGGAAGGAATGGTTGACTACATCTCCCCTTTTTATAACCCGATAAATGGTAGACCATTGTCAGGATACAAATTCTGTTTAAAATTTGATTTTGCGAGGAATCTAGATTTTCGTTTTTCAGACAATCATACATACTCTTTGGGTCTGTTCCTCTAAATCTTTATGAAAGAATTCTGCCTGCACAGGTTCATCAACCATCTCCTCGTGGCTTGGAGCATTTTCCCAAGGTCTCCAAAGAGCCATATTTAGGACACACAAGAACAATCAACACAACAATTAAATCAACAAGTAAACCGAGTATTCAAAAGTCAAAAACACACAAACTAATAAAATCTATGAAAAAACACGGACAGACTAAAGAAAACACGTTTATTCACCGCTACACGGCACTGGCTAAACTGTTTCAATTTTCAGTAGCCACCTGCACTTATTCGGAGCTCTGAAATACACGCTTTCTCATTGGCTATGTCCACGCATAGGCGTGCTTTACTCCACGTGGACCGGTGAAACTGCCTTTGATCTCTTATACGGGGGATATTTGCTGCGAAATTTGGCGATTTTTGCAGCAACAGAGCGTGTTAAATATAGATATATAAAACGCACCCGGTATTTCACAGTGTTTCAAGTGACTTCAGATAAAGTATACATTATTATATTATTTTCATTCAACTAAAACTTTTTACTTATTTGTTAAAATGAGTAAGCCGTATACGGGAGCGCAGCGTGCACTATGTGCCCGAACCTATTATACTTATAACATTGAGTCGGTTATTACTGCGCGACATTTGTATCGACATGAACACGGTTTACGCGATTTAATGGAAGTTCCAAGCGCCAATGTGATACGGAAATGGATCAGAATGTTCGAAACAACCGGCTCGACAGTATCAATAACCGCTCGTGGTCGTCGAGTTTCTGCAAGATCAGCCGACAATGTAGAGCGTGTTGGTGTTTCAGTTCAGCGAAATCCGCAACAGTCAACACGGACATCAAAAGAACGAGCTTGCGGCGAATTTTGAAGCGTGATTCGCATTTGAAGCCTTATAAGATTCAACTAGTCCAAGAATTAAAACCAGATGATGCCAATAACCGACTTAACTTTGTCAATTTGATGCTCGATCGATTCAACAGTTTTAACAACGTGATGTTTAGTGATGAGGTCAATTTTCACCTCAATGGCCATGTTATCAAACAAAATTGTCGGTTCTGGTCCGAAACTAATCCCCGACGCTTGCATGAACGTAATAAACTAGTCGTGTGGGCTGGAGTTACATCAACCGGTATTATTGGACCGTACTTTTTTTGAGGACGAAAGAGGGCAAGCGATGACAGTTAAAGCTATCAATTATTGCAATATGATAACAGACTTTTTGGTGCCAGCTTTGCAAGAACTCCAAGGCAATACCTCTAGAATGTGGTTTCAACAAGATGGGGCCACATGTCGTACAACTAGGGTATCTATAGAGCTGCTGAAAAATGTCTTTCCCGGAAAACTCATTCCGAAGAGGGCGGATATTGAATGGCCACCACGTAGCCCCGATCTGTCTCCATGCGATTATTTCCTATGGGGCTACCTCAAATCGGTGGTCTACGAGAATAATCCAACTAACTTAGAGCAGCTGAAGACGAATATTGTTCAGGAAAGTAATAAAATACCGAGAACAACTTTTCAACAAGTTTTCCAAAATCTGCAGGTACGGATTCAAGAGTGCCAGGCAGCCGAACGAATTCATTTGAACAACATTATTTTTAAGGCTTAATTCCTATCTTTCTACTTTTTAAAAATACATATATTTTTCTTTTATATTGCGTAGTTATTTTTTAATTGAATATTGAAATTGCCAACACCTTTATGGCCCACCCTGAGAATGTCTTTGATACTAAAGACATTACAACATTTACAATCTCCCACCGCCTAAATCCCCAATTTTCAACCCCTACAAAACTTTTTTCAAAAATGATCAGGAGCCTCTGAAACGTCAAAAAAGGAAGTTTGAGCGATTTTAATTCCATACAAGACTTAGAATAAAGTATCTGATAAAAGTCTAAACACAGCCGGTTTTCCATATACAGCCGCAGCATCAGTTACATAGACCTGTTATTTCAAAATCGAATATTTTCATACAACACGCCCCACTAGGCGTGTGAAGTAAAATCTACCATCTTGAACTATAAATATATTGTGCGTTCATCTGGGTACAGACACAATATCTCCTCATTACAGCCGAGTAATTACGGAGGCTGATATTTACCTTGTCTCGCTCAGAAGTGGCAGGGAGGCTGAGAGGGCGGGGGTAGAGACGACAGCAAGCTACTGTATTGCCCGATGCCGTAGGATTTCGAGTGCTGTGCAAACATTGACGACGGTACAGCACGACAGGATAGAATGCGTCGGGCCGGGTCGAGCCGGAGCCTGACGATGACTAGGACCGGACGCATAATAAACATGATGGCCTGTCACTCACTTGTCATATGGGACGCGAAGGCTGTCACCGTTATTGATGGTACCAGGAGGCCGCAGTTATACTCTATGGTGCTAGGTGGCGGATGGTAGGCGCCTTAACAATAATGATTAACTTCTTTTTATTTATTGCATTGAAGGAGGCGAGATTTAGGCCTGTATCGTCAGTCGTTCCTACAATTGTAGGACGCCTTTATGACCTCCTTGATTGTCATAGTTTTCTACTTTTCCGTGTCAGCGCTCTATTTTGAGGTTATGTCACACATATCTATTTGCATCAAATTGTGCATGCTTTTGATTTATATCATGTTTTATCAGTCGGAAATTTCCTACAATTTAAAAAGAAAACATATCTTCACAATAGGAGAGTTCTGACGCTGACACAGAACATGTGCAATCTAGAAATTTTTGAAGGAGAGAAAGGAGTATGATAATCACAGCATAAAGGCGTCCTATAATTATTGTAGGAACGACTGACGATACGGGCCTTGGAGTCAGATTTATAGACCATCCTTGAGGCTTCCCTGGAAACAATGAATCTCTCCTTGAAATGCGGAAACTGTGACGATTCCTTGAGGCACGTTCAAGGGAGGATTTAAATGTTCATTTCTCAGCAGGTTGTAACAGTTGTCGTCACTTTCTTTGCTGACCGTATCTATTTAGCATTTTGATGATAAAATTGGGACGACTTGGTTTATTAGTGGTAAATATCAATAAACAACGCAAATGATAATAGCACCGTTCTTATTTTCAACAATACCCTCAAATTTGTCTAGTACCTCGATCAGAATTATCTGTCCGTCAACCTTTTTTTTATTCACAGTCACACAATATTCATTTTCTTTTTCAATAATATGCCTCGAACACTGCTTCCATAGGTCTGTGGCAGCAATATGAGATACTGCATCTCTTATTGTGGCCAATAGCGATTCACTTAATTGAGGGGTCTGATTATGTTTTCTTACTTTTTTTTTAAAGCAGCCCAGACCAACTCAATCGGGTTAAAAATGCAGCAATAGGGAGGTAGACGTAATACTTCATGGCCATTTTGCTGAAGCAGATTGTCAACAACATACTCTTTTTCAAATTTTTGTCTTTTAATAAGATCCAATAATATGGCTTTGGTTGATTTTTGTGGTATTTCCATTCCCTTATCCTTCATAAAATCAATAATGTCTTGTTTTTTGTGCCTGTATTCGGAATTTTGTTTTTCTGTCGGGAATGGTATGGCGCATTGTCCATAATAATCACTGAATTTGGGTAAATGTTTCTTATTAACTGCTGCTCTATCCACTTTTCAAATAAGTCGGAGGTCATGTCCTCATGATAGTCGGCACATGATTCTTTGATATTTTTGGTAGATAACAGCAAGGCATTAGGTATAAATCCATTTTCACTGCCAGCATGGAGATTCATGATTCGTTTTCCACGGTTGCATGGTGCATTTAAAATGCACTTGTTGCTGTCGTCAACCCAGGCGTACTGCACAACATCATGGGTATCATACCACGTTTCATCCAGGTAAATCAGATTTCTTTTCTGCTCTCTATAGATTTTAACTTTGTGCAAAAATTCTTGGCGCAATTCAACGATTCGAGACGACTCCAGAATCACCATTCGTTTATTATCTATTTTTTTGTATTGAAAACCACACAGTTTTACAATACAGTGCAGTGAGTCTAAGCATTTGTAATTATAAAAATCTTCAGGATAATCTTTTAATTTATCCCGTATCATTTCCAACGTGGGCACCAAATTTTCTTTATAAAATCCGTATATTATACGACGAATATCTTCCTGAAAACCCACGTCAATTCTTTTTAATTTTTGCCCTATGCGCTTTCTGTGGAAGGAATGGTTGACTACATCTCCTCCTTGATTGTCATAGTTTTCTACTTTTCCGTGTCAGCGCTCTATTTTGAGGTTATGTCACACATATCTATTTGCATCAAATTGTGCATGCTTTTGATTTATATCATGTTTTATCAGTCGGAAATTTCCTACAATTTAAAAAGAAAACATATCTTCACAATAGGAGAGTTCTGACGCTGACACAGAACATGTGCAATCTAGAAATTTTTGAAGGAGAGAAAGGAGTATGATAATCAAGCAGGCCATAAAGGCGTCCTATAATTATTGTAGGAACGACTGACGATACGGGCCTTGGAGTCAGATTTATAGACCATCCTTGAGGCTTCCCTGGAAACAATGAATCTCTCCTTGAAATGCGGAAACTGTGACGATTCCTTGAGGCACGTTCAAGGGAGGATTTAAATGTTCATTTCTCAGCAGGTTGTAACAGTTGTCGTCACTTTCTTTGCTGACCGTATCTATTTAGCATTTTGATGATAAAATTGGGACGACTTGGTTTATTAGTGGTAAATATCAATAAACAACGCAAATGATAATAGCACCGTTCTTATTTTCAACAATACCCTCAAATTTGTCTAGTACCTCGATCAGAATTATCTGTCCGTCAACCTTTTTTTTATTCACAGTCACACATGATTTATCATAATATAAAATTTAGGTTTAAATTTTTTTTTTCGAGAAGTGAAAATTTAAATCCATTCTTGAACGTACCTCAAGGAAACGTGCTTCACTGTTTCCAATGAGACATCCATTGTTTCCAAGGAAACCTAAGCCTCAAGGAATGTCTATAAATCTGACTCTACTTATCTATTCTACCAGTGTACTGCTTCCACGATAGCATTAAATATACTAAGTGATATATAAATCCGAACACCCAGTTTAAATGGTTTTATTTTAATAAAATTTTGTATAAGTACTTAATGAAGCATAATAAGTAAATGATAAAAATTTCAAAATGATTGCACTGCTTTAAAGCCCTTTGACCTTTAATAATGTGTGGATGCACCCTGATGTGCTACGCATTCTCCAACGCGCGTAGGCATGCTTCTGATCAGGTGGTCAATGTCCTCCTGTGGTATCTCATTCCAGGCAACCACCAACTCCTCTCGAAGTGCTTCTAGAGTCTGAGGAGGACGTTGCAAATTGAGCAATCTCCTACCCATCATATCCCACACGTGCTCAATTGTGGATAAGTCGGGAGATCTTGGTGGCCATGGTAACAATGTAACATCATTATGTTGAAAGAAGTCTATTGTGACTCTTGCTACATGTGGTCGGGCATTATCTTGTTGGAAAGTTGGATCTGCCACAGTGTCAAGATAGGGTAAAAGATGGGGTTCTAGAACTTCGTGGATATAACGCTGCGCGTTCATGTTACCTCTGATGAAGATTAAAGGTGACCTGGAACCATAAGCTATAGCACCCCAAACCATAACTCCAACAGTGTGATGAACATGTCTTTCAACAAAAAACTGTGGATTCCTCCTTCTAACCCTGGCGCGACCATCGTGCATGCCTAAACAAAATCGAGACTCGTCACTAAAGACAATACTGTTCCATTCCTGATCCCAGAGTGACCGTTGTCTGCACCACTCAAGGCGATTACGTCGGTGTTCTCGAGTTAAAGGGAGGACCCAGTGTGGCCGGTATGAAAACAAGAAAAAACTTCTCATTCGTCGGTAAACACTTCGCATGCCAATAGGTCTTCCGTGTTCTGCAAACCATTCATTTGCAATGGACCTGGTAGTGGAGAAACGGTCCCTTAAGGCCAATAATCTTAGGCGGCAATCTTCACGGTCTGTTGTTCTACGGCGGCGTCCAGTGCCCCTTGCTCTTTGCGTACGGCCTTCTCGAAGCCAAGCCTGTCAACACCTAACCACAGTGTCTACACTTCTTTGCACTCTAACTGCAATTGCCCGAAAAGAAAGTCCAGCTTCCCGAAGTCCCACTATACGGCCCCTATCAAACTCACTAAGTTGACGAAATCGTACAGGTCTCCGTACTCTAGGCATCGTAACCGATCGTAAAGGATGTCAAGAACCAAAATCCGCCAACGTTGATTCTTTACTGCGGCTGAAATATTCATTTTTAGAGCGTTAGTGAATTAAAAAAAGCAGAATAAACACCGGAAGGTCCAACTGATAAGGCTGAAAATTTTTTCACTTGTTATTTACAGTAAGATAAATACATTCACCAACTTTTATTAAAATAAAACCATTTAAACTGGGTATTCGGATTTATATGTCACTTAGTATATTTATTAAACATTTTAAAAAATGTCTTTTAAGTATTTGTAGCGACAGATTTTTTCATATTTAATAAATATATTTCTTATATATTTATAAAATATTCCTTATAGATATTTGTAGCATATATAATTTATATATTTTTGCTATATTTTTCCCAAATATTTAGAAAATATATAAGGAAAAATTTTTAAATATCAATTTTATATTCTGATGAAATATCTATTCTCCGTAAATCTATCGATTTTCAAGCATAAATCTGATACATACTTTCAGTGTATATAGAAATTTCTTCATTGGTCATTTTAGCAAAATCTGTAGCAATGTTTATATAAACTTGGGTTTATAAAGAAAATTCATTCTAGACTTAATGGCTTAATTTGCTAGAAAAATATTATTAAAAAAACGTTCTAAGCCTCTTCTGCATCTTGCAAGTTCACTACTCTAAAAAAAACTTACTAATTATGAAGTATTATTGAATATACATAAGCTGCTTTCCAGTATATTTATGGAAATATAAAATGCAGTGGAACAATATTGGTGCTGAGCATGCTGAGTTACTCCGAGTAGCTCAACTGGGTCACGGAAAAGCAACTCTATAATGCACCTAAAAGGACCCCACATTTTCTGCCTATGATAGCTCGAGATTTGATTAATTTTTAAGAAAATTTGGTATGTTATTTTGGATATCTTGATGAAAAATGTCAAATGGGCACAACTTGCTCCTTTGACTAACTTGTAAAGAAAACGTTTTTGAAAATAGACCACTTATTTATTTTGTTGAAATGTGACTTTTTTTGTAAGTGGGCACAGATTTAGCCATCACTATTTTGTGATTTTATACTATAATTCAAGTGACAAAAATATAGTATTTTCCACTGTTAAAATTTTGGAACGTCGCTGTTGAACTTAAAAATTTTAAAATAGTTACAGCTAATCTGCCCCCTACTACGATAATAATACTAATTGAGATATTTAAAAAAAGAATTTTTGATGTATCTCGATCAAGTTGCGATTATATGACTTTTCAGTGGGATGTAATGAATATTCACAGATAACTTCACCAATACCAAATAACTGTTACACTTCAAGGCTAGTTATTTATGTTCTTGTGAATACTTTTATACTCAACTGGCTCAATAATGTTTACCAGTCAGATAAATTAAGGTATGTAATTATCGAAAAACCCAATAAACACTCAAATAATGTACTACTTGGTGGTACAGAGGAAGGACGCTATCATAGTGGAAGCCACAGGCAAAATGGATGTCGGGAAACGCGCAAACGGGTCGGAGCAGACCGGCTTTCTATTACTAGTAGTATTTCTATTGGTCGCTCGAGGTCACACGCACATATGCGCCGTACCCGAAAATATTTAATGAATATTTTCTAAATAATGGAGATTTAATATTTTCCATTGATTGAAAAGCAAATATTATAAAAGAAATATTATATTTAAAAGATATTGAATAAATATTTAATAAAAACATTATATTACAAATATTTATTGAATATTTGTTTAAGAAAACAAATATTTAAATAAGATAAAAATATTATTAAATATTGAATAAATATTTAATGAATATTTCGTTTAACAGTACGAGATTTATAAAAAGAAGAGTTTTAAGATAAACATCTTTATGTAATCATGGAATTATTAAAGCAAGCAACCAGGTGAGGTTACCTCTGACGCAGGATGTCTACTGTCCGAGAAGTCCACCTTGACAAATGAGGTATTCAAGTAGGTCAACCCACGTATGGTCCAAGGGACAGTTATAGAGGCAGCAAACAAATTTTGGGTGGTCTGGAGTTGAGCTGCAAAATATCCTTCCGGCGCCTCTGGAGCAGGAGATACTACTGCTGACCAAAGCCACAACTCCTCTAGAATCGGAGATTTTAGTCTCCACCAAGAAAAGCGGCGGGCCAATTTGAATGATAATAATGGTCAACAGCATCAATGTTGCTGTTAATCCCGCATATGTGAAAGAGATTTTATAATCGTTGTTCTCCCGAGTCCACCCTCCACGCGGACATTCCGACAGCCGAATGGGTTTACGTTCGGAACATTATTTGTTGAGAAGGGAAAGCGGAAAAAGAAGAAACCTACTGAATAACTTCGGTGTGGGCACATAGGAACATTTTCAAGACACCCTGGAAAAAGCTAGGGAGTGGTACCGCCTCGGTCGACTGGTCCTTCTAGTTAAACCGCAATATCAAACCTATTTAAGACACAATCACGAAATAATAATAATAATAATAATAATAATATACGCCTTTATTACAAAAAATATGTACATGGTACATACTGAAAGTGGGACTCAACTGGCGAAGTTTAGCAATGCTACTCTTACACTTAACCAGCTGAATCAATAAATACAGTGATGTTAATTAAATTCAAAACATATATACATATATATATATATATATATATATATATATATATACATACGTACATACATATACACACACATACGTACACATACATACATACACACATACATACATACACACATATATACACACCTACACACACACATACACATACCTATATATACATATATATCATGCGCCTAATAATAATATTAGCTTCTCAACGTAATAAATATAAAAAAATCATGAAACACACACGATAATTCAAATATAAAAGCAGCGTTTTCGCATAAGGAATAAATTAGGCAGAAGCTGAGAAAAGAATTCACGAGCAACTGATACTTAGCCTTCTCTTTATAATTAAATCGTAATGTCTAGCCTATTTTGTTTACGAGGATCATCACAAACACAGAACACAATGTATTCATTTACTTTACTTTAACTTCCAAGTCTTGAATGTGAACTTGCGGTTTAAAAACCGAGTCTTACAGGTAGGTACTTTCTTGGGCGGATGTAGAAAACAATCCTGAAACATCCCATTGAATAAATTTAAAAGCTTCAAGTAAAATCTGTTTCCCACCCCTAATGCTCCAAAGTGATACAACACAAGATTGTCGTATGCAAACAAGAACGGAAGCAGAAGATGATTGATGGGGGATCGGATTTATGATGCTCCTTGTACATCAATGCCGACGGGGTTATTTTATCCAGGAGGATATACGGGCGACACGATATATGCGTGTAGATATATGTATAGGAAGCAAGCAGGATTTCCTTCTGCCCGACAAACGGGCTGTACGTGCTTTCTTCGGAATTCGCAGAGTTTATTGGGTCACAAAAAATGAGTACTGTGTATCTGGGGAGGGATTTTTAATTGCAGCAATACAGTAGGATTTATAGGTTTATAAGGAGGTGCACACTTATTCAGAATATTTCCACTTTTACTAGGTGGAGTTGCTGATACCTTACAGAAAAATAACGCACCATCAAATAGTACAAATGAATTTTTTGTCATAAGCACTTGTCCAGTTTACACCCCTCTCTGAGATTCTAAGCTGTATTTTCCGGTAAGCTGATGTAGGTATTTACGAAATTTACATAGAAACATACTTTTTATGAAATCCATAGATCGTTGATCACGTTAGGCGTCATTTAATACGGCGCTCTTCATACTAGGAGTAATTGTGAACTGAATTTGATAGACTGATCGGCTTAATCAAAAGGGAATCAATCTTGAACCACGAACACACGAACCATTGGGACTCACGCTCAACATACACTACTCTCAGTCTCGTGGTTTTCGATTCAAGTTATTATCTGAAATCAGTATTACGACAACTCTGGTTATTGAGAGTTCCAAATGCTTAATGTGATTCACGACTATAATATCGTCATTTATTTGTGACTGAAACCCAGGATTGTAAGCTCCTGCTTCCTGCCAATTATATGACGTACGTCGTGTGCCATAGTAGAGTAAAATTAATAGAATGATCAAGAAAGCTAATCGATCTTGGTTATACGTACTGTTGTCCAGAAGGATGGTTACTGCACAAAGTGCAATAACGATTTGATATGAGCATCTTCAAGATTCTATTGATACTCCGTGAGTGTACTGCGAACGACGATGTCGTCCTCGATGTTTCTATCCATCAGAGCTGCATATGTTTGTTTATATCGTGAGCCGTCTGGTTGAACACAGTTGAAGACCTAGATAGCCTCAAATTAGGAAGAGGTAAACAAACTCATATTTTTCAACTTCAAGTAGTGTTTACAAACAAAACATGTGACACGGCAGAATTCTTTACCAAATGAATAGTGATTATTTTTCTTTAATTTCTTTTTTAGGTTTTAGGTATTGTTTTGTCGCAAATTAGCTTTGGTATTGCATACGTAGTTGACTGTCTCTCTGTTGATGCATTTATCCAGTGCTCTGCTAACGACGTGTAGCAGAGATATGCACGTAGTTCTTCCAACCCGATCTGATTGTTCGGTAAGGGTTTACCATGAGCAAACTTCCTGCCCTCAAAGATAGACAATTCCTATAAAATATAAATTAGGTAATATTATCAGATACACCAATAGTGTAACGTGATACGCGATGACACCGTATCGTTTTCATCTCGCTTACACAATATAAACATCATTGGCAACTTTGAAGGGTTGCCGCTTGGAAAACAATGCCTATCATCATATCTCCAGCTGTCCTTTCAATACATCGCGAAAAGTAGAATCGATGGACCAAGGACTGAAGAGCGAAATCCATCTCCCTACACTTTTCCAGCGCTGTTTGTTCAACACTACCCCACTTTAATACGTTCTAAAATGGATGCGTTCCCTACGATGGGACCTTTACTGAATAAATATTTACTTTTTGTATAGATGCGAATCGGGTAGCATGCATATTTGCTGGAAGTTTGTCTATGCAAACGGACAGAAGTGCATCTCATGTAATATTGTGAAATTGCAGTGTAGTCGCAAGTTCAAGGATCTTGAGGTGGTAGCCACAACGTAAACAAGTTCAAGCCAGAAAGTGTGCCTTCTTCGAGTAGAGCTTTCAAAAATACATTATCATTAAGCACTACTTACAACTTTGAAGTCTAGTTTTAAGGTAACCAATCCAGAAAAGGACGAAAAATGGCTCTGCACTTCCCACCCAACGCCGTGAGCAGCTCATAAAGGATTATGTTTGGCACAAACTTGACCTTCTGAGAAAAAGTCAGTCAAACAGTGATACAATGAATCCACAAACATTATTTCTCTGCGCTACCGGCAGTTCATCTGGCAACGTCACCTCTCTCCGATACCTAACCCGGTCAGCGCGGTCACAGCATAGGAAACACTATGCTGTGACGCAGCATTAATACGTTACGAGTAATACCAAAACAACAGAACACTCTCCAAGGCTGGCGCGATCCATCTGCTGAAAATATAATTATAAGGGCTAATGAACGGAGAAATCTGTAATCTACAACCCCCACCCTCATTTTTTCACCTCTAAAATGTTTTTCAAAAATAATTAGAATCCTCTGAAACGTAAAAAAGCAATGTCTGAGCGATTTTTTAGCCTTTTTCTCTGCCGCCGCTGGACGGCATAGGAGTAACATTGTGTAAAAAATGTCATGCGCTGTTTCTCAAGTTAGGCGGTTATAAGATTAGCGGACAGACGGATAGACATGCGGAAATGAGGTACCACAGCCGACGTCAACTACGAGCCGTGATGAAAGAAAGGCAACACCGCGCTCGGACGGCATGGTAGATGGTAGTGCTACCTGTGAACGTCGGCCGCCAGCGGCTGTGTGCTCCGTCTCCGTGTAACGTTCAAGAACTGAATTTAATTTTGGAAAAGAGGACAGTTCGATTCGATACAAATCATCTGAATATGAAATAGCTCTAAAAAATTTAAAAATACGAAATAATCGTGATATATATTATATGAGTCGCTAATGCAGTTAACCTAATTAAAAGTATTTAGTTTACGTTTTTTGGTGTCAGCACACTGTGTTCCAACAGGCCCAGCTTGGAAATGTGGAGTTACCTGTTTGTTTTTAATACATTTACTTTCAGTTTTACTGTTATTTTTCAATTTTACATAATCATTCAAAATTATGTTTGAAAAAATAGACAAAAGCTTAGATAAAATATCTGCATAATTGCGGCACAGATGCAAGTTAAAGAAAATTCACTGTATATAAGTCAGACTGAATGCTGAGCAAGGTTAGCTGACACAAAATAAATTTTTGATTATTGCTTTTCAAGAAGAAAATTTCCAATCTATCTACATTAATAATAGATTCAAAAATGGCATACATATGGTAGAATATGATTGGTACATAACTGGTTGGAATTGACAGTCCTCCTCTTTGCAAATGATAAAATAAACATTTGTTGTTAATGAACCTTTTTCTTTAACTATTAGCGATTTGCATATCACGCAGTTTAGGTTTTTAGAGATAGCGTGTGAAGCATATCCAGATATATAAGTCTTAGTACTATCCTCTATGTCACAATTGGCTAAGTAATTTGTCTCAAATACTTCATTGAATATATCCAAAACTTCAGGATTTTGTTTGGTATCCAAGAAATCAAAATTTTCTTGAGTTTCTAAGCAGTTTTGGAACCTGGTTTTAATTTCTGCTAAAGAAAATGACGATTTCTTTTCATTGAAAATATGCTTCAGCCGTATTCTCTTTTCAACATTTAAAATTTCATCATATGACACATTGTAATTGCAGCCACATAAAAGTCTATAATTGCCAAATCGTTTTTCTAAATTATCAGTGGTGAATTTTCCAGGCAATACATACTCAATGTCAAATTGATTAAATGAATATTCAATTATATTAAGTAGAGTCAGCGTGCTTTGATATAGAGCTGTATACGTTTCTGGTGTCAGGTGTCCATTATTATTCTCTAGATTATGCCATTTTTCTAACCATATCAGGAATTTTTTTAAAAATTGTACTCTATAATCATATTTATTGGTAATACGCTTACAAAATTCGTTTCGCTTCAATTCTCCTTTTATTACACTTGTATTACTGACAATATCCCACCAATTCCTGATTATTTCCAAAAAGTGTGCAGCATCATTAAACTTTAATTCTTTCATAGCAGCTATTGTTGAGTGATGGAATAAATTATCTACAAAATTTACATTTTGCCTTTCAAATGAATTTGGATGCAATGTTTTATAATTTAATTTATATGCTTTCTTAACTACAGCTTCTTTTTCCAATTGATATACAGCACGAATGTTTTCAAATTTAGCATGCTGAATAATATCATTATTGTCAAAATTAGGATATACAAAAGTTTTGTCTAGGTTTTTTAAATTAATCCAATTATTTCTGATACTCTTGAAAATATGCACAACATCATAAGTTAAATATATGTTCTTATCAGGATTATGTGGATTTGGAATAGAATAATTTTCTGATGAATCCTTTGCTAATTTCCTGAACATTGCTCTATTAATTCTGTGATTATCAGTAACAACACAAATAACTTCAAATCCACATTTTTGAACTAAATTTATCACATGTTCAACCAAAGGTGTCATTTCATCACCTGTTAGATTTGAAACTGGTAGTAATTTAATAATTTCTGTTATGTTTCCAAATGCTGAAGATAGCATGAAGGCTAAAACAGTTTTAGCCATGTCATTTTATTTGAAATTTGAAAAATACAACCAGAATTTGCACGTTTTCAATAGTTGAAATCCTTAGCGTCCTGAGGCGCCAACAGCCACAGTCACACTTCTTAGTTTATTTTTAAAGCACAGAAGCACTACAACTGGAGTCTATTTCTCATATATTATAGTCACCGATCACTTTGAACACATACACACACTTTGAAGCTTAGAAAACAAGCTTATCTCTTAATTACAGCCTCTGCGATTCCAAAATCACAAATTGAAAAGGTTATGTTTTCTCAGCGTTTTGAGCGGCGGGAGTAACACTACCACCTACGTTGCCAGATTTTTTGTTCACGGCTCGTAGTTGACGTCGGCTGTGGAGATACTTGTTTTTTCGTGATGCAAATGCCATACAATACCCAAAAAACATAATATTCGAAAATTTTCGCGATTTCAAAACTTCGCCGGCAGTAGGCGTGAAAAGTAAAAACCAGTAATCATTGAAAAATAAGTGATTTTGTCCCTTTTGGAAACAAGAAATATGGATGCCCAAAATAGCGATTATAAACAGTTAATAGGCAAATCAGAAAGGTCGAAAGCGTAGCGATACAAAAAAAAATCGAAAGGGGTACCTTAAATTTACACATAAAACATTTGAACAGTTTATTGACAAGATATTATTTGATGAAAAAAATCAGTCTTTTCAGTCGCAGTTTCAGTTCACTCATTCAGTAGGTTATAAAAAAATTGTTATCAAATAATAGAGTAAAAGTAGTGCAACAAGAGACTAAAAGGGCCTAACATGCAGCCTGAAATCTGAAATAGTAACCCTAAAAGTTTGTTGCGATGCCGATCAACGATACCGACTGAGACTTTCAGCACCAACGTCGTGGATAAGCATCCTTGTTGGGCGCCACTAATATAACGTACTTCAAACTCCGAGAAACTATAAACTTGACCTAATATATATTTGGCGGCTCACCCGGAAGGGAGCTCTTATTTGCAGCTGTTATTGCCCACCGCGTTGAACTGAACTTGATACGATCAGTTATGCCTATCAAATGATCCACCATTATAAATCCTATTACCCAATTCAAAATCACATATACTGCAGCCGACTTATCAAGAGTTACTAACGCCCAACGTGGGAGACGAAATCACGACTTTCGAAGTCGCATACTCTGATGAGGGAATGTCAGGATCGTGGAACCGTGTCAATGTTCGGCCTCAATACCTTGCCAATGCCACAATCCACTTCGTACATCAAGTAGGTGAATGTAGAAGCCCCCAAGCACATGGGAGGTTCAAGGCCTACGGCTGAAAGGTCCCCAGGTCAGAGCAAAATCTTTAGCGTTGAGTAAAATTCAAGGAGAGGGTTATTCCCTTCCCGGGCACTGCAGCCTCTTAGCCTAGATGTAACTTGCTCCTCGAATTTGCAGTATCCACTCCAGCAGTCTAGTGTTCTGTACCAGTTGGTACTGTTTTCTAGCCGGTACTGTTCTAAACTCCCTCTGTTCTAGTTTTGGTTTCCCGAAGAGTTAATGTCTTTTGTGATCCAGCGCCTCGCACTTACATAAGGCATGTACGGCTGATTCTGTTCCTCTTCCTGTTTGTCTGTCTGCTGCTGAGGTCTCCATCGTAGAGCCCAATTTGGCGCAGGTGTTCTGTCAGGCCGTTGTAGCCGGTTAGTAGGCCTGTTGTTGATTTCTACACATGGAGGGGAAGGGGTACCCAGACATTTTATTTTGCATTTCGTTTTATTTTTAGACATTTGGCTCCCCATCAGGCCGAGGCCCTAGGTACATGCTTCCTGTGCCCATAGGATAAAACGGAAAAGATCTGACCTATATTCGCCATATTTGGTGCATCGCAATAAAGTGATGCCCAACATGGGGCATATAATTTCAATCCTATGATCTATTCACTGAAACATGTCCCGTAATGAATCATGATTTAAAAATAGTAAATAGCTCGACCAACACGAAACGGTAATGAATCTTGATCACCCGTCTCTCATTCAGTATATTAAACGTATCGCAATATATTGTCGCACAATGTGGGATATCACATTACGACCCTATGAATCTCTTATACTCTACAGCGTGACACTTTCCGTGTTTTATGAGGCACAGTCTGTGTAGTTGTGAAGTAAAACTAATAAATAGCGCCATTTGTCCGAAATACAAATACTGATGGATCCAGACCACTCAACTCATGATCATTAGGCGCATCGTAATACAGGAAAAACCAAATTTGTCCGACTACTTGTTAAATTTGTACGAGAGAGAAGCGCGAGAAGTGTTAGAGATAGAAGCCGTCTGAAAAGCAATACAAATTACACTGATCAACAGCCAAAAAATATCCTAAATAAAATCAACAAAATATTACTATTTTTAATGTGCTAAAACCGGAATGAAACTTATTTTTTCAATATTAGTTCAAGTTTTAGAAATACGGTAATTATATGTGTTCCTGCTGTGACAGTGTTAATATGCTGTAATTCACAAGAATGCACGTGCTACATTTTTATATTCGGCAAGGAAAGATGATGTAATCGGCATGATTGTGTTACGTTATACATACGTGTACATTATATTGTTTTATATTAGCCATTTTTTCCTTAGTTGGCTGACAGCGTTCATGCAAGATGTCTCGAAAGTGTGTAAACAATCCAGATCAGTTTTGTTACGTGTGTGGTGATGTGACTTTTGCGTCTCAGAGACGGTCTATTACTCCACTAATAACAAAGGCATATCAGCTTTATTTCGGTTGTAAACTAGGTGATCAAGACAAACAGTGGGCACCCCACATCTGCTGTAATACATGTGCGTCAAGTCTGAGGAGCTGGTTAAATGGCAAAAAACGGTCTATGCGCTTTGCTGTCCCAATGGTTTGGAGAGAGCCTACAAATCATATTAATGATTGTTACTTTTGCATGGTACCTTGTGTTGGACAAGCCACAGGTATGTCCAAGAAAAAAAAATCGGTTAACTACCCAAACATACCATCTGCGATGAGACCTGTGCCTCACAGTGACGAAAATCCTATTCCAAAACCCCCAGAATCCTACACTTGCGAATCAGAAAACGAATCAGATCATGGCGATCGAGTGATTCGTCAGGAAGAAGATATGCCATCAACGTCAAGAGATCCTGATTTTATACCGAGCACGTCATGGCACCAACCGCACAAAATAACACAGTCAGAATTAAATGATCTTGTAAGAGATTTAGAACTTCCAAAATGTAAGGCAGAGTTACTTGGATCAAGACTGCAGCAGTGGAACTTGTTAGAAGACGATGTTTCGGTATGTGTTTTTCGTAAACGCCACAAAGACTTAGAACCATTTTTCAATATGGAGAATAACTTGGTTTTCTGCAGTAACATTAACGGCTTACTGGCGGCTTTAAATATAAACTATAACCCAGAAGAATGGAGATTGTTTATAGACAGTTCAACATTGAGTTTAAAGGCAGTGTTATTGCATATTGGAAATATTTTACCATCTCTTCCTGTAGGGTATGCAGTTCACATGAAAGAATCATATGACAATATGAAGTACTTATTAACATGCATAAAATACGATGAGCACCAATGGCATATTTGTGGCGATTTCAAAGTTGTTGCACTTTTACTTGGGCTGCAGCTAGGCTACACAAAGTTTTGCTGTTTTTTGTGTGAATGGGACAGTCGGGCAAAGGCACTTCATTACACCAGACAAAACTCGCCTGTTCGCCAATTCCTAGAGCCAGGTCAAAAAAATGTACAGCATATGCCATTAGTAGATTCGAAAAAAATTTTATTACCACCACTGCATATCAAATTGGGCCTAATGAAAAACTTTGTCAAGGCATTAGATAGAGATGGGTCAGCTTTTCAATACCTGCGTCAGAAATTTCCAAGACTATGTGAGGCAAAGGTTAAAGAAGGTATTTTTGGTGGGCCACAGATTCGAAATATTTTGAAAGATACACAGTTTGAAAACACTTTAACAGGTATTGAAAAAACTGCTTGGAATGATTTCCGTCTGGTGGTCACTAATTTCTTGGGAAATAGAAAAGCTGACAACTATAAAACCTTTGTCAAAAATATGCTGTCATCGTATCAAAAGATGGGCTGTAATATTTCTCTTAAGATATATTTCCTACACTCACACCTGGACTTTTTTCCTGACAATTGCGGAGCCGTAAGTGATGAGCATGGCGAACGTTTTCATCAGGATATTTCAACAATGGAAAAAGGTACCAGGGAAAGTGGAATCCTTCCATGCTTGCAGACTACTGTTGGACTCTTGGTAGAGATGCTCCAGGAACGATCCATAAAAGAACAGCAAAAAGACAGCGCATATAGTGATTCTTATAAGTATATGAATCTTGTTACTTTTTTTAATATATCCTTAAAAATAAAAAGTTTTTTTTCTAAACCGCAACTAATTTTTTTATTTCATTGTCATTTTTGGATTTAGCGCCCCAAAATTAACAAAGAAGTGCACTTTTCCCACAAGATACAATTAAAAAACCAAAATTTGTTGTCCAGTGTTATCACTGCGTCCGTGTACGCTATTGAAAAGCATTTCAAAGCAGGACGCCACTTCCCAATCATCGCTAGATGGGTACTGAAACCGCTCATCTATGATCACGGAGGTGGAAACCTTGTATTGGAATGTATCAGTTGCGGTGTTGCAAATCGAACCATAGATGCAATATTGCAGAATTTGTAGCAATATTGACCTTTCATTTCGACCTACAATGAAGCGCCGTTAGCACCGATCCGGGATCGATCCTAAACAGATCCGACACAATTCACAATTCAAAAATGTGTACGCTCAAAATAAAACCATTATTTGGGCGTAGGGAATAAACTTATGCATATTTTCAACATGCATCTTAATTTAAGAAACTGGTGTAACTATTGGCAACGCGTCAGATTGCAGGGCGTGAGTGTTGCTAGGCAACGCGATTATGAGCTTCGCTATCCAGCCGGATTCTATCCCTTTCTAACATATGTGCTTATACGTCTCTCTCGTACACATTGAACTCAAGCCGTCAGACAAATCTGGTTTTCAGTGTATAGTGGCGCCCAACGTGGAGAACGAAATCACTTAAGCCTGTGAATGCTCTGCGTACTTATACTTTCCGTGTTTTGTGAAGTGAAATTGATAAATTAAAAACTAATAGCGGGATTCCCGCGAAAAAATTATGGATTTTGATCAACCAACTCCTATAACCTATATTTGGCATAGGTCAATCGCATTATAGTGGCGATCCTACGAATCTTGGGCAACAAATAGCTCTAAAGAACATGATCTTGAATTAATGTTAATAATCAACAAATAGATATCGGTGTATACTATGCATCGTATTAGTAGCATCAAAGTTCAACATAAAGTCGTGACTCTGAAATTCAAGGTCTGCATTGAGGGAGCATGAGACTCTCAGCGTCGTGATTTCCTCCACGTTGGGCGTCATTCATCAAGGGCAGATGTAGGAATCTGTCTGGGCGATGGGCCGCATTTCTCACAATTTTGGTCTAGCTAGGTAATTTTTACACCAATACATAGCAATATAGGTATACCATTTTCATGAAAAAATTGCAGACTTCGGCATCTAGGAGGGCGCGCGCCACCCTCGGTAAGTTGATCTGTCTGCTTATAACTCACATTGTCACTGGCACGCAACGTGAAAGATTCTAATGATTCTAAGCTTTAGTCGGCCCCACATTGGGCGCCACTAATAGAATGCACTCGATGCGTTTGACAAGAAGCACAGGGTATTCTTTGTACCTAATTCACTCAGACAGTTGTAGTGGTTACGCTGCAATAAAGTACCGACCTACCACAACGCTGCCCTCAATGCAACCATTGTTTCGACTATAAGCATCAATGTTCGATCAAAGGGAAACCAATGATTTTCTTTTGTTACAGTATCCCGATTGATGGGCAGCACGGCTGCAGCAGCCAACATGGGCCACCATCCGTCGGGCCTCGGAGCTGCGGCCAGCATGGCGGGCCTGGGAGCGTGCGCTGTTGCCGCTGCTGCGGCTGCAGACGCGGCAGCAGCGCACGGGAAACCCTTGCAGTTTCCCTTGGCGCAGCGCAGAAAGAGGCGGGTGCTCTTCACGCAAGCACAGGTAGGTAGAGGTGGGGGCACGCCCATCTCTCAGAAGTGGGTTACGCCCAACGTGCCGCCGCGTCCCGAGATCAACCGACACGGTAAAATTGACGGGCGAAACGATGCGAGCCGACGGGACTAACTTAGAGCCGGATTTGTTTATACGATTCGGGTGTCAAATTAGATGTAAATGGTGTCCGTAAATTAAGATGTGAGAGTGTAATTGGGATATATCTGATCCACCAAGGTAATCAGTTTTATGATATCTGTTCTTCGGGACCCAGTATTTGAGTTTTAAATTTCATACCTTCGTTATTTTATTAATTTAATGTTTTTCGATTTTGAAAAACTGAATTATATTTCAATTCGCTTCTCTATTCATCTGTACTACTTACATAAAATAAATACCACTCCAGCCATCTAATGAGCATATCTTAGAAAAATGTATGTCTTTGGCCACGGAAAATGATTTTTGGCTAATAAAGAGAAAGTGGACTTCAATGACCATGTGTCATGCATACAGGCAAACACAGAATATTAAGAGGTATAACTTCATATTGCTGATAGAAATACAACGTTTGTTAGTAATATTAGCAATAACAGACAATATCGCTGGCGTAAAAAATACTTATTATTATATCAATATTACTAATAATACCATTACTTGATTACAACACTGTTTGACATAAACGTCATAAACTCACATATACCTACCTACGCAGTGACAAAGGAAATAGAACACCTATAAATACTGATTTTGTATACCTACCTACAGTAAGGCAAGGGCAAGATAAAGGTTAAATTCTACACTGAAAACATTTGATGTTTCTTTGGGTTTTCCTAATAACGCCAACGATTTCGCCTTGTATATGGTATAACTGTATACAAAATTTCATTAAAATAAAATTATGTTTACTATGTTTTATTTTCATCGTCACTGAATATAAATTAATTGCAAATTCTCTTTTAACCATGTTTTGTAAAATATTTTCATGAGAGTGCCAGAATTACGTACTTATTTTAACTTACATTGTCTAAAATATTGGTTCTGTTACAGGTCTACGAGCTCGAAAGGCGGTTTAAACAACAAAAGTACCTGTCTGCACCAGAACGAGAGCATCTAGCATCATTAATACATTTAACACCAACACAAGTGAGTATAAGCATGTTTTTGGTTACTTAAAAGAAAATGCCCAATTTCGGCAACATTGGTTTTGTCATCCAGCTAAACATACTCAAGTGAATATAGAAAAATATGATGTATCTAAGATCAATAGTGGATAAGAAAAGCATAGAGTGTGTTCGAAAACGAGGATGAAATACCTATCATTTAGTAGGTATGGTATGAATTACTAGGGTGTGATCTAGATGTGGGGTAAAACTTGACCAAGTGCTATATATGTTCCTTAGGATGGTCTTAAATTAATAACCTTGCGCGTGACCACAACAGCTCTACTGAAAAAAGACAATGGCGACTGTTTTTACAGAAAAAATTGTGATACCAACCCGTATTCCTTGTAAGGAGTATAGGATGAAAAGCACACAGTACACAATTATCTACAACTCTCTATATATTGTTAGCGACAAGTCAATTAAATTTTATTATTGAACCGTTTACTTAGATTGAGTACACCAACGTACTTAAAATTAATGAACTAATAAAATGAGTTTACCTGCTCCAAGTAAAGCAATCTAATTACACTTATTAAATTTTTTAAATTATTATTTAGACGTATAAATAAATTCGCCATCACGTTAGACAAACTAAGATATTTTCAGATACTACTAAGTATGACCTGCAGGATGCTCCAGTTCATATAGGCAATGAAAAAGAAAAGCACATCAGTCCTAGGTGTATGTTATTTAGAAATGTATAATTCGTAATTCTAACTTATCCAAAATAGGGTAGATGAGACGAGATCCGAGTGGTAACTACATGTAACTTTCATGACCTATTTTGCTGAAAACTGTTTTTGTCAAATACATTCATTGTCATTGTCTGGAATAATCAATTTGAGAACTGAAAAAATATAGAAAATCTTCCAACAGAAAGGCATGTCCAGATTTCTATTTTATCTCACAAACATGAATCGTTTTAGGATCAATGATGACATTTTTTTGTAATTGAATGGCTCCAATCCAATTGTTGCAGGATTTGGGTTTAACAACATTTCTTATTGAATATGGGTGCATGATGATAGCACGCTCACCTCACTTCAGTTTGCTCAGTTTATTGTACGTTTCACCTAAACTCGGTTTGAATAAGGTGGGATTTCCTTGTCTCCCCTTACCCCAACTGCATTACCAACAGACCAACCTCAGTTGAGAGATTTACCTTTTCTTCCAGCTTTTAGGTTAAGTTTATTCTGCTTGTGTACAAAATGATCCAAATACAAATGGTCACAGACCACAACTAACAATAAACGGAACAAGGAACAATTTGAATCTGAAACTTAAGATTCGCTTTTGATCCGACATATGATCATAGGGGAATATTTGCATCTTTGTCAAGCCTCAGTTGATCCCAGATGAGATAGATTTCACCATCGAGATCAACGCGTATCGTCCAGTGTCTACCATATGATGGTTCCCTTATTGTCCAGTGTGTGCGCGGCGATCGATTCAGTCACCCGCACTACGCACTTCGCTCCGGCGCATAAACTTCATTTAATTTTAGCGAACTCACAAGTGAAACAACAGTTGGTACATTAATTTGCAAACCATACTGCGATTCTAATAACTGACAAATATATCCTTGCTTCAAATAAGCTCCAAAAGCATCTAGACGCAGTGGCGTAGCAAGGGGGGCGGCGAGGGCGGTCCGCACCGGGTGTCACCTTTTTGAGGGTGACTCAACTTTAAGAACAATGTACGAACATAAAAAAAATTAAATCGCTAGCACAGCTGTCTTCTTCGGTCATTCCTCCACAAGCACTAGGCTCAGCTCTATGTATAATTCGGGGAATCCCCCAAAATCAGAAAAACGGGTGGTTGGTGATATGGCCAGTGTTGCAGGACTCACACTGAAAAAAGAACTTTAAAAATGTTGGAATGTCTTGACCGATTCAGAGTTGAACTCCAGACAAGATCGAAGTCTCTTCAAGTCCTAGCTTCATTGTTCCAGATCGTACAAACAAAGACTTTGTTTTTGGCAAATACTGAAGAACTGAAATTAGACACATAAAATTCACTAATTTTATGATGAGGTCTCAGAAACAGAATTACTTTTGGAGATACCAAGACAGCGAGGACACTTAAAAACCGCTAATGTTACAGTTTCTGATTAAATATCTCTAGATTTTTTTTAAAGTTTGTTGTAGAATGGGATTTTACAGAATCTTTTCCAAATCTTATGATTTCACTAAAATTATTCATGACGATTCGTAGCTTCACGTGAAAGGAGTTTCAGTAAACTAAAATTAATAAAAAACTAATTACGGGCAACAATGACCCAACCGCGGCTTAGCAATCTTGGTATACAGGTATTAGCCACCGAACACGAGGCAATACAAAATATAAATTTTGATCAAGTTATTTCTGAGTTTGCAGCTGTCAAAGCTAAAAAGAAGAGATTTTAATTGTAAGATAATAATATGTTTTCTGTCTTAGTTTTTAATGGGTTTTGTTATTTGTTTAATATTTTAAATATAAATATTAAATGTTCCATGACGTTTATAAATCATATAAAGTGTATTGCTTTTGATTTTCGATGAGGTGACACCACCAACTTCCGCACCGGGTGCTGCCCAAGGAAGCTACGCCACTGTCTAGACGATATAGATAATGGAAGATCAAGGTTAACAAAGTCTACCCTCCCTATAGGACAATGCCCCTCAGTATCCTTGAATCAACTCACCATACCTCAACATAGAAAAGTGTAAGTATATATCAGATCGGACATGAATGACAAGCTGAACTGGAAACAACATTTATCCAAGAAAAGAAAACAAATGTATTCAAAAAATATGGAACTAAATTGGCTCATGGGCTCAAAACTCAGCCTAGCAGAACAAATTATTAATTTATAAAGCCGTTATCAAGCCCGTTTCAACATACGGAATAGAGCTCTGGGGACAAACATTTGGATTATCCAACGAGTCCAATCAAAGATTCTTAGAGGCATTGCAGACGCACCCTGGTATGTCTCAAATAAAACACTCCATAGAGATCTGAAAATCACATTAGTCAGGGAAATCATCATGGAAATAATTTGCAAGCACCGTGCTAGACTTAGCAATCATCCAGAGACTGAAAAGTAAATGGCCACAAGAATCGCAAGCCTGAGGTGGCGTTGCTGGATGTCTACTACTTCCCATCATTGAGTGTATGTACAAGCATGTAAAATATTGTATCAGTCAACTTACAGAATTCTGATCGCTAATAAAGTAGAGGAAAAAGCGAAGTATATCGAGTACTACCAGTCCAATTTGGTCTGCCATTTTTGTTTAACTTTCCTCCTTTCTACCCCACGTATAAATACACAGTAGGGTTGGGAAGGATCGCAATCGCTGCTGTTGGCTTCCCAGCATCGAGCACTCAAAATAATCGTGGAACAAGCAACGGCAGGCACGTTTCCCTTTCTGCCACCCTCCCCCTCCCACCGAGCCATAATTTAATCATGATTCGGGTCTCTAATTAAATTGTCATTAATTGGCAAAATGGCAAACGAGGACCATGATGTCGCTTCGAGGCCTAAACGTCACCAGAGCAGGTTTAATTGGAATTATAGGCTGATGCAGCTTAGTGTGTTCTAATATAACTACCCTATGGGGATATGAATTGAATTTTAATTTGTGTTTCTAATATTTGAAAAGAACTTCTTAGACAGCCGAAACATCTGTCAAGATCCTTCGCTCTGCAAATATGGTTTTGTTTTGCTGAAATAAAACTCATGGTAAGATGCTATATTAGTGCGGATATGTCACTACCCCGCTCCAAAGGGAAATTTTGACTAACGCCCCGTGAATTATATAGTTTACAGTAAGTACGTTCCAACGACAGCTTAGGAGCGGTTCCAATTGAACCTACGCAAAATCTCTGACAAAACCATTTTAGTCACACCTCAATAAGGACTATCCCTGCTAGTAGGTCTCTTCGTAGTCCATAAGCAGAACGTCCATTCTTTCCTATGCAACGACATAGTCAGTTGTTAAGTTCAGTACCAGTTAGCCACTCAGAAAAAAGCCAGGAGTTACATTGTTGATTAAATTGTTGAGTGACAGTCGCCTACGCGCATATATTTATAATACATTGCTCAGTCACACAGAAAAGTATATGTTAAAGAAGAAAACAACTTTTTCATCAACAGGATTTCGTTTATTTTGAAATTCACCGTAACATAATGGACATGATGAACGACAATATGAAAAAATTACCAATACAAAGGACCAAACCGTCCTAATCGTCTCTCGATCCTGACAATTCTATTTCAATGAATAGAACAGGGGGAACGCGGAACCGAAGCGGAGGAATGCAAACAAACCAGAAAAATGCAAGATATGCATTATTCCAATACGATTTTTAATAAATCGTCAAAACCAATATTGATTTAAGCAGACCTGGCTGCGCCTTGTGTAAACAGTCCTCGGTGCATTCATAATGCCCATACGCATAGGCGGCGAGTCGGCGCCACGCAGGTTGTCCAAGATTTCAACAGGACGATATTTCCAAGAAGTACCGTAGGTTAACAATGTGCTTAGACGTGAACCCAGGCGCCAAATAACTTTGACGTTAATAGCAAAATTGGAAATTGCCATTTAATATATTAACATAGAGGTTATAATTCGGAAACTTGTGGAGTATCTCAAAAGTCGCCAAGTAATACGATTTCCGGCACCAGCGATCCACAGGGGACCTCCTGCTTACGTCACGCAACTGTGGAGTAAACTTATCTAGTCACGGTGAGGTTCATGCCGTTGCTCTTGATATGACGAAAGCGTTCGATCAGCTTTGCAAATCGGTGGCTGACTTCCCCTCTGGCCGCAAGATATCCGTCGATATCCATCGTAATTGACAGGTTCTCCTCTTCATTCCACAATGTCAACACGGGTGTTTCCCTCGGATCGGTCTTGGCTCCGACATTGTTTCTCTTACGTATCAACAACCGCCTTTCCTGTGCGATGAATCCAATCCACAGCTTTGCTGATAATAGCACTCGACATGCAGGAATTCACAGTGACAAGTCGACCTCTGCGGATGAGCTGGAGTAAAGAAGATTATCAGCGAATTCTCTCTGACGAGAGTGGAGGTTGTCACTGCTTGGGGACGCAAGTAGCATTCCACGGGTGGCTGAGTTTTAACAAAGAGCCATTCATTTCGGCTAGTCGGAGTCCAGATCACCGAGGACTTGACATTGTACGAACACATCTTGCCAATAGAGACAGCTGCTGGAAAAATCTAGACTAAAAAGTAGTTTTCTCCACGTGATAAGACCTAACCTTGAGTACTGCTGGTATGTTTGGGGTGCTGTCGTCACGACTATACACGTATTATCCATGCTCTATGCTTTTCAGAGGAGGGCTGTTCGACTGACGATGTCTCTTTTCTAACGGACAGTCTGGTGACCCTTCCGCACAGGCGGACCGTCGGCAATCTAGCTCTCTTCTACCGTTACGCCAACGGGCTTTGCTCTTCAGAGCTCTCCTCCATGATACCGCCGCGCGATGTGCCTACCAAACAGGCCCGCCTGACTACGGCCTCCCATCCTAACCGTGTCGGAGTTCGTATATCCAGAACTAGCCTGTACGACCGCTCCTTTGGCTTTTTCCAGTTCTACTAACGTAGGGTAATTCAAAAATCGGATTAGTAAAATTTCTTTAAGCTCCTCGTAAAATATGAAAATAACAATTCTTAAAATGAAAAATGATGAGTTGAACATTTATATACGTAGATCTTTGCTTTGACATACTATATCAGGTTCAAGGAGCAAAACATTTTATGTTGTTCTGATCCGAAATACAGCGCAAAGATAGGGAAACGCTCACCTATATAACGTTGATATAATGCATGATGGTTTGTAAAGATCAATCCGAACTAAATATATTGTAATTATAAAGAATATATACATTTATGTTGGTAACAGTGTTCTGTGTATTTCCTAGGATCTAGTATTTTTCCGTAATGTGGCAACCATGTGCGTCACTGTCATTATTTGATGTTGTGACGTAACTGCTTTGATTCAGTGAATATACTGTATGTGCGAGCTAAAACTTGATCTATTACAACCACGGGAAGGTCAGATGTCGGTTAGAAACGTTACCTGGATTTTAGATTTACCAATATAACCATAAACGAATGAGCAACAAAAAAATACTTTAAAACATTTGCAATTGCGTGAAAATATTAACACCCATAAAACGACTAAGCACTTCACCTTCTTCACGTTGGATCTCTGGAACGGGTAATTAAATAAAATAAAGACAGTTTAAATACAGCTCCTACCGTTTTACATTGTAGCTGATCCTTAAAAAATCAATAGAAGCCCAAAATTTGATTTTGGAATCTGGAAATTCATATCCCTGGGTTTTTTGATAATATAGAACGTTTGAAGTGATTATTTAAATATGTATTTATTTTTTGTTTTACGGTTGAGATATTTTAATATACGTTACAAAGTCTTGGGGAGGCAGATCATTTAGAGTATTTTAAACCTATACCTCAGTACAAAGTCTTGCGGTTTTCGAGATATTCGAATTTTCAAATTTAAATCATAAATTAGTAAACGAAAAAAAATAAACTATTGAAATGAAACATGCTTTATTGGTGTTCAAAGTGAGAACCATTGTTTCTAATACATGCTTAAGCTCTACGTGTTACTTCGGTAGTTGTATTTAGTAACCTTTCTTGCTGCATTAAATAAAAAGCTTCTCGAATTTTTCTTATTAAATGGTCTCTTGATACGATTTCTTCCGTGCCTGTCTAGCTATTTGGGAAAGTATCGTCCAAATATTGTCTTACGACTAAGCGGAAATGAGCTGGACAACCGTCGTGTTGTAAAACAATTTGCATGTCATCCGGAATGTCTACTCCTACAAGTAATTCGGGAAGATCATTTTGCAAGAAGTGTAGATAACTGTCGCCGTTTAATCTTTCGGGCAAAAAATCAGGACCGATTAATCTTTGTCCCATGACGGCGGCCCATACATTAACGGAAAAATTGTGCTGGAAAGGCACCGGTTTTTTCGAGTGTGGATTTTCCCGCTTATCAGCCCATTGATGCAATTTGTGAAAATTTTTAATGCCCTCAATTGGATTCGTCCGTCCATAGAATGCTTTCGAGGAACCGTTCATTCTCAATGTCACTATGTAAGAGAAAACGACAAAATTGGCTTCTGCTAATAGGATACCATCTTCAAGTCCTTGTATGCCGATACCATGAAAAGGATATTTTCGTTCACGGTGCATGAAACTCCAAACCTTCCATGGCGACAAACCAAGATCAGAACCAACTTTCCTAGTACTTGTAGTGGGATCATCTTCAAACGCTTGGAGGATTAGATCTTCGGCTTCAGGAGGATATCGACCTGGATTAACACCAGGTTCATTACGTGTTATACTTCCAGTCTCGTAAAGACGTCGGTAAGTATTGTAAAATTAGGCAATCTTCTCCCAGGAAACGCTCTTGGTATAACCGTCGTGCTTCTAGTCCATTACCATCTGTTCCGCCATGCATTTAAACGATATCTGCGTATAACTCGTTAGTGAAACAAACTAATTAATGCAGAGTTTTTGGACTGAAATTCATTAATTACTATTGACTTGCTTGGAAAGGAATAAAGCAAGAATGTGTGGAATTTAGTTCCTTCTTGTCAGTATCAGAAAAATAGGAAAACATGTATTTATTATTTATTTACAGTCAATTTGTTTTTCTTTTCTCTACTTTCGGAGAAAAAACCACACTGTCAGGTATTTAAAAACTATTTCATATAGCCTGATGCTCTTTCAGTGATAACAGGAACAAAAGGCATATTTTTATCAATAAAAATCGAAAACCGTACGACTTTGAACTAAGGTATTTTTGGCTTAAAAGATTCTAAATGGACTATCACCTCCCCGAGATTTTGTATCGACCTTCCAAACACCCTGTATACTTATTTAATATATCTAGATAGTTGTATTTTTTAATGAATGATGTTAATTATAATGATTTTTGATCAGCATTCACTTACTACAACTCAGAGTTAAACCTCCATATACTTGGGATGTCTCCCACCCATGAGGAAGACATTAGACAAATACGCGAAACTGTGTTAGATATCCAGAAAGTCTTTATTTCCCCTACATTCATTGTTGCCCCAAGACAGTATTTTTCTGGCTAGCCCATGGCAATGCCTTATTACTAACAAGTCGATCGTCTGCATTATTAATATAGGAATTGTTGCTCCGTTTATCCCCCTCATGGAGTTTAATCGCGCTATTAAACTGAGATTATGGTAATTAACCAACGTCGGATCACTATATATGAACAGACATCAGGGATTATTTTTCCCTCCGTTCAATGTATAATCCATGAGAAAATATTTTTTTTGGGCAGCTAAAACTGCTTCGGTTTGCTTGTTTTGAATTCTTAACTTAGGGAAAAATCTGGTAATCGTAACAATCAAAATGAGAGATTTTTATGGCGTGATTGTCAGTAATTACAGTCGCAGCAAACCTATCGGGTTGTCGATCAGCTTCTTGTTACTAAATTTATGCTTGTCGAAAACACGTGCTATCGAGGAATGTTCATCAACAAAGGACAAAAAATGCTCAGAGTTTAAAAAAAATCGAATTGGCGATGTTTGTTTGATGTTGTGCGTATGTGCATAATATTGAAGGACTTGACATAAGACTGATATGCGAATATTTAAGGGTGTGAATCTGCATGAAAAGTTATTGTTAGTTTGCTTCATAAAATATGATCCAAAAATGTTTCCTTACAAAAACTCGGGGTGTTGAAGTTTTAGGAAAAAAATTGAAATTAATTAATATTTCCAGAACCGCTTCAGATATTTCACTGATATTTAGTACGTACTGAAAGTTAATAAAGTTGCATATTTTTCAATGCAAAAATAATTTTTAGCTTTAACAGTGGCGTGCGTACGGGTATAGACTTCGATATTTTTTTAAATGGTACGCAAATGGTTTTTTGCTAAATAAAAATTATTTTTGAATTCCCCGTTCAATTTAAAACAAATGATCTCGCTTGCATTGTTTTCCTTCGATGCGCCATTTTTGAGTAAAAAAAAATAAAAAGCGATCTATTGTCCAACTTGCAAAATTATTATTAGTTTAATTGGAAAAATTAAACACATTAGGGGTAATGAACAACAACAACTGACAACATAAACATAACATTAAAACCAACGAAATGATCACAAAAATTGTTGAAAATGGCCCGCTTCACTTAGTATGCATGCTTGCGCCCTCCTTCTCGTGGTATTGCGCACTCTTAGAAATATCCCTGGAGTGTTTTTTATTCTATCACAAGCTGCAACTATTCTTTCTCTTAATTCCTCTACAATGTTAATGGGACTTGTGTACACTAGTGTCCCCACAAAAAGAAATCTAAACCGTTGAGGTTTTTGCGTTGATATCTAATTAGCTCCGTTAAAAAGTGGCATAATTATTGTTAAAACTAGACATTTAACTCATCTCAAAAAAAAACCTAATAATGGTTTAGTTGTGATTGCGATTGAAAGTTCATTATTCCGTTTTTTTTTCGAAATTTAGGGGGGTTCACTCGATAGATATTGAGGCCCTCTATCACCTAACTTCCGTTGATCTTCTACTAAATTTACACCCTGTATATATGAGTATTGTGACTTGTGACAAATCTGACTATAATATTAGCTATATAGATTGCACTTAAAAAGTGATTTATATTCTGTTTGTTGCTCAATAGGAATTTGAAAAGTTGATGTTGCAGCAAAGCACTATGTTAGATTAATGCCTAAATTGGAAATATACATTTATGAGATTTGTTTAGAAACTGCGTCAAACGATGCTCAAAGTCAATAAACACGTCCCGCATCTTTTGCCGCATATGTGTCTATTTATGTTGCTATATTGAATTCGTTCAAATTACAGAGCTTCTGCACTAAACATGAATATGTACAGCCCTGTATTCATGAACTTATTTCTTACAAACATACATTATTCTGACAGATATAGTTTTTCCAATGATTTCCAACATTTTTACATGCGATCAACACCGATTCGAAAACTGAGTAAACAACAACAATGCCGTAAATCTAAGTTTGACAACGACAACTGTGCGGGTTCGAGTCCCGTCCCAGGAGAAATTTTTCTCTTGGCTATGGATGTTGTGATTGTCCGTAGGTGGTAGACGGTCTCTGACTGTCGAACGCGGTTCTCGTAGGCGGAGCCAGAATGTGTGCATGTTGCATGCACACGTGTTCCCTCGCCAGAGTCCGTATGGCGTCCCCCCTTTTCCCATGTATCCCCCTATAGCCCCACGGTACCCAATGGGTGCTTAGGCCTTAGGCCTTCGTGGTAGTTGGAGTATAAAAAAAAAAGAAAATCTGAGAAATTAATGTAATATCTATATTGAATTTCAAAATATTATTGACTATACCTATTGATATTTGTATAAGCTGCTGATATAATAGAAGTGCTTGATTGTGTTAAGTCGGTATTTGCACCATTTACTTGATTTGTTTAATGGGCAGTGCAGACTAATAATCCTCAAGTTTAGTACACACTAGTAGACCCCGTCGCGCAACTTGTCTATAGACAGTCTGGAGACGGTCTCAAGACACAATCTATAGATGGTCTATAGACATCCTCCTTTGTCTCGTCTAGCGTCCATACGATAATGTAAATTTTTATTATTCGTTTTCGCCATCAAAGACATTGTTTTGTGTGGAATGGACTAGGCTCTCTCTCGGGGTCCCTCAGAATGTATTTTTTTTCTGTCAACAGAGCAGTTTTTTATGTTTAAATATTTAATGTTATTACAATAGTTAATTATAAATGCCACGTACTTATCTTGTTCTCATATAATAAAATATTGCCCTACTGAGGATTTCTGAGCATTTCCATGTTTTTTTTTGTCAAGCTGGCCTTGACCAGATAGGACACAATGGATTTTAGAACAATAATAGGATAAATCCTAGAAGTTTCACTGAGGTTGAAAAATGACCAGGCCCAAATATCGTTTGCCCCCCCCCCCCTTAACGAAATCCTGAATCCGCCCTTGGTCCTCTCATAACGCCAATTTAAACTTATAATCAAGAAGCTATAATCAAACGATACCACAAAAAGTTCTAGGAGTTCCTTATACAAAATCTCCCTATTTATTGGCCTACATACTCAATCCCATATCCGAAAAAACCGCCGACGTTTTACTCCACATCCAAACACAACACCCTGCAATCCTCGGAACCTCATTATTTTCCTATCGATTAAACAGGCACAATGTCCCGGAGCCGACTACTTAGCAAAAAATACAGTAGCTATCGAATTGTGCTGGTAGAGAGAGGAGGGACAGTTAGGAGGATCGGAAAGTGTCAATTGGGTGGATGTACTCGGCACACATCATTACTCGAGGGCGAAGAGTGGTTCAGAGGGTTAAACCCACCGTTCAGCCTGCCTGCGGTACTTGTTTTCCAGGCGTGTAAGGAATTGAAATACTGTCTATGGGTCATAGGCGTGGTAGGGCATTAAATGCAAGGTTGAGTTAATAGAAAACCTAAGGTAAGTTATGTTATAAATCGTTAAAATACGGGTATTAATAAAATTATCAGGATTTTATTAATTGCGAAGGTCCGACTGGTCGAACCGTGCGTACCGCTCTTTCGGTCGACCCCGAGTGCCTGCTAAAGTGTCCTCGCCCCGTCGATGCCCCGAAAGAGTCCCACGACACTCTTTTAACCTTCTTTTCCCTTGAAAATAAACAAAACACATACCAGATGTAAACACACTTATAACCAATAACCATAAATACATTGCGCTCTTGAAGGGGTTGATAACAGTTATGATGACGAAAATTAGTCCTCGCGTGTCGAAAGCGTCTGATTTTTCAGGTGCTTTCCAAGCGATATGATTACTAAATAAAGGCAAGTTTGACTTGGTATATCTCTTTCTAGTTTTTCAATATCTCTTAACCTCGCCAACCGGTATTTCCATATCTTCCACCGAATATAACGTCCAAAAGTTTACTACATGTAGAAAACATAAAGTTATATAGGTTTATACCGAACCCTAATCAAGAGACATGGATGAAGCCTGGGACGTAACACAAATTTTCGGTAAAAAATGGTATCAAGCAGATTGGATTATATACATAAAAATGTTTTACTTCTCAAGTGTTTTTTAAGGACCTTCTACAATAAAAATTAGTTTGAAAATTCTTGATATTGTAACCGCCCTCTCATGACTGGGTGCCAGCGAAACACCCTCGTCCAACAGCGTCGACGCTTAGGCAACCAGAATTACGCGACAGTGTGTGGAGCGTGATCGCGTTCTGGGGCGTTCGCGATGCCATCAAAAGATGGAATGGAATCCTTCTCGACTCGTCAATAGGAAAATAAATACCCGAACAAATGGCGGAAGTAGTCAGTCACAGTTGAGTCAGTGGACAACGAGCGCAGAATTGAAATGGAAGAAAACAAAGATTGGATTTTTCCGAAAATGCTTAATTCCGAAAGAATCTTTGACTATGCTCGAAAAACACTCAGAAATGAAGTTTGAGGGCTGTTTGAAACATTTTTTTTTTATTTGCGAATAGCTCCACAGCTACTGCACCGATCTTCGAGAATAAGGCAACATTTTTTATTGTGTGATCCCTGGTGTGATTCCACTGTTCCTTAATCATTAAAATTGGTGCAATCGTTTCTATGATTATGTACATAAAGGAATATGTCAAACAGGTCCATGCAATTAGTCCATAGACGTTCTTCTTCCTTACCGGTAGTGCATCTGGAAACGTCGCCTCTCCCCTATTCCTAACTTGGGCAGGCGTGACATTGGGGGGTGGTAGTGCGGCCAGAGTATAGAAAACACTATGCTGTTGCCGGCAAAAATACGTGTGATTCCATAAAAGAACAGTCATCACTGCGGTGCATGACGCCAGCAGACAGTAGTTTGCCAAGTTTTCAGGGCTAATGCACAATGATGTGTGAAATATGTCTAATAGATGCGTAGAGTTACCAATGTTGGGAGCGTATAAATGTACCACCATCAAAAAAATTGAGAAAAAACCCTTCGCGCTCCCTTAAAACCCGCACCCACAAGTATGTTACCTCTATTTTTTTTTCCAAAAATGATCAGGATTCTATGAACGAAATTTGAGCAATTTTTCTCGAAGAAATGTTGAAAACTCACATGATGTTCACCTTTCTGGTTATTGCAGGGCGTTGTTGCAAAAATGAATCAGATGGAATCAACATAAATTTCAATCCACATTCTACCCCATTCTTTCGTCTGAAGTACCAGTGCTATTCTTGTCTTGTCAACTGATACCAAATATCCAAATGATTAAATGTGAAGTGAAGCTATCGTTCAATGTAATAAATGTGAATGCGCTAGACTGTTGAGAATCAATTTAGATGACTCCACTTTTGCACATGCTCTTTTTCTAGTTTACTATGTATTATGGAAAAATAATGTTTTAAATGTTTGAATGTTCACATAAAAGTTTTCGGTCTTTGTTTCCCTGTTCGGATATTAGATTTGTATCATGTTTTTATAAATGCTTTCAACTACTCATCATAATTCCGCACGCCATTGATTTAGTATACCCTAGTACACCCTATTTTTCATCGAGTTACGTCTCCCGAATTCCTGAATAGATCCAGGGCACAGAGGTTCCGCCATTTCTGTGATGCAAACCGAATTACAGCCAGTCCTCGTCATCGTCAAGCTGTGTTGTGACGACCGACGAGCGATGGATGGATGTAGGGTTGGTTGTTGGTTGGGGGCTGTCAAACAGACTTTCAAGTGGTTATTGTTGGTGGAAAAACCAGCTGTGCACGTCCGCGACGCGACAGTTCTTTTTTATCAGCGGTACGCCGACGCCGTTATGGAGAACCAGATTCAAAGAGAACAAATCGCATAATGCATTATTCAGAATTATACAGAGACTGGAACACATTGAGCCACATACAGGGTAGGGTCTCCCACGTAGAACTACAGCGATCGATTACTCAAAAAGTCTTCTTATGGTAAAAGCCTTACCGATGATTTAGGCAATATTTCCATATAACTCAAAAACTATTATATTGCGAAGTAGATAAGCGTTTACAAAATAAACCTTATTTTCAATGTCTAATAGAATGAAGTTACAAAAAAAACCTTTTCCATTCTGATTTTCTGACCACCTTGTATCCAAATTCGGAATAAAATCTAGTGAAAGATGTGCCCTACTATGAGCGGTCCGTTACAAATCATTTGATACAAATCAAAGAGAAAATTGGCCTGGTATTTGCGTGCGTTTTAGACGGACATCGAAAACAGGGTTATACTTAGATAGTTATAAGATGAGATGTATTTAGAATCTCGCATAGAATCCAATAGTTGAATAATAAACAGGGCGATCTATTCAAAATAAGTTTATCTACTTCTGGTGCAACTGGAAGTGTATTTTGAAAACATTTTAGTTCCACGTGGGACAGAAAAAATGGGTTGGCTCGCCAGCCTGCGACCTAAATGGATCTATTGTGAACCCTATATATTTCTAAAGTATTGTTAATCAGACTCCATAGCCTTGGCACAGGCCTCGTATGTAGCTTTCCGCTGTTGGACCTATGGTTCATGGTTCCTACTATCTAAAACCGTAGCCTTGCCAGGTCTTCACATTGACACAGGAGTTGCACTGAGGTTTCCTCATGCCCTCTGCAGAAATGGCATGTGGGCTCTTCTGCCAGACCCAAGAGCCTCATTATGTCGATCTAGATGTCCTGTCAGGGGAGACCTTCTATGGCCCTTATAGCTTTCCTATTGAATACGAGTAGATTCTCTATAAATGCGGGTCTTCGTTCTTTGATGAACTATTTTGCCTTTACCTCGATTGGCTATTTTACCATTCTATGGACATTTTCTTGATCCAATTTCTGTTTCGACACATTAAGGCTCTGGACTTAAAAGGCGATTAGCCGCACCCCACATCCTATATACCTTAGTATAATGTCAAACCGTCTCTGATTTCTTTTTGTAATCCTGCAGGAATGCCAAAATTTAGCGATAAACCTTCGCTTGATTAAATAATGAGATGCAACTTCTTGATTCTGCCACTTTTCCATACTAATGTAAAAGTAAGCTTTAGCTATGGTCGAAAGATGGCTGATAGGTGGACAAGTTATGAAAAATAATTTTACTGGGTATTTCGTTCTAGTAGCACATTCTTGCGTTTTATAAGAGTATATTCATGGACTTGGCAACTATAATAATAATAATAATATTTATTCACTCAATGTACAAAGATAACAAACAATATGAGTAAATAAATATAAAATCAAAACAGGCCCAATAGAAGGCATCGCCTGTACATGGACCAATAAATTTAAGTTGAAACTGTAGAATGCAAATGACAAAAAAGGACAAAAATTAGCTACAGTGGATTATGTATTTAGTTGATGTTCGTATTTATGAGTTTATGAATTTCAGTCCTAGATATAGAATGTAGCCACTTTTTTAAATTTCTTTTGAAACAATTTCCGAAACATAAATCTTTTAAGTCTTTAGGTATAATTTCATAAAATTTAGGCGCTAAATAGAGATATGATCGCTGCATTATAGATTTATGCGGTTGAGGAACTACTGTGCCACGAATTTTGTACCTGGTATAATGACTATGTTTAATTTTTTGGTCGGTGTTTACAAATTTATGGTAGTGAGTGATACTGTGTAAGAAATAAAGCTGTCTTATATCATACATTCGAACATCTGCGTATAATTTTTCAGTGGGATAAAGTTTCTGTTTTTTAAATATCATTTTTAGAATACTTTTTTGAAAAACATCTAAATTATAGATATGTGAGGAACATGCAGCTCCCCATGCTAATATACCATATGTGAGTTGAGGCTCAATCAGTGCATGGTATAATGTTCGAAGATATTTTTCTGTCAATATATTCCCAAGGTATTTAATTTTGTAGGATACAAATCTAACTTTCTTTAAAATATAATTGACATGGATGTCCCATCGTAAGTGAGGATCCAAGACCACTCCAAGGTATTTTATGTTGGGCACTCTATTAATTTGCATTTTTTGATCATTAATATTGAAGGAGAAATTTGTGTAATTTGGCAGATGTCTAGCATAAGATCCAAATGGTAAAAAATATGTTTTAGAGTAGTTAATGCTTAATTTTCTACTGTTAAACCACCGAATAATTTTGATAAAATCATTTTCAATTACATTTTTCAGATCAGACCAGTCAGTGCCTTCATATAATATTGCAGTATCATCTGCAAAACTAGTTATTTTGCCAACACAATTAATTTGTAAAATATCATTTAAATATATATTGAATAACAGCGGACCTAAGACAGTTCCTTGTGGGACACCACACTTAATATACATTTCTTTACTAAATGATCCTGATATCTGCACAGATTGTGGGCGATTTGACAAATAACTTTCGATCAGTGAGTACGCGTTTCCTCTGAAACCAATTCTCTCCAATGCTTCTAATAATAATTTGTGATTAACTGTGTCGAAAGCTTTCTTTAAATCAACAAAAATGCAGATTGAAGGGATTCTGTTATCAATATTTTGATGTATTTGATTTACAATTTTAGTTATTGCGTCCGATGTAGCCTTCCCTTCTGTAAATCCATATCGATTTTCACTTAAAATTTTGAATTTTGTGAGGTATCGAATCATTCTAGTAGATAAAACTTTTTCAAAAACCTTTGCTACACTAGATATTATTGATATTGGTCTATAGTTGTTAACATCTGTTTTTGTTCCTGATTTATGTATCGGTATTATATTACCTTTTTTTAAAATTGAGGGATATATGCCAGATTCAAAGCATTTGTTGATTAGGTAAGTGAGTGGTTCTGTTATGTCCTCGGCTATAATTTTCAAATGCTCGCTTTTAATACCATCGAACCCAGGACTTTTCCGATTTTTTAAGGACATAACAGTGGTGTATACTTCACATTGCTCGACTTTATCCAAAATAAATGAGTTCAAAGTTCTTTTTGGAGGCTGAGTATTTTGTACATTCGCTTGTATATTACTTGCTAAATTTTCGCCTATGTCAGTAAAGAATTGTACAAATTCATCGCATATCTGTTGAGTATTTTTTAATACTGTTCCCGATGTTGTATTTAACTCAGTGACACACTCTTTAACTTTTGTTTTCCCGGTAATCTCATCAATAGTTGTCCAACGCCGCTTAGGATCATTTAAGTTATTCAATTTATTTAGGTAATGTTTTCGTTTGGTTTGCCTTACAAGCTCTATAAATTTATTTTTATATTGGTTGTAGCAGTCGGTATTCTTTGTAGTTGGCGTTAGTTTCATTACATTATATAGTCTTTCTTTTTCTATTGCCGATGTTATTAATCCTTTGGTAATCCAGGCATTTCTGCTTTTCTCTTTGTGACTAATTATTACTTTATTGGTACTAATATCTATTAGTTTTTTTTATTTTCTCTATGAACAGTCCCGTTGCTTTGTCTATATTATTTATAGAGTATAATTGTTCCCAGGATTCTTGTTTGACATTTGATATTAGTTTTGAATTGTCGACAAAAAATTTGTAATTTTCCTGGTTGTTACTAACGGTAGGGATGTTAGAATGTTTTTCATTTGAAGATATCAGTAAAATAGTGGAGAAGTGGTCAGTAATATCGCTTTCTAGGATTATTGGTATACAAGTAATTTTGTTGGATAGGTCTTTCACAAAGCAGTGATCTATACATGTGCCACTGATGGACCTTGTAGGTAGGTTTATATAGGACAGAAATCCGTTACTTGATAGGATATTCAATATTCAACTATGACGATGTACATCATTGAAAATGTCTTTGCAATTTCTTTTCAACCTGGCGCACGTGATACGACGAAAGTCAACTAATGCAATTCACAGTACCGTACTATACAGGGTGTTTTTAAAGTTGAGTCATTTATTTTAACAGCTTGTAGAACTCGTCAAAAGAAGTTGATATGGCATATATAAGAGTTGCATAATAAGAGAGTTAGTTTATTTAAAGAAATCATTATCAAGTTAAATGAATATCGTTTTTACAAAAACTGTTCAAAATTGTCCCCATTTGTTCATTCGATTACTGCAAAATCTTGCTAGGCGAATCCACGACTATTCACAAGCTTAGAAAATAACATCCTGGCGTCCACGAATTAAATCACCAGCATTTTCAGTGCGCTGTTGAAGTTCTTCCAGAATATTTACTGCTCCATCATGATCGCAATCGCAAGGCGTTGAAACCGGGGGGTGAGCAGGCCAAGAAATGGATACATTGCGACCTATCCATCTATTTGGAAATTCATTATTTAGATGTTCACACAAGATTAACTTCGACAAATCTTCATTTCACTGACAAAATGCAACTCTTCTAGGATGAACTTCAGGTTGTAACGGTTGTACCCGTTGATAATGATAAGGATAATACTGTTCTTGTCGTATTGTATTCCAAATTTTACTATGAAAAACTTCGACTTCGCTGCTATAGCTCTAGTACTCATTGTTAGGCCGTCTTCGCCCATTTCTAATATGTCTTTCCCAATTTGTAACATTTCAGGTTAAGCAAGTCTAATAACCTTTCCGCATTCAACCTGCATTTTGTTGGCACTCTCCGTATGTCAGTTAGTATTATGTCATTGTTTTCATAAGCATAGGCCATTTTTTTGCAGAAAATAATCAGACAAATCAAAGTATACGTACTATTAAAAGACCGATACAACTTATCGAACCAAAGACTCGTACTGAAAACTATATAATAACACCAAAAGTTTGACAAATCTAGATGAACGATAAGAGTAGGAAACAAAAAACGCTATCATTTTACACGGCAGTGGTTGAGAATATCAAAAAATCTGTGTAATAACATTTTTATGCTTAAAAATGTTGATCTTTCATTTCTTTAATTATGCAACCTTTATATAGGTGATGTTTGCTATAACAACTCCTTTTGAGGAGTCCTACAAGCAGTTAAAATAAATGAGAAACAGCCTGTATAGACTTTTATTTCCTTAATGTACTTTGTGGTTTGGATTTTTGTAATTTCTATATTCAGCTCATCGTACGATTTGTGCTTTTCACAAAAATATTGGTTTTATTTCTTTGCATCTGGAGGACAAACATTGAGGAAGTTTCATGAATCTTTATTAAGTAAATTCTTCCAAAAACTCTCCTTGTAAAGCCGCTTAATCTATATTTTATAACATCTTTAAGTTACCAAAAAAAATCTGTGCATGGATAAACGGCCTAAATAACTAACAAAGAAATTGCCATTATTGGACATGCAAACATTTATCACATTATTTTGGCGCCTATTTTGTACATAGGTATATGTAGCTGAATGTTTCCCAAATGGGATGTATTTACCCTCCGAACATCCAAAATGCGTCCAGAAAAGTTTCGTCATTAGTTCTTCTTGGGACACGAATTTTCCGAAAATCGTTTTATTTTTTTTCCTGACTTTATTTATAGTGGGATTTCAAATAAACCTGCACATTAACATTGCCACTTTTTCTCCTCTCTAAAATGCAGTAATTAGAATTTCAATATGTCGCTTTGTGTCTTGTCCTCCAGCACTAACATTATTTTTTCTTATGGACGCTTTATTAGATGTTTACTCATCTGAATAGAGTTTTTAATTCTGATTCTAAAAATGTATAATACCTCATACATTGACAGTTCCAAACTTTAGTTATTCCAAAAAAAGCAGAATTTTCTAGGTAGGCCTTGAAATTATCAGATTGTCATTTGTTTCGCATACTAGATATATCCCAAAATCACGTTTATTTTTTCATGACTATGGGGTGGGATTTAAAAATAAATTGCATGTTGACATTGTTTCTTATTCCCCTCTACAAGATGGAATAGCCATCTTTTCAATTCGACATTTTTTCTTTCGATTTCACCAACTTTTTTCATATGGTCGCTATATTGGAATTTTTTTGTACATTTGAATGGACTTTTCAGTCCTCATTTCAGTGTTTTATTTGATTAGTTGGCCATGAATTTGTTGGTATGGTATACCTGAAGTCACTTGAAATAGCATAAAAACCTTTGGTCGGCGCGTCCTTTGTAATTTCATGACGTATCATAGGCGTGCGGTCATTTATTTAGAACGATAATAATAATGTTTTTATATCACAATAAATGGATTTTACTATCTTCTTATTTTTTTGATTTGGGATTGGGAGTTTAATTTATGTTGACTGAAAGTTAAGAAATGGAAAAATTACGGAATTCCAACGTTTGACATAGGCAAATATTTACATAGCAGGTAGGTATATAAAAAGGTATATAAAGACTTACATTATAGGTATTTATATATCATCCTCGCCTTCTGAGCTGTCGCTAGAGTCATCTTGTAGAGGAATTACAACGGGATTTACAGGAGGCAAAACACAATATTCATTTTCTTTTTCAATAATATGCCTAGAACACTGCTTCCATAGGTCTGTGGCAGCAATATGAGATACTGCATCTCTTATTGTGGCCAATAGCGATCCACTTAATTGAGGGGTCTGATTATGTTTTCTTACTTTTGTTTTTAAAGCAACCCAGACCAACTCAATCGGGTTAAAAATGCAGTAATAGGGAGGTATACGTAATACTTCATGGCCATTTTGCTGAAGCAGATTGTCAACAACATACTCTTTTTCAAATTTTTGTCTTTTAATAAGATCCAATAATATGGCTTTGGTTGATTTTTGTGGTATTTCCATTCCCTTATCCTTCATAAAATCAATAATGTCTTGTTTTTTTGTGCCGGTATTCGGAATTTTGTTTTTCTGTCGGGAATGGTATGGCGCATTGTCCATAATAATCACTGAATTTGGGGAAATATTTGGTATTAACTGCTGCTCTATCCACTTTTCAAATAAGTCGGAGGTCATGTCCTCATGATAGTCGGCACATGATTCTTTGATATTTTTGGCAGATAACAGCAAGGCATTAGGTATAAATCCATTTTCACTGCTAGCATGGAGAATAATGATTCGTTTTCCACGGTTGCATGGTGCATTTAAAATGCACTTGTTGCTGTCGTCAACCCAGCCGTACTGCACAACATCATGGGTATCATACCACGTTTCATCCAGGTAAATCAGATTTCTTTTCTGCTCTCTATAGATTTTAACTTTGTGCAAAAATTCTTGGCGCAATTCAACGATTCGAGACGACTCCATAATCACCATTCTTTTATCTAATTTTTTTGTATTGAAAACCACACAGTTTTACAATACAGTGCAGTGAGTCTAAGCATTTGTAATTATAAAAATCTTCAGGGTTATCTTTTAATTTATCCCGTATCATTTCCAACGTGGGCACCAAATTTTCTTTATAAAATCCGTATATTATACGACGAATATCTTCCTGAAAACCCACGTCTATTCTTTTTAATTTTTGCCCTATGCGCTTTCTGTGGAAGGAATGGTTGACTACATCTCCCCTTTTTATAACCCGATAAATGGTAGACCGACTGATTTTTGTCAGGATACAAATTTTGTTTAAAATTTGATTTTGCGAGGAATCTGGATTTTCGTTTTTCAGACAATCATACATATTTAGGATTACTCTTTGGGTCTGTTCCTCTAACACAGGTTCATCAACCATCTCCTCGTGGCTTGGAGCATTTTCCCAAGGTCTCCAAAGAGCCATATTTAGGACACACAAGAACAATCAACACAACAATTAAATCAACAAGTAAACTGAGTATTCAAAAGTCAAAAACACACAAACTAATAAAATCTATGAAAAAACACGGACAGACTAAAGAAAACACGTTTATTCACCGCTACACGGCACTGGCTAAACTGTTTCAATTTTCAGTAGCCACCTGCACTTGTTCGGAGCTCTGAAATACACGCTTTCTCATTGGCTATGTCCACGCATAGGCGTGCTTTACTCCACGTGGACCGGTGAAACTGCCTTTGATCTTATATATTATATTTGCTGCGAAATTTGGCGATTTTTGCAGCAACAGAGCGTGTTAAATATAGATATATAAAACGCACCCGGTATTTCACAGTGTTTCAAGTGACTTCAGATAAAGTATACATGAAAATTATAGGAAAATAAAAAGTTTTGATTAACACAAAATGAAAATTTTATTGATATCTAGTAATAACAACAATAATCATAAATAAGCAAAGGTAAATTATAGCAGATGCTCAAAAGTCCGTTATTTTGTAGGCAAAGCCTGACTCTTCTCTGTACATTGTTCACTGCTTGATTCATTTTTCTTACTCTCAGTCTTCCAAACTCTGCTGATATGTTCAGTTTGAAGTCTGGTCTGGTATACGAAACAATTGATATCTGATCATTCCAAGGCCTACCTAGAAAACTCTTTTTCTGGAATAACTGAGGTTTGGCAATCTCAGTATATGTATACACATTATACATTTTTGAAATAAGAATTAAAAACTCTATTCACCTGCGTAAAAATCCAATATGGTGTCTATAAGAAAAAAGAGACGAAACGTCATATTTTTTTTTTTACCTTATGGTCATTAGCGGTGGAATTGATTATATTTTATAAATAAAGTTAGTGGCTTTCAGAAAATTTACAAGATTTGCTATGCTACATTTTGGACCTAGAATTCGTATCAGAGTGTTTTCTAAGTTGAACGTTATCCTATACACTTCAAGCATTGGGCACTCCACTAGAATGTGCTTCACTGTTAACTGCACGTCACAAATTTCACAAATAGGCACAGGTTCTTGGGCTAGAAGATATCCGTGGGTGGCTCGTGTGTGTCCTAGTCGGAGTCGTGTGATGGTGGTTTGCATGCGTCGGTTGCTGGTGATGGTTTGCCATGTTCCAAAGCTCGGTTTTACATCCCGTAGTTTAGATGGCTTGTTTCTCCAGTTATCATTCCAGTTCTCCATTATTTTCTGCTTTAGATGCACCGTGGCGTCACAAGCTGGTACCTCTTCGATGGACAGGATTGAGTTGTTGATAGCTGTCTTTGCTTTCCGATCTGCTAACTCATTACCAGGGATCCCTATATGTGACGGCACCCAAAGGATGGTGATATTTTTGTGTGGGGTGTCGCTTATTTCGGTCTTGATTATATTGACCAATGGGTTTTTACAGTATATTGTATCCAGTAGTTTGACAGAATTTAGTGAGTCCGTTATGATAATCCAATCGTTGGTTGAGCATTGTTTAACATACCGAACAGCTTCAAGTATGGCGTATATTTCACCAGTGAGCACTGTAGCTGACTGCGGCAACTTGCATTCCACAAATGTTGTTGGAGTTACTATAGCTGCTCCTACATATGTGTCTGATTTGGAGGCATCTGTGTATATTTCGCTGTAACTGCTGTATTGGTGTCGAATGGATGAAAAGTGTTGGATGATTACTTCGCTCGGAGTGTCTTGCTTGATAAATTTGGTCAGTTTAATGTTGATGTTAGGAGGCTGAATGGTCCAAGGAGAAATAGATGAACTGGTAGTGGCCAGGACCGGAGGCAGTCTGTGTATATGTAGTCGCCGTAAATACAGCTGTACCCTATGACACGTTTCTAGGGTTCGTTCGATTTCTTAATAAAATGTGTCCTGGTAATGATGGGTTAGAGGCAATTTTGGTGGCATACTGTAAACTTAAAATTTCTCTTCGAATCTGCAGAGGAGCTTCTCCAGATTCGCAGCATAGGCTGTCTATGGGTGTAGTTCTGTAGGCTCCTAATATCAAGCGAAGTGCAGTGTTATGTGGTGTATCCAGTGGTTTCAGTATAGATGGCTTTGCGGAATTGTATGCTACACAACCATAATCTAATTTTGATCTAACTAGAGTTCGGTAGATACTGAGAAGAGTTTTCCCGTCTGCACCCCAATGTCTATTAGATAAGTATCGGAGGATATTTATTCCTTTCTGGCAAGATTGTGTCAGATAGGAGATGTGGCTTCTCCATGAAAGGCACTGATCAAAAATTACCCCAAGAAATTTGATTTCTTTAAAATATTCAAGAGCAATGTTAGCTAAGTGAAGTGGTGGTTTTGTGTGGTTAGGCTTTTTTGAGAATATAATGCACTGCGTTTTATGTGGTGAGAATGTAAATCCACTTCTATTAGACCAGTGTTCCAGCTGGTTCAATGTCGATTGAAGTAAATAGGTACTGGTTGTAATGTTCTTGCCTTTAATGTATATAATCATGTCATCAGCATACAGGCGTGCTTGTACAGGCTTTTGTATGCTTTCTATAATATCATTAATGGCTATAAGAAAGAGCGTTGGGCTAATGACAGATCCTTGAGGTAGGCCATTTATCTGTTCTCGCTTTTCAGATAGTGTGCCATTGGTTCGAACTTGAAAGTTTCTGGTTCTCAGGAAGTTTTGGATAAATGCGAGGATATTTCCGTCATATCCCCAGTTTTGCAATTTACGGATTATGTCAAATTTCCATGCGGTGTCAAATGCTTTGTTAATGTCAAAGTATATTGCGGCACAATGTTGTTGGTCGGCGAATGCTTCGTGTATACATGATTCTAGGTCTATTATATTATCCAATGTTGATCTATTTGATCTGAATCCTGCCTGTTCGCATGCTAGCTGATTATTGTATTCCAAGTTCCACAATAGCCTACGATTAATAATTTTTTCCAATAGCTTACACATTGAGCATGTTAAGGAAATTGGTCGGTAAGATTCAGGTGCCTGTGGCGATTTGTTTGGCTTTTGGATGGGTATGATTATGGCTTATCTCCATATATCTGGGAATACTTGTTCATTCCATATAATATTGTATACGTATATGTCCAAAAGGATATTTTTAGCTGAAGGTGTAAGATTTTTGAGGAAAATTGTTGGTATGTCATCTGGTCCTGGTGATGTATCTTTTAAATCAAGAAGGGCTTCTTCCATTTCTTGTTTAGTGATTGGAGTATTTATTGGACTAGAGGTGTCTTTATTTGTAGCAATTTCCGTTTCAGAGTGTCTTTTCTGGTTAAGGAATTGCGTGTTGAGATTCTCATCACTGGAGTTTCTAAAATAGGTCCTCGATAGAACGTTCGCAATATCATTGCTTTGAGTGTAAATTTGAGACCCTTCTTTCAGTAACTCAATATTTGTGTGTGATTTGGCTCCAGACATGCTCTTTATCTTTTTCCAGACTGTTGATACGTTAGTAGAAGTATTTATACTGGTCACGAATTTTCTCCATGATAACTTTTGTTCCGTTTTTATTATTAACCGTGCTTTAGCTCGCTTATGTTTGAATTCAGACAAGTTTTCAGTTGTTTTATGTCTTCGCATCTTGTTTAGTGCTTGTTTGCTTTCACGAATAGCCTTTTCACAATTTTCGTTCCACCAGGGAACTGGATTCTTATTATGTAAAATTTTTGTTTTACCCATGCATTGATTTGCAGCTTCCTTAATAACTTCCATGAATGATTCAAGAGTTGAGTTGATGTTGCTGGAAACTTTGACTTTCTCTATATTAGTAGCAATGTGGTGAGAGAAAGAGTTCCAGTCAGCCTTTTTTAGATTCCATTTTTCAATTGGTGGAATACTGGTGACTTCCTTATTTGTGTTTCTTATTATTATGGGAAAGTGGTCGCTTCCATATAAGTCATCAGCAACATTCCACTGTAATTGTGTTACTAAAATTGGTGAGCATATGCTAAGGTCGATTGCAGAAAAACGCCCTGATGCAGAATCTAATCTAGTGCTGCTGCCATCGTTTAAAACTATCATATTCGCATAATCCATTGCATTTTTTATCATATTACCTCGAGTGTCATTTTTATATGAAATCCATGTGTGGCTGTGTGCATTGAAGTCGCCAACTACTATTTTAGGTGATGGTATTTGTTGAAGTAATGATTCAACTTCATTACTTTCGAGGTGATAATTTGGGGGTATGTATATGGAACATATGTTGATTGGTTCCGTTGATTCAACGGTAATGGCTATAGCTTCTAAGTTTGTAGTTAAAACTATTGGTTTGGTAGGTATTTCAGACCGTATGTATATTGCAACTCCTCCACTGGCTGTAGGTGTATCACGGTTCTTAAAAAATCCTTTGTAGCCTTTTGGTGTGTGTGTTTTTGTTTGATGGAAGTGTGTCTCTTGTAGGCAGATGATGTCTGGTGTGTGATCGTCAATTATTTTGCGCAGCATATTTAAATGGATATAATATCCATTTAAATTCCATTGTATTATAGATTTGAATTTTTATATTAAAAGGTAGAGTCTACGGACGAGGTGTCGCTGAGAAGATCACTAGAATTATTTTCGAGGTGTTTCTCCATCTTCTTTCTTAATCTTGTGCAACGATTTTTTAGTGCTTTGTCTGTGATATGTGGATAAATCAGCAGAAGCATTTCTATTATTCCTTTGAAGTCGGATGAGTGATCATTGACAATATTAAATATTTCTTTTGCACCATGCGAATTTTCCAGTAGACTTTTCAATTGGACGGAGTTCAATACAAGTGGTGGCGTTTGGTTGTCAATGAATAATTTAACTGATTCGAAAGCACTGTCTGCTATGTGCTGTGGTTGGTTGTCTGTTTTAGGTTTCTTTGTACTCATGTTTTTTGGTGTAGCGAAAGTAGGATATCCAGTATTTGGAGGTGTAGGTTCAAGTTCAGTTGTCGGCGATAATATTTCAGAAAGGCTACGTTTGTTACTTGTTTGTGTGTTTGAGCTTGTGTTGATTTTATTAGATTCTGTCTCGATCTGGTTTGGGCTGTCTTCGGAGGTCGAGGCTCTTGTTATAGGTGTAGAGAAGCTGGTGACATTAGGTTGTGGGTTTGGTGTAGCTGCTGTTGATTGCTGGCTGTGGTTAAAGTTTGTCTGCTGGGATACAGGTGTGTCTGATTGTGTGGATGGACACTGAGATGCGATATGTCCTGTGAGTTTACATTTAAAGCATTTTTGACTATCTAGTGATAGAAATATGCGATAAGTCAAGTCTTCGTGGGTGACTTCTAAGGACTCTGGGATGAGGTTGTGCTCATCAGGTGTTATATACGCCTGACGTCTAAAACTCAAGATATGGCTATATTCCGGTAATGCTGCCCCGATCTTGAGAAAGGTGATGGGTGAGATGAGTTTAACTCCTATTTGCTCAAGTCGATCCTTTAGAACTTTATGTGGGATCGTAGGACATACGTTAGACATCACTAATCTGTCAGAGGGAGTAATAAGTCTGCGAGCTTTTATTGGTTCTCCATTAATGATGATCTCACCAGGATTCCCTAGGAAATGGTCTACAATTTGTTTACTTGATAGGTAAATACATATTCTGTTATTTGATATTCTAGAGCAGAATAAGATGTTTTTTGGGTTCACTATTGGGCCCAGTTTCAATAAGTAGTCTTGGATCTTTAATCCATCAATAGCATTGAAAATGATAGCTTGCTCTTTATTTGGATATTTTACTGAGTTTTTATTCAAAATTTGAGAGTATGATTGAACTGAAGTATTGTTTTCTGGTGTAGTTGGGTGATCCATATCGGATCTATCAGTTGAACTCATCTGGTGGAATGAGTTGCTGTAACATATCTCGATACGGTCCTGTCCGCAGAAATGTGTTTATTTTGGAACGCTGTTTGCTCGCGGAAAAAGGAATTTCTGTTTGCTGAGATTTGTAGATTGCTGGATACAATTACAAAATATTACTCACAGCGTATGTTGATACTGGTATCTATAGGTGTATCGATGATGCACTTGTGTTAAAACAATTTGAATTTCACTACTTATGAATGATTTAAGTCAGAGCTCGGTTCACTGGCTGCTAACAGTCGAAACGTCATATTGAAATCCTAATTATACCATCTTGTAGAGGAGAAAAAGTAGCAATGTTAATATGCAAGTTATTTTGAAATCACACTACAATTAAATTCAGGAAAAAATTATGACGATTTTGGGAAAACTCGTTTTTTCCGTCTGTTTCCGGAAGTACTTTGAATTTCGAAACTTTCGAAGCGGCATTTTGTTGATTACCTAAATACGCAACGTTGTCCCCTCTTAAGCGACTTCGTATCTCTTACAGTTTCCGAGACCCCAATGATGAGGGTACATAAAATTTATTTTGCAAAATAATCAGAACGACCACTACATGATTGCATATAACTTGTCTTTGTTAGTTTTTGCATTTGACGCATTCAGTGTCATCAAAAGATGAAAATTATTACTCGTTATGATTATTTATCAAATCACATCCCATCTTCATTTCATTCACCAACGCAGGTATGCCCATTCATAACAAATCCCATCATAATTTATAATCGCTTGACCGGATTCAAAACCAACAACTACCTGCCTCATAACCGCAATCCATCTGTGTATGATCATCTCGATCTCGATTGCATTAATACGCTGACGATCATTAGACGGGCTGTGGGTGCGGGAGCGATGTGCACACGCCCTATTGCGCCCATTCAGCCTCCATCCTGCCCTGAGAACTGCCCGGGTAATTGGAAAAGAATTCCCTACAAGGAGCCCTTTGTGCGGCCCGCGATAACCCCAGGGCGATTGTGTTTGTGTAGTTGAAGGAAGGGCTGCGGTGAACTGTGGGTGCGGAAATCGCGCAGGTTACATCAAAATAATATTGCTCTGTGTTTACACTTGAGCGGGTGACTTTCTAAAGATTGCTTTTAGGTATAGGTATAAATCATGTTAGAAATATTTTGCCTATACGTTCTCACTTCAGCACACAAGATCGTTACTAGTAGAACGCCTATTACAGGATGGCCAATATGTAACTGACTGGTTGGTATCTTGAAAATTTGTGAAATGAAATAAAATACGTCCATTTTATTCAGCTTAATATTTTAATGAAACTTAGAAATTAGGTATGAAAATAATATCAGCCAAATGTCCGCATCTAGAAGCCGCGCAAACCTGAGCCCCCTTGATTACATTTTCCATCACTTTTTGGTAGGTTTCGGGAGGAATATTTTCAGTCGCTTCCGTAATATTGTTGGCATAAACTCTTATTTTTCAAAAATCCATATAAAAAAGTCAGGATCCGGTGACCTTGGGGGCCAGTTGACATCACCAGATCGATAAATTCCCGGAAATATTATTCACAAAAGATTCGTTGTTTGTGACAAGTTGCTCGGTCCTGCTGGTACCACATGTTTTGCAGGTTAAATTGTTGGATTTGAGGAGCCAGAAAGTTTTGCACCATTTCGAGTGTTATTTTTTATGGGTTTAGTTGAAAAGCAGCTTTGGCTGATCTACGCCTTCCATCATTTTGTCGTGACATTATTTTAGCTTGAATGATGAATAAATACGATTTATTATTATAAATAGGTTTCTAATATCATGATTAATCCCCGATTTTATCGTCTTTCTCAAATTTACTACTTAGCAAACGTGATTCGAACATCAAGTTGTTTTTGATGCACCATTCCGATTTGGTTAAAACTTAGTTAAAATTAAGTTACGTGATGTACCATATCGAAGTTATCTTGAGGCTTGCATGTCGCTATTCGCCATGTTTGCCTGACGAATAAAACCACATGTATTAACAGTCTTGAGCCGCGTTTGTAAATCACTTGGTAATGTAATATCGTACACAATAATGGAATTTACATTGACAGATTAATTTTTACTCTGGAATACTATGAAATTTATTTTTGAACGCATATATTACAAAGACATGTAATGACCCGCCTCCAATACAAGTTTGAACTCTCTCAAGACAGTAGTGATTTTTTTGTGGAAAAGTTTCTCCTGTTGTGTTCTAAAAACGGTGTGCTTTAGACTTGGACACAGTGCAACGGAAACTTGCTAAACTTGAGCAGGCCTACGGAAATGGTGTTTTGTCAAGAGCCCTGGTTTTTCGGTGGTTTAAGGCATTTTTAGAAAAGAGATAGTTGATTGGAGATGAACTGGGTGTTGCATGATCCTTGTCACACAGCAATGTCAATAAACGAGTTTTTGGTCAGAAAAAACATTTTTGTGGCTCCTCAGCCTCCTTATTTGCGTGAGTTGAGCCCTTGTGACTTTTTTCTTCCCGAAGTTGGAAAACCACCTCAAGGGAAACATTTTGGGACAGTCGAAAACATTCAAACGGTTGTAACCGACCAGCTGAAGGCTATTCCAGTATCGCGGCTCCAGCATTGCTATGAGGAGTGGGGGAACCGTCTCCACAGCTGTGTGGCTTTAGAAGGAAGTTATTTTAAGGGTTACAATATAAAATTGTATATATATTTGAATAAAAAAAATGCAAAAAATCAATCTCTTCACTGTATTTACAGACCTCGTACGTCAAACAATTACGAACGCTAACATTATTACAGAGTGGTAGTAAATTGTTACAGTATGCACTCTGTAACCATTTACAAACACAGCCCTGACAACGTTTCAATCATCTTCCAGGTGACTTCGTTTGTATTTTCTTTCCATTATCACATTTATATACAGTGTGCTGCTACAATGTACCAGATACGTTACCCTCATCCATCGTCCCGAAAGCACCAAAATCCCTCAAAAAAAAATGCGAAAACCCACCCACAATAGTTGTTGTAACACACCGGTTAATTGTAATGCAATATTAGACTAAAATTTTGAAAGTGCATTGTTATGCATCGGAAACGCGAGAAATACTACTTCAACATCTAAAGGGAACCATGTTGTTTGTTCTGTGAGAAAATAATATAAGACTCAACAATTTGGCCTTGAAATGCACTGCGCATTTGAGACCCAACAACAAACCATGAGAAAAAACCTGGATAAAAAACCCATAATCCATTAGTTAGGCGCGAGAATATCATTTAGATCATTCCTTCAAAGATATTCAACCAAATTGTGTGACGTCCACAGAAGAACTAGAAAGACAATTGTTGTTTAATTTATATTGTACGCTCGAAATTGTATTTTTGAATGTTGTTTCATGTACATACGTGATTAAAAAGTATGCCCATAACTTCCACTAGAAAGTTCGCCTGCTTGCATATAGGTGTCCTTGACTTCTGTTTACCTCAGACACTGAGAGTACTGCTAGCACGTTGGAGAAAATTTGAGAGAAAGTCACCACCTTATTAAGTTTAAAACTTCAAACTTGTCCAGTTTCCAAAAGGCTATCACTGGTACACAATTGTTGAACCAAGGAACTATAAAATGTCAACTTAGTTATCCAGTTATGGAAAATGCTTCTGTGACGGAACGCCATTACATTTTATCAACAATACAACCTCAGCACAAGCTTCAAAATTTTCATTTATAGATAGTGGATTAGTACTTTTCGAAAACAAAAACAAAAAATCGACTGAAAAACAGTGCTAAATAAAACCACATCCCTCAACATTAAACTGAACACAGCGCAAATATCTGAAATTTACCCGTTAGACTATGTAATGTAGAACATGGAGCCGACTTGAAAGTCGTCGAATTTCAAAGCTCATCTTCACGCATTCGTATTCCAGTGAAAAGCCGAAATGAGAGAAAAAGCGAATGAAAGGCTGGCATAAAGCACACGCAATAACTTTTCTTCACATACTGACACACAGAGGGAGTCGAGGCTGAGGAGGCGGTAATTAATGTGTATAAACACTCCTGATGGAACGGCTGGAGAAGGACTCCTTCCTCGACGCTAGCCGTCGTCTAATGAAGAACTTTGAGTGTTGACTTTCTCATAGAGTGGTCAGACGAAGGAGTGGGCAGAGTTCATGCGTGCGCTTTATGGACAAAGTAAGAGAACTACCAGCAAAATTGCAGGACAGACATTGGACTTTTAAAAACAAACTGCGAGGAAATTAGTACAAAAGATGATAAAATTCATTATGGTCAAGTAACTTCTGATTTTCCAGCAGGTAATTCATTCCGGAATTTTAAGCTTTGCGTGTCGATTTGGGTACGCCATCTATGCTACTCGAAACATTATAAAAGCTTACATAAATATATACTACTAATGCCTACTACTAGTTGAACAGATCAAACTTTTGTCAATATCTAAATCTCATTAGCAAATAAACGTTTCTCTAGTCACATTCAAGGCTAGAATTCTATCATTCTAGAATTATGTTATTTGACAATTCCAGTTTTGCTATAAATTTGTTTTACTTCGGAAGCCGAGCCTCAGCTTTCATCAAATTTGGAATATCCTGTGAATACGGAAAATTCGTTGGAAAACTCGGCGAACTTGAGCGGATACACAACGTCCAAGAATAAGTCGATTTGGGCTTGTTTACGAACTTTTCTCAGTACACTTTGGCGAATATCTTTACTAAAGCCTTTTCTTTGTAAAATCTTTCAAATCTGTTGAGAAGCAACATAAGTTCAAAAGGGATATTTACCTTTACACAACTTACGGCCAAAATAAATCTTCGCCTCAGAACAGTTAATAATTTTAGTCAAAATGTGTATCAAAAGACAAATGATAAACTTTTCTGACTTCCTGTCATAATCGATGATATTTTAGGATCCCAGAATTTCACATCCACTGACCCAACCGATGTCAAACATGTTCCTCTATTCTCTTTTGTGACACTTTGAACGTTCATTGTTTTTTTAGGTCCTAGGTGCTGTCTACAATTAATTCCCTCTTGTTGTTACAGGTGAAAATATGGTTTCAAAACCACAGGTACAAATGCAAGAGACAGGCAAAAGAAAAGGCAATGGCCGAGCAGAACCAGCACAATCAGGTACGTCGACATAGGCGTAGACTGTTGTTCGAATTCTTTATAATGTTTCTATTTCCTAAAATGTTAGATGTTATTTGGGTCTGCTTTGTAGCTCTTCAATATTCAGTGCTTTTTACGATTTTAAAGTTTTTTATGATTTAAGGTTAAAAGATTATGGGAAGTCAACATCTTTTAAACGTGCTAAACCGAAGGTTTTACAATTTGAGGGTTTTTATTTAAGGTGGTATATTTGGACATTTTTGATATACCACCTAGATCAAAAATTTATTAGAAAAATAAACAATACATGCTTATTGTTCAAAATCGATACTGTCGCCTTCAAAGTACTCCCCATTGACTGCAATGCACTTATGCCAACGCTTGATCCAGTCCTCAAAACATTTTTTAAACTCGATGTTAAGTATCTCTATTAGGGTTTTCTTCGATTCTTCCATTATCGCCTCTCGTCTGCTGAAACGAGCTCCTCTCAGTGGCCAAAAACTCACGGATAGTTACGGCATTGTGCGATGGTACGTTATCGTGGTGCAAGATCCACGAGTTGTTTGCCCACGTTTTTGACAGATTCAATCACGCAAACGTCTCTTAACACCATTGACAGTCTGATCTTCTGGCAAGAATTCTCTATTCACCAGGCGGTAGTAATCCATGGAAACCGTGAGCATTACCTTCTTTTTCGACAGGAAACGACGCGGTTTCTTCGGTCTCGGCTCATCCGGCCCGCGCCATTCACTCGCCTGATGTCTTGACTGGGTGTCGTACTCATGAACTCACGTGTCGTCTCCAGTAATGATGCGTTTGATAAATGTTTGGCCAGAATCAACCATGGAAATCATGTCTGGCGATATCAATACGGTAATTTTTTGCATGAAATTCAACTCTTTTCGCACCACGACGGAGACCCAAATACTTGACCAAAGTGCTTTGGATGGATCCATTAGCAATGCTCAAGTCCTCTGCCATCTCTCTACTAGTTAATTTGCGGTTGGTGGCCAACATTTTCTTCGCTTTGCCAACGTTTTCTTCTGTTTTCGATGTCGATGGCCTGCCGCTACGCTCATCATCGGCGATGGACTGACGACCTTCTGTGACCCGTCGAAAACGACTGTTTTCTTCAAAGCATCGTTGCCGAAGCATTTTCCTAGCATTTCCTAGGTTTGCGCACCGTTGATATTGTTTTAACACAAAATTTAATACAAACGCCTTGTTGTTCATTCAGATCCATTGTAAGAATCCTAATAAATCGTGAACACGCTCAAGGCACATGTACTCAACTCGACGTAGCTTTGACAACTGATAATGAAATGACGCCAAAATTCGGAAGGAATATCAGTGAAAGTTGGGCACCATAATAAGACAAACAGAATTGACAGCCGAGTGCTACGAGCGCCACACGGCGACCATTCCGGGAACTTTTTGATCAAGGAGTATACTGTCATCCATGTTCAGAGTTTGTAAATGTATGTGTCTGTTTTCTGTTTGTTAGCGTTTTTGTTATCGCAAAATATTACTAATCAAGTTTAAAGAGATACAATAACTTTACCAACAATATCCGACAGTAGAGTACATAAGAAACTACCATAGCATGTGAAGAACTCTCCATTTTCTGCTACCGATTGGTATGAGAAAATTACTAATTTCAGATAACTAGTTTTTCGAGTATTTTATATTATGTTTAGATCACGAAAATCCATGTTACTCATTGGGTGGTATTAACGGTATGAATATAATGATGCTCAAGGGTGTGAAGTACCTACTCAGCAATGAGTATGTCCCTAAGTTTCGGTTAGAATTAGATCGCGAATCATCTAAAGCAAACAGAAGTGATGGCGGAATGTTTGCCTGTTGCTCGTGCAAGAAAACATTTTAAAGTTCAGAGAGACTCGGGATGATGGCTGCCGAGCTTTAGATATATAGATTCAGCAGAAATGACGTTGCTCATAATTTCTAGATCATTTTGAAAACAGAGGTGGTGATCAAACAACTACTGCGAAAATGAGAATTTTCTTCGATATTTTATTAACGCGCGATTCCAGAGTGGCCTAAGTTAGGACATAGGAATACATCAAACAACGGTAATTTTAGCAGTTGCAACAGTAATAGATGCTAAATACAGGAGCGAATTTTAAATGTGGGGGCACGATCGGTAACTCATGGTATCTAAAAAAGGTTCATAAAAAAATGTAGCCAACAGTATTTTGTCTCTAGCGGGTGATTTATAACTACATTGTGGCCCAGACATGCATTTGTTGAATGGAATGCTTTACATTTCATTGCAAATCTGGATAGGGTCTTTCAAACGAAGCAAATATGAATATAAATTTTATTTTCAAATTGTCAAGATGGTGGACAGTCTATGGATGAAAAAAACTCAACTTTGATAGCTCGGCAATTACATGGTCTCATATTTTCTCCCTATCTACTTACTTTTTCAGTTGGTAGTTTGCACAGGGTGGCCAAGAACGCAAGATGAGCTATTTCTCAAAATTTTCAAAAGGGTGGCCTTTTGTAAATTGAACATCAGGATAAATGGAAAATGGCAAAGTAACGTAATGTTCATCCTCTTTCTCATGAAACTCGGTATCTATTCATTTTATCCTCAGTAAAGACTAATAATAACTTATACTTCGCTTCATTAGTAAATACATTTTTGGTTCTTTCATGTCTACTACTTAACTGAGCCAGCAAGTAAAACGATCCATTACTTTCTTAGCCTTTAGTTTTAGGTGCCCGTGTTCACAGTATCGCTTCCAATATATCCAGGATACAAGAAGGCTATTTTTTACACTGTAGACTCTAAATCATGTTTGTTATTGTGTGTTGTTGCCTGTTTTTTATGTTAATAAAAATCAGTTCACAAAAAGGTCAGTAGTAAGTAGAAAAAGATATCTTCCAAGTCAGAAGCATACTATTATTAGCTAGCTTAAGATAGATAACGTATTATAATGGAGTTATGGAGAGATCATGTACTAAAAACACAGAGTATGTTCGACTGTATTCCATAAGGTTGGGTAGATTTAATTTATAAACTCTAACGTTCTGAAGTTCTAAATCCTATTTTTTGTATTGTTTGTTACCGCAAACGAACTTGTTTGCGGCCCATGTCCTGATCCGAACGAACATACACTCGATTGTGTACAGAAAGAAACGAAGGGCCGATAGCGCCGATATAAATTCCTGACATATCGGTTTCTGCCAATTATCGGTATCGGCGAAATTCCTATATAGGTTGATCTCTATCCAGGATCAAAGAACCAATGAGAGTCTACGTATATATATAGGCTGCCCTTAAGTTTTAGACCTTAGACAGCGTATATCAATTAGCAATTTTTCCAAGAAACCTTAAGATAAGCCTGGTATTAAATTCCAAAAAAATTTGGTCCAGCATCCAACGCGCAATAGTACGACGTGCATTAGTATCCAAATCAGGAGCCGCGTGGTGTATAGGTTAACCTATCTACAAATCGGATTTGAAAAACCGAAATTGGCAAATTCCCACAGCAATAGCGCTGTTATCGATATGATGTTAGTTTACCGTGAACATCTTCAACGTGCTATTGACACTTCACGAGTGTATTCACAACATCATCCTGGATGTTTCCATCAGAGCTGCGTAGGTTTGTTTATATCGTGCAGGTGGACCTCGTAGACAGAAATGTTTCAGATTAAGGAATAAGATATTTTTGAATAGAATGGCGATATTATGAAGCAGTATTCACGAACAAAACCTATAACAGTGCAGTACTTAAAATTCCTTATCAATTGAGTAGTAGTACGTAAGTACTTTCTCCAATTAGATTTTCACGTTGTCGCTGCTGTTTTACTTCACATTAGCTTAGTTATTTCAAATGTAGTTGTATCTGGAAAACAAAATTCCAACTTTCAGGACTCGGTGTACAAAAAAGTTTGTCGCTTTATAGTGACAAAACTATTTAAAGAATTCCGTTGTACCACTGATTAACATAATGCTATATTCCCGCGTCCAAAAAAATATCTAAGATAAAATTGGATACCGTTCATAATATCTCAACGAAACCTTTTACTTTTTACCATTCATCATTATGTATCAGAAGTCTAATCAAGACTCCTGGGAATATCTTCCACTCTGTAAGCATTATAAGAGGCACTCCAAATGTATTACATCCAACCTACGCCTCTGAAGATGACTTTCTCCTTCGTTCATTCTTCCTTTAACTAATATTTTTAAATCCTATCACAACAGAACGCCCATTCATCGATAACAATAAGGGTTTTTGTAGCGGAATTTATTCACACTTAACCTAATACCATAATCTTATTTCTTCGTGGGTATCCCCTCGACAATTCAATCACGATCTCTTACTTTTACACTATGTTATTGGACCCCTATAATTCTTGTACCTCGTACCAGTTCAGCGAAAGTTTCCACTGAATGCACCAGGAAGAATATAAATGAATACCGTAGTACTTCCCATTTAGTTTGAAAAAATACTTTTTGAGAAAAACAAGTTCATGGATTAATATATGGTTTATCTGAAGTCACTTGAAATAGCATAAAAACCTTTGGTCGGCACGTCCTTTGTAATTTCATGACGTATCAAAGGCGTGCGGTCATTTATTTAGAACGATAATAATAATGTTTTTATATCACAATAAATGGATTTTACTATCTTCTTATTTTTTTGATTTGGGATAAAAAATACTTATATTGGGAGTTTAATTTATGTTGACTGAAAGTTAAGAAATGGAAAAATTACAGAATTCCAACGTTTGACATAGGCAAATATTTACATAGCAGGTAGGTATATAAAAAGGTATATAAAGACTTACATTATAGGTATTTATTGTTGGACCAGCGAAAGATTGCAAGCCGAAAGAATGCGGACAAAAAATTGCGAAGTTGTCAGATGTTCTACATAAAATGCGGTCCATACATATTAACATATTTAAGATATAGAATTGTTCCGCTGAATTTGGCAATGTAGCTGGAAAACCCAGGCCGCAGGTAAACATCCGGTCGCTGATTGGTCCAAAACTCTTATCTTATCTGAAACTAGAATAACGTGCCGATGGCACGGTCATTTATAAACCTACTCCCATAGGCGTAGGCAGTTGGCAAATACTTTGAAAATATAATTTACTGTTTAGTGGTGATAATGGAATTCAAGCATGGGAAAGTTATTCACAGCCAGGCAAGGGAAATAATAGCAAACGTGATACGTGCTTGCGATGCAGAAGCGGCTAACAATACTTTCGTTTATCCACTGGTAGCTAGAAATGCAAGGGCGGCATATTATACGGGTGTTAGTGAACGAACTATAAGTAAAATTAGAAAAGAAGATAAAGACAGGCAAAATGCAACCTCCACACAGCCTTTAGCTTCTCCCGGAAAAAAGAGATCACGCCCTTCTGTGATCCAAAAAATTGATGGAGTCGATTTTTCCATTATTCGGAGAATGATAGAAAAATTTTACTGTGATTTTAAAGTGGTACCTACTTGTAGTAAACTTCTAATCAAACTGAAGGAAGAAATGGAATTTCCATTTGGTAAAGAATCGTTGAGGCTGCTTTTAAAAGCAAAAGGATTTTACTGGCGTAAATGCCACAACAAAAGGAAATTACTAATGGAAAGACCCAGTATTTTACATTGGCGATACAAGTATCTTAGGTCTATTAAAAAGTTCCGGGAAGAAGGAAGGCATATTATTTATTTGGACGAAACTTGGGTTGATAATGACCTCACTTTCAAGAAATGCTGGCAAAGCGAAGAAATTATGGGTGTCCTGAGCAATATAAGTTCTACAGGTAATAAAGTTTCTTTCACCTCGATTTTGCTTATTATACATTTTTCTCAATTTTGGAATATTCTTAATAAGTGCTCATTTAATTTGTCTAATTGAATACATAATCCCTTGCAAGTATTTTTTTCTCAAAAATATGTTTTTTATACATAGTGATTCAAAAAGGTGTTGGCAAACTTAAAATAACACTAAAATGAGGCTATTTATTCATTTCCAGGACGACTTATAATTGTTCATGCGGGTTCGCAAGATGGTTTTGTTCCTGGAGCCTGTCTCATTTTCAAGGCTGGCTGTGCCACTGGTGATTATCACGGTCAAATGAACCAAGAAAATTTCACGAAGTGGCTTACTGAAAAACTATTTCCTAACATTCCTCCTAATAGTATTATAATAATGGATAATGCACCTTACCATTCAGCTTTGGAAGACAAGCCTCCAACTAGATCTTCTCTAAAAAGAGACATCATCACGTGGTTGAGCAAAAAAGGTATAGAGCATGATCCTAATGCTAAAAAAATGGAGCTTTATGAAATAGCTTGTCTACATAGGCCACCATCTGATGAGAAAAATTATAAGATAGATAATTTAATAAGAAGTTTCGGACACACCCCACTTCGAACGCCACCCTATATGTGTCAGTTTAATCCCATAGAGATGATTTGGGCACAAGTAAAATTTTTCATTAGAAGCCATAATACAAGCGGCGAATTTACTATAAAAAAACTAGATGAAATTTCTAATAAGGCCATCGCTTCAGTAAGTGCCAGTGACTGGCAAAAGGTTATTGGACATGTTATAAAAATTGAAGATGAATATTGGGAAAAAGACAGTCTCATTCAAGAAATACAGGAAGAAATAATAATCAACATAGGAGGTGAAAGTGATAGCAATGACAGTTCCTCAGACAGTGATCATGACTCTAATCAGGATTGAAACTATACTAGATTGGCTACCTTTTAGAATTTTTAGATATTCATTTATTATACTATTGGTTTGTGGCTTTTAGTATCTCAGTAGAAAGTCTAATTCTATGTGTTGTTTATGGGTTATTTCATCAAGAAATTACTTTTTGTTTTCCTATATTTTTCTATTCAGTCAGATATTTTTGACTTGTTGTATTCTATTTTAGAAGAATGCATAATTTGTTTTGCTGTTCAATCATAATGCGTACATAGGAATATTACTTGTTGCCTAAAAAATATATTTATTTTGTTCTCAATATTCAGTGTTTGTGTATATTTATTTCTTATAATGTATGTTTGGTATCACGTCATTATGAATCGCAAAAAAATATTAATACTACCAGTTGTAATAAAATATAAATTCAATTAATAATTCAAGTCTCTCCGATCTCCGCCTATGACTCCATATAAAATCGTCTAATGGTAAGGTTTTTTCATCGCATTTCCCCCTTTCGTCCCTAGCAATCTTTGGCTGGTCGATCAATATATATCATCCTCGCCTTCGGAGCTGTCGCTAGGGTCATCTTGTAGAGGAATTACAACGGGATTTACAGAAGGCAAAACACAATATTCATTTTCTTTTTCAATAATATGCCTAGAACACTGCTTCCATAGGTCTGTGGCAGCAATATGGGATACTGCATCTCTTATTGTGGCTAATAGCGATTCACTTAATTGAGGGGTCTGATTATGTGTTCTTACTTTTTTTTTTAAAGCAGCCCAGACCAACTCAATCGGGTTAAAAATGCAGTAATAGGGAGGTAGACGTAATACTTCATGGCCATTTTGCTGAAGCAGATTGTCAACAACATACTCTTTTTCAAATTTTTGTCTTTTAATAAGATCCAATAATATGGCTTTGGTTCATTTTTGTGGTATTTCCATTCCCTTATCCTTCATAAAATCAATAATGTCTTGTTTTTTGTGCCTGTATTCGGAATTTTGTTTTTCTGTCAGGAATGGTATGGCGCATTGTCCATAATAATCACTGAATTTGGGGAAATGTTTGGTATTAACTGCTGCTCTATCCACTTTTCAAATAAGTCGGAGGTCATGTCCTCATGATAGTCGGCACATGATTCTTTGATATTTTTGGCAGATAACAGCAAGGCATTAGGTATAAATCCATTTTCACTGCCAGCATGGAGAATAATGATTCGTTTTCCACGGTTGCATGGTGCATTTAAAATGCACTTGTTGCTGTCGTCAACCCAGCCGTACTGCACAACATCATGGGTATCATACCACGTTTCATCCAGGTAAATCAGATTTCTTTTCTGCTCTCTATAGATTTTAACTTTGTGCAAAAATTCTTGGCGCAATTCAACGATTCGAGACGACTCCATTCTTTTATCTAATTTTTTGTATTGAAAACCACACAGTTTTACAATACAGTGCAGTGAGTCTAAGCATTTGTAATTATAAAAATCTTCAGGATAATCTTTTAATTTATCCCGTATCATTTCCAACGTGGGCACCAAATTTTCTTTATAAAATCCGTATATTATACGACGAATATCTTCCTGAAAACCCACGTCTATTCTTTTTAATTTTTGCCCTATGCGCTTTCTGTGGAAGGAATGGTTGACTACATCTCCCTTTTTATAACCCGATAAATGGTAGACCGACTGATTTTTGTCAGGATACAAATTCTGTTTAAAATTTGATTTTGCGAAGAATCTGGATTTTCGTTTTTCAGACAATCATACATATTTAGGATTACTCTTTGGGTCTGTTCCTCTAAATCTTTGTGAAAGAATTCTGCCTGCACAGGTTCATCAACCATCTCCTCGTGGCTTGGAGCATTTTCCCAAGGTCTCCAAAGAGCCATATTTAGGACACACAAGAACAATCAACACAACAATTAAATCAACAAGTAAACAGAGTATTCAAAAGTCAAAAACACACAAACTAATAAAATCTATGAAAAAACACGGACAGACTAAAGAAAACACGTTTATTCACCGCTACACGACACTGGCTAAACTGTTTCAATTTTCAGTAGCCACCTGCACTTGTTCGGAGCTCTGAAATACACGCTTTCTCATTGGCTATGCCCACGCATAGGCGTGCTTTACTCCACGTGGATCGGTGAAACTGCCTTTGATCTTATACGGGGGATATTTGCTGCGAAATTTGGCGATTTTTGCAGCAACAGAGCGTGTTAAATATAGATATATAAAATGCACCCTGTATTTCACAGTGCTTCAAGTGACTTCAGATAAAGTATACTTGGTACCTGGAGGCACATTTTCGAAATAATTACAAACGTACATCCATAACTGAGTCTGAAAATGTGTCCCATTTCATTTTTAATTTTTGAATGAGAATAAGGACAAGTATTTTTCCATCCTCTTCCGTCTATTAAAATGATAGCGGTGCAGTTTTCCAAACCCTATTGTTAGTTATGTTATATCAAACTTCATGAAAAAGAACCTATCCAAATGTATATCAGAATAAAACAATCCCTTATAATTCAACTTTGATATATTGCTGAATTTTGATTTCGTCAAAAGAAGAACACAGTTTTGGCTATACCTACTAGATTTCCGGAATAGATTCTTTCATGTCCTTGAAATACACCGCATTTACTTTTTGTGATCCAGTAAAGCTTATGATTGTTTGGACCACAAGCTCTTAATCCACAAATTTAAATACTATACTTTTACCGATATTCCTATTTTCTCTTCACATCTTATTTGGTAAATAGAACCCAGGTAGTCCGAGCGGGAGAAGTCGTGTCTCAGGAATGTGAGCTGTTCCACAGGGCTCAATATTGGGTCCTATATTATTTCTGTTATACAGAGTCCGGTATAGAGGACGGATGTGTTTGAAATGGCTCGGGCTTTACTAACATTTTCACCAGTAGATATTATGAAGCAGTGTTCGGTTGAGCATCGCGTTTTCGCGTACGACAGTTTTATCCGACATGATGAGTCTATCACGGCTGTACAGCGTGAGTTTCGTCGCCACTTCAATATTCACCGGAATCGAGCTGTTCCTTCTCGAAACAACATCCATCGTTGGGCTCAATCACTTCGCACACGTGGGGTACAGATCAACAAGAAAAGAGGCCACCTCAAACGGTTCGTACCCCTGAACATGTGGAACGCATTCGACCAGCCCTCCTTCGCAGTCCGGCTCGATCTGCTCGGCAACATGCTGCTGAACTTCACCTCAGTGATCGTTCGGTAAGGCGTATTTTGCATATGGAACTCCACTTTCACCCCTACAAATTGGCCATTGGGCAACAGCTACATCCTAGAAATTACGCACAATTAATCGACTTTGCACGTGAGATGTAAGCACTTATCGAGCAAAATGAGTGATGAATGAGTTTCATTCACTTCCATGTTATTGGCATGGTTAAGCAGCAGAATTGCCGTTACTGGGCTAATCAAAATCCGCGACAGTTACACGAAAGACCGCTGCACACCCCAAAAGTGAAGGTTTGGTGCGCTGTATCGCAAACTTCATCATCGGCCCTTACTTTTTCGAAGACGGTAATGGCAATGCTGTTACCGTGAACTCGGAGCGCTATGTCGAAATGATGACCAACTTCTTTTCACCTGAATTACGACGACGACGTGTTCCATTCCGACGTGTAGTTCCGACATAATAGGGCGACCGCCCAAACAGCCAGAGCAACGATGAACGTTATTCGCCCTCTCTTCCGCGGTCGTCTTATTTCTATGTTTTGTGATATTCATTAGCCTCCTCGGTCGCCAGATTTATCTATCTGGGTTTTTTTTCCTATGGGGACACCTCAATTCTCGTGTATACGAGCACAAGCCCCGAACTCTGGACGAGTTGAAGAAGGCAATTCGCGTGAAAGTCGCCCAAGTTGAGAGAACGATTTTGGAGAGAGTCTACGCGAACTTTCAAGAATGCCTCCGGCCATGCATCGTCAAAAACGGTCGCAACATGACTGATGTGATTTTTCATACTTAATTGTGACAAACGCAATTTCATTGTAAACCCGAATCCGTCAATAAATTTGTTTTTGAACAAAAAATACCGATTTTGTGATTTTTTAAAAACCGTGCGACCTTTGAGCCGGATCCTGTACACTAATGACTTTGGTAAGCATAGAACCTGTTTTCACCATTTTTGCGGACGACACCAATCTCTGCCTTAATACTGCAGGACTTCTGCTAAATCAAAGCAAAACCCAACAGATGGTCTTCTCACTACGAAGGCTAAGCGATAAAAATATTATAATATATATATATATATATATATATATATAATATTATAATATAATATCATCTGCAAAATTCTGGGGAATGCATGCCGACCCGCACCTTAACTGCTATGTTCACATAACCAAGTGGCGAAAGAACTTGGGTCTGGACTGTATGCATTACGATGCCTAGCGAAATGCGCGAGTACATTTATCTTGAGAACAGCGCATTATACATTATATTTCATTCCATCATGTCATACGCTTTACTGATCTGGGGTTGCGCGACTAGTCGCATCGTGTGTTTTGCCTTCGGAGGACGGCCTTTGGATAATTTCGGGATTGGATTTTAGAGTTGGTTATAGGCATGCTTTTAGAGCTCTAGTGATTTTAACATTGCCCTCCCAATGACCTGCCTTCTCCATACGAACAACAACCTTGCTATGTCTAGAATGCACAGTGATGTTACCAACCACTACCACGTTCAAGAGTTATCTAATGCCAGAGTTCGTCCGGGTAATAAGATGTCAGAAGTCTTCAGAGTACCAGGGCATGTTCGGACGAATTTCTCCGGCATACATTTTAAAACTTCTATTTTGTTGTTTCATGTCTTATAGCCTCTACTGTTTTTTTCTTTATTTTAAGTCAGATAAGTCGATGACCTATGCAAGTACTTATATCTATATATTGGCATCAATAAATCTGAATTGAATTGAATCCATTTTGCCACAATACTTAGACAACGTCAACTATAATCAAATCTGTGTCATGTGCCGCGGTTATAATATGGTTCACGATGACACACGGGTTGATGACGTCAGTTACACGAATCGCTTGAACGCGTTGGTTTTAACCGCGGTTAGTGCGTATATAATCTCTGATTATTTTTATTATCACTTAATAACACTGGACAACAAATTTTAGTTTTTTAATTGTATCTTGTGGGAAAAGTGCACTTCTTTGTTAATTTTGGGGCGCTGAATCCAAAAATGACAATGAAATAAAAAAATTAGTTTGCGGTTTAAAAAAAACTTTTTATTTTTAAGGATATATTAAAAAAAGTAACAAGATTTATATACTTATAAGAATCACTATATGCGCTGTCTTTTTGCTGTTCTTTTATGGATCGTTTCTGGAGCATCTCTACCAAGAGTCCAACAGTAGTCTGCAAGCATGGAAGGATTCCACTTTCCCTGGTACGTTTTTTCCATTGTTGAAATATCCTGACGAAAACGTTCGCCGTGCTCATCACTTACGGCTCCGCAATTGTCAGGAAAAAAGTCCAGCTGTGAGTGTAGGAAATGTATCTTAAGAGACATATTACAGCCCATCTTTTGATACGATGACAGCATATTTTTGACAAGGGTGTTATAGTTGTCAGCTTTTCTATTTCCCAAGAAATTAGTGACCACCAGACGGAAATCATTCCAAGCAGTTTTTTCAATACCTGTTAAAGTGTTTTCAAACTGTGTATCTTTCAAAATATTTCGAATCTGTGGCTCAACAAAAATACCTTCTTTAACCTTTGCCTCACTTAGTCTTGGAAATTTCTGACGCAGGTATTGAAAAGCTGACCCATCTCTATCTAATGCCTTGACAAAGTTTTTCATTAGGCCCAACTTGATATGCACTGGTGGTATTAATTTTTTTTCGAATCTACTAATGGCATATGCTGTACATTTTTTTTACCTGGCTCTAGGAATTGACGAACAGGCCAGTTTTGTCTGGTGTAATGAAGTGCCTTTGCCCGACTGTCCCATTCACACAAAAAACAGCAAAACTTTGTGTAGCCTAGCTGCAGCCCAAGTAAAAGTGCAACAACTTTGAAATCGCCACAAATATGCCATTGGTGCTCATCGTATTTTATGCATGTCAATAGGTACTTCATATTGTCATATGATTCTTTCATGTTAACTGCATACCCTACAGGAAGAGATGGTAAAATATTTCCAATATGCAATAACACTGCCTTTAAACTCAATGTTGAACTGTCCATAAACAATCTCCATTCTTCTGGGTTATAGTTTATATTTAAAGCCGCCAGTAAGCCGTTAATGTTACTACAGAAAACCAAGTTATTCTCCATATTGAAAAATGGTTCTAAGTCTTTGTGGCGTTTACGAAAAACACATACCGAAACATCGTCTTCTAACAAGTTCCACTGCTGCAGTCTTGATCCAAGTAACTCTGCCTTACATTTTGGAAGTTCTTAATCTCTTACAAGATCATTTAATTCTGACTGTGTTATTTTGTGCGGTTGGTGGCATGACGTGCTCGGTATAAAATCAGGATCTCTTGACGTTGATGGCATATCTTCTTCCTGACGAATCACTCGATCGCCATGATCTGATTCGTTTTTTGATTCGCAAGTGTAGGATTCTGGGGGTTTTGGAATAGGATTTTCGTCACTGTGAGGCACAGGTCTCATCGCAGATGGTATGTTTGGGTAGTTAATAATCGATTTTTTTTTCTTGGACATACCTGTGGCTTGACCAACACAAGGTACCATGCAAAAGTAACAATCATTAATATGATTTGTAGGCTCTCTCCAAACCATTGGGACAGCAAAGCGCATAGACCGTTTTTTGCCGTTTAACCAGCTCCTCAGACTTGAAGCACATGTATTAGAGCAGATGTGGGGTGCCCGCTGTTTGTCTTGATCACCTAGTTTACAACCGAAATAAAGCTGATATGCCTTTGTTATTATTGGAGTAATAGACCGTCTCTGAGACGCAAAAGTCACATCACACACGTAACAAAACTGATCTGGATTGTTTACACACTTTCGAGACATCTTGCATGAACGCTGTCAGCCAACTGAGGAAAAAATGGCTAATATAAAACAGTATAATGTACACGTATGTATAACGTAACACAATCATGCCGATTACATCATCTTTCCTTGCCGAATATAAAAATGTAGCACGTACATTCTTGTGAATCACAGTATATTAACACTGTCACAGCAGGAACACATATAATTACCGTATCTCTAAAACGTGAACTAATATTGAAAAAATAAGTTTCATTCCGGTTTTGGCACATTAAAAATAGTAATATTTTGTTGATTTTATTCAGGATATTTTTTGGCTGTTGATCAGTGTAATCGGTACTTTTTTGTCTACAACGTCTATGGAAAGTTTAAATAAGAAACCTTTCATAGGAGAAATGTTTTAATTTTTGAATTTTTTTTTAATGATGGAACCATGGTTTTGTAGCTATGATAACTTTCAATTCTCTAAAGTTTTCCGCATGTCAAAGAAAACATTGATAGCAGAAAAGATGAAAAAACGATGAAAAAAGATATTAGCAAAACCGTATACAGGTGGACATCATCCAGTGAGTTAAATGGCCATATTTTAATATTCTTGTGGTATATGGCTACACAGGATACTTTGTTAAACATAGGAAATAGATTGAAAGTGTTCCCAACAACAGTAATGAGTATAACTAATAAGGTACCCCACTTTATGCTTACACTGATGTCAGCCTGTATCAAGTTTCCCTAAAATGAAGCTGAAGTACAATAACAATATCCAATACCCGGCAAAATTCTAACTTGTCACATTTCAAAATAATAACCAGAAATATAAAACTACTCCTCAGTTGGGTAAATACCACAATTTTGCGGTGATAACTATGACATATAACAGCTGATTCATGACATCACGGATCTTATAACCAAACTGATAACCACACTCGCTTGAACGGATCGGTAAATACCAACCCAAAATGGTGAATACCATTTTCATTTGCTTATCCGCTTGAATTTGATTTATGTGTTTTTCTATTCGGTCTGTCAGTGACCTGTCCAACAGATTAATGCAGATCTGATTCAACCCATAAAAAATAGCATCACATGACTCTCTGCTTATTGAAAATTTACTTTCTTTAACTGCATAATTTAATAGATTCCGGCGGCGACTGTCACTGGGACAGACATGAACTTCCGACGGATGTTTCGGGGTTCGGGGCACTTCAGATTGAGTTAACTTGGTCGATAATTCGATAATGACCTTCTGCATCACTATTCAAGATTGCATTATTGTATATTTTTAGACGGCATGCAATGCGAATTAATCGAGGAGAAATCGGAAAATCATAGCCTGATCTTTCAGGTGTTCCTCATGTCCTCAGTTTTGAGTTTGGTCAAACAGACTTGGTTTTCTCAAATAGTCTATTATTTGATCTCCACAGCTTATGGTGGAAATACAACTGTTATTTGCCTGCAGCGTTTTTCAACTTGCAACATTACATCTTACAAGGCGTGAAGCTCCTATTTAGCTGGAAGCCGCCAAAACTCAATAATCAGAAGTAGAAAAATGTATGGGTATTTTTCACGAGTATATATAATGCATTTCAGGACCGTATTCAGTGTTGTTGTTCACATAATATCTGGATTATATTTTTAAGTGACGAAAATGTGACAACAAAATGTATGTACGAAGTACATATATAAAAATGTTTATTAGAAAGTATTATTTATTATAGTGCATCTGGGATTTATTGTTAAGATTTAAGTCAATAGAACCCTTTCCAAAAGCTGTAAAAATAATATAGACACGAGTTTCTGATGTATTGTCCGTTATCAGTATAAGGTCATTCAAATACAGGTTAAGTATGTGCAGAACCTATCATACAAATTAATAACAGTTAGTTGTACATTTTAACTTACATTTTTCTAATTTCTGACTTGTTACCTCTATCAATTCGGTCATATACTGCCACATATTCCAAATTAATTGATTGTATGGCTGTTTCATTGCCCTTTAGAAACATAATTATGGTGTTTCAAGTTCTAAAATGTAAAAGATGATTAACATAGTCAAAAACTGTTTATCGTATTTAATTCCTACCTGACTTGAAATGTAGCTAGCCTCCATAACGACCTCAGTCGATGCCTCGAAAACACTAAGTCCTCTGATCGAAGCCACAAATGTTTCTGCAGGCTCTTGTTGGTGGCTTCTAGTTGTATTTCCCTTTCCTTGTTTTTCTTCAGGTTATACCCGTATCCAGATGTGATAGGCATATATTTTCACTACTATGTTTTCAATACACATCCATTTGGGCCTGACGAAGCCAATAAGCAATCGTTCTATTTCTGCACCTGTTCCTTTATTGCGTATAATCCCACGATTGTCCACATTCTTTAAGAAAAATGTTGCGTTATTCGGTCATATTGTCTCTATGAAACCTTAGCTCAAACTGCAGCTTTCCTACCGAGCACCAGTTCTAAATCGATAAAAATACAGCATCGTTCGGGATAGTCGTTTTGTGCACACACAGACCTGGGGTTCATGCTGCAAGGCCCCTTCCGTTAGGGGGAGCAGGCCCGTGAATTGTGACGTGGCCACTTCAACATCAGCAAACGATTCGAGAGGCCAAGTCTGGGACAGGGACGTAGATAGGAAGTTACGTGGGGTAAACATTATTACAAATATTGAAAGGAAATTAAAGCGTTTTGTGGAAAAAAGGCATTAATACCCTTGTACATCGAAAGTTCTCTACGAGAGCATTTTATATATCATGTAGAATACACCATTGTATGCGCGTAATTGTCCCTTATATTTACAGTAGCAATTATTCGTTCAATTAGGTAGCTTGTATATATATTTATATATATATATATATATATATATATATATATAGGTGAAAAATTAAAGCTTCCGCTTTTTGTTGGGTACTTCGACAAAATTTAAGCAAAGAGGACTCTTTATACTTTTTTTAATTCTCTCTAGCTTTCAATGGACTTTGCCATCATCATCAGGAGCTGCAATTACAATGCTAACAGTAGCAACAAAAGTGTAAAATGAATTTAAATTGAATCAACTTACAGTAGTATGTGAGGATGTTGCTAATTGTTGTTTTCGTATAGGATGAGGGAAACGTCAAGTAACATGGTGAGAGCTGGATACATGGTACAATGGTTAATATTATATAAAATATGACAAGACAAGTTAAAGACAGATTAAACATTATTTAGAAAACATTAGAGCATTACGTCTTGAAGCCACTTGATGATTGTACAAAATGGTGGTCATGGAATAATGAGTGAGATGAACCTTTGACAGAAGGCCGAAGGTTGTCAATGTCTGTGTTAAAAGATGGAACGAATTGTGGGCGTGTGCCAAAACGTTGCCAAATCACTTCAGATGATGTGATTTCCAGAATGTTATGTAAGAAATTGTTAAACCGACCAGAGGCAGTTGAATAAACTATATTTTAATTGATGGGAATTTTAAATTAATAATTATTAATAAATCGTGAGAAGAGAATTATTAGATTTTGAGTGGAATGAAATGTTGGTGGAATCGGCCAAAACACAGATTATATTTATGGTTGTGAAAAGTCGAAATTTGGGGAGATATGTAATTTCTCTAATTTTTCGCAGTTTAGCAAATATGAGTAAATGACACTCAGTTGTTTAATATCTGTCTTTTTGTTGATACAGTTGTTATTCATGAAAATGTGGGACATTTCCAGGAATAAACGTTTGGAAAGGTGTTTTTCTTTATCAAGAACTTTGATACTTGTGTAATTCATAGAATGCCCTGTTGTGTTAATATATATATATATATATATATATATATATATGCTACCCGGATAAAAGTAATTTTTGAATCATTAAAAGTGCGTAGATATAATATTTATTATTTATATATACTAGTATTAAATGAAATAGAAACATTTGAAAATAAATTCTGAAAACGAAGTCCATCCATTTGATTGATTTCATTCGGTGTCGTCAGCATCCTCAGTATTTTGATTGACAGGCCGTTATCGGCTATACGTAAGGAATAATACAGATACTTTATTACTTCTCCTTAGTGGATGTACTTTCTGATTTGATATGTGCTTCTATTATGCAAGCAAAATTGTCGCGCCGATAGTCGCATATATTACGACAGGACAAAAGTTAACTTTCCTGTGAGATTTCAGTGGGCAACAAAATGGAGTCCAGTTTATTCATTTTCTTTTTGCCACGCCCAACCATATTGTTTTTATTGTTGATGGTTCACTGATGCTTTGACGTTTGCGAGTAAACCTAACTTATCTTATACTTTTCTATAATTTTATACGCATTGTTGACATCGAAACATAGACAAAATATACACGAATATCATCGCATACAAATTTCGAAAATTACACATTCAATAATTCGCGCACAGATTTCAAAAGCACGACCTCTGCGGTAACTTCGGCTACAGTACTTTGTGCCATGAAGGCAACAATTTGTCAGGTATCCAGAGACTGTATAGAAAACAAATCCGCCATTGATTGTTATACCAAATAGAAACATTTACTTCACTTGGTAAACGGTTGAATTTTTTTTTTCGGTTCTCTATACATCACGATTAGTGAATGAAGTCAGTACAGAGAATAATAAAAAGAGCGATGCTGGCTGCTACCTCGTTAGCTAGGTACTTTTTAATTGCTGCCTCTGCCTACAGCATCAGCGTGTTTGTTTGCATTTCGTTAAAGATATGTAAAATACCATGTTTATTTATTTAGCTGACGATGGCGAGTTCTGTTGTACGTCTAAGCCTCGTGAATAAATAAGACATTTGGTATATGCGCATCTTTGCGTAACAGCAGTGTAGGTCGGCACCGTGGAATTACAATGGAAAAATATTAAATCGAAATCAGATGTTTTTTAGGGTCAATGGGATCTGTTCCAATAACCATCTGCATACAAGGTTATTTCATGCTTTTTGGCTATCATCGGTACGGTATAGGTCCAGTCTTGGAGAACACATAAACGGAAAGCAAAAAAGTTCATCATCTTTTTTCTTCAGACTATTCAATTCTTACGGGTGATGAGGATGGAGTTTGTCGCACAAAGCTCTAACAATGAAGACGTGAAACACATTGTGCCTCTATTTTCAGAAGCATTGTCTGACTATTCATTAATTGGTGCCTGATGATCCTTTTAGAATGATGGCGCAACGCGTCAGAAGCATTTTTATTGCAAAGCTTCTGTGTAAATGAGTCGAATACATATTTTAGTGTAAACATTAAATATTATTTTCGAATATATGAAGCCAACAGCCTACAAGCTGCTATGAACCTGCCTTCTTGCGCTCTCCTGTGATCTTCATTATTCAGGAACATCTCAAATGTATGTTATGATTCTGGGTCGTACATATTCAGTTTTTTACCATCCTCCATTGTCTAGTATGGATTTAATGTGAATTGCCACCCTTCTAAAAATTCCACCGAAAAACATGGCACCTTGACAAAACACTATCCGTAGGTCCGCTGAAGTGTAGCAAGAGTTTCCGTAGCACTGTACCCATGTCTGAAGCACACCGTTGTTCGAAATTGTCATTCATTTTCAGAACACAATAGAAAAAACTGTTTTTTCAAAAAAAATCGCTACGGACAACCAAATGACTCGAGCGAGTTCAAACTTGTACTGAAGATGGATCACATGATCCCCTGTATCCCCTCCCTGGGGCCTCCAGTGTTGCCAGATCGAACGGTACGTTGACAGTCTCATCACTGCATTTACAGACCTCGTATATGTATTACATTCTGGCTACAAAAAAGAACAATCTACCTTCCTAAAGGCCAAAAAGGATAAATGAAATACGTCTAAAGTAGGGCGGATTTAGTGCAGATAAAATTCAATATTGTCACTTAATAATAATTGGTGTGGGAGGAAGTGTGTTAGAAAAGTCGAATGTGAGTTATCTTGTTTTTTGATTATTTTATGAAATGCACGCCTTACGAACCTAACAATCTGTGATTCGTTATGGTACTTGTCATCGGTGTCTGCGGGAATTCATTGGCGCTCTTATAATCTCGGATTTTGATAGAATTTTGACACAAGCTCACTACCACATCGACGCTATCGCATTGAAATTTGAAAATTTGTGTGGCAGAGCTGAAGGTGGTTTGCAAAAAAAACTCCAAAACATCCCTAATCATCGCTTTTCGATATTTTCTGATCACTCGAGGGTAGCGTTATTCAAGAGGGCGATAACGCCCCCTTTTGGGTGCCAAGGCCCCTTTTGGGCGCTGAAGACCTACGGGGGGAGAGAGAGAGAGAGAGAGAGAGAGGCAAGGGAAATTCATTGGCTCTCAGAAGCACTGATGCAGACGACCCAACCCCGATGTTAAAATTGTCAAGCACCTTTCAAGTTTCTACATGGTGTTGATGAAGTTCCTGGCCAAACTCCAAGTGATGATCCTTCGGGCAGAGCTAAGAAATGCTATGTTTTCAAGATACCGGATAAAGGATGTCAAAAATGTCACAAAGCGGAGGTCATTCAAAAATATAACGCCTTTTCAGACTTCATCCAAAACTGTCTAGAAACACGGTTAATGACGTAGTCTTGTTCAGTTTCCACTATTCCAACATCAAAAAAGGTTCGTCTCAATACAAGGGCAACAGAAAGTACCCTGATACAAGTTGCAACAGAAGTAATCCTTTTGTTACAAATGATACAACCTTATTGAACCCCACCCAACATATTAACCTGTTCTACTTCCTATATTAACACAAATTCAAATAACTTTCGTAATCACAGTGCGTGCTAGACGCTGTTCCAATCAAAGTAGCATGTTTGTTTGCCCTCAAAACAGTGGATAAAAATAATAATGAAGACAATCACGGATGTCAATAACCGCTAGAAATAATTGACTCTTATTAAGCAAACTGTTAGTTTTGGTAACTGTGTGTAGTTGGGTAAATAGCTATTCATTATGCATGAATGGAAATGAAGAGTCTAACCTGAAACCTGAAGAGTATTCAAAAGATAATAATAGCCGTCTCCGAAGAAAGCAGACACCGTAAATTACTACAAAGGAAGTGTCGTCGCACGTATTGAAGCTATTCATACATATACTCGTAGTTAACAAGTCAAGGAAGTGATTGTGGTTTTGCTTGATTCGCATCTATTTGCAGGATAGATATAGTATGTCGAGAATGTATATAATAAGAACGAGAAAATTGCTTGCATTTAATGCAGAATTCCCACATTTAAACCTCAGCTTAAGGTTGTGTCGTTGTATAATTTACGTTATACAGGGTGATTAAAAGAATGGTCGCAATATTCTTACGGCAGAAGCTACAAGCAAAAATAGTAAGTTTCCAAAACTCCAGGATTTACTCTTTTTACTGACGTTTTGGCTAGCACTGCGGTCTCAATCAAAGTACATATTAATTACAACGACATTTTTTGTTTATCTGTCATCTAGGCAATAAGTTCGTGTGTTTTCTCTTCTCCTGTACCACGCCTAGATCGCGCGAAGTGATCTAATTACAATTTTGAAACAGCGCCACGTAAAACCAGCAAAGCCCATGACTGACATGACAAGACGTCCAGACCCCAAAAGCGACAGGCGTAGATGATGCTATTGTTTTTGAATGTACCAGAAATATCACAATCGCTCATCGTCCCGAAAACGCCATACGTCCTCCGAGGACGCGAAAACCCACCCAGAACTGTTGCTGCAACATACCGGGTGGCATACAATCTCCGACTACTAATGCTGCATATGCATTTTTCATGGAACCGAGAAATAGTTCTTCGACACTTCAAGGGAACTATGTTGCTTGTCTTGACCGGAAATCATATAAGATACAGTATATTCAGATAAGAGATAGACCGGATGTAAACAAAAGGTTCGGGTGATTTTCACGCTAACGCCGCCGTCTCGACGTAAAACAGGAGCCCTCATTGGTCAATTCGCAATTAAATGCCTATGCCGAGCGGCAGAGCAGTCGTATCAAGGCAGAGTCACATTCAGGTTCAGACGTGTTACGTATGTCGTGTGTATGTTCTTTGGACGTTTTCGTTTGTTATCTTATTAAGTTGTTGAGTTTGTCGTTGTTATTGTTATACCTTGTTATTGATTGTTATTGTTATCAACTGCTTGCGCAAAATGCCCAGTAGTACAGATACTGCCGATGAAGTTGTAAACTCCTGTAGTCCACCTAGGAAACGCTCTAAAAAAAGACACCTGAGTGCAGAAATGAAAGAGGTCATTTTGAATATATATATAAGATCGAGCGCGAGGAGAACGAGGCATCAAAGAAATTGTTGTGAAGGTTTCTCACAAAGTTGGGGTGTGTCGCGCATCAGTGTTTAATGTGTCAAGACAATACAAAAAAAACACACCTTTTCTGAGCCAATGACCAGTAAACATCGCAAAAATATTGTTAAATCATTGGATGAAGCTGATAAGCATGCGATTAGGAGGAAAGTGCATGAATTCTTCTTTAGGAATGAAATAACTACTATAGATAAAGTACTGCAGGAGGTAAATGGAGATACAACGTTGCCAAATTTCAAACGATCAACTTTCCGTGCGTTACTGAAGCATTTAAATTTCAAATGGAAAAAACGGGGTCGTAATAGTTTACTACTGGATAGAGAAGAAATTGTGCTATGGAGGAGGGATTATTTAACAAAAATTGGGAAATATAGAAATCAAAACAGGAAGATTTATTACCTTGATGAAACGTGGGTAAACGCAGGACACACTACAAGTAAAGTATGGGTTGATGATTCTGTAACTTCATCTAGGAGGGCCTTTCTAGATGGACTGTCCACCGGATTAAAAAATCCAGCAGGTAAATACGAGTAATAGACAACAATCGGATGTTTTTCAAACCTTGGGAACAAGGTTCTAAACATTAATTCCAGGGGGCAGATAAAACATATTACAAGTAACAAAACTTTTATAACTTTCGATAAAATGCGTGGATGTTTTATTGTCATTTTCATTTGTTAGAACTTTTTTAAGCCATGTTTTTATGTGTTTTCGATATTTCAATAATTTTTTAATATAATCTTAAAATATGTCGAATATTATAAACTTAAAAAAGTTACTAAGTTTTATATTGTGTACCGTTCCTAATATTTCTAATCATTTTAATTCATACTTTAAGCTTTATAAAGTTATAATTTGTTAATATTAATATTTGCGCGTATTTCAGGTTCCTGATCATTCATTTTTTAAAGGTTTATAACTTTAAATTAAATTGTGAAGCGCTGAGTAATCATACGACGTTCAATATTCTTTCTTTCAATATGACTAAATAATCCCAATTATAGCAATCTGATACTTACGTCTCAATGTTTTTTCGCTGCATGTGATGAAAACATTTGAAAAAGGTTCGCTTATTGAAATAAATCTACACCAGTTAGTACTTCGATTTCCAGGTAAAGGGAAAAGGCTCATTATCTGCCATATTGGCAGTGAGGATGGATTTGTTGTTGACGGTCTGTGGTGCTTTGAGTCTAAGAAAACTGGAGATTACCACGAGGAAATGAATGGCGAATCGTTTGAACAGTGGTTTTCAAAAATTTTACCGGACTTAGAGGAAAACGCAGTAATTGTGTTGGATAATGCGCCTTATCATTCTCGAAGAATGGAGAAGGTCCCAACAACGGCTTCAAGGAAAGTTGATGTTCAAAATTGGCTCCGCTCGAAAAATATCAACTTTGAAGAAGCAATGCTGAAAGTACAATTATTAAGAATTGTCAAGGATCACAAGGCGGAATATCAAAAATACGCCATTGACGAAATGGCAGCAAGTCAAAATAAAACTGTGCTCCGTTTATCTCCATACCATTGCGAGCTCAATCCCATTGAGCTCATATGGGCAGAGGTTAAAAATTATATAGCTAACCACAATACAACTTTTAAATTTTGTGACCTCAAAGGACTTTTCAAAGAAGCACTAGAATTAATAACAGCGCAAAAATGGGAAAACTGAATTAAGCACGTGAAAGACAAAGTTGAAAAGAGAGTGTGGGAACTGGACAATATTTTAGAGGAACAAGTCGAGCCATTCATTATTGAGGTTGGTGCTTCAGGCAGTAGCGATGATGAAAGTTCATCAAGCTCATCTTTCCAATAAAAGATGTCGATATACGATTATTTTTAATTTAGGCTAATTTAAACGCCATTTTGAGATTATATTCGACTGTATTTCACCAAACATCAGGCGGCATCCGAAGCTGGAAATCGAAGCGAAAATTTTGAAACCCTTATGTATATTTACATCATTATATATTTCTTACCCCACGCCCACATGATCCTATATCCATCACCAATCGTATACACATCGAATTGTGCTAATTTACTACAAAGTTACGCTAAGCAGCATCTACTATCTAAAATATGTACTGCGTGACTCTTAATACGTCCCTGCCGAATGTTACAGCGTTCGATGATCACGTGGTCTTGTTTATGTCCGGTCTATCTCTTATCTGAATATACTGTAGATAGTTTCGCGTTGAGATGGTGCAGATAAACATCCGCACATTTGCAATCCAACAACAAACCGTAGAACAAAACTTGGAACTAAAAAGCTTATGGTCCACACATGTTTGGTGAATATCAATTAAATGTTTCCTTCAAGGATACTCAACCAAATTGGGTAACAATCTACAGAAGAACTAGAAAGACAATTGCTGTTTAATTTTAAATATGCGAATTCCTTTGACTCATTCTTGTAAATGTTATGCTCTTTGGGTTGTATTGAGATGTGCTCTCATTTTACACTATGCCCTGTTTTTCATACATGTTCTCTGAGGACTGATTTTGAAGTTTTTTCCTAAGTTCTATTAACCTCTGTTACCGAGACGGATAGTGTCTACATATTTGTATACACGAAACTTAATAAATCATATCTACAGAACATATAAAAAAAGTTTAGAAGTTAAAAGGTTAATTTTTTGGCACACCACTGACTTTTTCTAAACTTCTGTTGATCATGCGGTAGAAAAAATGCGCAAAATACTAATGTTGTATGTCTTAACCAGTCATTGGCACAATAACCTGAAATTCGACTTTGCTTATTACTATTGTTTAAAACACTGCTTACAGAACTTGACCCCACTTTTTGAGGACGAATGAGCTTTAGAATTTTCTCTTTTTTTATTTTCCACGCATCATTGAGGCATGTATTCTGATCGATCGAATTTTCTAATTCCTGACACGTCTTTTTCTGTGTCTTTTGATGTCTCCTCCAGGCATATTCAAGACGAAAACAACTGCGCGATTTTTGTGTATTGGAAGCGCGATTTTTGTGTATTGGAAGCACGACAAAATCGTGCTAGGTATCTTTATTTTTCAAAACACCCAAGAGGTTCAGGAATTCTATATGCAACTTTTCTTGATTAAAGGTCGCAATATCCCTATCTATCTGTGTTCAGCATTCTGAAAACGGTAGCCAATGTAGCGTTGAAAGAACATCTTGCACGGTAGAGGACAGGTGCGCTGGATCAATATTGATGCAGCCATGTTTGCGCGAGAGAAGGACACTGCCAGCACAGATGAAAAACGCTGGTACCTCGTTAAATGTACTTTGTTCTGGCTTCAGGGTTAACGGGGCAAATATTTGTGTTCCGTGAGTCGATGTTTGATTACTATTTTCTCGTTATGCTTAAGTATTCATGATGCTATATCCTATATCTGACGTTCGTATTACTTGCTTAGAATGGTGGTTATAAATTAAGGCCCAGACGTCTCCAATATTATATGCGCCTTCAAAGAAAAGTATGACGATCATAATGTACCTTTCACTGATATTAATTATCTACAGATAGTGGATCAAAATTTGAAGAATTGTCGAAGGAGGCTCAATTCGCTAATTTCTAAGTTGAGCGCTGTATTAGCTGCACCGTACACAGCAACAGCATCAGATCAGTGGCGTAAAATGCGTTATTTTGATACCCGACTATAAGAAACATTTCAGTAATCGCAAATTAACCGAAGAGCTACAATAATATTAATAGCAAATTTTTACAATGACTTTGTACTTTTTCATTTCAGTCGTCAAGTTCACCTCGCCGAGTAGCAGTACCTGTCTTGGTGAAGGACGGCAAACCGTGTTCGACGGGCGGTAATGGAGGCGGCGGGGGCGGTGCTGGAGGCGGGTCATCGACCGCCGCCCATCAATCTGGAGACTCGCAACGGGGCGCACAACAGTCGCCCGCTTGCCAATCGAGTGCAGGGCAGCAGACTGCTGCCCAACAGGCAGCGCAACAGGTATGAATCTTTCTGTACCTTAAAGGCAAAGCCTGAAAAAATATCTGAGTATACCGCGTCCACGATAAAGAAGTTCGTTGATACGAGTTTTATGGTGGTCAAGATCGGCCATCGAGATATTACCTAAAATCTGGAGCCACGCCACTGCTAACGCGATGCCGATACAAAGGCACGCCGTGCCAGCAGTAGTGTACAATGTGTTATCCTCTCTTTCGTTTTGGTACCCGAGTATAGAAAGGTTTTGTTAGAATGTTCTCTTTAGCTATAAAAACGGCATCAGGTGTTGGAGCCAAAGGTGACACATTTGTATCAGGCTTAAACGTCGCAGCCGCATCAGTAAAAATTTAGTAATTATGAATGCCTTATTTCGGTCCTGCATTTTTACTATATATTAATCTGTGAAATGTTATGCCTGTCGATTTCTTGGCATCCACAGTGGATCACCTACAGCGCATCGTATTTATTTACAATAGCTCACACAAGACAAAAGGCCCAAATTGCCAATGAGAAGGCGCCTCTGAAGTAATAGATTAGATCTAACTGGATCTCTTGTGAAATGTCTCTCAACTAGACCGACAGTTTGTGTAAGATGAGTTCCTGATTCTCATGTTATATCAAGAAATATTTCATATGGCGCCCCGACACAAAAGTTGACGCAAATTCAACCATTCAAAAAGAATGATTTGTGCCCTACTCGAAACATAGATCAAACCCGATACTATATACTGACATGACGCAATTACTCAGGATTTTATAGAAAATAACAGTATCTAACTGTACAAAAGTCTGCTTAATTAGCTATTTGAGGAAATAAATAAAATAACAGAATGCTTATTCTTCAACAAAAATCGAGTGAATACCCAAATTCCTTGACTACCGAGCGAAAAACCCTGGCCCCTAAGCCTGTTACTGTCAACGTGGAGATGTCGCGCACTCTATTAACGGTAGGACAACTACGCCGCGGTGACGGTGGCAGGGCTAGAGGTAGTCGTTCCTCTGTCCAGTAGAGGGCGCGAGAGCTCCCTGTTTGCAGGTGTCTGGCTTTAGGACAGTGTTGCCACTTGTAACATAATTATCAAATTGTACCATATTTTCTACTGAAATATACAGTAAATAAAAAGATGTAACATAATCGATAATTGTAACATATTATTTTTCCATCTCCCAGCCTATAACTATGTTTTCAAAATTATTGGTTCTAATTGTATGCAACCAAAGCAACGTAACAAAAAGGATAATAATTATTAGTGCTGACCTCTTTCAGTTAATAGCATGGTTATTATGGAATTAGAATACAAATCAAGCCTACCGCCATCTATGTAAATATTACGGAACTCTAGTCTCGGTGAATTTGAGCCTACGCAGGGGAATACCCTAATCCTCATTGTTTCTTTTTCAATACGAGCAAGAGTAGTTGATCGAATGAGTCCTTATTAATGTGTGTTGATGTGATCAAATAGTGAAATAATGAAATAAAAGAGGATCATCATGATTACTCCGATTCTTCGGATTCAGAAAGGGAGGCAAAAAGACTAATGTTTAAAAACGTAAACAGACGAGAAAATAGGCCACAAAAATATAGATGTGAATGGGAAAGCAATCCTCATTTCAAAGGATGGTTGAAAGCTGTTAAAGGTAGAAAAAATAACATAAAACCATTATATACTTTTAATGATATACATTTTTGTTTTTACAAAAACCCACTCGAGCAAAATGTATTGCATGTGATAGTGAAATTCAAGCAGATTTAACTGTATTGAAAAATCACAGTAAGGTAGCTAAACATTTAAAAAATGTAAAGGTGATTGTGAAAAATCAACCAAAAATTTCTACTATGTTTTCTAATAAAAACGAAGCTAGTGGTCAAGTGAGTAGGACAGAAATAAAAATTGCTGCATTAATATCAGAGCATGATCTAGGTACCCATCAAGCTGTGTGATCATCTGATTCCTTTATTAAAAGACATATTTCCTGACTCGAAAATTGCCCAAGGAATGCAGATGGGAAGAACCAAAGCAACAGGTGTTATAAAACATGTTTTAGCCAAATCTCATTTTGAAGAACTAATCGATGAACTAAAAGCAAAAAAGTTTAGCATTTTAGTAGATGAATCTACAGACAGAGGTGTAGTAAAAAATATATGTGTATGTGTTAGGTACTTTAGTGAGAAAACAAATGAGGTAACTACAAAATTTTTAAATTTGGTTCAATGTTTTTCAAATCAAAATCCAGATGAAGCAAATACAAGGGCGACTGCAGAAGTTCTTTATAAAAAAATTATGGATTTATTTGAGTCTAACAATATACCTTTCCAAAATATTATAGGATTTGGTTCTGATGGTTGTAACACTATGTTTGGTGCCAATAACTCAGTAGTAAGTAAGTTAAAACTAAATCTTCCTGGCATTATAGTTCAAAAATGCATCTGCCACTCTTTACATCTTTGTGCCAGTGAGGCTTGTAAAGTTTTGCCCCGTCATTGTGAAGATTTAGCCAGGAATATTTTTGGTTACTTTAAAAATAGCTCCAAACGGCAAGCACAATTTACAGAATTTCAAACATTTTGTAATGTTCTGCAAATGAAATGAAAAAACGGTTTGATTTTAATGAAAATATTTTGTCAAAAATATCAGTATTTGAAAAAGGGTATTCTAAACCAAAACCAGCATCGCTTTTTCCATTAATTAAGTTACTACCCAGAATTGTAGATCCTCAAGATATTGAACAAATACAAAAAATTGATGATCAATGGCGGATGTATTGCCAGTCAGAACCAAATTTCAGTGATGAAATAAAGGATGAAACATCAATCGATAAATACTGGTACAAAATCTCCCAAATTCACGACATGTCTGATGTTTACGTATTTAAAGAATTGGGAAATTTTGTATTAGATTTATTAGTAATTCCTCATTCAAATGCCGCATGCGAAAGAATGTTTTCAAAAGTAAATTTAATCAAAACAGATGTCCGAAATCGCTTGTACAGTGATACAGTAAATTCACTTTTATTGGCATCTCAAAGTGTAAATCGTGAATGTTATAAGTTTAATGTTACTCAAAATATGATTAATAGAATAACGTCCTATAAACATGTCGCTCAAGATGAAAATGAAACTGTTGATATTCATTTTGAACCGGAATAATGTTTTTTATGTTTTCTAGTTAGATATATCTTGTAGTATTTTTCGAGAGTTTGTTTGATTTCCCAAATGTTCCTTTTTTTTATGAGATTTTTACATTAAAGAACCTATATTAATTATGTGTATTTTTTGTCTTAAAGGAACACTATTTGTAACATAATTTTGAAGAAAAATTGATAATTCTGGCAACATCGTACCATAATTCCTTTACTGATCTCTGTTTACTGGCCGGTGGCATCACTGCTTTAGGAACAGCGTTTTTTGCGCAGTAGTCAAGTATATTGAATATGTACTGGATGATTTTAAAGAATATAAGCATTCTGTCTTCAAAGAATTTATTAAGAAGAATTTTGTACAGCACCAGTGAGACGCTGTTACTTTGCACATTTAATTGTTGTCATATCTGTCTATATATTGTACCTGAATTGTGTCCATGTCTCAAGCTGGGCGCAAATGTTTTTTTTTTATTGATGCAAATGAAGAAATAGGTTTTTGTAGCTAAACCAAGTGGCTCATGGTCTATTTCTTCATTTAATATAGGATTAAAGCCGGAATTATTATTAATTAGGGGCCCGTCTTATACAGACATTTTACAAGAAGTCGACTACATTCTTTAGATCCATTACTTCAACGATGCCTTCTCATTGGTTGAACTTGTAACCCACGGGCTTTCTTGCTTAGTAAAATCGGACCTAAATTGTGCAAAACAAACCTGGCCTCGAGACCAAATACGTTATTCCTTATCAATAAGATCAGCACTGGTTGATTATTCAACATCCTCGCTACACTAGAAACAAATTTGCAGTCGTTCGGTGAGCTTTCAGATTCTCGCACGCTGGATCGAACGCGTACGCTGAGTTTTGATACTTCCAGTTTAAAACTTGATCTTAGACTGTGACGTTACCCCTCAAGATTCGTTTTTTTTTTGTTCCAGGCAGTGGCTCAAGGCCAACAATGCATGTCAAACAGCGCGGGTGGTGCAGGCCTAGCGATGGCCTACAGGCACCACCATCAACAAGCGGCAGCAGCCAATGCTTACCAACAGCAATGCGCCTCCTACTTGCCCTTGCAGACGAGGGCTTGGTAGGATTGCCCTACGCTGCACGAGCAGCATACCGCCCTCGAACAGTACGGACTCATGTACTGCGGTGATATATAAGAGGACCGAAAAGGTGAGTTCATAGTGAGGTGGTGAGCATAAGAAAGTCCTGTTGACTAGGTAGCAGAGCTGTAAGCAGGCATATGAAAATGAGAATAGTTAAAAAAATGTGAGCAGTTCAGATTTATGTAACGGACAAAGAAATGTGATTAAAAAGTAAATTCTGCTGTACAAGATTTACAATAGAAGGCGTAACGCTGGCATTTAAAACATTATCAGGTTAGCCAATCAATGTCAATGATGCTTTTGTGAACGCGGACCAGTTAACTAAAACCTAACATGAATATGAAACTACAGGGGAGTACCCAACACAAAACGGAAGGGGGGCCATTCAAAAAATGTTTTGGTGGAAGTTCCACAAATCATATTTACATAACTGTGCTTGACTTTCTAGTTGCATTCATTTCATTTATATAGTCTTCCACGACGATTTGACAATTCATATGGATATGGAAAACTGGGATTCCTTTTTTGATACATTCAATCAAGCCATATGTGAACCCTGTTGTAAAAGAAATTGTACAGAAGGATGTATATATTCTTTAGAGTGAATCGAATGCATGCATCTCGAAATAAAAAACTCTGGGTTACTTTTTTATAAAACTTCAAAGCTATAAGTCTATAGAAGAATTGGGAAAGGGATGAAAACACCTTCAAAATGGGCGGGTCAAGTTCGTTGCAACAGTTAATTGGTTATTGCAAAAGTGCATATGAAATAGTAGGCAAAAATCTTCAAAGATGCTGAAGCTGTCCACCGACGTAACTGCTGCAACAAATTAGACATATAGGTTGAGTTTTTAGTATCTAATTGGACAATATCTCTATTACTATAAAACATAATCAAAAATGTTATTTACAAAAATTGTGGACGCTTCCTACTTGGAATATACCGATCCCTACAATTTTGCCCAAAATCGTTTTTATTTTTTGCTGAATTTATTTGACATAGGATTTCAAAATACATTGTACATTGACATTTCCACTTTTTGATATCTGTAAGGTGGCATGCAGAGAAGATTAATATGATTTTTTGTCTTTTATCCCCCGTCTCAACTTTGAGTTTTCTTATGTATGCCATTTTTTCATAGGCGTTTAATTCTGATTTCAAATATTATAGCATTTTATACATTATTATAACAAAAATTTCTTAAATAAGCCTTAAAATTATATAGTCATTTATTTCATAGCATATCAAAGATGATAACATGTTACGTAATGGCATAAAACTTCAAGTACCTAACTTCATATAGTAGGTTTAAAATTATCGAATGAGGAACAACATAACGTAACAATTCATTCCATCTTTCAACACAGACATTGACAACCTTCGGCCTTCTGTCAAAGGTTCACCTCACTCATTATTCCATGACCACCATTTTGTGCAATCATCAAGTGGCTTCACGACGTAATGCTCTAATGTTTTCTAAATAATTTTTAATCTGTCTTTAACTTGTCTTGTCATATTTTATATAATTTTAACCATTGTACCATGTATCCAGCTCTCTCCATGTTACTGGACGGTTCCCTCATCCTATACTAAAACAACAATTAGCAACATCCTCACATACTACTGTAAGTTGATTCAATTTAAATTCATTTTACACTTTTGTTGCTACTGTTATCATTATAATTGCAGCTCCTGATGATGATGGCAAAGTCCATTGAAAGCTAGAGAGAATTAAAAAAAGTATAAAGAGTCCTCTTTGCTTAAATTTTGTCGAAGTACCCAACAAAAGGCGGAAGCTTTAATTTTTCACCTATATATATATTAAGACATCAATTTAAAAACTGGGAGCTAAAACGCCAGATCGAAATTATGGTTATGCCTCCATACAGATGAGAAAGTGATTAATGTTATCGTGTAATTTGTTTGGACTTTGTAGACAATGTGGATGTTTGAAAAGTTTTGTTTCAGACTAAAGCCTGGAAAAAATAAAAACGACTTGGAGTAAATTCGGAAATACTTGAATTTCCAAACTGACCGTGTAGCTTGGACGACAGTAATTATTGATGCATAATGTTACGCATAGTTCAGTAAGTACGTGTGACATTCGCGCAAAGAAAAATAATGGAGAAAGAAATGAAGAATTCGAAGCATTCGAAAAAATAGCTAGATAGAGTAAATTTGGGTTCAAGGAATTTGTATTCATGCTAGGAGTTAGGTTAGTTTGCATATATAACCTGACGTTGCTTTTCAAATAAAGACAATAGCCGGTACGAACTGTTTTACTATGAAACTCTTAGCAAAGTAAATATACTATTCAATTCCATGCTGGAAAGCTTCAACCAAGTAAGATCACCTAAAATTTAAAAGGCAACAAAAAAGTTCGTATAAAAGTATCTGGCAAACCTATCCGAAGTTAGAGGTATTAAGGAAAAGAGTTTTTGTTTAATTTGTCGTTCAAAACTTTTGGGTAGAACTATATATTTTGACCGGTTTTGCGTGGTGGTGGCTACGGAAAACATTTAGCAGATGTAGGAATATCTCTTCTGAAAAAAATCATCTATGTAGCTCTTGCCACCGCCTCACTATGAACAAGCCTCAATGCGTGAGTTTTGTAATGTGAAGTAGGAAGGCAGGAGTGTCTTGCATGAAAGATATAGTGAACTGCATTTTACAAAAAAATGTTCATAAATAGAGACAACAATAGGGACAACAGTTTGTCTTTTACTTGTTGCTACTTGTAAAATGATCTGCATATTCAAGCATATCAAAGTGATGTACATGTGACCAGGTGGGTCATTGATAAAAGACATCGGTTGCATTTTGGAAATACTGTTGGACACTATTTTCAAGTTCCTAAGATGTTTAATATTACTTACTGCTCAACATAAAAATGTATTAGTAGATTCAGCATATATCTGCCGTGATACCAACACCCTCCTTGACTTGTAAAACAAAAAAATGTTTTGCTCATATGTTTGTAACGAATAAAGCAACGACGCGAGTTGACATCAAAGTAGAAAACAGAAAAATGGAGATAATTTCATAAGACGACACCTGAAAGATATTCATTTGATAAGCCTTCGCTGTAAGCCTTTCATATACAACCAAATTTATGAGAAACAATCAAAATATAAAAAAATACTCGTCACTTTTATTGATTCTTATGAAAAACGCAATCAACTTAAAAATAATTTCCAACAATTTAAAATGGTCGCTTATGTTGTGAACTGTTTTATCCGATGATTCTAACTGGGTACCCTAAATACAGCCCGAAAACGTTGTTCCTGGCCACCTGATAAAACTGGTATATCTATCTCTCACAGTCTCAATTGTGTTGTGTAGATATTAAAAAATATTTACATTATCTTTTGCCTTCCTACTACCACATATTTGTTGCAATTAAATCAACATTCTAGTTTTTTGTGAATTTTGAAACTAGGAATTGTTAGAATGCCGAGCAAGCTTTTACATAGTAGAAGGTATTTTTGTACTACAACTTAAGTTTTTAATCATCCATAGATGGCAATAGCTGTGTTCTTGATTTTTTATGAGCAAATATTACCTTGACCAAATTGACTAGCTTCCTCTGTCTATAGCGAAATTATCCCTTCCATCTAATTACAAACAAGTATTTTCTCATGCACTACTTACAAGAGTATATTTTAGACTAAGAAATTTAGCTTAAAAATCGTCGTTCAGACCAAATAATTCTTGTTGTTCTGAAAATTGGTAGCACTATTTCTTGAAGTATCCAGCTGACTGTGGGAGTTGGGAAAGGTTGGAAATGTCCCTTTTTTCGCATTTTTGCATACATCTGGTAAACTGTTAACGATCTCTTTATAATTCCTTCTGCATAAAAAATCTACACTAAATTTACAGCAAAATATGCAATATACATTTTTACTGCAGGATCATTACTTTAGAAAAACTTATTAGTTACATTGTATTTTAGTTGCAAAAAATAAAGCAAGTATATTTTTAAAGAATACAAAAAGCCCGATTGCAGCAACTGAAAAGAATCAATATTTAATTGTGCTGACAGGACGAATGTAAGAACACATCAAATGCCAAAACATATCAAGCCGTTGGACTTGTACCGCATAGAAAAGACATTTCCGTTTCAAGCGCAATAGCTTAAACGGCTTCGTGGATTTTGCTATACGAGGTGAATCAAGATTTGTTCTAATAGTGCGAGTGACACTGGGTATACCAAAATTTCATAATCAAAATGGCAGATTTTGATCGATAGTTTACGGGCTACATGCCATACGGCTTGATGTTGACATTTCAGGTGTAGATTCATCTTGATAGCACAATCAAAAATTCGTTCTTTATCAGTTGCTGAGGCTTTTTGTATTTATGAAAAATGTATTTGTTTTATTTTATTCAACTGATGTATCCTGTAGTTCCTGAAGTATTGATCCTGCAGTAAAAACGCATATGAAATAATTAATTAATTGTTTACGAGATGCATGCAAAAACCTGAAAATGGCCCATTCAACATTCCACTGTCGTAGACTTTTATTATTTTTATCTGGACACCCCAAATAATAATTCTACCAGTTTTCGAGACTTCACAAATTATTTGTTCTGAGATCCTTGATTTTGTCAGGCTGTTTCAAACTATGTGACACAAAAAGATAAATTCGGGTTCAGTCACCGTGTTTCATAACATGCTTGAAGTTAGTCTATAAATCTTCTTCACATTCTTATTGGTAATATTTTTTCATAGCGTGAGCACATTGCTGCGTTATCAGTGATTAAGATTTATTGTGAAATAAATCCAAAATTGACGTTATAAAGTTTTAGAGTGTTAGAATAACTTTTACCGAAAATGAAGGCTGGTTAAAAAAAACAACGGCAGTCATTCTGAAGCAGAAATTACATCAAAAAATAGCACGAAGAATTTTCAAAATCGGAAGTCTCAAAATGCCCTATTTGTCTTACGCCACTGATGAGACTGCTTGAGGACAAAATATAAATATTCTTTAAACAATATTGTGATGACACTAATACACTTCACAAACGTCAAATATTACTTATTTTAGCGTGTTTGTGTAGAGTTTCACCAAAAGAAACTATGTGAAAAATGTGTATCAATAAAGTCAACTAATATAAAATTGAATGTCTTGCCATGCAAAGTCAGTGACGTAGGAAATATGTCCCTTTCACAATTATACGGAGCGAATCATCTCAGCTTCTATGTGAAACTTCTGGTTTTGTTTGAGCCAGGAAAATGTCCAAAAATGTATTTCTTACGCCTACAAAAAATCCGTCCTCCTCATGTCGGTAAAAAGGCATCTTAGGAGGTGTTTAACTTCTCTTGTCATTGATCGACGTATTTTCTGCCCCTGAAATATTGCCACTGATTTAGAACCAACCTGTACATTGTGCTGTAACAAATATTAAAACAGCAAAAAACTAGACTCAAGTACTTAAAAATATTCATGTTTATTGTGATATTACCAGTTTATGTAGTATTGTTGGATATATGTATAACCGTACAAATATTTAAAAGTTAAATAAACAGGGTGTTAGAATATTTAGGTTTCTGTAAATATAATTTATTTTGTAGGAATCATTAGTTTGTAAATAATTTGGAATATATGTACATACTTCGCTGAAAATGTACAGTAAATAGAGTACAAGAGTAGTCAATCATATAAATTATCGAGACGAAACGTTAACGAAGTCGAGGTTTTTTACATAAACAATTTGAAACCAGTGCAATGTTTTATATTTTTGACCTGACTCATAGGAAATCTTTGTAAGTGATAGCAAGGCAAATCACTTATGAAGCTCATACAAACATGTCATTTGAGGGACTCTGCATTTATGATATCCTCAAATATATTCTAGATTTGAGAAACAGTCAAATAACTTACGTACGCTGTCAGAAAGAGAAATATAGTCAAATTATCTTCACGTTCCGAAAACTATAAATTTTCAATGATACTAATTTTTTTATTCGAACATGTTATCCCAACCTATGCAATATGTAATTGGACTATTTCCGTAATGTGAGCAACCATATCTGAAGTGTATTGAATCTCAAATGACATGTATTATTAAAATAAACTGCTACAATGTATGGTATTATAAGTGCAAATTATGCAATACAACTTGAAAATGTCCCGTGAAATATGTAAATAATAATATACTGTCATACAAGTAGATGTGTATAATGAAGATACCATTTCATGTACATAAATGTTACATTAGAATCTATATTACATGCACATACATGTCTTGTAACTGTGTTTTTAAAATCTCGTCAATAAAACCATACAATCGATTAGAATTTATTTGATTTAAAAATCCCGGAGGAATTCTACCGATGACAAACATGTAAAAAGGTCCGTATCGTCGGTCGTTCCTACAGTTGTAGGACGCTTTATGGCCGCCTTGATTTTTAGTTTTTCCTGTCCTTTACAAAGGCGCTTTAGTTTGAGGGTATGTGACAAATATCTATTTGCATCAAAATGTTCATGCTTTTGATTTATTTCATCTGAAATTTCGTACAATTCAAATAGAAAATACAGCGTCACAATAAGAGACCGTTGACGCTGACACGGAACAGTAGAAAGCTAGAAATACCCCAGCCTTTCTGAAGGAGAGAAAAGACTATGAACATCAATGTGGCCATAAAGGCGTCCTACAATTGTAGGAACGACTGACGATACGGGCCTAAGTTAACATCTGGTACTACTGAGGAAGCGATGTTTGAATAAATGACGGGTGTATAATCGAGCAATACATCCAACAAAACAATTAACACTCACCGAGAAACTTGCCCTCATCAGATAAGCAAAACCGGTTTGTAAGCTATAATAATTTGTAAAAAAATTCTATTGCTGTATTGCGATATCGACACTTTTCTATATATTAAACCATAAGCACAAGCTGGAGCAAAGTTTCTTACGGTAATGGATATAGTGACTAAAGAAATATATAGGGGATGTCAGATATACACTTCCCCCAGACTGAGAACGGGATGTCCTGCTATAAGTTTAATGAAAAAAGACTTTTATATGCCCTTTCCGGAAAAAAAAATTTGTAGGTCCTGACAAACTTATAGAGGCAACGTCTTTTATGCCTTTAGGGCCGTATCGACAGTCGTTCCTACAATTATAGGACGCCTTTATGACCTTCTTGTTTTTCTTAGTATTTTCTCTCCTTCAGAAATGCAGCGCTCTCTATTGTGAAGTTATGTTTTTTTTTCGAATTGTAGTGAATTTTAGGCTGATAAAACATGATATAAACACGGACACGGAACAGATTAGAAAACTATGAAAGCCAAGGAGGCCATAAAGGCGTCCTACAATTAATTGTAGGAACGACTGACGATACGGCCCTTAGTGCCTGCGAAAGGTGCTACAAAATAAAGCTTTGTTTTTTTAAATGGAACGTCCCATATATTTTATGTGATAATGATAGTTTTTTTTCATTACACATTATTTATTATCATTACTTCGATCAAAAAGTTGAGCTTTGTGTATCATTTGTTCACATACATTCGGCCTTATACTAGATTACATACGCAACTAGGTGCAGGATGAAACTAGCACTTTTATATGGAAACTGCTCGCAGGAATTTTTCTTATAGGTGTTAGCCTCCAAAACAGCGGGATGAAGCAACTTTTCTCAAAAATATTGTGTACAAAATTATCCTAAATATGGAACCTCCAAGGGAAAGTCGGATTCTCAGTGGGGAGAGTCGGGAGAGGTGCATGCATCTAAACTGAATCCAAATTCAAGATGAGATGTAAATAATAACAGTTAGCGCGTGATCTCTCGGTAACAGGTGGGGACAACGCCTCTTATTGGTCAATTCGCCATTAAATTTCAAGCGGTCGCCTGGCGGAATAATGCGCGGGGCACGGGCAGAGCAGGCAGAGTTGCACTCAGGCCACCGTCCGTCGCGTGTATCACTGCGTGCTCGTGTTTTCGTATTCACCTTGCTTGGCTGTTGCTGTTGTTGTTGTTAAGTGTATTTGAGTAATTTCTTAAGTTTCTGTTTCTGTTAAATACTGTCATCTTTGTTTTACAACACGTTGGTGGTAGTCCATCATTCGGAGGTAGCCCTGAATGCGGCCCTGTACGCCGTCCTTGCTTTTGGCAATCACGCATCCATTCCATCTTGGGTGTAAATACACTATAGTCTGGAGCAGTATCATAACTAAAAATTCAGTGGCCTTCCCACCAAAAACCTGCTTAAGAGAAATGGAAACCGTTAAAGACACTATTGATCAAGGCTCTCAAAAAGCACTTCGATGTCAAACTGCTGTGTAAGTATGACAATTACATTGGGTGTGTTTATAATGCTGTATTCGCTATATATTTTGAAGAAACATACAGACTTTTATATATATATATATATATTAAGTGACAAAAAAAGGTAAACACCTACGTATGTTTATCCGATTTTAATGATTTTTGGCATTATGTTCAGTGTCCCTTACTAGTAAAAGATTAAATTTGCAGCTTGATTCGTCAACTGACTGCAGAAGCTGGTTCAATAATGTGTTAAGGATCCACGATTTCTTATACACTCATTGATACACGCCTGGGCATCGTGCTGATAAGGTGGACGATATCCTGTTGGGGTATCTCATTCCAGGCTACTGCAACTTCGTGAGTAAGAGCTAGTAAAGTCTGTGGAGGGTGTTGCAAATTCAAGAGCCTGTGACCTATCATGTTCCAGACATGTTCAATTGGAGATAGGTCAGGCGATCGTGGTGGCCAAGGTAAACGGTTGATGCGATGTTGATCCATGAAGGCTAACGATGCTCTGGCAACATGCGGTCTGGGATTGTCTTGCTGGAAAATCGGGTTTTGGATGGTTTTTAGGTATGAAATAAGATGAGGCTCCACTTCCTGAATATAGCTTCGGGCTGTCATATTGCCTCTGATGAAAATTAGTGGTGATCTGCTACCATAAGCAATAGCACCCCATACCATAACTCCCACGGTGTGGTGAACGTGATGCTCTCTGTCAAATTGTGGGTTACGTCATTCACCACGCCGCCTTCTCACCCTTGCCCGACCGTCGTGCATCCCCAGACAGAAGCGGCATTCTTTCTCTACACCAGAGCAAACGGTTACGCTGATGTTCAGCTGTGGACGATAACTAAGAAAAAAGCCCAAACTGTCGTATTCGGCGATATAGCGTACGCATACTAACCATCCCTCAATGCTCTTCAAACCACTGATTAGCGATGGCTCGAGTACTACTGAATCTGTCTCTCAGAGCCAGAAGTCTTAACCGGCGGTCTTGTCGCTCTGTGGTCCCTCTGGGACGTCCAGAACACCTCGCTCGCTGTCTTCGGCGTTCCTAAGTCCACACTCGTTCACATTGCAGTATACTGCATAAGGATCTGTTGATCCTCCTAGAAACTTCTCTTATCGATAGACCGGCCTCACGCAACCCGACAATTCGACCACACTCAAAGTGACTTAGCTGGGACACCTGGTACATTCTACGCACTCTAGGCATTTTGAGCAACCACAGAAATGCTTCTTAATAAGCTATATGAAATTTAACATTCAACTGACACCGTAAATGTACGAAAACTAAATGCTTCTTTACCACCACAAAAACTTAACAGAAAAATCTGACCATTTTATCACTTGTTCATGGCAAGATAAATTGATAAAACATTCTTGAATTCTAATAAACGTACGTAGGTGTTTACCTTTTTTATCACTCAGATCATATTTATGTCTTGCTCTTAAGAATACTTCACATTGACTTTCTCCACTTCAATACCCTCTGGCATCTCAATCTTGGACCCCCTACTGTGTCCGCCACTGTCCTCATTCATCCCACATCAGTCACAATAATAAAGGAAAACCCACCGAGTAATGACAAGAAATGAAAGATTGCCAGTCATCGGCTCACAGTGGGTGGGCATTTTTGTGGTCGAACCTTCGATGGGTGGTATGATATAAAACGGCATACAATGACGCCTGAATGAAGACGTGATTTTTCGAATAGGTGGCGCTATTAGCTGTCATTAGAGAGGCATTCTGACAGCATTCGATAGGAAGTATACATAGAATATGTACAGATGCGAAACAGAGCGCAAAGGTCTTCACAAAATTATTAGGGTTTTGGCAATAATTACAAATACCTCATACGTAAGCATCATATCACATTTACCTAGTAGTATAAATCATTGCCTTAAATGCTAAAAAGGTAATGGCAAAAGACTTAAAAAATTATTTCGTTATTTGGTATGATCTAGATTCATGATAAAGCTTCGTAACATGCAAAAACCTAATTCTTGAATCTTAAAATTTTTGACTGTTCTCAAAATTGGGGACAATCTATAACTTTTTAATCTTTATCTCAAATAAAATTAGTTGTCGTTTTTGGGACTACGTAGTTACAAAAATCTATAATTTTCGCGAAAACAAAATGTTTTCCGTTCATTAAAGGGGTTACTTTATGAGGTAACAAAATCTTGTTTGGATTCGATGCTGCTTTTCGATTTGATATAAAATTCCACTCCCCAGTGGAAGAAGCACGACAGAGAGCAGATTATACATTTTATGAGTTTATAGAAGAACAAGTTGTGTTCAGCAAATGTAACTTCAAAAAAATAGACAGTATAAAAAGTTTACTGCGTCATGTTAGGCAATAAATATTTTCGATGAAACCATTTCATGTCTCGTTTACTCGTGTTATAATGTACATGCTTTGAATTTCTAATGTTTGATTCGAACTTCTTATTGTATTTGTGATGTTGGTATGAACATTTTTTCAGTTTTCGTTTAATCCGTAGATCTTACGATAGGAAGAGTCTAGCTACGACACTTTAGGAATCCAACAATTGTCTCATTATGATGCTGGGGTCAATTAAAAACCTCTAATAGCTCGAAAATTATTACAACAATTTTTAATTAGCTGAAGTGTCACAAGTATTCTATATACACTCATAGGTATAAACCTTATTTATTACGGCACACCCGACTACATCCGACAAATATAATATTGGGGATTAAGCGACTCGCCTGTAAGGAACTTCAAATCCTAATTACCTATACTATGTTGGACCCGTTCTTCTAGAATCTAGATAATCATGTGTAGTAGTACCCGTTATTCAAGTACTGCGCCCCCTCTAGACAGCTTCATCCCCGACTCAAAGACTGGATGTGCTCCTGAATCCAGATTTATCCCTGCTGCTGAAGAAACCGTATAGCTAAATTCTACGACATGGCTCTGTTGCGCGTCGGTACATACATATTTTCAGCTACCTTCACCATACCGGTGCTCACATTTCTGTCGTCGGAATGATCATCCACATCCAGCAGTTACCATATCCGAGAGGCATCTGAAGAGGTGTCAGAAGAGCGAAGTGGTAGGGGTAATCGTTGGTAGTTGTAATTAGTGGCGTCAAACTGAAGAATAAGAATAATTGTGAGGATTGTATGTGACTTGGAGCTTGAAGAGGGTATGCCTATTGTTCGTTAGTCATCAATAGATGGAATTTTCGGCTGGCGCCTGAACTTCTTGGTTGTGCTAATGAACTTTGAAGTATTTTGGATGAATAATAATCTAATAAGAATTACTATATCAACAATACTTTAAAGAGCATAGTAAACTGATATTGTAATAAAATACTGTTTAATGTAAGTATAGCCTGAGTTCGAATTAAATTATTGTATTCCTACTCAAAGACTTCTACCAATGCAGATAAAGGAAACGGTGTGTTGTATTTTTCGAAAAAAATGAAGAATAAAACTGTTACAAACGTAAGATAATTGACTGGTTTATTGATTTTTGAAAAATTGTTTTCATTTCAGGATAGCGAACTATGTTTTTCAGCAAAATACTGAGACTTTGTTACATGTGATTTGGATTTCAGTGATTGCAGTTGTAGTTCGCTTGACCGATCGAGTCTGATTCGAATTCAAAGAATGAGTTTTCTTGGTCAGAAACAACTATTTCCAGAATCCTTTGGTATTTTTGATAATGTTTTGGTTCTGCTTTATTCATGCGATGAAATGCATGTAAGTGTCCCTTTCTAGTATCACTATTATTCATCAAATTCCAGAAATCATGTAAGCAGTGACAATAGGTATACTTTTTATTGATTAATGCAGGCCTCTCCAACTCGAGCACTTGGTGCTGGTGCGCTCCGGTGCTGAACCCAGCGGCACCGGTGCCGTTCCCCCGCCACCTCGACCGCACAGCCGTCGCGACAGAGAGAAACATATTAGCCGACTGTCTCGCGGGCGCGGACCATTTCTTAATAGGACAAGACAAAGTAGACAGGTTTTTTAGCGTCTTAACGTGCATCTTTTTTTAAACTATGTCATTTAATCCTGCATGGAAGAATTCTACTTTTTGTAAATACCTAGTGATAGAAAAGCAAAATGTTTAATTTGTCATACGGTATTGAGGCCAGCCCTTCTAAGTTCTGAGGAGGTAATTATTAATTTGCTCGTAGTCGATTATTATTAATGGTGTCGTATGCAAGTTATATTGTTGCTTTGAAAATCGCAAAAAGTGGGAGACCGTTTACTGACGGTGCACTTGTCAAAGAATGCTAGTGGAGTATGCAGAAATATTGTGCCCATCTCCTGTAAGCAACTTTGAGACAATTAGTATGTCCGAGCAAACAATTTCTCGTCGGATACTTGAACTTGGTGCAGATTTAAAAGAACAACTGCGCGAAAATGTGCCCATTTTGGGCAGTATTCTATAGCTATCGATGAAAGTAAAGACATTTCAACACAGCATAATTAGTTGTTTTCGTTAGAAGTGTCGAAATAGTCTTTACTATCACCGACGAACTACTAGACGTTATCCCGCTCAAAGATACAATGGCCAGAGAAGATATTTTTGATGCTATAGAATACACAATGAATGTCATGGGTATACTACTCAAAAGTTTGCGTAGTGTTACTGATGGAGCGCCAGCAATGTTATCGGAAGCACAAGGTTTTACTGGGCGAATGAAAATAAAATTACCGACGCTGGGCTACCTCCGATATTATCGGTACACTGCATATTACATCAGGAACAACTATGTGCAAAAACCTTCAGTAATTTCAAATCTATTATGGATGTAGTAACATGTGTCAATTTCTGCAGAAAGTAAGGTCTCAACCACGGCAGTTTGAAGTATTTTTAAAAGACCTGGAAGCAACTTACGGTGACATACCCTTTTATTGTATTACGCGCTGGTTAAGCTGCGCAAAAGTGCTAAAGTTTTTTTTGCAATCACTGACAACGTTGAGATGTTTATGCAAATGAGATTTTTGCGACGCCATCTTCAGTGCTTTTCGAAACAGAACCGCTGCAGTTCCAAATGGAGCTGATTTAGATTCAATGCGATACGATCCTTAAGGATCGATACTTTAAGGATCGTATATACCACTACAATAGTAATTTAATTTCGTTTTATCAAGGTGTACGTACTTCTGCGAGCAGATGTTTTCTTTAATGAATTTGAACAAAACTTAAAACAGGTCTTTGCCTGATGTGTCCTTAGAGGCGATATTCAGAATTTCCACTGCTCAAGCCACGGTACCAAATCTTAGAAAACTTGTTGAATCGAAACGCTGTCAAAGATCATCTTAAGAATAGATATGTTTACGTCGAAATTATGAACATTATTTTATCACCCGCGCGTTGACTCGATCAGACCAATTCAAATGTCAATACGAATGTCACTCCACTCATTTCATTTGGGGCTGGGAGCCGGCGAAATTAAACCTTATCGCGGATTTTACTAAACTTAGTAATAATATGTAGTTTCAAAGTAATTGAACAAAAAGGGCTTAGTATGCCGATGAAAGTACCTGTCATATCGACTTGAAGATACAACGTGACGGTAGGATTTTACCATAACCTATACGTATATCAACGGTCATGACGTTTCATATTCATTTTACATCATATACTTTCAAACATCTAGAAGCCTGGTGTCAAACTGACAGACTCAAATGAGCTTTTAAATGCAAGCATGAAGCATATAAACAGGATGTATTATTTTAATCTACTTGTCATCCATGTTTTTCTAAATGAGCCTAAAATTTCCATCAAACCTTGTAGGCCTCATTGGATTCGGTGAGAACAGTGAAATTCTCTTGTCACGCTGTATCTTCAAGTCGGTATGACAGGTACATACTTCTGGCAGGTTGCGCCCCGTCTTACTGTGCTGTTCTTGTTCATTTACTTAAAAACTACATATTATTACTAAATTTAGTCGAATACGCGATGAAGGTATACTCCATGCCACCAGCTCCCGGGTCATTTCTATTCGCAGGGTGCTAACCGTAGCACATCTTCCTGGCGATGGGTATCAGGCTGCCTAATCCCTCCCCCACCTTCACCAGTCACCCCGCAGCACTGTGCTGCGAGCGGTGCTCGGCGCTGCACTTGTGGCACCCGAGTTGGAGAGGCCTGGATTAATGCCTAACCCTGGACTGGACATACAGTGTGACTGAAATTCGACCCTCACCTTTTGGGATCTCGGAAACTATAAGAGATACGAAGAGCTTTGTATTGAGGTAATCAGCAAAATGCCGCTTAAAAAGTTTCAAAGTACTGCGGAAAATCCCGAATTTTCCTAAAATCGTTTTAATATTTTCCTGACTTTATTTTTAGTGGGATTTCAAAATGAATTGCATATTTACATTGCCACTTTTTCTCCTCTATAAGAAGCAATTATTTCTCTTCTTTTCAGTCTTCCAAACTCTGTAGCTTTGTTCAATTTGAGGTCTGGTATACGAATAAAATGAAATCTGATAATTTCAAGGCCTACCTAGGATCTTCTGTTTTTATGGAATTACTAAGGCTTGACAATGTCAATGTATGACATTTTCATTATACATTTTTTAATTCAGAATTAAGAACTCTATTCATCTGCACAAAAATCCTATATGGCGTTCATAAGAAAAAATAAAGTTAATGCTGGAGACAACAGACAAAACGTTATATTGAAATTCTGATCATGCCATCTTATATAGCAGAAAAAGTGGCAACGTTAACAAGCAATTCATTTTTGAGTCCCATCTGAAACAGAGTCAGGAAAAAATCAATATGATTTTGGGATAACAATGATACCTAGGAAATTCTGCTTTTTTTGAAATAACTAAGATTTGGCAACGTCAATGTATGACGTATTTTTTGGAATCAGAATTAAAAACTGTATTCCTCTGTGTCAAAAACCAATATGGCGTCTATCAGAAAAACTACAGTTGAAGCTTCAGGACAAGAGATGAAACGTCGTATTGAAATTCTAACTATGCCATCTTGTAGAGGAGAACAAGTGGCAATTAATGCGCAAATAATTTTGGAATTCCTCTACAAATAGTCAGGAAAAATTTAAACGATTTTGAGAAAATTCGTTTTTTTTCTGTCTCCCTCCGGAAGTACTTTGAAGCCACATTTTGTTGATTACATAATACGCAACATTACCCCATTTAAGTGACTTCGTATCTCTTACAGTTTTCTAGATCTCAATGGTGAGGGTCGAATTTCAAACATCCTGTATATAGTATGCAAACGTATCCGTCGTTCAAGTTGGTACTTTTCATGCGTATGGTTTTGAACATTATTATTGTAATAATAGGCATTGAGGAATTTCAAAATATACAAGCTCACCAAAAATGTTTTTACTATCTCCTAAAGTGACCAGATATCTTTAAATAGTGAAAAACAAAGTTTATTTTTAAAAATGAGAGTGTGGTTATGGCCAAAAAGTATGACAATTAAAAACTCAACTTCGGAACTCTTCTGCTCGTAAGTTTCAAGATTCCGCCATTTTACTTCTCGCTAACAGGCTTTACCATGCATGTTAGCTGATGCTCCCTGGTTGATCCTAGCAGTAGTTGTAATGCGTGTCTCTCAGATTAAAGGTGCACGCCCATCGAGGAGAAGAGAATCGAAGTGCACAGAAGCGAAACTCTTCCTCTGGGTTCTTATACACATACCTAATAATATGAGAGCACGTACACTGGAGTTTCTCGAAGAGAAGCGATGCGTCACGTTTGACTTTGACGCAAACGAATGACAAATGTCGCCGTAGTTCTCTTCGCGTCGCTACTCCTCAGTGGGCGCTCATTCAATCAGTTATGGAATCCTAGAAACTGAAAATATGTTGCTTATAAATTGAATCTTTTGCAAAGTCATTAAATTCTGACCGATTAATAAGCAATATAAAATGAGGTATGATTGTGTAGAAGGCATACATTCCCATGAAATAATAATTGGCTCCACGTCTAAAATCATCATCAGTTTCTATTGGATTTTATTGTAACTTTTGGACAATAATCATACGTGATAGTTACAATACAGAATATAATTTAAACACCGTTAATAGTGTTTTGACACCTGATTTGAATTTTATAATAACCTACCTATTGTTCGAAATTTGAATGAATGGATAGCCAGTGATATAGAGAACAAGGAAAAGAGTTGTGTGACGTACCTGGGTTTTGTTGTATGAGAAATGTCAACACACCAGCTGTCAGGTATAATTGTGCATAATATTATGAAGTTGGGCATACATTTTTTGAATGATATGTAGATAATAGGTAGGTACATTTAATTACCCACATTTATGAAAAATATCCCGTGATACAGATATCGCGGATATTTCCAAAACATAAAAATGTAAGTATTAAACATTTCACAGTTAGTGTCAGAAACCTGTACGACGATATTTGAAGAGGATGTCTGTCTCAACAGATCGCAATGAATAGGTACTGTTTCTAACTAGGAATTGGACAAATATTGCCAAAATAACTGAAGACTGAATGTTACATGGAATTAAACTATACTTTCTATTCTTCTAATACCCCTTAAATTATTGTGTATGTTTGAACATTACACGAGTTCTTAAGTTCAGGCGTTAATTATATTATAAAGAATTTCTCTCATAAGTTCTTATAAGCTCATGGAAATAGTTTTATGGTAATGAACTACTTGCATTTTATATATACAGGGTGACTTTGAAGTTGAGTCATTAATTTTCAGATAATGATTGTAGAAGGAAGATAAACCAAAATATGTGTGTAAAAATAAAAAAATAAATAAAAAAAAAATGTTACCTTGTTTAATAAAGTATCGTCCCGACAAGTATTTCAGTGCGGACCTGTATTTGATCGTGCGGTCTTGGAGCAGCATGCCCTGACCTGTGAGGTCTTAAGTCACCTGATTCACGAGCCCTTTGTACTACATTAACAAAGGCACGAGGGGTTGGTTGCACTCGATTGGGAAACCGATTCGCATAAATCCGTGATGCATCCGGGAGCATTTTGTAAAGACTGCCCCCCCGTAAATAAGAATCATGTCCACAAGTTCAGCATTTTCGTAAACATGTGCCATTTTTGATTTCGTTTGAGCCACGCAACAAACACTACTATTCACTAACGCGTTATCGACTGACGAAAAACATCGTGATAAACGTTTCAAATTCTTTCGCTTTTTTGTTTCCGATGCGATGAACCGGTCAGGCGGATTATATCCTTTGTCGCCAAACACGAACATATAATATTATTATTGAGACAGGGTGGTACTCAAACTTCCAAAGGGCTATAACTTTGTTACTTTAATTTTACCAGAAAAATGGTAAAGGAAAAAACATTTCTTTTGATCAGATCTACTCACTGTTAAAATAAATGACTCAACTTCGAAGTCACCCTGTATATACATATACATATACAGACTTTGAAGTTGAGTCATTAATTTTCAGATAATGATTGTAGAAGGAAGATAAACCAAAATATGTGTGTAAAAATAAAAAAATAAATAAAAAAAAATGTTACCTTGTTTAATAAAGTATCGTCCCGACAAGTATTTCAGTGCGGACCTGTATTTGATCGTGCGGTCTTGGAGCACCGGCATGCCCTCGCCTGTGAGGTCTTAAGTCACCTGATTCACGAGCCCTTTGTACTACATTCAGCATTTTCGTAAACATGTGCCATTTTTTATTCACTATTCACTCACGCGTTACCGACTGTCACATCGACTGAATACAACTGAATAAGATTGTACATTGTAGTAAAAACATCGTTTCAAATTCTTTCGCTTTTTTGTTTCCGATGCGATGAACGGATAAGGCGGATTATATCCGTTGTTGCCAAACACGAGCACATAATATTATTATTGAGACGGGGCGGTACTCAAGCTTCTAAAGGGCTATAACTTTGTTACTTTAATTTTACCAGAAAAATGTTAAAGGAAAAAAACATTTCTTTTGATCAGATCTACTCACTGTTAAAATAAATGACTCAACTTCGAAGTCACCCTGTATATATATATATATATATATATATATATATATATATATATATATAATTCGCTCGTTATTTCTGTATCCTGTGTATGTTATACTTTTGTCAACTTTCCATGAGAAGCTTTACGTTTCTATGTAAAGGCTATATATTTCTAGCGTTAAATATATTTGATATGTTTTATTTTATATTTTCCAGTATTGAACTTATGAGTGCTTGTGTACTCGTTTGTATAGATTTCAATGTAATTTAAACTTTTATTATTAATATGCCCTTTGCTCTCTCAAAGTTTCATTAAAATACTGACAGAAAACCCGCTGATGAACAAGGCATGTTTTTAATAAATTGTGGATTTGAAACTGAATTGGAATTGTGATACATATATATGTTTATTTTCATCACAAATTGAAATTCGGATACTAGAATATAGCATAAGTAATTGGAAATACAGACATAGGAAGTAGATTTTTATATCTTAGGTTGGAATTCCAATTTCCAGGAATAGGCCACAATTTATAATAACACGAGCAGGAAATCTATCTTGGCGTCTTTGCCTGTGTTGTATGCCGTCACCAAAAATAAATTTTGGTGGATGTGCTCCGTAGTATTAGGTAAGATATCTATGCCAATATACAAACTATTGACGCTATGTGCTGAATCAACATTAGGTACAAATAATACAAGTTACCAGCAAGGTCAAAGAAACCTTATTCTAGTAATTATATATTTACGTGACAACCTTATTTCACGGTATTTAGGCGAATGTCACGATAACGATAAGTATTTTACTGTAGACCCTTCAGTATTTTTTCAAGAAGATGGTATATATTGCTGTTTTGAAAAGATAGGTTTCACAATCATAAAAACATGTATCGTGTATTTTGGGGCATTTTTTCTCGATAAATCGTCAAAGGTAAGCTTATTTATTATTTAATGTATGGTACAGTAATTAATATTGTAGGTAGATTCATTTGGAGGAACAACCACACATTTTTTGTTTGCGTCCGTTAGAAAAAATTGGTAGGATATTTATTAGGTAGGCAGGTTGCGACTGGTTGTGACAGCAAGATGAAAAAGGATGACCACGGGCTGATTGTAACTGTCGCATGTATGTGATCTATGACGTAACATTATAGAGACTTCTCGACCTATAGGGAAAATGTACTGTTTGACATTTATAAGATATTGCTGAAGACTCCTGAATCTCGTAACAGCTCGTTTATATACTAAGTGACATATAAATCCGAACACCCAGTTTAAATGGTTTTATTTTAATAAAAGTTGGTGAATGTATTTATCTTACTGCAAATAACAAGTGAAAAAATGTTCAGCCTTATCAGTTGGACATTCCGGTTTTATACTGCTTTTTTTTAATTCACTAAAGCTCTAAAAATGAATATTTCAGCCGCAGTAAAAAATCAACGTTGGCGGATTTTGGTTCTTGACATCCTTTACGATCGGTTACGATGCCTAGAGTACGGAGACCTGTACGATTTCGTCAACTTAGTGAGTTTGATAGGGGCCGTATAGTGGGACTTCGGGAAGCTGGACTTTCTTTTCGGGCAATTGCAGTTAGAGTGCAAAGAAGTGTAGACACTGTGGTTAGGTGTTGTCAGGCATGGCTTCGAGAAGGCCGTACGCAAAGAGCAAGGGGCACTGGACGCCGCCGTAGAACAACAGACCGTGAAGATCGCCGCCTAAGATTATTGGCCTTAAGGGACCCTTTCTCCACTACCAGGTCCATTGCAAATGAATGGTTTGCAGAACACGGAAGACCTATTGGCATGCGAAGTGTTTACCGACGAATGAGAAGTTTTGGCTTGTTTTCATACCGGCCACACTGGGTCCTCCCTTTAACTCGAGAACACCGACGTAATCGCCTTGAGTGGTGCAAACAACGGTCACTCTGGGATCAGGAATGGAACAGTATTGTCTTTAGTGACGAGTCTCGATTTTGTTTAGGCATGCACGATGGTCGTGCCAGGGTTAGAAGGCGACGTGGTGAAAGGAGGAATCCACAGTTTTTTGTTGAAAGACATATTCATCACACTGTTGGAGTTATGGTTTGGGGTGCTATAGCTTATGGTTCCAGGTCACCTTTAATCTTCATCAGAGGTAACATGAACGCGCAGCGTTATATCCACGAAGTTCTAGAACCCCATCTTTTACCCTATCTTGACACCCTGGCAGATCCAACTTTCCAACAAGATAATGCCCGACCACATGTTGCAAGAGTCACAATAGACTTCTTTCAACATAATGATGTCACATTGTTACCATGGCCACCAGGATCTCCCGACTTATCCCCAATTGAGCACGTGTGGGATATGATGGGTAGGAGATTGCTCAATTTGCAACGTCCTCCTCAGACTCTAGAAGCACTTCCAGAGGAGTTGGTGGTTGCCTGGAATGAGATACCACCCGAGGACATTGACCACCTGATCAGAAGCTTGCCTAGGCGCGTTGGAGAATGCGTAGCACATCAGGGTGCATCCACCCATTATTAAAGGTCAAAGGACTTTGAAGCAGTGCAATCATTTAGAAATTTTTATCGTTTACTTATTATGCTTCATTAAGTACTTATACAAAATTTTATTAAAATAAAACCATTTAAACTGGGTGTTCGGATTTATATGTCACTTAGTATATACAGGGTGACTTCGAAGTTGAGTCATTTATTTTAACAGTGAGTAGATCTGATCAAAAGAAATGTTTTTTTCCTTTACCATTTTTCTGGTAAAATTAAAGTAACAAAGTTATAGCCCTTTGGAAGTTTGAGTACCGCCCTGTCTCAATGTGCTCGTGTTTGGCGACAACGGATATAATCCGTCGTATCGGTTCATCGCATCGGAAACAAAAAAGCGAAAGAATTTGGAACGAATTATTTCATTCATTTGTATACAGTAAGTGTCAGTGAATAGTTGTATCTGTTGCGTGGCTCAAACGAAATAAAAAATGGCACATGTTTATGCGGATCGGTTTCCCAATCGAGTGCAACCAACCCCTCGTGCCTTTGTTAATGTAGTACAACAGGCTCGTGAATCAGGTGACTTAAGACCTCACAGGGGACCTCACGATCAAATACAGGTCCGCACTGAAATACTTGTCGGGAGGATACTTTATAAAACAAGGTAAAATTTTTTTTTTAATTTTTTTTTATTTTTACACACATATTTTGGTTTATATTCCTTCTACAATCATTATCTGAAAATTAATGACTCAACTTCAAAGTCACCCTGTATATCGCGCGGAATAGTGTTCACTTCCTTATCAATCTGAGGTCTGATAGGGTGTCAGTAGGATGTCAGAGAAATGCCTAAGCACGTTTTCCTTTAGACATCCACAGACAAAGTCACAGATGATCAAATATGGTAACCGCGCAGGCCACCCCCTTCATCGAGACGGAACACCCTGGAAACATTTGTCTTAAAACATCAAATGAATGTTAAGCTCCATACTGATGAGAACCTAAGTCCTCTAATTCCTCTCTCACAGCGTTTTATTCCAATTTAGATGACGTAGCTTAAAAAGTGACATTATATCGATTTTTTAACATTATGTAGGTTTCTTTCACATTATGTAGGTTTTCCTATAAAATGACATCTTTGAACTATCTGACATTCACTTCATGCTTACTTCTAGTAGGCGTAGAATGAACTAGCGATACACTAGCGGCTAACTTTGCACAAGTTGTCACTTTACAGATTTTTTTGACATTACATATATAGTTTTTTTGTGAAATAACTCTGCTGTACTTCTTGGACCTGTTCAGAGCTTCAGAAGAGTCTGCAGTGGTATGTTGCTGCTAACGGCCGTCATCTTATAGATATTATTTTCAAAATATAACAAATGCAAAATGTTATAATTCTTTGAAGTTGGTTCTGCCGGATCCGGTACATCAATAATTACTGACTTCCTGACTACACGGACAATGGGTCTATTGACTAAAAAAAAAGTATTTGCTTATACTACGTGTTATCTGAGTAGGTATTTACTTGATAAGCATTGAATAAAAAGTCAGTAACTACTTCATAAAGAAGAATCTACTCATAGTATAATTAAACTCCTTCTATTTCAAGTAATAACTTGAAACATAAGACCACTTAGGTTTTTCCAGTACTTCCTTCTTTTTAGTTAAATAAAAAAATAATACCTTAAAATCAGTAAGAATGAACTTAATGACTCTCCAACGCATACTTTTATCGGGGAAGCCTAATTTTAATAATGGCAGACCTAATAAAAGCTCGTAATACTAAAAACTACAGAGAAAAAAAAAACATAAGTCCTAGCAAATCTAAGGTTTTATTGCGTTTTGAAAGCGAATTTATCAGAATATTTTTCACCGCAGACGAATGAAACCACAGGAGGTGTATGTACTTACCTCACGACAAAGAATGGAAATATTTCTGCGGTATGTCAGTGATACTTGATTTCAAACAGGAATTGCTGAAAATTTCAGCGTTCACCATTCGACAGTATGTGAAAATATAGATCATGTTGCTGATAGAATATTTGAAAAAGTCCATCAGTGGATAAAGTTCCCGTCTGACCTGTATGGCATGGCAGAAGCAAGAAGAAAATAGTCGAATCGATTTGTTACATCTACTGCCATCTGTGTATTAGACTGTACTCATGTCCAAATCAAAAAACCTTCAGACTTTGCTGACGAATATGTCAATAGAAAAGGATTTGCGAGAATAATTGTACAAGTAACTTGTAATGCAAATGAAGTGTTCACAATTCCAGAAGTTCAATATATAAAATTATGGCTAGATTTCGAGGTAATTTTTGTCTTCTCCCAGATAGTGTATATGAATTGCTCCATCAAAACACAAGAGAGGAACTATTCAACATTTCCCATTCCAAAGAAAGAGTCACACTTTAAAGAGTATTTGGACAGCTGGAAAAGAGATTTCCCATTTTAAATCATAAAGTGTGAGTATCTTTGGCAAAACTTCCAAAATGATTGCTTGCTGCGCTGTTCTACATAACATTTGCAAATATATACGAGATGACTTTGCGATCGAAGAAAATGATTCAAACCGCCCCGAAAACTCTACATGACGTACCCTATGACGTAGAGGAAATGCAGATGAATGTTCATCAAAAAGGTGCCGAAAATCGCCAAGCAATAGTGGAGACAATGTTTAACCATATTGTTTAAAATGATTCTGGTTTTAACTTAATTTGTCATCATATGGTGTTATTTATCTATTATTTTGTCACTTAATTGGCGCGGTGAATTTTTGCGTAATACCGTAAACAAAATGTGCTTTATTTGTGATAATATTGAAACAAGTAACAAATTTCTGTAGTTATAGCATTTTCTTTAACGAATCCTTGGATACAAAATCAAAAGAAATTTTTGAAATAAGAATGAAATACACGTCAGCGAGAATCACTGGCACGTCACGGCACTGTCACGTCACGGCTGAGTGTGAATGGACCTTAAATTGTTCAAGTAGAACAAGTTGTTGAAACTCTTGTATTGACAAGTTCTCGGTGTCCTCAGTTTCTTGTTTGAAGTTTTTCTTCCTTGGTGGCTTGTCTATCATTTCTGTAGGTAAAGGAGGTAACTGTGAAATCATACTAGTTGATCCATTATTTTCGGGAGTATATTTTTTCCGTTATTACTTCCAATGGAACAAGCCCCAGGAGCTTTTACGAACACTGGCTTTTTTCATAAATCAGTATTTCCAAGAATTCATTTTCCCACTTTTGTAGTTTATTTCTTTGGTTACCCGTATTTTTATCAGTTTTTCTACACCTCTTTTTATCTTATTGAGGATATGTTCAATATCTCAATGGTAATACTTGTACCAGAAGTCTTGACAAATTCGTCTTTGATATTCGTCCATGCCTTTTCTTTAGTTTGAACAATCGACCGAATCATTGATTTATTCAAAAGCCAATCTGGACAGGTAATTCTTTTTCACTGGACGCCATGATTATAGCAATACCTCTAATGGCCGATTTCACCAACATTTCCTAAATTAAAACCTAACTAAGTCTTAATCGACAACCAACATTGTAAGCACCGTATCAAATAGATACAAGATAGACTTGTCGTGACTTGTCTTGCAAGAGCAACCTTTAGCACCGATATCCTAGCAAATATACTAAGTGACATATAAATCCGAACACCCAGTTTAAATGGTTTTATTTTAATAAAATTTTGTATAAGTACTTAATGAAGCATAATAAGTAAATGATAAAGATTTCAAAATGATTGCACTGCTTTAAAGCCCTTTGACCTTTAATAATGTGTGATGCACCCTGTTGTGCTACGCATTCTCCAACGCGCCTAGGCATGCTTCTGATCAGGTGGTCAATGTCCTCCTGTGGTATCTCATTCCAGGCAACCACCAACTCCTCTCGAAGTGCTTCTAGAGTCTGAGGAGGACGTTGCAAATTGAGCAATCTCCTACCCATCATATCCCACACGTGCTCAATTGGGGATATGTCGGAAGATCTTGGTGGCCATGGTAACAATGTGACATCATTATGTTGAAAGAAGTCTATTGTGACTCTTTCAACACGTGGTCGGGCATTATCTTGTTGGAAAGTTGGATCTGCCAGGGTGTCAAGAGAGGGTAAAAGATGGGGTTCTAGAACTTCGTGGATACAACGCTGCGCGTTCATGTTACCTCTGATGAAGATTAAAGGTGACCTGGAACCATAAGCTATAGCACCCCAAACCATAATTCCAACAGTGTGATGAACATGCCTTTCAACAAAAAACTGCGGATTCCTCCTTTCACCACGTCGCCTTCTAACCCTTACACCGACGTAATCGCCTTGAGTGGTGCAGACAACGGTCACTCTGGGATCAGGAATGGTCTTTAGTGACGAGTCTCGATCTTGTTTAGGCATGCACGATGGTCGTGCCAGGGTTAGAAGGCGACGTGGTGAAAGGAGGAATCCACAGTTTCTTGTTGAAAGACATGTTCATCACACTGTTGGAGTTATGGTTTGGGATGCTATAGCTTATGGTTCCAGGTCACCTTTAATCTTCATCAGAGGGAACATGAACGCGCAGCGTTATATCCACGGAGTTCTAGAACCCCATCTTTCACCCTATCTTGACACCCTGGCAGATCCAACTTTCCAACAAGATAATGCCCGATCACATGTTGCAAGAGTCACAATAGACTTCTTTCAACATAATGCTGTCACATTGTTACCATGGCCACCAAGATCTCCCGACTTATCCCCAATTGAGCACGTGTGGGATATGATGGGTAGGAGATTGCTCAATTTGCAACGTCCTCCTCAGACTCTAGAAGCACTTCGAGAGGAGTTGGTGGTTGCCTGGAATGAGATACCACAGGAGGACATTGACCACCTGATCAGAAGCATGCCTAGGCACGTTGGAGAATGCGTAGCACATCAGGGTGCATCCACACATTATTAAAGGTCAAAGGGCTTTAAAGCAGTGCAATCATTTTGAAATCTTTATCATTTACTTATTATGCTTTATTAAGTACTTATACAAAATTTTATTAAAATAAAACCATTTAAACTGGGTGTTCGGATTTATATGTCACTTAGTATACTTAGAATTATGATAAGAAATAAGTAAAGACTTATAAGAAAAAACTTAAATGTAGGATTTTTTTTCAGAATTAACTTTTAAGAATAAACATATTTTTATTCAAATGAAAATAAGAAATACCCTGTGCTTATAAGTATCAACTTATCCTTATAAGATTTTACTTCCAAGGCAATTCTTTTTTTATTCAATAGACCCAATAAATATCAATTTTCATAATAAAAATTCGGCATAATCAACAACAATGGATTACCCGGGACACATAACCAACTAGCAATTTGTTTTTCCGCTTTATAAGCTTCACATCACAAACAGCTTAGAACACTATTTCATGAAAGCGATCGCGATAAGAAGGAAGGCTGTTTGTAAGGGTGGGGGCGCTGTACCGCATTGAAATGCCAAACACCCACAACGGCACTGCAGCACACCCCTTCTTGATGGGGTGCTGCGACCCATGAATATTATATTATGAGCAGGCTGGCAACGACGGTGACGTCTTGTTTGTTCTGTCAGTTCGCAGGGCGTTCTAAGAAAATTCAGAATATTCATTGCTTGTTTGCACTTCCCTGATATAATATTTATAAGACAGACAGCTTTCTCGGGAGAACAGCGCCAGATCCTTAGGTGATTGCATGGTTGTAATTAGAAGAATAATTCCTTTCGTTTTTATTTGACAATAGGTCCCCTTTCTTATTTTTTATCAGGTCAAGTTAGCAGGCAGAAATTTGTGGTGGTGGAATTGATGCATAAATTCTATATTTTAGTGTAAAACTGGCAGTTTAACATTTTAAGATGACGGCTAGGTGCCATCCTGGAACATTTTTTCAAATGGAATGGAGGTCACGGGAAACCTCATTTTGAAGCTCTTTATGAGTAGGTACCTTGTAACCTTAAAATATCTTTTATGCGCAATCGGCAATCGGTTTGGAAAACTGACACATTCGAAAATAGGTACATCACGAATAAAATTCACTCAGCGCCGTCAGTCCGCTAATCCTTGGCCCGTCAATAATTTGGAAAGTACCGGTCTGATTTTGACGAAATTTTCATGGAAGGTTAGTAGTACGAGTAGTAAGAGGCGAAGCCTGGCAATTAAGCCACCTTCAACCCTTTGTGCCGATACCGTAGTACCAAAACACTGTCCACATGCCTGTACTATTAACTGAGTATTGAGCGAACTAGTTCCAGCGATCTACACTGATCTGGTGCGTGATATAGACAACGACAACACACAACTCAACATCCATGGCTCGGAATTAACTTCCGAGGTAAAGATACGAAGCCGCGACTCTCGGATCGACAGATTAGTAGCTCGACGCGGTGTACTCGTATTGCCCACATGTCACATTATATGTGTTGTCATCTCTACCTAAAACAAAGAGTAGTTATATCAAGAGAGGAGCAGACTTTCAAAAAGCATTAAGTGCAGTTTTTACGAAATTGGCCAAAAGATGGCGATCAAATGTATAGGTTCATCTCCATTTGTCAACCGCTCCTTGGACATCCAAAAGGATGTTAAACGATAAATATAACGCCCGTTAATACGTCTAGACTTTCAAAGAGCGTTATTTTTTCTGCGTTGGACAAACAAATAGACTTTGATATGCTAGTTAGTGCATGAACGCTTTTTTGTTTGTCCAGTATATTTTGGACGAGCAGCAAGTAAACCCTTTTGTTTGGACACGTGTCTCAAGATTGTAGTCCTGTCGTAACTTGCTTCAGTTAGCATAGTGATATCGAGTGGGTTAGATCGGTCGGACCACTATTATGGATGAAGAGCATATTGTTGGTGATGAAGACAGAGGCAGTAGAAAACGAAAATGGGGTGCAACATCACGGCAGCGGCAGAAAGAAATACGGTAGATATAGTAAATTATGTTATTTGGGGAATTTTCTCATAGTTTGCGGTTTTATTTCTAGATACGATGACCCTGATCCCAACCTTGATGGTTTCGAAGTCTCCTGTAAGCATGGCAGAAATAAAAAACTTTCATGTAAGGATATTCCTTTCGAAGATCTAAGGCGCTGCCGACAAAAGTTTTATTCACAAAAAGACAAGGTTAAGCAACATACGAAACTGTCTCATTTAATTGAAATTGGAACTCCTAGGAGAAAGAAACGTTCAGACCAAAGCTTTACTAGAAACCGCAGCATTACTGTGCATTACAATGTGTGGAGCTCCAACAGCAAGAAAATAATTTGTCAGAAAATGTTTTTAAAAATTTTTGGAATTAGTCAGAAACGCATACAAAATATTTCTAGGCAAATGAAAGCTGGATCGGGTATTTCTGAAAATCGTGGTGGTGACAGACGTTTGCAGAAAAATGTGGAAAAGCGCAAAAAAGTGAAAGCATTCATCGCAAATTTAAAGGGGCAAGAGAGTCACTAGGGAAGAGTGAAATCTAAAAGGATATGTTTATCTGCAGAGTACAGTATCACCATACTACATAGGCTATACAATGATAGCGTTGAAGAAAGCTATAAAGTAAATTACAAGTACTTTAGTCGCATTTTTTCGAATGACTTTAACATAGGATTCGGTACACCGGCGACCGATGTTTGTGGATTCTGTACGCAGCACCTAAATCTGTTCTCTATGGTGAACGGCCAACGCGAAAAGCAAACTGTTGTTACAAATTTAAGAGTACATAAGTTACGAGCAATGCAGTTTTTTAAAATGATGAAGGAAAAATCTGAAGACGGCATGGCATTCTGCTTCGATCTTCAGCAGGTACAACCTCTCCCTAAAGTACCGATTTCAGAGGCATTCTATGCACAGCAACTCTCCTTGTATGTTTTCTGTATCACAGACATACCTTGCAAGCGACTAATTTTCTACTCATGGTTAGAACACCAAGCAGGAAGAGGTGCCACAGAAGTTGGTTCTGCTCTTTACGATTTTCTCAGAAAGGCTGAATTTCCAAAAAACTTGAAAGAATTGACATTGATCTTTGATGGATGTCGAGGCCAAAACAAGAACAGTCACATAGTTCACATGCTAATGATGTGGCTACATAAAGAAGCACCAAAATTCCTGCAATCTATAAGAATGGTTTTTCCAATAAGAGGTCATTCATACCTGCCAGCGGATCGCATTTTTGGACAATGTGAGAAGCTTATTAGGTCCCATAGCACACTAAAGTCACCAGAAAAATACTGGGAGTTGTATTCTCAAGTCGGATTGGTTTGAAAGCTTGGGACTGACTGGAAAATATATGACCTGAAATCCGCTTTGTCCACTTTTAAGAAAATCGAATCAATCAGTCATGCTAAGCGAATCTTGATAAAACGGACTTCAAAACAACGTGTAGCGGTGAAAACAGAAACCTTTTACAGAAATGACGATGTCAACGCCAAGTAAAAAAAAAAACAAGAAGATTGAAAACTTGAGTTTTCCAAGGTTGCCTTTGAATCATGAAATAAAAAGGACAAAGTTGAAAAGTCTGCATAACCTTTTGGTGCAGCTATCCACAGAAAGATGGCGTGAGGATGAGGAATTGCAATGGCTTCACCCTATTTTTCCAGAGCCCCTTGAAGAGCTACAAGAGAATAGTGATGAAGACAATGATGAAGATAATGCCCAAGAAGTATGTACATGCATCGAGGATGATGGTGGAGTGAAAGTTTGAATATTTTTCTCTAAGCCTATTTTTTATACGATTGTATTCATCGGTAAATGGAATAAAGGTATTTTGACTTAAGTAACCGTTTCCCAAACAGAAGGACTTATTTCACCTTTGGACAAACAAAGTGCATCAAATAGAATCTACTTTTGGTCAAAAAATGGAATTTATTTGTTTTCCAGGTAATCCTCCTTCACCATCAAAGCCTATCTATTTTCGTGGTATTTGATTCACCAAAATCAAGCATTTGCAGCTATGCATGTTGTCACAGCAGTTTTTTCCACTTTCCTCAATTTATGCGGGTCATAGCATAACGCTTTTTGAAAGTCTGCTCCTCATAGAGAAATGACTGGTCCATTCGACTGCATTATAGTAGGAGAGCCGATCGTAAATTTTCTTTATTATATGTACCCAGGGAAAGAAAAAATACCAGACATTACTTAGAATTTTTATTATTATTTAGAAAATAGAGTCAATAATGACGATATGTTAGGTTAATAGTGAAAAAAATGTAGTTTACCATTTCTTTCTTTTCGACTCAACAACTAAATATTTTTACGGAATTTTTGTGAGTGAATAGGAAATACACCTGGTCACGATGCTATAATTTTGGTACCAGAAACTCGTGGCAATATAGGAAAACGGCTTATAATAAAAAACCAGGAGCATTGTTGAAGGCACAAATCGAACAGTGGGCACTTTCCATAAAACATTTTCTTGATGTTTTGATTTTAGTCCCTGCTTTGTTAGTTAACAATGCATATGTCTTTCTATCACGCCGCGTGACATCATTTCGTTGTAAACAACATTAATTGACAAAACTTTGTTTTGTATCTTCGTGACTGTGTATGAGTATAATCCATGATTTTCAAAATGAATTAATTAGTAAATGAATAAGTGGGCCACGTAGATTTGTTTACCTTGTGCAAAGAGATATGGATACAGGTCGTTTGCAGGGATGTCGAGGTGGGCACAGTGGAAAACCCTGAGGGTGCAAACCGAGAAAGGGGTATTGAATCTTGTAGAAGAAGATCCCAACAAGCAATAGGAAAGTGGTTAGACAAGTGCAAGTCTCCAAGACTAAAGTATGGCAAACGCTGCTTGCTGATGATATGTATTGTATCAGCACACAATAGCTTTGTCATTTCAAGCGCAGTTGTTTCTGAAAGTCCCAACTTTGGATGTTTAGATTTTCATTTTGTCACTACCAATTATTGGTATAGATACAGTACCTACAAATGGTACCTAAAAAATTGGTACAAAAAATTACGTATGTACATATTCTTATTAAGCAATGTGTATGAATGCATAAACACGAAAAAGAAAAAAGTGAATGCTTTATTTTTTGTGAAATTTGTAACGCATGGTAATCACTACTAAATATACTGGGCTAGACAAAATCCTTTCCAGACTTTCGAAACACATTGCTAAGACATTTCGCCTCAATGAACATCCAACGTGCTTTTTCCTTGATCCCTTACGTCTGCAACATCTAACTGGAGTGGCCCCCTACTCGCAGGTGACAACAATGCAGCACCAGCGAATAAATAGTGCATTAGGGCGTTTTTTAGCCGCGACTGGCGCGGGCACAGAACAGCAGAGATGGTGGAGTGGATGCTGAAGCCACGGACAATAAGGCTCTGCCTCTAACAATGCCCTCTTCACCGCTCTACGTGCAGCCACTTCACATTCTCAAGTTAGAGGGACATGGAGGGGTAGAGGAGGTAGAAGGGAGGTTTTTTGTCTTGCAGATTCGGTAGTTTCGTTCAAGTGGCCAAAGTATGCTCGTGCTCACTCGAATGGATAATATTAATCATGTGAACGCATAATTCGGAAACTGGGCATTGTTTTTTGACCCACGGACGGTTAGACTTGTGGCAACATAGGGCAGAAACGGAAGTCAAATTATTTCAGCAATTTTCAAAATCGGTCAATTATCCGCTTCTATCATTACATGGATCAACAAAATTTGGCAATAGGAACCACTGATTACAAATTACCTCAAAATTAAGCATTATCAGTTTATGAGAAGTTTTCGAGAAGTTACGAAACTGAACAAGTAAAAGATAAAAACCCTATGTGTGGGGGAGGGAAAGGGGGAATATTTTGTCTTACAGAATCATTAGTTTCGTTCAACATCAATCATTTTTTTTTGTTTTGGCACTAGAAAATTGCGTCCCATTAGCCAGATCCAATCTTGTATTGTATATATCTAATTATGGACAAACACACGACGTCACAACATCCATGGCGAAGGCGAGATTCGAACTCGCGGCCCGGCCGGCCGGCTGATCAGTAGCACGACACTCTGACTGCAAACACTGCAGAAATGGATGTTGACTCTGTCTCACGCATTGTAGTTAGTTTAAAATTAATGATTTTATTCTAACCTCATGGAGCTAACTCTAAATTATTATAAAGATGCTACAAGACTGGTACATTTATTCTTAGCCCTTTACTGCACTGTTTTTTTGTTTTCGTTAAAAAAATATATGTGACAGTTCATTATTCAAAAGTAACTAGAAAAATATGTACAAAAATTATCGATGCCTTTTTTTGAAAAAATAGCCTTTTTGACATGTGGCAGATTTGGCACAAATTGCAATAGCTGAGTTCAAATGAAATAATTTACTGAAACCATATTTATTCTAAATCGTTAATATACATGAAAAAATACCTAAACTAAACGCAATTTTGAAGATATAATTATTATATACTCCAAATGAAAACGGCGAAAGCAATTTCGGTCTTTGTTTAAACATAATTCAACATTACATTTATCACACGAAACTTGTGTTTGTCCCTTGAACTCAGGAAATCTGCATCTCTGGCGATCTTCCTACCACTCAGGAAGATGTCCCACATTGTCGCGACGAATTTCTTGGGCTAGTATTTACTTAAAGGACATGTCCTCTTTTTAAATCTAGTTGTGGCTGTAGTAAGCCATTGGGTCTGCCTCGTTTTTTTGAAGTCACGGTTACTTAGGATCTTGTTAGAATTTCTGCTAAACCAAGTTTGAATTCAGCCAGTGACAAATAGTCATCAGAATTCTTGCTGATGAGAGCTCTTCTTCACAATATCCAACTAGTACAGCACAACATGTCGAGGAAATGGAACAATATTCTCAAGTAATATATTTTTGACGGTATAAGTATACTATGATACCCTAACATCGAATCAACTAGATCAACACCTCCCATATAGTTGTTTTGTATACTTCTATACACTTTGGACGAGGAATCATAATGTGATTTTTTTTCCTTTCTGCAAAACCTCTGTACTTCGGAAATGAGCCGACTGCCTAGGTAAGTTGATATTTTATTATCATACCAGGAAACTACTAAAACACCTACACCATCGACTCGAGCATAATTGTACCTCTACCTTTTCGGTATCTTCCACCAGAACTTGAGAAAATGTTGTTCTTTTTCATCTTTTATGCCATAAAATAGTTTTGGTTCCATCTGAAAAAATAAGCCATATATACCTAGAGTCAGAGTTTCTTTTACTGCAAGTTGTTCCGATTATGGCACAAGAAAACAAATGACGGTAAATTGACAGGTGAATGAGTTGAAAAACATAATTTTACAAGAGTCACAATTAAAAATACTCACCAGAATGTAGATAATATTAGTCGCAAAATTTGATTTTTGAATGTTTTATGGCAACCATAACTTTATAAATAAACGTAGTAACACTTGCATATACAGTGGACCTCCGGTAATCCGACAAACATTATGCAGGGCAGTGTCGGACTATCGAATTTGTCGGATTATAGAGCACTGCCTAAGGCCCCCTATAGTCCGGAATTTTTTACAAAAGAGTACCTTGTAATCCGACAAATTACATATCCAATGGTAAGATTATAAATGTTATGTCTATGGATGTATGTATGTACTTTGAAGTACAAATCATACATAATTTATGTATGTCGAATTTAGTAAATTAAATAACAATAGAGAGCTTACGTTTTATTATAAAATTAAGCATAAATGTACATACCTATGTACCAAAATATTCAACAATTATTAATCAAAACCATTAATGAATTTGTCAAATTATGAAGCTTCGAAATATTCATCAATTTTTTTTAAGGTTGTTATAACGCGAGATCAGAGCTTTGTCCCTCAGTCTTCTCAAAAGTAAAAGTTCGTTGTAGGATGTAGCCCATTGTAAACCTAGCTCAAAGCCGTTAATTGCGCCTTGTGCTGTGACTTGTGGAGCAGTTGCAATCACGTCGTCGTTATTTTCCTGATTGTTTGTTGTATAATCTCTTCGTCAGACATTTCATGAAAAACATTTTCCACTTTATCCATTCCACGGCACCAGATTTCCAAATCTTCCGGACTTATCTGTGGTTCAGTAGCGACTTGTTCTATAACTGCCGAAGAAACACTGATTTGTGGAACGTTGCTAGGAGTGGTGACTATATCTGGCCATAACTTTTTCCAAGACGATTTAATAGTTGATGACGGAAACGCATTCCACGACTGACAAAGAGCAAAAACCGAGTCTTTCATATTAAATTCTTTTAAAGTTTTTTCTATTGGTTGGTCTTTTGATACGGCTCTCAGAAGTAGGTTTTTCTTATAGTCTTGCTTGACAAACTGAATGATATTCTGATCCATTGGTTGAATCAGAGCAGTGCAATTTGGCGGAAGAAACATCGCAGTGATGCATTTATCCTCAGTTGTTAGTTCTTCTATTCAGACGGATGACCGGGAGCGTTATTAAGAAGTAACAACGCTTTTTGAGGAAAATTATGATATTTTAATCATTTTCTAACTTCAGGTACGAAGCATTCATCAAACCACTTTTTGAAAAGGTCTTTTGTCATCCATGCACTTTTTTGTCCGTAATAGGTAAATCAATGTTTTTGAATGCCCGTAGTTTATTACAGTTCCCAATGACCATCATCTTAAGCGCGTGTGTGCCCGCAGCGTTAGCACATGGTAGTATGGTTACACGCTCTTTACTTACTTTTCGTCCAGGTACGGATTTTACTTTACAAGAAACGAAAGTTTTGTTAGGCATCACCCGCCAAAAAAGCCCTGATTCGTCTGCATTGTACACCTGTGACGGGTCAAGATTTAAATCGTTCACCTTTTGCAAAAATCTTAATTTAAAGGGCTCTATGCAGGTGGCACCGTTAGAAAGTTTCTCTCCTGTAATAGTCATTAAACGTATGCCATGACGTCTTTTAAAATGTTCTAGCCATCCTTTGCTGGCCACAAAATCATCTTTTTTTGTTATTTCCTTATAAAAAATCTTAGCCTGCATGGCCAACATGGGTCCTGAAATTGGTGCATGCCTATTTATTTCCTGAAGAAACCACATGTACAAAGCTTCTTCCACTTTTGGATATGCAGCTTTCTTGAGTGTCTGTCTCTTGCCTGGCCCGCAGTCAGTAGTTGACACGAACTTCTTAATCTTCTCGTGCTTTCTTTTAATGTCATAAATTGTAGATCGGCCTACGCCGTATTCACTTGCTAAACTACTGAAAGTTTCATTGCGATTTAAGCGGTCTAAAATATCACATTTTTCTTTAATTGTCAATGTTTTGTGCTTTCGCTTCTGAGTTTGTGATGACATTACTAGGTACTATACTTAATACACAATGAATAAATAGTAAACAATGAACGCACGCTAGGCCGTACCGCTATCATCAGTAGTCAAATTCAAACTAAGTAAAACAATGCTTACGCGTCGAACACGATAGTGGTGGCGCGTACAAGTTGTAACCTGTTCAAACCTGCGTGATCTACATTAGCGAAGATTGTCAAATACGTATGTAATACATATTCAAATACTTGTCGGATTACAGGGGGCGCCGGATTATCGGGGGTCCACTGTACAATGTTTTTTGGAGATAGAGACGGAAGCGTACCAGATATGGGGCAATTTAAGTTAAGGTCTTAAACTATTGGGGGAATTAGAAAATAAAATAAGAGATGGCATAGTTTCTGAACTACTACAGTTTGGCAACACGCCTGGATCAGACGCACAAGAAATTGCTTAAAAAGACCAAGGCAGACAAAACAGTGAAGCCGGTTTTGACCAAAGTAGATCATCTAGTCTGCCAGCCAAGCCAGCGATGTCAAATCCAGCCTCCAAAATTAAAATAATATGAATAACGTATGTCCTAAAAGTTTTGGCACAAAATATTTATCGGATTTTTTTTTAAAGAATAAATTTGTTTAAGCACTCACTAGTTATCATAAATTACAACTGAATACTTAACTGAACTATACTATCGAATTATTTGTAGTGACCCATACTGCTCCACCAGACGCAACGTTCTTCAAATGTCTCTCATGAGGTCCTGGACGGAATTTAGATCAATTCCTCTCAGTTTTTCGTAAATTCGCCGTCTTAGTTGTTCTTCATCTTGGGCTTCCCAGCTTCCATGATAAACCTTCCTAGACAGTGAAGCCCAAAAATCCCCTATTGGGCGAGTCTGCGGCAAGTTTGGAGTATTATCGTTATTGTAGAAGCTAGTTTTGGGTATCTCTTGAGTAATGGCATGATGCTATTTCTGGCCAAATCATGATATAGTCATAAGCATGATGTTCTTTGACAAACTGAAGCAATTTGGAAAGGTAGTTATCAATATAGCTCTGACTATTCAAAGCTTCACCACTCACCCTTCCTACAAAAGTTTGGGATACATCCTTGTTAGAAATTGCGCACCAGACAAGGATTTTATCGGCAAATTTCGCTTTATGTATCTAACATTGTCAGAGCATTCCTCTACGCTGTCCGTATAAAATCCGTCGTTTCCCTTCATTTCAGAATTACTCAAAGTGAAATACTTTTCGTCATCTAAAATAATGATTGTTCCATTGGAAAAGTGTAACCGCCTCAGTTAACAACAGCATGTATCTTGTCATACCAAGGAGTTGCGCTTGAGAGTATTTGGGGCACTTAAGTCTCTTACGAAATTTAAGACCATTCCTCCTCAATTCCAACGATATCGTACTATTAGAAGGTCTATATTGACGAGCCAGTCTCCCTCCTTGATGACATTCCAACCTGATTTTATGCCCTTCACATGGACGTTTTGGGAGATTCAGAGATGGTATTCCGTGCTCGCACTCCGCTGATGTTCGATAAATGGTTCTGCGTGAAATGTTTTCATTCTGGAATATTCGACAAATTTCAGCTTTGGGTACCCGCCCAACCAACTTAGAGACACTTTTTCTTATTTCTAATTTATACGACATCTTAAAGCGAAGACTTCAAAATAAATGAATGTCAACTGGCAGTAAAGTAAGTAAACAAAATTTTGTTTCCAAAGGCAACTTAAAGCCAATGAATGTTGTGCCAAAACTTTTAAGACATATGTTACTTTGTAAAAAGGTTTAAAAAAAAGTTAACTCTTATAATGCACAGCCTAGTCTAGCGGTAACTTTGATACTCCTGCAATTTGTTGTACCAGGTAGAGTGAGTTTTTGTTGATTCATTTAATTAATTGTGGATGTAACTAGTACATTTTATTCGCTCACAATTCAGAGGATTTTTTTTAAATATATGAATTGTAATACCTCAACAGCGATTCAGTTTTTACTTAAAAGCAAACGTTATCACAAATTAACTTTACTGGATCAAATTTGCTCAATAGCAGCTTTAGATGGTGATTATTGTGAGTTATATGAATCTATTTTCCAATTTAGTCTCATACTACCATCCCAAATCCCTCACTTCGCAAACGCGCGAAAGTCAAAAGTGGAAAGTGCTCTTGTAGTGGGTACGGAGAGCATTACCATAAGTTGACAATGGAGCGCCGTGGAGTCCGCGAAAGGCCGCTGAAGAGGTTCTCCAGCCACCGTCAGAGGTCCCATCTAGAAAGCGCTGGCACGGAAACTGATTCGACCTTTGTTTACCGCCAGCCGCTACCTCGGCATTCGCACGAACTTGCTTTTCTGCTAGTTTTCGGTTTTTGCATGAGCGAGGGCTCTTTCTTTGAAACCGCCTGCATAGAGGTTCAGAGATCAATATTGTCAAAGAGTTCACTGATACGGCTATCCGTTAGGCTGTATGAGACTCGAATATATATTGTTTCAGAACTACACTGCAATTAAATTCCGCCTTTCTTTATGGGCACATCGGGGCACGTTTCGAGGACTCTGGCTGGATGGGGATCCCAAATATCCAACAATGATAGGGATATTTCAAAAAAATGCTCTTCAATTACTGCCAACGGCAAATCAAGGTCCCGGATCTTGCTATGAGCCGGGTCTCATTTAACCGCAGACCTCTGGCTCTTGTGCCTCATGGTTTAAGACTAAATATAGTTTGAAAAAGAACAGTATGTCGCAAATCAAACTATGTGAAGATGTGAGCTGATTGCTTAGATTGTATGTACAAAGGGAATTTTTCTCGCAAAAATTCGAAACCCACCTCGATTCACCTCTCATCCCCGATCTACCATCACTCTTGAACAGCAAAAAATGGTGCCAAGTAGATTTAACTTCACGTAGTGCAAATTCATCTATACACAGCGGCATCAATGGACATAGATTTTGTTCATGGGTAAAAATCCAAAGATTGAGGCAATGAGCGGGTCTGTACCTGGTAGCCAGATTTTCTGGAGCTTCAGTGTGAAACTGTTTGACATCAATCTTTGGCAACTGCTTATAACAGCTAATGTATCATCTGAAACTTATCCTGTTGTTTACATGTCGATAATCCGACATGCTTGTCCTGTCATTAAAACCACATGTATTTACAGAATCTTCTTTACCGTAAACGTTCCGATCATAAGGGCGATCTTCTTCAGCTCAATGGCAATATACATATTTACCTGTATATAATGGAGTCGAAGCAGTAGCGAGCCGTAACATTATTGACCATAACAATCGGTATATTTACGAAGGATTTGCAGTGAGTTCTTACACACACAACGTTTTTACTTTTTGCGGCTGTGAATTCGAGAATCACAACGCAAAATATAGGGTCAAATCAAGGGCAGCCCACAAATGGACAAAAAACTGACAGGTGAGAGTAGACACTACTGACAGGTAGCTGTTCGTTAATGATGGTTGCGTCCAAAAACTCTTCTCTTCTAAAAAAACAAACGTATCGTTATATCCACAAAATTAACCCCAAAGATAACGAAAGTGACGTTTGTAGTCTCTGACCAAAATCTCCGAATTAAAACATGGCGGCAACTAGATACGAACATGTATAATAAAATAACTAAATGGACTAAGTCAGCCAAACAGGCCCATGCAATCAGTCCATACTCCATAGTCTCCACCCATTTGATCTCGAACATCTGACAATGGTGCTTAACCACACTATTATAGTAACTTGAGAGAACCGGCGATGCAGTCAGAGTCAATCAGACGCCGACAGCAACCGCGGGTCGCGTCTATAAATATGTAAGTTTTAAAGGCAAATATACCGGAAAATCTATGTGTGAAATATGCAGTGAGAGGTGCGTTCACTTATTGGGGTTCGAAGTGTATAAGCATATTGCTGCCAAAAAAGTGATTATATATATATATATATATATATGCTCCATAATGGAGGCTCTGCAGCTCAGAAACTGCCACTGGGTGGGAGTCCGTAGACAGATTTGGTATACTTGTTCAAAATTCACAAATTTTGCAATGTTCTTCCTACAGTATTTCATAAGTATCCTGCAAAGCCCTTAAAAGATGCGTTTACTACAAGTTTCGTTAAAAAATACCATTCACACGGTACGTTATTTCCAGTCAATGCTCAGCATTCCATTACCTACCAATGACTTTTCCACGTTATGAACACGCTGCTTAAGCATCCGTGTGATTCCTGTTGTTTCGCGATTTTGATGAACAAGTATAATACTAGGCCTCCCTGCATTGCATTGGACCCCCCAAGGGTGAGCCTCTGTGCGGTCCAAAAACTAAAATACTGCATACTGACATATAAAAACTGCTTCTATTTTATCAGTCAATCGAATTGATACATGATAGGTGACTTGGTGTTCCATGTATAAGTATACACGGTTTTCAGATATCTCTGCTGAAAAATGGCGTCAAGTAAGTTAACTCTGTACTTCCCACGCTACGCTGTCATCAGATCGAAAAGATCATGTCCCGCGTGATATTGGCCACAATTTACGCAGCCCACACTAATCTGGAAGCGATTGCCACCTGTAACGTATGACCACCGACGACGCCGCTTGTCCATCGGAGGACGACGTCGCATGTATCGACACCCGACTGTATGAGATATTTCTAAGTTTTAAGGGTAAATGTATCTATGATGATTGAATTATGCCGCATATGTGCGTAGCATTACTGGGGTTGGAGGCGTATAAATATACCAACGCCAAAAATATTAGATATGTCCTCCACCACGCCTAACCGTCAATTTTTAACCTCTACAAAAAAATTTCCGAAAATGATTAACGGCGCTCTCACAGTCAAGCAGAGTTTCTGAGGGGAATCGGGGGGGTGATAGGGAAACGCTAGTAAGACGGCGTTGTGACAAGGCAAGCGCTCTACGTTAGAAAAGGATAGTAATACGCAGAGGTGTGCTGTTCGCGTGCCTGGTTGAATTTGCATATTGCACAGAGTCGGATTTGATTTGGATATACGATCTAGCGTACGACTGTTTCCCTATTTTGGCGCATAGTACACTCAGCCCTTATTACTTTTATTACCGTTATTGTATTGTTGTATTATCGTGTTGTTATTGTTGTGTTGTTATTGTTGTGCTGTTATTGTTGAGTGTCTTTCTTATCAAGGTATCAAAAATGAACAATAAGAGAAATAAACGTGGCGTCTCGAAGAAGCCGCATTTAAATACGCACAGGAAAAAAAAACGTTTTCCAGATAGAAAAGTAGGTACCAAAACAATTATGAATTTTAGCATTCATTTTGCCAATAAATTAGACTATACGTAGTTACTATTATAACTATATTTTATATGTTATTTTAGCTTAAAAATGACAGCAAGGTTTCGCATATGCATTCTCTAACAGAGACAGATGGCATGGATCTTCAAATTCAGGTGTGTATACCCTTTTTTTTTAGATTTGCACCAGAGGCTGATATCATTTCTGGCAATTCTGATTAAAAATGCAGTAAGTTTACTTCATGACGTCGATAATAGTATTGTAGAGCAGTTTAACTCAATCATAGCTAAATTCATTGGGGGTAAACGGATTAATTATTGCAAGAAGAGATCCTACCAAGGAAGATGTGCTGCAGCCGTAGTGAGCCACAATACACAGCGACCTGTTTGTGTGATCCAAAAGCGGCTACTCCCTAGTTTCAGTCCAACCTCTTTGATTGCTAAAGTTGAAGAAAGGAGAGCGCACAAAAATCTGAAAAGGAAGCTGAAACCAAGGAAAATTAAAATCAGAGATAGTGATACTAAAGAGAACGCATCCTATGGGGAATTCTGTGAGAAGCCTGACATGAGCAACGAAGATATAGAGGCTGCCAAGGTAGAATTCTTGAAAAAACTTGCAAAAACCGACTCCAAAATTTCCCAGATCGAGCAAGCCACAAAATCTCAGGATTGCAATTTGTGGCGTCTTCGTCGAAGAATGAGGTTGACTGCGTCTCGGTTTGGTGAGGTTTGTAGAAGAAGAGATACAACAAGTTGCAGAGCTCTAGTAAACGCCATAATAAACCCAACCGAATTCTTTAGCAATGCATGTGACTATGGAAAAAAGCATGAAAGCGTGGCAAAATCAGAAATAGAGAAATCATATTCGCAATCAGAAGACGTACAATCTTGCGGGTTGTTTATTGATAGGACCCATCCATTTCTGGCAGCATCGCCAGATGGTTTGATAGGCGTAAAAGGTCTGCTAGAAATTAAATGTCCATGGTCGGCTAGAGAAATGACCCCTGAAGAGGGCATTCTGAACAAAAAAATTACTTTTTGGATAAACGATGAAATAAATAAAAAACATAAGTGGTATTACCAAATTCAAGGGCAGCTACACGTTGCACAAAGAGAGTACTGTGTGCTTGGTGTTTGGACCCCGTATGGTTTGAAAATAGACGTCATTCGAAAGGATGACGTTTTCGGGAAAAATGAAATGGAAGAGAAATTGAAATTCTTCTACATGAACTGCTTGCTCCCAGAACTGGTCGATCCCAGAAAAAGCAGAAATATGCCAATCCGCGATCCCGATGTGATCTTGAAGGCACAAGAGAACCGTTTGAACAAGAAAAAGAGTTCTTGAGAATTGGCTATTTTTGCTGTACTCGGGTACCAAAATGGAAGAGATTAGCATATTACATTGTACTCCGTTACTAACCCCTTCGTGTCGGCAAATGCGGTGTGCAGATCTCGCTTTAGCAGCGATGTGCGAGATGTTATGCTAATCTCTTCCATTTTGGTACTAGTACCAGATGTTCACTATTTATTGTATATTATGTATATATTGTTTATTTAAATAAAAGTCAATCGTCAGGCTCAATAGCACGTAGCATCGGCTAGCTTTATCTAGTCTGTTAGATGGCGAATATTGAAATGTCACATTGACACGTTAAGCGCCACAGTAGAATCTGAAAATCCAGTCCACTGAGCCAAACTGTTATTATTGTCAAATTAGCTTGTTTTAAGTTTCGGTTTAATATTTTGACTTGACTTTTTTCTCAAATCCTATGATTTTTCCCCTTTTTTGATTTTTTTTTTCTGAGGTACTAATTGTATGTCGCGTGGCCCACAGACAAGTCGGGTCGCGTGGCACATAAGTCGCGTCGCGTTTTTTGCAAGTCAAGACTTGCATCATGTCGCGCGTTGAGCACTGTTTCGTGTCATTTATTATTGAAGCGTTGTTGGTATTGTACGTCATCTTGTCCAAATTGCTTTACTGTTTATAAATTATTGAATACCAAATTTGTGATGTCGCATTACGAAGCGGAGCAAAAAAGGCTTGAACAATTGTGTAATGAAATACTATCGGATGAAGAGAGTGGCAGTACTGAGTTATGTGGGGATGTATACTTATCTGATGCGTATTCTCCAAGTGGTAGTGAATCAGATAGTAGTTGTAGTAATTCCATATTTATCTGTATTACTGTTTATTTATACCGGTATTTTGTTTATTCCTGCATAAGACTTTGTCAATCTGTTTAGTTTATAAGAGTTCCTCCATATTTGTGTTCGTTAGAATATCGACATTTACCATAACTTACTGATTTGCTGTGAAATTACTTTGTTTATTTTTGAATGAGAATGTCTGATTATTTTATAAGATTTGCTTTTTGTTTTAGATTTGTAGAATATCCTCTTTTTGTAAAACTCTATAAACAACGTGTTTTTTAATGTTTTCATTTCCAATTCAGTATAATTTAGTCCCTCAGGCCACGGACTCTTGGTTCCCGTAAGAAAATCACATCAGCATGGCACACGTCTTACGTTACGCGGCCAAATATAACTGCCAGCAGTGAGACATATCATGTGTGTCACGAGGCCCAAAGCGCCAAATGAGCTGCGACACACGCATTATATCTCATGACGTGTTAAGTTTATTTTACGATACTCCATAAGGTTAAAGCTAAACAGCAAGTGACATTTTATTTGTGGTAAATGCGTTCACTATAATTATTATTTTTAACTAAAAAGATTACCGCCTCCAATGACCCTGGAACCACCTGGAAACTTTTGGTCACAAAGTTCTGTATTTTACCACACATGTCAAGTCTTTTCATTTGATATGTATATGGGGGGTTTTGTACAAAAATATGTAACTCGCAATTTCGAAACGGCGGCAATCTTGGAATCAAATTTTTAGTGAAGTACTGTATTCTACAAGGCGACGACTCTTATTTGAGATATTAGCAAGTATGTTATCCGCCATTTTGTAACGGCCGCCATCTTGATTTGAAACTGTTTTCGTATTACTGTTTTGTACAAGTGCTTCCATTTGATATCCATATTGGGGTGATTGAACAAAAATGATTTTTTGTGGTATCACCTCTGAAGCATGGCCTATTGTATAAAAAGAAATGATCAAAATCGATTAAAATTTTCCCCTCTTTCATTGAAGTCTATTAAAAATATCACTTAATGGTCCGATGTTTATCTCGAACGACCGACGTTAAAACTGCTACTGTTTAACTTGGGACAACAAATTATCTGAATACGTCCTTTCTTAGTCCGTACACACCGCCGCGTTGCTTCGACTGGCAGCACGAGATAGTGGATAAAATTCGTGTAAAAGCCTATTTGCAGAGGTTTTCGCGCTTCAAAATTGACGCTTCATTTTTGAATATTTTTCAATGAAATTTTCACAGTGCACTAAAAACAAGACTCCACAGGGTGCTATAGAGCCACTTTTTCGTTTTTTCCTCTGGGTTATTTTTAAAAAAATCGAGAAGTCGAACAACAATTATCTGCACTTCCACCCACCATAACTCCTGAAAAAAAATTTTTTTTAGAAAAGTGGCTCTATAGCACCCTGGACAATTGTCTTCTTAACATACTGTATAAATTTTATTCAAATATATAGAAAAATGGAGCGTCAATTCCGAAGCAGCTAAACCCTTGTAAATGGCCTGAAACTCACTGCGTCGGAGCCGCCTTAAGACCATCTAAACTTTTCGAAAATTTTCGCGATTGCAACATTTCCCCGCCAGTAGGCGTGGAAAGTAAAATTGATGAGCACTGGTGGTTGTGTGTTTGAAGTGTTTAAATAATATTCTGGAGAAATTCAGCTAACTTGGCGCTACTAAAACCGCCGTGCTTAGTTTAACATCATGTTGAGCCTCTCTTCCGTTATAACACAATCATGAGTAAAGATTGAAGCGCCTACTGGTCACAAGATTCGCCCTACAAACAAACTGTGATGAAAGCCCAAATTCTTATTAGATACTTTCAAACCGTTTACCGTACCCTAAATAAAAAAAAAAACAGAAAATAGGCACTTTTCGTATCGTATTCTGTTTATAACTGCTTATTGGGGCGGAATAGGAAGCGAAAAAGAACAAATCCGGTCAATCCTTGCTTTTCGAAGTTTCACAAAATGTTTTGTAACGGTTGAAAATTGGGAATTGTAGGGGTAGGAGTTGTAAATGTTAATGTCTTTCTAGTATCAGTCAAAAATTTTCTATCATCCCGGTAAGAACGGGAAATTTAAATGATAAAATTCCGATGTACCTACATGTATAATATCTTTCAATGACGTTGCGTGCGGGGCGCGATGCTGCGACGGTGCATCATCGTGGATCCCACTGCCGACTGTAGCAAGCGCAATAAATAGGTAAGTAACTCAATCTCGATGTCGACGTAGACGGAATATTTGGTATTTGTAAATGATGACTCAATTGTTTTTATATCTACACATGTATTTTTCTGATTTTTATAATCCTTAAATATGCCCGCCCGCCTAAACTTTAATTCGTGCTACTCTGAATATGATGGTTCTCTAAATATTGGTTTAGTAGCGGCAGAACTACAGACGAAAAATAAAAATTGCTGGAACATAGTGTTACATGTTTCAGAGCTTCCTGCTCAATTTCAGACATCGTTTGGAAGGATTGAGTATTGTAGATTGCAAGCTGTATGCGGTAAATGGTAGTAAATTGTTGAATTTTTGGTGTCAGTGAAAGACCGGTAATACGATGCACCTGTTAGACATAATGAGTCCAACGTGGTTTCACTACATCTTTCATGGAAACAGAAATATAAGAGATTTGTTTTATATAATTTGATATGTAGAGGTCGAAAATTCATCATACCTAAGTGAACCCACCTAAACTGAATCCAAATTCAAGATGAGATATAAATAATAACAGTTAGCGCGTGATCTCTCGGTAACAGGACAACGCCTCTTATTGGTCAATTCGCCATTAAATTTCAAGCGGTCGCCTGGCGGAATAATGCGCGGGGCAGGGGCAGGGCAGGCAGAGTTGCATTCAGGCCACCGACCGTCGCGTGTATCACTGCGTGCTCGTGTTTTCGTATTCACCTTGCTTGGTTGTTGCTGCTGTTGTTGTTAAGTGCATTTGAGTAGTTTCTTAAGTTTCTGTTTGTTATTGTTATTCCTCGTGATTATTTGTTTTGAACCAATCCTGAACATGTCCAGTACAGATACTGCTGACGAGGCTGTAGGCCCTTAGCCCCCCTAGAAAGCGATAAAAAAACGACATCTTAGCGTAGACATGAAAGACGACATATTGTATACATTCAAGATAGAGCGCAAGGAAGACGAAACATCAACTAACCCGAAAATAGCTCTTAAAGTGGCAGATAAAATTGGGGTATGCCAAGCGACAGTGTACAATGTTTTGAACGAACATAAGAAAAAGCATGCCTTTTCCAAGCCAATGACGGGTAAAAATCGCAAAAGTATCATAAGATCGTTCGATGACGCTGACAAGCATGCGATTCGGAGGATAGTGCACGAGTTCTTCTTCAGAAACGAAATACCGACAGTTGATAAAGTACTACGGGAGGTTAACGAAGATGCTATGTTATCAAATTTCAAACGTTCGACTATTCATAAACTTTTGAAGCATCTTAATTTCGAATGGAAGAAACGAGGTCGTAACAGCTTACTTAGGGATAGAGAAGAAATTGTTCTGTGGAGGAGAGAGTACCTGACCACAATTAAATCATTCAGGGATCAGCACAGGAAGATCTATTAACTGGACGAAACCTGGATTAACGCTGGGCACACTACTCCGGAGGTATGGGTTGAAAAAACTGTGACTTCATCCAGAAGGGCATTTCTAGATGGACTATCGACCGGATTGAAAAATCCAGCAGGTAAATAGATCGAAGTAGTTCACGGTATCAATTTTTGCGCACAATATCTCTCTATCTTCGTACCTACAAGACGTGCATGTGTACTTAGCGGATTTTATCTTTCTAGGCAAAGGAAAACGGCTCATTATTTGCCACATTGGGGGTGTAGATGGCTTCGTGGATGACGGCTTATGGTCTTTTGAGTCAAAAAAAAACACTGACTACCATGAAGAAATGAATGGAGAAGCATTCGAGAAGTGGTTTTCAGGCATTTTACCACCTCTCGAAGACAATTCTGTGGTTGGTTGTTTTGGATAATGCTCCCTATCATTCTCGCATAATAGAAAAAATCCCAACTTGAGCTTCTTGGAAATCAGACATTCAGAGCTGGCTCCGTTCCAAAAATATAACTTTCGACCCTTCCTTACTGAAATTACAACTATTAGATATTGTGCAACAACACAGACCAAGACATGATAAATATGTCATAGATGAAATGGCCAAAGCACACCACAAAACAGTACTCCGTTTGCCGCCTTACCACTGTGAGCTCAACCCCATTGAGGGTCACACCAGAAAGATGGCAAAAATGTGTGCAGCATGTTCAGGAGAAAGTGGAGGTAGCAATGTGGGAGCTGGACAACATAATTGAGAAAGATTTTGAATCCATCATCATAAACATTAAGGACGATAGCTCTTCAAGTGAGTCTGAGTAAGTTTCGCGTTTTTGTTTTGTCACAGAATACATATTATGGGAATCTTAGTTATAGTGAAATATTAACTTACAGATAAACTACAGACAATGTCAGTCCGAAGTGCACCTTCAAAATCTATTTTCAATTGATTGAACAACCTTATATTTATTCCATGTACAAAAGTGTCATCTCTACCCCTCGTTAACTACGGATTCATTGTGTATAGTGAGCAGCTGGTTACCTCTGGTATGTATTTCTCCATGTTGTCTAGCTTGAAAAATCTGTAGAAAAACTTAGCACCCCTTCAAGAATAAAAATTTGATTTTGCAACACCCTTAACTATAACTACTTCACTATATTAGATAATTTCGTTAAATACTGTCATCTTTGTTTTACAACACGTTGGTGGTAGTCCATCATTCGGAGGTAGCCCTGAATGCGGCCCTGTACGCCGTCCTTGCTTTTGGCAATCACGCATCCATTCTATCTTGGATGTAAATACACTATAGTCACGATTCGATTCCGCCTTTTGAAATAACTTGACTAAGCCCTTTTTTTGAAACCTCCAACGAAGGCGTATCTATATATATACTTGACGCCACTTTTTCAAAAGTATCCGTATTCACCAATACCACTTGATCTCAACTTATACTTACATATTATTCAAAAATTACATATTATCTTACTACATGACAATAATTGACGGGAATGCTTCTGCTTGGATCAATACGCCTAGCAAGAGGAGTAGGGGGAGGGTGCTGAGGGAAGAAAGCAATAACAACCTGAAATTGTCCAGGTAGACGAGGCAATTTGACACGCCATCAGATTATTGAGGGGAACAATAACGTATTAGTTCAGGAGTACTATAGCAACGCTTAGTGCCTAGGGATATCAAAGTGCTCGGTCAACAATGGCTTACAATCCCAACCTGGGTATGTAATGTACTATAATTATTAAATTACTACTGCTTTCCAGGCTACCTGGAAGAATTTGCATAGTTGACAAAGCCATTTTGGGCTTATCGCTCAGTAGATGATGTGTCGTTCGAATTATCTTCGTTAGAAGTCAGAACAATCTATTTTGTCCACTAAAAAAGAAATATGCTTGTGTGAGTTTACTACGATACAAAATGAAACTATTCTTTCTGGACAACAAATATTTACTTAGGTTAATGATGCATATTTTAGCAATTTCACAGCCATTTAAAGTACATCAAATCCCAACACGCCACTCTGAATGTCGACGTTCTTTTTCCGAATGTTCACTTTGGTACCTCGTACCTTTTCATGCGCCCCTCAATATTGAAAAAACTGTATATAAATTGTGTCAACAGAAAAACTTTTGCCGAATGTAGAAATATATGTATAGCAATAATTTCTAAATCTTTTTCAAAACGTTAAACTTAGAGGTATCAAATCACTTGTATTAAAATGAACTTTGTCGCCCCATCCCCATACGGCATAGCTGCGAAACAAATAAGCTGGGATTTTTTTCTGAAGTTTAATTTATCAAATACCTACTGAGTACTGTTATCGTAAAATGAGTCGGAAACGAGATATTGTCAACAAACATCTATAGAGATATCACATTTTCAAACGTCTCCAAACGTTCCAGGCAACCTCTCTTTTGAGGCCCAAATGTTTGGACTGCTTAACCTTATGCGTATCGACATACAAGGTGTTTAAAAATGGGCAAATAAATATGAAAACCCCACAGAAGGCAGTGCCTGTGTGTGGCTTATACAATGTTTTATCGACTCACAACAATAATATGTGTATAGGAACTGGTCCAAATATGGAACCCCATTTATATTTCAATAAATAATTTTGTTTGTGACCCACCAATTTGTGTCTTTTTTCGATAGTAATTTTTACTGCTCTCAATATAGCATAAAACTAAGTTATTATTTTTGAAAAGGTATTATAGATAGCATTAATTGTTAATAATATGAAGAGTGCAGTTTCAGCTATATCAATTAGGCTGTATACAATATGGGCCTTCTATGAAACTACTTGTTACATATCAAAAAATATTATATTTATTTAGGTTTGACATTGTTCATATAGTACAAGATATTTAAGAATGAAACATACTCATTACATGAACAAATTATTAACTTAATTATATTAAAATACATCAATAATAAATATATTCATTTGCAAAAGTCGCAAACGTAAGCATCTTTTTGTACAGCATAGCAAGCCTGATGCGCCTATAATTGGCATAACAAGCATTGAATCCACAGCTCCCCTCTAACATCATTTGAAAATTCACCCTGACAGAAGATGTACTCTGCATTTTTGTCTTCGATAATTTGACCTACTTCTTCTAAATCGTTATCTTCATCAGCTGGTACAAAGTCTTCATCTGTTTCTGAGTCACTCTCAGAAGTATCAGATCTCTTTTTTTTCTTGTTTCCTTATCTTTTTATTTGGTTGCGTATGAGTGGAAGAAGCATGTCTTTTTCCTTTTTCTATAGCCTTTGCCTGTTTTTCACATAATTTCTCCAGCTTTTTCAAACCTTCTGTCTCGTGTGGTTGTTTTTTCTTAATGACTGGCAGTGGAACTATATCAAATGGAGAAATAAAGTTGTCTCTTGAGCATCCTGTTAGCTAATCAGGAACATTCAAACTTCTAGTTGGGGTGTGAAGCTGATAAGTTAACGTCACTGTACTGAACGTCTACTTCACAAAAACTTAAACTGTAGTTCTTTACTGTGTTTTCCTTTTCTTCAATGAGCTCATATATATCCCTGTTAAAAGACCCGATACCAGTGACTTCAAAACCAATAATTGCAATTTCAGCTGTTTGGCTTTTAACATATGCTTTGCCAAGCAGCTTTGCCAAATCAAAGTGGGTTAATCGTCGTTAATCAGCTCTTAACCAAAGACGGACTTCTTCACTACATATATGTTTTGAAAAAAAATATATTTCTTTTTCAGTCCATCACTCCATAATACATCCTCTCCGTTTCCAAGATATATTTTATTAACTCAGCTCAATATTACCTCCTAAAATTGGTTTTCTTCCTAATTTTCTATTAACTACTTGAGAGGGTTCAATACCATTCTTTCATTGGTGCGATACACGTTGTAGAGTATTCCTTGGAACATTGAATTGTTTAGCGGCTTTTTTCAGCCACTTCATTTTTTCTAAAACAGCTTGTAATACTAATATCACATCTTCCTATTTCTCAGATTCCTCTTGTGATATTTTCTTTCATTAAAAAAAGCATTATTGAAATGTGGTCCCAATATGGCCCTCTGACCATATGTCGAACATCATAGGGGCCCAAATTTCGCGAATCGCATCTGGGATGCTTATGTACTAACAGTGATTCCCAAACGTTACAATATCAATGGATTTCTTCAGGATTCTTATACTTGCTCTAAATGACATTATACACCGTCATCAGAAAATATGTATAACACCTACAAAATAATCAACATTATACTTACGATTAAAATTTTCGGACAGATATAAACTTAACCTAATATATCTTCCTGCTCGGCAAACACTTGTTAACTGATCGTGTGTTCTAGAATGCCTTGTAATGCAAATAGAAGCTAGTCAGACATCTAGTTAATAGCTGGAGCCACTTGTTTCTGCAAACAAATGTGGGCCCATATTTTGTGCATGTCCCACATTTGGACCAGTTCCTCTATAATAATCTGCTCTAAAAACTCCGGGCATAATTTTGAATGTTGAGGTGTTAGCTTTCTACATAAAGAACAGTACAAACCCAATGTTTCAATTTGTTTCTCAATTTAACTGTCCTTATTCTCGGTAGGTACTACATGTATATACGTATTGTATAATTTAGATGCTAAGAATTTAAATGATCTTTTGAATAATGTTTTGTGTGATCTTTGGATATTTGATGAACCTATTCGAAATCGAGTTTCATGCTCGTGTTTATGGGAACTTCGCTCATTACAATGTTTATGGTGGTATAAGGTGGTGGCATGTAAGAAATAAAGTTGCCAACTATAAAGTATCCCCGCTCCTTTATATAAATTGTTTGACGAATATAATTTTTGTTGATAGGAAAATGTTTTTTAAAACAGTTTTTTTGTGCAACATTCAGATTAGAAATATATGTTTTGCTGGTGCCACTTCAGGCTGAGAAGCCGTACATTTTATCGGTTTCAACTAAGGCGTAGTACAATATTCGAAGATAACTTTCTGTAAGAATGTTTGCGAGTTTTTGAGTTTATAGGCAACATTTCTTTGATAACATGTGCAAGATTATCTCACCTTACATGTGAATCTATAAATATTCCCAGATACTTCAAACAGTTGACTATGTCGATTTTTGTTTTCTAGTCATATAATTAATGGAAATTTGTAGGTAAAAATTTTGAATAAGATGTAAATGCAATTTACTATCAAACCACTTAATGATCTTTATAAAATCTTTTACAACTATTTTCTTCGGTGTATTCTAGTCTTCAGCTTTATGTAATATGAGGGTGTCGTTGGCGAATAATCTTACCAGGACTATTAATTTTGATACTATAGTGTATTTACACCCAAGATAGAATGGATGCGTGATTGCCAAAAGCAAGGACGGCGTACAGGGCCGCATTCAGGGCTACCTCCGAATGATGGACTAGCACCAACGTGTTGTAGAACAAAGATGACAGTATTTAACAGAAACAGAAACTTAAGAAATTACTCAAATACACTTAACAACAACAACAGCAACAACCAAGCAAGGTGAATATGAAAACACGAGCACGCAGTGACACACGCGACGGACGGTGGCCTGAGTGCAACTCTGCCTGCCCTGCCTATGCCATGCGCATTATTCCGCCAGGCGACCGCTTGAAATTTAATGGCGAATTGACCAATAAGAAGCGTTTTCCCCACCTGTTAACGAGAGATCACGCGCTAACTGTTATTATTTACATCTCATCTTGAATTTGGATTCAGTTTATACAAGTATATGAAGCATCAAAGATATCTAATTTCACTGGATCATGATCGAGCAGCATCGAGGGAGCAAATCCCGGATGATTGAATATAACCTATATACAGTTCAGCATCAGGGTTGGTACAATATTGTCTGTCCTGGAGCGGTGCTGGGTACCGGGAGAATATATTTACCGGAATAATGGCATTACTTGGGAGATCAGCTTTGAAGGGAGGATGAGCGAGCAACACACGGATAATATCATTAGTCGGGATTTCATGTTGATCGTTCGCGTGCTGCCGTTGAGAATTTTATTAATCTGGGATTAGGGTCTTCGCATGAAGCCAGTCAGGTAAGGAGGGGACAGACGTTTGCCCGCTCCTCTGCAAATGAAACAATATTTTTAAAATCACAACAAAGTACGAAAGCACCCAAAATGTTATTATAGACAAAGTTTAATTTAAACATTGACCAGACGTTTCTTCTTCAACAGAAGTCTTAGCTGTTTTCCATTGGATCATTGCATTGTCTTATTCCGTCTTTTGACTTCCCATGCTCGAGTGATGGAACTATTATGATTGCAACACAGATAATACGTTTTTGGATATTTAAGGATGTCTGCCCCCACGAAAACCTGTGTTACTTTTTACCGCCTCTTTGCCTCTCTTACAAAACTCGAACGTAAAGATTTTCTAAGAGTCAAATCTAGATCAAATCTTGTCGAGATAGTAGAATAGGAACTAGCACCTAACAAGCGCGAAGTTGTTGTACTGTGAGACTAAACTAGTACTTGAGATTATTAAAATGTTGAAATTTCCGAAAAAATATCAACAGAACTGTTGTACATGTTTATAGAGCTAAAATAACGTAAATGTTTTTGATTTTTTCTGCAGAAAAACTTACTTTGCTTTTTTGAGAAAAGCACGTCTAAAGTATTATATTTATCTATCTGCTGTTACGTCTTGCATGCAATTTTACCAATGACTACGTATGATCATCATCAACTGCCTGCTGCCCAGAATAACCAAAATTCACCAGAGACTAGACTAGAAAAAATGGCGTCATGCAGGTTGACTCTGCACTTCCTACGCAGCGCCTTCAGTTCATAAAAAGAAAAAAAAAATAGTTACGAATATATTCAATAGAGATATCAAACGGATCCAGGCAGTTAAACAGGCACATACAATGAGTCCATAGAAAATTATTTCCCTGTCCTAATGGAAGTTACCGTCCATCTGGCAACATTGCCCCTTCCCATATTGTCAGACGCGTCAGTGCCCCGCCAAACAAAGCACCGCCGCAGTACTAGTAGAACAATCAAGCAGAGTGTTACGCTGAACGCCGATCCCAGGTAGCAGGAGGAGATGCGAATGTGTGAAATATGGCTAATATGTCCATAGAATTACCGAGACTGGGAGCAAATAAGTATACAAACATCAAAAAATTGAAGTACGAGGTGGTCCCAGAAGTACCCGGCCTGACCTACAGATGGCGATAACTGTTTTAAAAATATCATTGTATTAGAAAGTATGCAACCTATAAAGCATATGTGTCAAGTTTGAAGACCACACGTTGTTTAGTATTTGTTTGGCAGCCATCAATACTGAACGTTTTCAGTGAATTTGTGAAAATGGAGAAAATTGGACATCGTTATGTAGTAGAATACTTTTATTTCAAAAGCCTCAGCCCAACCAATATAAAAGCTGAACTGGATTCTACTCTGGGTGAGTCTGCTCCTTCATTTACAACACCAAAATATTGGGTAGCAGAGCTTAAACGAGGCCGTATGAGCTGCCAAGACGAGCATCGCAGTGGTTGACCAAATGAGGTGACGACTCCAGAAATGGTGAAGAAAATTCACAAAGCGGTACTGAATGATCGTCGGCTGAAAGTGCGCGAGCTGGCAGACATAGTAGGCATTTCAAAAACTGCGGTTCATCGCATATTATCTGAAAATTTGGACTTGAGAAAGCTGTGTGCAAGATGTCGTGAAGATGTTTCAATTGAGTGTTAAGCGAAGTTTAACAGCAACAAAGCAGCATTTTTGCGTCGTTTCATAACCATGGATGAAACATGGGCCCATCACTTCACACCCGAGACAAAAGAACAATCAAAACAATGGACTCAAAAGGCATAGACCGTTTCATCTGCAGGCAAGCTTATGGCGTCGGTTTTTTGGGATGCGCGTGAGATAATTTTCATTGACTATCTTGAAAAAGGTAAAACTATCAACGCCGAGTATTATGCGAACTTATTGCAACGGTTGAGCGATGAAATCAAGCAAAAACGGCCGCATTTAGTTAAGAAGAAAGTGTCGTTTCATCAAGACAATGCACCAACTCACAAATCCGTTATTGCAATGGCCAAAATTAACTAATTAAAGTTTGAATTGATACCTCATGCACCCTATTCACCAGATTTAGCCCCCTCGGATTATTTTCTGTTTCCAAACTTGAAAAAATGGCTCAGTGATCAAAGATTTTCCAACGATAAAGAAGTGATGTCGGCAGTTAATGGCTATTTTGAGGAGCAAGTCAGTTCTTATTATAAAAAGGGTATTGAACTTATTGAACATCGCTGGGAAAAGTGTATACAGCTCAAAGGAGATTATGTTGAAAAATAAATACTTTTTTTTTAACAAAACTTTCGTGTTTTCTTCGTTGGGTCGGGTACTTCTGGGACCACCCACGTATACCCTCCCCCACACACAACAACCTCCAGCTCTCGAATTTCAACCCCTACAAAAATTTTGTTTGAAATGGTCAGGACCCTCTGAAACGAAGAAATTCAATGTTTTGTTGATTTTTTGATAGCATATTATAAGGTCAAATCTGACGGTAGTGACCTCATCTATAAGGTCCTGAAATATTCTCCACGGTTCTACTAAAACTCCGTATATCTAAGGAAAGTTACTCTTCGATAGGGTACAGCTGTCAAAATTGACGATTTCTTGATTTAGTAGTAAAAAATAAATAACGGTCAACTCCTGTAGGAGGTAGTGATTTACCGTATATAAAATGTTAACGCGTTGATCCTGTTTACCCATTTTTGATATCTGAGTCGTAATAGGTAATATCAAGTAAAACTGCTCCGTTTTTCGATATCACTTGATTTACATTTGGAACATTCACCACAATACGGAACAAAAGTTAATTACAAACTTCTTTTCCACCCTGAAACTAAATTTATATTTTCAGAAAAAGTAGGATATAGGACACAAACTATGGTGGCACCAGTCAGCTTTTTACGCAAATCCAATTGCTGAACATTACAGCTATATGTAGAGATCGGCTCATTTTGAAGACCAACTTTTGAAATTTCATGGAAATCCTGATGTTTTCTTCGCTATGCATATAGTATATACGTATATATCTTTTATTCAAATATAATTACAATTGTATACTGTCACCCTCAAAATAACTTCCTTCTGTAGCCACACAGCGCTGGAGAGGGTTCTTCCACTCCTCATAGCAATGCTGGAACTCCGATACCGGAATAGACTTCAGCTGGTCGGTTACAGCCGTTTGAATGTTTTTGACTGTCCCCAAAATGAGTTCCCCTGAGGTGATTTTTCAATTTCGCCTCCAAGCCCGGCGCCTCCAGTGTTGCTAGATCCAATGCTATGTTACCAGACTCATCACTTAATTTACAGACCCCGTATTATATCAAAATCGAAAACTCTCGCGGAAACAAAACCAATAGCGGTGGGAAGCAAAATTAAAAGGCGCCAAGCTTAATATAAACAATTTAAGTGAAATATAAACACTTGTCAAATATCTGAATTGTTGCATCAAAAGGTAGGTAATGTAAGCATCCTATTTCGGTCTATTCAAACTGAACGGTTTTTGTCATCATATGTATCAATTTTCTTTTCAACTGTGTGAACTATGCCAAATATGAATATAATTATATTTTATAAATCTAGCATGGGAATTTAGAAATGAAAAACGAAATAAATTTCTCGTCCGACTGCGTCGTGTGGGAGCTGGGACCCTCAGCGTGGCCATCAGCGGGACGTCCACAGGAATGCGGGGAGGGTCTTGCAACTTGCTTAATCGATGGAAAATGAGCGGGACTTTTGCCCGCCGGGATCATACCGATGCTAGATGACATTACTAGGTGACTAGCCACTGGAAATAACAGGACGTGTGAAAAGTCACCAGTGGGTTAGTATTAGGCGGGCTCCCATGCTCGATATATCCATCATGTATTGAAGGAAGCAAACTATTATATAACTAGTAAATACATATTTCCGTATTTTTTGACGTTAGTATATTAATACCCTTCCAACCCCGATAATTATCCGCACCTATTATACCAATTTCACACATCATAAATTTCCCTGTGCATTTGCTCTTGAAACAGAAAGATATTTTCAGCCGCCGGTTCCCGTTACCTATTGGTTGTACTTGTCCGACCAAGACAGCCAACCAGGGTCCGCTGTTTCATGCTTTTTGGCTACTCGTCAGCGTGGTCTAGGCTTTGTCTCTCTGGGACAACGAACGAAAGCATCGCAACTATCTATCCCGAGATTTCAGTTCACGTTTAATAGCCCTGTCACCATGTGACAGCTAGATGGTTGACCATTCTGGCGGTATAGTAGATGTGGTCTACTTGCCGTAGAATGAACTAAATCTGATGCTTTTGGTCGAACGTTTATCCACTATAAGCAGAAATATTGTTGCATGGACCTTTACCCTCCAATTTCATAGCATCGCTGGTTTTCAAGATTTTCGATCAAATGCGTTTTATCAAAATGGCGACAAATGCTCTCTATCATGACGCCAAATTGAACTATTATTACGAACTATAACACTAAAAAAAATCACTGTTGCCCAAGTTTTAGGATTTCCTCATACAAAATCCTCAAGATTTATTGTCCTGTTTGTAGGCACCACAGAGCAAATTCGACGTGTGTTAATAACTTATAGCCTAATCTGAAAATTTAGATCAATATATGCTACAGAATGTGTATCATGTAACAAATAATTGCCCTTACAATAATTTGTACGATTGATAGATAGATTTAGCAATGTTTCTTTAGCATGTATAGTTAGAACCTTTCTGGCTTTTGACATATTTGCCCTGTCAAACTGTCATGCAATCATGATTTCTACCAGAGGCAATCACACATCAAGTTGTACATCTCTCCTCGCTTTAAAATGAAACAGGGTTTTTAGATGTTAAATGTTTAGGCAGATTCATATTAAAATATGAATTAGTTTTAATCTTCTGAGATGTAATCATTAGCGCTCAACAGGAGGGCAGGGTAGAAAAGGAATCCTGTTACGCTCTAAAATTTGCTTATTAAGCATGGTCTTGTATAGTTTATTCACTGATTCCATGCAGTTACGTCACAACGTCAAATAATGACAGAGACGCACATAGTTGCCACATTAATTAAAACTAGGACGTTTGAAAAAATCTACTTTATGTTTTCGATGCCTTACCGCAACCAACATTACGGAGCATATGTTTTGAGATTGTATAAATTCTATTTACTAACTAATTCCTCTCTGACGGACTGTAAAGGCAATAATGGATAAGCGCCATGTTCTCGTTCGGTCTCAAAATATTTCGTCAAACAAGTTACGAATTCTTTTGCTTGCCGACCCAAAGGTTTCGGGATTTTAGCAAAATGCTTAAAAGGACATCTCAAAGTTTTGAATAAAACTGATTTTATAAAATAACAATGCAAATATTGAGGTAAGAAGAACGAAAATAAACCACAAATAAACAACAGCCGTTGGCAAAATTACCTGACAAGCTTTGCGACAATGTCACAACACAGAAAACTGTTACCAACATAAATGTACCTGGAAATTAAAACTATACGTACCAATTTAGGATCTATTTTGCATTAAGGTTGGCATTCAATTTTACTAAATATGACGCAACTGCTTTGTTTCAGTGAATAAACTATATACAATATTCCAATTTGAGCAATTTAAGCAATGTTGCCAACTTTGGGTGCAGATACACATTCACAATATACAAAAAGTTTCCCCTTAGCGATGTCTCGCCTTGGGAAAACTGTTGAGAGCGCCTCTGAATTTAGTACGTCTATGAGATGTTTCAAAGTGTTGTACGGAGAGTTCAAATTCAGATTCAATACCCACTTAAGTGAAAAAAGTCATAACCATGATTTCAGAATATCCCGCTTTCATGATAGGTATGCAGTGACGAAACCTTTTCTGTTATAATAAATTTACATTTAAAGAGAACCCTATTTAACACACGAAAAATGTTTTCCAAGGTCACAGGAACATGTACAAAATTATCTTCTAGAACACCCAAATTAGTGGGATTTATTCTAGCCACACATTATTTGTTGCAAAAAAAATAGTTGTACTCTTAAGACTGTTTTCTGAGAAAATAGTACAAAAGCAATAATTGAGTTGAAATCCAGAGGGTTATTAAACTTATTGATAAAATAATTCTAATAATATTTCAGAGACACACTAGACAGAAAAGTCGAAAGAGTACCTACCTTTCAAGCAGAATGAATTATAGTATAGAATATAGTACCCTGTATGTATAAATTCCTTGATACCTAAATATACACTTAACCAATGTCCTACATGTTTCATGGTAATTTCCTGATTGTCATGATTGTCATGATGCAAACCTCTATATATTCGTAGAATACGAATTAAAATCAAATGTTGTAACAAATGCTGGTTTTTCTTCATGATAAGGTAATCAAAGCAGATTTGGCCTTGTCCCCTCTTCACAATTTTCTCCCAATTGACTTATTTATATACCACAGTGAATAAAATAGTGACGACTTGGATGGCTAATCCTATAAAGATGCTATATATAGGCAATTCTGCTATAAGTGGACACGCATAAAGAAATTGGCCTCGAAAAATAGTGGCACCCAAAGGTACGCGCGTCACGTGAAATGATTTTGTTCGTGAATCGCGTTCAGCTCTGTCTTGGTATGTATTATCAAATATTCGATTAGCCATATATCAATATACAATATTAAATTAACAATAGGATATTTGACTCATATATAATTTCATAAAGTGAACGAGTATTTCCTACAGCAATTGCCTTACGAAAACGAAATATATATGGATATATAGGTCCAATTTGAAAAACATATTTTTCATTTTTAATACGAAATGATGAAAGCACTGTCGAAAATGACATGTCATGCAAATTGTAAACAAAAAACGTCATCTGTATGTCACTCATGGACTAAATTTGTCTTTTTTATGTATTTCTAAAAAACTTCTAATCAACGTGAAAAAGCTATCGTTTCATCGTTTTATTAATACTTTTACTGAGCTAAGGAACATCAAGACTACTATGTAAGTACAGTGCATATTATATACTGATAGAAATAAAAAGCAAGAACAAGTAACACACATACAATCTTTCTTTTCAGAATTGAACCAATCTCATGCGTCATAACCCCTTGATCAAAGATAATGACTATATTTTTCATGTAAACTATAACCCTCTGAAAATGTCCTATGGTTATCATTGCAGAAATATATTGATGATATTGGTATATATCTGCATTTCATGGAGTCTTTCAAAACTTTTGACACTTGGCATAACGCAACATTTCCATTTTAAGCAGAATTGTTAGGCTGTCAAACATTTACAATTTACTCATGATTCTAGTTTAACACCTAGCATTACTATTTTGTTCCGCCATTGACTGTGCCAGATTCAAAAATAGAATGCTTGAGTTCTGTTATCATAACATTATCGGGTTAGCGAACGAGAAACCATACATGTTACATAATATCCGATGCACGCAGGTGTTATCATACAATGGATATGTCTGTTTCTGTAATCTTTTTTATTCTGCGAATGAAAATAAGGCGATTTTAATAACTACCTACTTGATACTATATTCCATATCGTAACTAATTTATGTAAGTACTAATATAGCTAAATAATTATAATGGATATTCAGTGTACCTACTATTCAGATATTGCCGCTTAAGTAGTTCACTTTTTCGTGCCAAGCTTAGATCTTACTGAGGGTACTGCTACACTAAGTAAACATATGTATATACCATCATCGTAAGCATCACAATAGAAGTGCGAGGTTTTTTTACTACAGTGTTTCAGCACTGACTAAGCGGGTCCCTGGTGAATCCTTGATTTGGAAGATGTTGCACTGTATGCAGAGCTTCTTCCCGTTCAAGTGATTGCACAGGCGCTAACGAAACCCCTCAGTGCCGATTGCTGGGTGGCCCCGATAAGAGCTAGCCTCGAATACTGCTGACATGTCTGGGGTTCTGCCGCATCAACTACATTGTCCATACTCGGTGCTGTTCAGAAGAGGGCTGTTCAATTGATCAGTGACACTTCTCAAACATAGAATCTCAGGATGGGCGATCGTCGATCTTGCTCTCTCCTACCGCTATGTTAAGGGGGTCCTCAGGGTTCTTTTCCATCGTGCGGCGGTACGTTGAGTCTGCCAAACGAATCCGCCAGGCTTTTCCCTCCCAGCCCAGCTCTGTAAGACTCCGTACATCGAGAACGGGCTAGTAGATACGTCTGCTCCTTCGTTCCTAGGGTGTCGAGATTGTGGAATAACCAGCCTGAGGAGCCTTTTGCTAAACTTAGGCAGTTTGAAAAACTGGATCAAGGCGTCTTTAAGCCTCTTGTATCAGACGCGATGCCACAGTATTTGAGAGTAGGTTTCTGCCTAAGCGACTGCTTCACTTCCTATAAAAAAGCAACATGTTGACCCTGCTTCATTGTTGACCTATACATATGTATGTATGTATAAGAGGTTTGTAATATCAGTGGTCACTTAGTAACATCACAACACAACTTGTTGACATGAGAACATCATCAAACATTTTGCTGATATAGAATAGTATCAACTCAACCCCTAAAATATATCCAACTGTTATCCAAGTTACAATACCACCTGTCCAAATTTCATCAGAATGTAATATATTATATATTGCTGCTGGAAAAATGGAATGAACGACATGAAATCTCAAACAGTAATACTTCATATTGATGAAATAATAAAAGATGAGAATGAATAAGAACATTCCTTGAAACTTTTTGTACTACGCCACTGCGTGCTGCTTATCTAACTTAGATGAAGCTCTTCAATCAAAAACATAGATATTACGAAAACCAAAGTGATAAAAATATGTTAATAACACAACAATAGTTTTGTAAATTTATGCGAATCTGCTAGTTACGAAATGAATAGCATATGGTCAAAATCCATTTAACAAAATACTGATGCAATAGATCTACAGCATTCGATGATTTTTTCTACTTTTCTGCATCATAATCAAAGTTTATTAACAAGGTCAGATATTGATTTATCGACGTCGGGTGAATGTAACTTCTAAAATTAATGTATCCAATTTCATGTGTGATTTAGATGAATAATTGTTTGGAAAATGCACTCTAGAAACACCATTATCTAATATACATAATGCGTGATTTGAATTGGGTAGGAAGCTTGGGGCCTGCAGCTGAAGCGCCGTTGGAGAAAATTGATCGATTTCAAAGAACAGGGGTGAGAGGTACACCTGATATTTTGATTTTTGGTGCATTTTGAGTTATCAGGCCGTGACCCATAGGGTAAAGATGAAACAGAGTCTGTCCGGCATTAAGGCAAGGATAATTTAAGCCCTCTTCTACCAGAACTGACGCCCAACCACAAACATTATTTAGATATTTGATTTTGTGTTGTTTCCCAAACATGGAAAAAACTAAACTGCGATTCTCTAAATCTTGGAAAAAAACTTCATATCGAATATACAGGAGAAACGAAAATTTTCGTGAAATATTTTTTATTGGTAAAAAATTCGTTCTAATCTCAAACGACGAGAAAACTGTTCAAAATAACTAGGTACTATCAGCGAGAGTGAGAGGAATGAGAGATTTACTGATCTAAGGAACAATTTCAATGCTTCCAGCAGACGAAGTACCGGCAGCGACTCAGTCCATTACTAACAAACGAGAAAACCCAAAGAATTAATTCCTTTTTAAAAATAATACATATATTATAAAGTTGCTACAATCTAAAGTGTTGTCCAACATTAAGCAATCAAGTTGAACAATAAAGAGCAGTTTCTACGCTGAAGTAACAGGAATAATGTTTTTGAATTATGTCTCAAAAAAATGGAAAGACAAAACCTTGAGGTTTCAGTAATAATATTAATACACTCCATAGTTGCATTGTATACTCGTATATTTAACATAAACCAAACGTCCACATTTTTCCTAAATTTCTGAAGACTAACATATATATGTATATATTTATAATCAATTATGGAATAGATAACTGCTTTTTAAACTCTTAATAATTTAGCAGCCTTGGTGGAGCGCTTAAAATAACAGTGGTAACGTGAGATAAAACTAGTAAGAACTGATTCGGACAGTATTGCACATTAGAGTTGATGGGCTTTTATCCATACAAACATCTAAGGTCTCACAATGAAATACTCTATTTTTATTCCAGCCCTTTTTCTGCTTTTTGCATCCAGAAAAGTTCATTCAGCAGCAATAATGAAGTCGATCACGACAGACTTTTTCCCTGAAGTTGATGGAAACGTTAGTTTGATCACTTGGGCGCATGCTGTTAACAATCAGGACTATTTGAGCAAAACTTTAGCAAATGGTGAGTACCATCACATACTATACCATAAAATATCCGTTGAAAAAGCTGTTGAAAAAGTTTTCCATCGCTATTGGAAACCATCAAAAGAGGGTATCACAGATGATGATGTTAATTTTTTCTATAGGAGTCTGAGCTTTATTGATACATTTGTATTATTGGGTTTATCTAAGTTTTCAACATTCCATCTATGTATGCGAAAATTCAACAAAGTCGCCAAAAATGTCAGGAAATCGATATTTGAAAAAAAGTGGGACCTCCTGAATCTTGAAATAAATAATTTCGAACCCATCTGTATATGAACTTTTTTCTAAGAATTACTATCCTACCACGTATCATGAGCGTCTACAGAGATGTTTTCCAAAGGGTGCAAATAAAAAGGTATGGTTGTGCTCCCGAAAAAATGTACCTTCTTATTTATTTATTTTGACAGTGCGAGTGACACATAGGCCCGTATCGTCAGTCGACCCTACAATTGTAGGGCGCGTTTATGGCCTCCTTGATTGTCATACTCCTTTCTCTCCTTCAAAAATTTCTAGATTACACTTGTCCCGTGTCAGCGTCAGCGCTCTCCTATTGTGAAGATTTGTTTTCCTTTTAAATTGTAGGAAATTTCAGGCTAATAAAACATGATATAACTCAAAACCAAGCACAATTTGATGCAAATTGATGTTTGTGACATAACCTCAAAATAGAGCGCTGACACGGAGAAGTAGAAAACTATGAGAATCAAGAGGCCATAAAGGCGCCCTACAATTGTAGGGACGACTGACGATACGGGCCTAAGTACCTATACTGAAATTTTATAAAATCAAAAAGGTGGATTTTATTAAAAAAATGTCAACCTGGAAATTCATATTTGATGGGTTACAACTTAATCGGCTTGACGAATTTTGACACAGACTCTTGATTTTATAAGATCAAAATGAAAACTCCAACTTTGAACATATTATTCCACAGGCTACAGCACTCGGGTTGGTTGTGTTTTTTTAAATCTACTTGTATGATGCCCTGAATATGAAACAAACTTGCCTTTGATGATTTCTCGAGAAAATCAGTCCCAAAACACACCACAAACATGTTTTTTATTACATAATTTTTCAAAAGTGATGGAAATCCTACCAAATGCTAGGTACCTAGCTGCCGGTGGCGTAGTGGGTGCTAGTAGATAATAATGCTGTTTCAGAAAACTACTGTGGATTTCATGTAAAGTGTTCAATTAAGTTTTTCTTTATCAGATATCGTGCAACAAAAACCCCACAGGAGAAACAACCTCACTATATCTGTAAGAGGAGCATTTTAGAGCCCATTTTTGCACGAACTTAGTTTTCAATAATACTACAACTTACTCAGGAAACTTTTAAAATATTGTGGTGAAATCCTTTCAGAAATCCTCAACTGGATTTTGTACGGTTTTCAAGTTGAGGTACATTTTAATCGCCCGTTTTCATCTCATATACCGAAAAGGAAAAGAGCAACAAAACAAATCACACACCCATGTTGACGCGGCACTTCTTCGAATTGAAAAGTCGATTCCCAAGTTGGTATATATAGTAGTTGATTCGAAGGTATCGTTTGACTCTCTGAATATAGTACTAAAAGTTATATAATTTCAGGAAAAATAATGATGATAGAGGCAGATATTACAGAAGGAGTGACAAAATCATCGGACAAATTGATTCCTATAATGGCTCATCCACCGAATAAAGAATCAGACCTCTCATTGGAGAGCTTTCTGGGGCAGATCACAAATCAAGCAAATCCTATCGTTCGACAAGGAATTAAGTTGGATTTCAAAAGTTTGAATGCCTTTGAAAAGTCTGCTGGAATCATTACTTATTATCATAAGGTAACATAATTTTTTCTTTCAGTATTTTAGCCTCACACCAGATGGCCATGATGTCGCGAAAAATGTTGAAATCAATATGTGATGTGTGATCTATGTGTCATATATGTCTGTTAAACCTTTGCCCCTCTCAGTGATGGGCGCCTTGTATACATCATATACCGAGTCATATATCTAAAATACACCATTGTATACGCGTATACAATTGTAATTGTATACATCTTTATATTCATATTGACAATGTAAGCTAAGTAGTTCATGTATACAATAGCAAATATTAGTTCAGTTAGGTCGCTTGCATATATGCAAAGTGATTCTTGAATAATTAGAAAAGGTGTAAATATAAATATTTATTATTTATCTATAGAAAATTATAGTTTTAACTGAAAAGCTACAATCTGCAAAAAAAATCCATCCATTTGACTGATTTCAAATCAGCAAGGGTGTTATCAGTTATTAACTCAAGTTAACTCACCTGTGAGATTTCAAAGCCACATGTAAGTGAGTTAGAGAACTTTCTTACAGATATATTACATACATACATACTATTTATATTGTATACGTATTATATATATACATTGTCTACGGATTGTCTACATCGAAACGTAAACACCCATCACTGACCCTCCATAACTTTGAAAGTATTGCTTGGATTTCAATGTAATGTTGATACAAGATAATCTGCCAAAGATTGGCATCTTGTAGGTCTTCAAAATCGGTTCAATTGCGGCGGATTTATGGGAGAAATACGAAAAATTTCTGAATATTAACGACCTTCGTATTTCGACGTTTTTCAAGTGTCTAGTCATCTGTGGACGTAAACTTTGAGCAGTCAAAGTTGTTAAAAAATCGAGTCACCATTTCCCGACATGTATCAGCTTCCTCTTCACTTTACGGCATATCATTTTTAGAGAGGCTCAAACATGTTTAAATCTTATGTAAATCTTATTCTTGTATCTAGAATATAGATTTATATAAATTCATTGAAAGCACTGAGTCGATCTACTAGACTTCATCTTTAATTTACAAAAAAAGAATTTGTTTTACTGAAAGTTATGTCCTAGTCCAGATAACGCTGGTCTCAGTTAGTTTATCATCAATATGGAGTAAAATTTGGGGATTTTAGCCTACGCTTACAACCTCACCTTGCCGAATAATCTAACTGAAATTTTTGCATTTCAGGGTGCTTTTCCTTTGTGGATAAACGCAGACATCCTTCCGGGGCCAATAAATTCAACTCATGAACCTCTGAATGCACACAGATTTCTCGAATTGGCCAAGAAATTACCAAACGTTGTATTGTCGGTGGGATGGACAACCAATTATGGTAAGATAATGCATATAGTTAATACTTTTTTCAGATTTATACTAAAACAATTTTATCGTTACCATTATAAAACTATTATAACACTCACACATTGTGTTCCTGTTTGGTGCGGTGCAATTTTTTTAATTAGTTTAAATTAACAAAAATATTCATAGAATTATTTAAATATTGATTCCTTCCTCAAGATTCCTTATTTTGCGCCTTTTCGTATCAGTTGCTAAAAATGTTGACACTTTATCTTAAGCATCAATATGCAACTAGAAGAAGCTTATATTACTTATATTGTGCATACTATTTAATGAGTAGAATCAAAATGCTTTTATAGTCCCATGAATTATCATCACCCCTGGCGCCGACATTGACTGAAAGACCATCATGTCGTTCGACGATTTTCGAAAAACTACTTTGTTTGGAATACACACCTGAAAAGTTTTGAAAAATCAGGTTTGTAAAAGCAAAAACTGCTGATTCTCAAAATAACTACGCACTACACAGGCACATAGCCAGGGGGGGGCTCAGGGGGCTCATGACCCCCCCCCGAAATTCCGAAAGAATTTTTTTCAGATTTTAACATAAAAGACAAACAGAAAATTCAAGTGATCTCAATCATATTATGTAAATATATGATACAAATAATTGAAATTTTTTAGCCTATGTCCTAATCCTGGCTACGGGCCTGGCACTACATCCAAATGACTAGCTTCCTCATCATAAACTACACTACTACACTATTTCAAACGCACCACGGCCATCAGCCGATATTCTGTTCTTCCAATATTTGCACTTGATCTAAATTGATTCGATATTACTGTGAAAAATGATATCCATCATATTTGTAGACCGATTGGAAAATTCGTTAAGGGCAGATTTAGAGGGGAACATGGAGGGCGCGCGCCCCCTAGACGCTAGTTTTTTTCAAGAAAATGGTATATATTGATCTTGAATTTTTGGTCACCGATCACATTTTCCTATATACGTATGCCCTAACCACCCTAACAAGGGCGGACTTAGGATTTCGTCTAGGGGGGGGGGCGCAAGCGATATTTGCGGCTGGTAATTTTTCAACCTCATTGGACCTTCTAGAATTGATCCTATTATGGCTCCTTAAATCTGGTCAATGCCAGCTTGAAAAAAAACATGGAAAATGTTCAGAAATCCTCATAAAGGCAATATTTTATTATATGAGAACAAAATGAGGGATCCCGAGACATATCCCAGTCCATTCCACACAAAGCAATGTCTTTGATGGCGAAAACGAACATGAGACCGAAAAATTCACATTATCATATGGACGCCAGTCGAGACAAAGAAGGATGTCTATAGACCCTCTATAGATCGTGTCTTGAGACCGTACTAGTGAGTACTAAGCTTAAGGATTCAGCCTCTGAACTGCCCAGTAATTGGTGCAAATACTGATACAACCAAGCACTTGTATTATATCAGCAGCTAATAAAAATACCAATAGGTATAGTGAATTATTTTTTGAAGTTCAGTATAGATGTTACAGTAGTTATTCTTCAGACTTTCGTTGTCGAACTTAGATTTACGGCATAGTTGTTGTTTCCTCAGTTTTCGAATCCGTGTTGATCGCATGTAAAAATGTTAGAAATCTTTGGAAAAAAATGTATCTGTTAGATCGTAATTATTTTGATAATGTATGTTTGTACGAAACAAGTTCAAGGATACAGGGCTGTGCATATTCACGTGTAGTGCAAAAGCTTTGTGATTTGAACGAATTCAATATAGCAACATAAATAGACACATACGCGGGAAGAGATGCGGGACGTGTAGTTATTGTCTTTGAGCATCGATCGACACATTTTCTGGACATGCCACAGACGCACCGCTAAACAAATCTCATAAATGTCCAGCTCCAATTTAGGCGTTCATCTACCACAGTGCTTTGCTGCAACACCAACCCCGAACAAAATCAGTCGAGCTTTACACTTCAAATTACAATTGAGTAGCAAACAGAACATAGGTAAAATCACTTTTTAAGTGCAATCTGTATAGTTAATATATTACTCAGACTTATATTTGTCACAAGTCACAATTCTCGTACTTGTATATGCGTATAAATCGTGAGAATTATGCTGTAAACGTAAGAGATTTCAAAGAGAGACAGCCTTTGGAATACCAAAGGATACCAAAAAATCGCATATAACTTTTATAGCATATAGCTATAACTTATAGTTAGTATTCCTCTGTCGCCATGATGTGTCGGAAAGTAACACAATGGTATTAGATTAAAAAAGCAAGTGTCAGACGTCTAGGAGGGGGGCGCGCTCGCCCCGCCTCACCCCCCCTATATCCGCCACTGCACCCTAACTCTTTGCGTTTTGAAGCACCAGAATGCCGTTACTGAGTTCCATTCAGCAACTTCAGTAAGGCTGCTCCCAATTTTTTAACAGATGCATAGATAATTGAACAGCATCTATGGTCATCTCCATTTACAGACTAAGTGTTTTCCTATGTGGCTATCTAAAGTTATAAGTTTACACTGAACCAATGCGGTGATAAATGCATTTGGGCCTATTTTTTGTAAACTAGGAAGTGTGATTTTTGCTAATAAAAATTGATGGCAATAAACTGGTATGTCCCGAAACAAAGCTGATAGCTACACTTTTTGTATATTTCATTTATTATTTACAATTCTATTCATTTATTTGAAGTACTGTTAACTGCAAAATTGTTCTAAGTGCTTACGTTTTCTTCAGTACAAGCATTCCAGTTAACTATATGCTTCTTTAAAAACGAGCGGATTCATGTCGCGCGATACAAATCACGTTCAGTGAACCACATTAAATAATTCTGTTATCTTTTAGATGTTTACCGAACGAAATCTGAAATAAATATTTTATTTTTAGGTCCATCAATGTTTGGAAAATACAAGGACACCGATATTGAGTCAATGCTTCACGTGATAAAAACCAATAATATTTTAAACGAAATCACTTTTCCTGTAAGAGCTGGTCTGGCAGCCGAAAGTCTCGATGAATTGCAAAGGCTGCTCCATACTGTAAAAAAGTCCACTTTGACTCTGTGGTCACACCAGAATGATAATGTAGACGTAAGGAAACTAAACAACCTCATCAAAGAAATTGGCTGTGATAGAATATACATTGATGTGCCTGAATCGTTGAGGGAACAACTTGTAACTAGCTAATTTCAATTACTGTGTTTTGTTTCTCACATCGAAAATAAAGTGGCAATATTGTCTACCTATGTTATGTTGATCTAATCGGAAATACAAGATTCCCTGAAGATCTTTTATTGATCTGGATTAACGAAGTTATAATTTGATGTTATTGGGAATCGAACCCCAGATTATGTATTCCGTAGCAGTGCATCTTCTATTCACCTCTAAGGACCTGCCCAATGTGGTCTGCGACAATGATACAGACTTATGTGGAGACCGCCACGCCTGCCGGTCAAACCAGGAAGCATAAACAAAGACGCGTATTAGCAAAATTTTAAGGACAAATGTACGGAGAAATCTATCGGGTGCAATCTGTCCAATCGGTGCGGGGTCGGAGCGTATAAATATTCAAAAATCAAGAAATTCAGATATACCCTCCTCTACCCCCTTACAATTCCCAACCCCCAATTTTTAACCCCTATAAAAATTTGTCTGAAAACTACCAGAAACTTTTGGAACGTCTAAAAACAAAGTTTGAGCGATTTTTATTTTATTGACGTTTTTGCTCCTTGCTCTGCCGCCACTGGAGATTTTAAAAAACTAGTAAAATAGAAGTATCTTTATCTTTATTAATAACTTAGATACAGAATAGTACATGTGGTGAAAAAAAATAAATAAAATAAATAAGCTATATAATATAAATAAAATTTATAAAATTAAGTAAAATCAATATAAATATAACAATCCATGTAAATTCCATCTTCAAGTACTCAAGGTTGTATATTCCATATATTCTTATGTTATAAAATGCATTTGATACTAATCAATTTTTTAACTTTTTTAAATCGAAAATAATTACTAATTTGCTGTATTTCAGCTGGTAATTTATGTATAATTTCATTCAGTTATAATAGGGTGATTTTTTTAAATGTGTCGTGGTATGCATCTGGATGATCTTTAAATTTTGATTTCTAGTATTATAATTATGATGTGCATTAGTATTTGGGAATAGGTTATTAAACTTCTTAACGTAAGTTCCACATTTCAAAATGTAAATAAAGTGTAATGTAAGAATTTCTCGTGATTTAAAAATTTCTCTACAGGAGTCAAGTGGCTTCATTCCGAAAATTAATCTGATGATTCTTTTTTAGGCAACAAATACTCTATTGATTTTGGAAGATTTCCCCCATATCATAATGTCATAAGACATATGGCTAAAGCCAGCCCATAATATACATTGATAATAGCTTCTTCATTTACGACATCTTTAAGTTATAAAACGGCAAAATATGTTTTACTTAAATTTTTACATACGTGATCTATATGTTCATGCAAATTTGGTTTACAATCGAAATATGTACCAAGTAATTTACAAGAATCCGATAAAATAAGATCATACATATTCAAGTCTAAGTGAACTGTAAGTTAGATGTTAAAATTGATAACAACAGTTTTATTATAATTTAAGATTAACCTATTTCTTTGACACCAAGCAGATAATTCATCGAATACACTTAGAATTTTGGGGTGAGGGTGATTGACATTTTTTGCAGATACAGTTCTAATGGTATCATCTGCAAGCATGATTATATCTGAGATATGACTGGGCAAATCACGTATGAATTGAACAACAGTGGTCCCAGTACGGATCCTTGAACTACACCATGTTCAACAGGATATAATATATCAGATGTTGTACTTTCAACTTTAACTTTCAGATTTCTGTCATGCATGTAAGAGACAACCCAATTCAAGAAGAAGTCGCTAATACCCACAGTATATAATTTTTGCTTGAGTATGTTGCTACCTATAGTGTCGAATGCCTTAGATAGATCAAAAGTAAAGGTACTACATATTCACCTTCGTCAAGTCTGCTATAAACATATTCAAGCAAATGACAGCTTGCAGTTTCGATGTATTTCTCAGCTCTAAGTCCATGTAGCCTTGTGTAAAAATTTCAGCAGAATCCGAGCTGTACTTCCCAAATTATAGACGGGTCAAGGATTAGACAGACAGATAGACAAACCGACAGACAGATAGACGGAAATGAGCGACGTGGTTTTTCGTGATGTACATGTCATATAACATCTAAAAACTAATATCTCATTTTGGAAATGTGTCGCGATTAAAATACTTCCTCCCAGTATATGCGAGAAGTAGAAGCTTTGTAGGTTTTTCGATCGAGGGGCAGCGGAGCCCCGGAAAAAAACGCAAAAAATGGAATTGCTCAAATTTCGATTTTCAACGTATCCGAGGTCCATGCACGTTTTTCTTTTATTTTGTGTCACGACTAATAGATTGGGAGTGGAAAGGATATGTCTTATTTTTGGGCGTTACCTAGATTTATACGCAGAAATTTGAATCGGCGTGTTGTGTTGTATTCGGCTAGAGAGGATTTGTAAGTTTTTTATTGAGTCCGGACCTGTATTTCTTTCCTTTTGGTCACAATCGATTCAATAGTATGAGATAAGTATGCCTACCAGGTTTAAAAAAAGTATACAAGCCGGTTGAAAAGTTGTGAGGCTATAAAGAAATAGCTTTGGCTATTCGATAAAATCCCATGTATCTCTATTATAAGGCCCATCAACAACATGATAATATTTCCCTTTTCCAATGGAACACCCTATATAAAAATTGTTAAAACCCCCTCTTGCTTCTCGCCTTGAGACCGTCCAAAAACCCCCGATCATTTCCCATACTGCGACGTACATCATCCAAGCAACAACTCCCATTCACACAGTTTCCCGGCTCCATCTAGCAGAGCGGCCGAGTTTTTGTGGGCGTGCTGGTCGCAATTCGCCATATAGTATCGGAGATAAATCTCCTGTGTCAGGCACAGCGCTACCGGACACACTTTTCCGCACGCCACCGGCCACCAATCAATATGAATCCGACACGGGATACCATCCACCGCCGACCCGCCCTCGTACGGTTTGTATAACTTTTTAGATACACTTGCTGTTTGGGCAGTGACGTACCGACATGGAATATGGACACTTATAGCGAACTCAATCACAGAGTTCTACCACAAGCGACAGCCTATCAAAAACCAAGTGCGTTGCGTTTGGTAAGATTTTTGTGACTGGCAGTGTCAATCAATACTTTGTAAAGGTAGCCCACGAAATAAAAAAAACGAATGTGGTGTATTTTGGAGCTGTTTATCCCGAGAAGTCATCAAAGATAAGTTTACTTAGTATTTAATGTATCACATAAAGAATATGAGAAAGTACATTTCTTCTGAAGCATAACCATACATCTTTCATTTGCGCCTTTTTGAAGAAATCCTGCAGGAGGCCATGATTATCGGATGATCAAGCGGACCGACATCAGGGCTGCGTTCGTAAATTGTTTCACGTATGTGTTCCACGCGTTCGGGAATAGAACAAAGTAATCCTTCTGGAACGTCAAAAGTGTGCTTTTCTCCCCGTGTTCAAATAGGAATAAGAGTGTTGTCACTTGTCATTCTCATGGATCATTGTTGATTTGGTTCTGTTGGTGATCCAAAAAAGGTCAAAATTTGCAAAATATTTTTCTCGATGTATAGGCTACCTTGTCCCCATAGCGTTTCTTATAATAATACAACGGTCGCGGAAAACGTAGTTAGAAATTAATCAGCTGTCTCAGGTGTCATACAGTCTAATCATACTAGACTAAAATACCCCTGGTTCCCAAAATAATTGTAAAGTCTGGTTTTATTGCTGCAAGTTGTTCAAGGGGGTATACAAAATATGGACGCATAAAATGAGTACACCAATTTTTGTAGGAAACATTTTTAATTGGCAACAAAGAATGAGAATACGTGTTTTTTGGGATTCAATCGAAAGTGTTGTTATTGCTCAATAAACTAGTAGAAAACAGGTGCTTTGGGATAAACAATTAGAAATTCTCAAAAACTACTTGACCAATCTACTCCAATTTTGTTGTGGTTATTTAGAAGTATGAATTCTACGAAATTGGGAATTTCAAATATCTGCGAGAAACCATCGACGCATTACCAACAAGTTCCGAAACCTGCAGTTTGCCTCGGTTTTCGACCATAACTTTTTTGCTATTAGTCGGATCTTTTTACGTGTGGTCTTATTTTGTAGGTCTCATAAATACCTAAAAATCTTCTATGAAGAGCTTTTTGGTTCCTGCCAAAAGTTTCGATTGCATCCCAAAAAAACACGTTTTCTCATTCTTTGTTGTCAAATAAAAACTTTTCCCACAAAAATTGATGCACCTATTTTATGCGTCCATGTTATAAATACATATCACCTTGAATAACTTGCACTAATAAAACTAGACTTTACAATGATTTCGGGGAAATTTGCTGACATGATTAGACTATCTGTAATAATTTAGGCGTTGTAAAAATAAACTTTCACAGTATTCCAGAGTAAAATTTCGTCTGTCAGTCTACATTCCATTACTGTCTACGGTATTACATTACCGCTTGTTTGTAATATTTGATTTAATACTCGAGTGGGTGTTTCAAATTTGACTTTCACCATCACCATTTAGTCCTCGGGAACGGTAAGAGATTCGAAGTTAAATGGAGACATAGTTGCGCGTTTAGATATAACTACAAAAATGGCACATAGAAAGTTTTGCAATTCAGAATATATCTGAAAATAGATGATAAGAATTGAATTTTTCCTGACTTTGAAGTGGGATTTCAAAATGAATTGTACTAATTTCAAAAATCTATATGTGTATTGATATTGTCAAGCTATAATCCGTTCACAAAAACATTTCCCAAGTGGGCTTTGAAATTATAAAATAGTCACTTGTTTCACAATTTCATCAGCGAGAAGCATGCTTTCACTTTTTATGACATACCTAGCTAAATATGACACGGACACGAAAATAACACATCTAGTTGTCGATAAATGAACAAGTTATGTATGGATGTCCTGTTGCAGGCTATCTCAGAACTCAAGCGATTTTCGATTGATGCTTTAATCGAATAAGCACCTAATAAGGTGTAAGGTGTCATTATCAAGGCCAACTATGAAAATTAACCTTTTTTAAATATCTGAAGTTTTGCAATTTCTATGTATGGCATATTATACATTTTTGGAATCAGAATTAAAATATCTATTCACCTGTACAAAAATCTAATATGGGATTTATGAGAAAAAATAAAATTGATTGTGGATTGCAGTACTTCACTCGCCTGTAACAGGGAAACATCTCAACTTTGTTTCTAAAGTTTGTCAAGTTCCTAATTATTTTATAATCATCGTACGCCTTGCTCAAACGCGAATTATGCCAGAAGTCGAGATGTTAAGAAGAAAACAGCATTATCTATTATTTCACTCAAATAATTTTTGTATATCTACGAGTACTTTGATTTGTACACAGAGATTCATTTCAGAAACAACAATATTCTGCTGGTTATTTCTTCAATAAAAAACTTTAACTCGCATTAACAGTGACGTGCGATATGTTGCGCTTCTCTCTTCCATTTTGGTACTTGACCACGAGTCGTGAAAAGGGATTTTTAGGGAGCTTAGCAAATTTCAAAGGTATTTCCAAGCTCTATTGTTGTATTTGTGTATATTTTTTAGATCCTCGGTTGTTGGGCAGCAGTTAAAAAACCCTGGTAATCGTTTATAGTGATACTAGCTCCGCTTTTGTCAGTGATCAATATTAAATTTTGTTGAGCCGGTAGTAAATTATGTTATTGTGCGAAAGCTCTTAAATTTCAAAATTCCCCAAAATGTCTTCAAAATGATTTAAAAATATTTACATTTTGACTTCCCAAGCAGTCCAAGCACCTTGTATATCCACCAGAATATCCGACAAAGAACAAGAATCGCTAAAATATATTAGGGATGAAATATAGGGGTACCATGAGGGTATCACTAAGCCCAAGGTACCTCAGAACACAGTTTAATATCCGATGCTCGACAGTAAGCCGACGGAATGTGATTAATTGTTGCTAAGTAACCAGTAGTAGCAGGGGCAGCATCTAGATGGGGAGCGTAAAGCGCCTGCCACCGTTCGGGTCAAGTGGCACGCGCTGGGTCCCAACCCGAATCCCCCGCAGCCAGTCCCACCCTCAACCGCCCTTTATAGACTCCCAGAGGCGGTTGTATGTTTTTATTGTAGAGGGGAGCCTGGTAGTACAACAGTAACGGTAGTATTGTGATCGTTCAATGGTATTCTGTAACTTATCGGTACAAAGTCCGGACCCTCTGGACAGCCTCCGAAATATCATTTAATAAAATTCCGTGTTTTTCAATTTCTAAAGACCGGTCTTCAATTTTCGATATGCGAGAACTTTATGTCCTTGTAGATGCCAATATTACTCCATAAACAAATATCATCCATCATGGAACATCTGAAATTTATCCTGTGGTTTTCATGCTGATGAATTTCCATGGTTCTATTTAACATTTATATTTTTTATAATTGTACCCTCCTTGTCACTTTTGATTTATACTTCTGTTAGTAACTAGTCAATCTTATGTGATTCCATTTGGCGGCCAAAGAAAAAGCAAATTCTATCATTTTTTCGCGTTGTATTGTTAGCCCGTTAGGTTCTGCTTTAGTTCAGCTATCTATCGTTTTAAACTACAAGTTAAAACAACACAACCTTCATAATTTGTCAATTTTCCAGCGCGTAGTGACTGGTGCCGTAACAAATTTGTTACAATACCATGTACTGCAGTAGCATTGAACGCCCAATATGGTTGAATACTAGCCTAAGTGCCGTATCATCAGTCGTTCCTACTGTAACGTTCTTCTGGGTTGTTTTGGGTGTGGATTAAAACACTGGATTCCACAAAATTGAATGCACTAATTTATTTAACTTGATGGAACATTTATATACACCACTATTTTTGTCTTACTAATTCTTATGTCGCCACTGACTGCACTATACTCCATTCCGCTCTGCACTGGTGTAATCTGCACTCTCCCCTCCATCTCCTGGCCGCTGAGTTATATATAGTCCCAACTGCTGCTTTGTAAGGCCGGGTGAACCACAAAGCGACATCTAGAATACTGGAGGTCACTTCGCGTCGATCTAGAAGGCGATCCACTGTCACGGTCCTCATAGAAGTCGTCAGGCGGCTTGTGCGGTCGTGGTTCGCGTAAAAGCAGAGGTCGGCCATTAAGCTCTGGCGAGTAGGAGACTCGCCCAACAGATAGCCCCTATTTGTCACACTACCTTAGAGTTGCTACAACTGAATGACGCCTTTATGGCCTCTTTGATTTTCATAGTATTTTTTCTCCTCCAGAAAGGCTGGGGTATTTCTGGATTTCTAATGTTGAGTGTCAGTGCCAGCGTTCTTCTATTGTGAGGCTATGGTTTCTTTTAAAATTGTAGGAAATTTCAGACTGATATAACAGATAATGACAATCCAAAAGCATGAACAGTTTGATGCAAATGGATATTTGTAGGATAACCTCAAAATAGAGACCCGACGCGCATCGGTAGAAAACTATGAAAATCAAGGAGGCCTTAAAGGCGTCCTACAATTGTAGACACGACTGACGATACGACCGTAAGCAGTCGAAATGGCGAATTAAATTCATCATTACTCATAGTACTCATTACAGCACTTTGTACGAGTTCTTCGCATCAAAAGGTATAAAATATGTGGTTGTACAGTATATTCAGATAAGAGATAGACCGGAGATAAACAAGACCACGTGATCATCGAACGCTGTAACATTCGGCAGGGACGTATTAAGAGTCACGCAGTACATATTTTAGATAGTAGATGCTGCTTTGCGTAACTTTGTAGTAAATTAGCACAATTCGATGTGTATACGATTGGTGATGGATATAGGATCATGTGGGGGTGGGGTAAGCAATATATAATGATGTAAATATACATAAGGGTTTCAAAATTTTCGCTTCGATTTCCAGCTTCGGATGCCGCCTGATGTTTGGTGAAATACAGTCGAATATAATCTCAAAATGGCGTTTAAATTAGCCTAAATTAAAAATAATCGTATATCTCCTAAAATTGCTTTTAGAATATTGATTAGTATATCTTTTGATTTCTAGGTAAATATGTAACCAAATTAAAACGTTCAAAACGTAAAAAAATGTGCATGGTTGAACATTGTCAGAAAGTAGATTCTTGAATAGGTTTTGCCAAAATGGGTTCAAAAATGTCAATAATTAATTAAAAAATACAGTAGCTTTATAATTACTTATAACTTACCGAATTTGATGAACGACATCTTTTATTGGAAAGATGAGCTTGATGAGCTTTCATCATCGCTACTGCCTGAAGCACCAACGTCAATAATGAATGGCTCGACTTGTTCCTCTAAAATATTGTCCAGTTCCCACATTCTCTTTTCAACAGTTTTCCCATTTTTGCGCTGTTATTAATTCTAGTGCTTCTTTGAAAAGTCCTTTGAGGTCACAAAATTTAAAAGTTGTATTGTGCTTAGCTATATAATTTTTAACCTCTGCCCATATGAGCTCAATGGGATTGAGCTCGCAATGGTATGGAGGTAAACGGAGCACAGTTTTATTTTGACTTGCTGCCATTTCGTCAATGGCGTATTTTTGATATTCCGCCTTGTGATCCTTGACAATTCTTAATAATTGTACTTTCAGCATTGCTTCTTCAAAGTTGATATTTTTCGAGCGGAGCCAATTTTGAACATCAACTTTCCTTGAAGCCATTGTTGGGACCTTCTCCATTCTTCGAGAATGATAAGGCGCATTATCCAACACAATTACTGCGTTTTCCTCTAAGTTCGGTAAAATTTTTGAAAACCACTGTTCAAACGATTCGCCATTCATTTCCTCGTGGTAATCTCCAGTTTTCTTAGACTCAAAGCACCACAGACCGTCAACAACAAATCCATCCTCACTGCCAATATGGCAGATAATGAGCCTTTTCCCTTTACCTGGAAATCGAAGTACTAACTGGTGTAGATTTATTTCGATAAGCGAACCTTTTTCAAATGTTTTCATCACATTCAGCGAAAAAACATTGAGACATGAGTATCAGATTGCTATAATTGGGATAATTTAGTCATATTGAAAGAAAGAATATTGAACGTCGTATGATTACTCAGCGCTTCACAATTTAATTTAAAGTTATAAACCTTTAAAAAATGAATGATCAGGAACCTAAAATACGCGCAAATATTAATATTAACAAATTATAACTTTATAAAGCTTAAAGTATGAATTAAAATGATTAGAAATATTAGGAACGGTACACAATATAAAACTTAGTAACTTTTTTTAAGTTTATAATATTCGACATATTTTAAGATTATATTAAAAAATTATTGAAATATCGAAAACACATAAAAACATGGCTTAAAAAAGTTCTAACAAATGAAAATGACAATAAAACATCCACGCATTTTATCGAAAGTTATAAAAGTTTTGTTACTTGTAATATGTTTTATCTGCCCCTGGAATTAATGTTTAGAACCTTGTTCCCAAGGTTTGAAAAACATCCGATTGTTGTCTATTACTCGTATTTACCTGCTGGATTTTTTAATCCGGTGGACAGTCCATCTAGAAAGGCCGTCCTGGATGAAGTTACAGAATCATCAACCCATACTTTACTTGTAGTGTGTCCTGCGTTTACCCACGTTTCATCAAGGTAATAAATCTTCCTGTTTGTTTTGATTTCTATATTTCCCAATTTTTGTTAAATAATCCCTCCTCCATAGCACAATTTCTTCTCTATCCAGTAGTAAACTATTACGACCCCGTTTTTTCCATTTGAAATTTAAATGCTTCAGTAACGCATGGAAAGTTGATCGTTTGAAATTTGGCAACGTTGTATCTCCATTTACCTCCTGCAGTACTTTATCTATAGTAGGTATTTCATTCCTAAAGAAGAATTCATCCACTTTCCTCCTAATCGCATGCTTATCAGCTTCATCCAATGATGTAACAATACTTTTGCGATGTTTACTGGTCATTGGCTCAGAAAAGGTGTGATTTTTTTTGTATTGTCTTAACACATTAAACACTGATGGGCGACACACCTCAACTTTGTGAGAAACCTTCACAACAATTTCTTTGATGGTTGATGCCTCGTTCTCCTCGCGCTCGATCTTATATATATTCAAAATGACCTCTTTCATTTCTGCACTCAGGTGTCTTTTTTTAGAGCGTTTCCTAGGTGGACTACAGGAGTTTACAACTTCATCTTCATCTGTACTACTGGGCATTTTGCGCAAGCAGTTGATAACAATAACAATCAATAACAACGTATAACAATAACAACGACAAACTCAACAACTTAATAAGATAACAAACGAAAACGTCCAAAGAAATATCAAATTGCACACGACATACGTAACACGTCTGAACCTGAATGTGACTCTGCCTTGATGCGACTGCTCTGCCGCTCGGCATAGGCATTTAATTGCGAATTGACCAATGAGGGCTCCTGCTTTACGTCGAGACGGCGGCGTTAGCGTGAAAATCACCCGAACCTTTTGTTTACATCCGGTCTATCTCTTATCTGAATATACTGTAGTTACGTATCGACGATCGGTTAGTACCTATAAGTTTCAGAATACCCTTCCTAGTGCAGTTACCCAAGACAACTAAAACGAAGACAACAAAAGCCGTAGTAAGAACAAATGTTACTATCGGCAATTCCTGCTCCATGAGGTGAGTCGGTAAATACGGTGAATTACCTATCATGATTATCAAAGTACGCAACATCTTACCGCTGTACAGTTCCGGTTGTAGCTAGAGCAAATATTTCAAAAACAATGCACTTTTCAATAAACATGTGCTTGCTTCGAGAATGTGTCGTGTCCATATTCTAGAATTCTCCATTTCATGAAATGATACAGCACGATTGACCATATTGTATAACAGGGTGTCAATAAAATATTTAATTAAATCCAAGAATATGTTACGAATTAGTTTATTGTTAATCAAAATACGAAACAATTTTTAATAAAACTAGGATCTTTGAGAAATCAAAATGAAATAAAACAATCTTAAAATAACTAAACTTGCAGAACATGTCACAAATTATTTTTTCTTTTTTTCAAAAAGGGTCCACGCCACTCAGTTTATTATATGAATTGGAAAGGTTTCCTGAAGATAGATCGCCCTGGCCTGAATCGAAAAATTCTCAATCCAAGTCCAGGTAGAGCGAAATCCCGGTTACCCATAAGGCAAAGACGTAATGGAAAACTTCATTCTTAGTGAAAGTTGTACCATTAGCGAGGGAATAATATTCTAATAATTCATATCTCACATACCAAGCATCTTTGAAACTTCTTTGAGTTGTCCTATTAGCTTAGTTGCTGGAGGCTGAGTACTCTCGCTTGTGGGCTGCAAAGGGCTGTTAAAGGAATAATTGACAAATAAAGACTGTATTGAACATAAAAAGAGGTCCTTTAGTTTGCACTTTAGAGCGCAGCTGGTGCCTGTACAAGGTAGAATGGTAAGATAGACCCCCGAGGGTGAGTGCCTCCAAAGCGGGAATCCTCCACTGTCCAGTTTTTATAATCAATAATATCCCAACTTCGGCTGATAAGAGTAGACTATTGCTGATTAAGGATACTCATCAGGGGATGTGTTTTAGGATATCTGGTCGTAGGCTAGCGAGCTGGCCCGTGTAAAGCCAACAAGTCCATAACATTCCCTACATATCCCGCTGGAAGAGTTTAGGTTAGAAATAAATGAACTCACAAGAGTGTGGTATCCAGTTTTATTGTTTGTGCCTTAACGTGTCATGAGGAGTCACTTTTTTCAAAATCAATACATTCTACATTCGATGTTAAAGCTTTGATTTTACTATTCCATATTGACATACGCGGAAGACAGGTATATAGTACTGATTTTTAAACTGTACTAACCATAATATTTGCTCCCTCTCACGCTATCTCTAGCTAGCCTGTTTGATGCCTCTTGACGTCAAAATATATCTGACCAAAAGTTGTTACTGGCGGCGGCAGTCGTTCGTCAATGTTCAAATTTGTTGGTTTCTGTAAATCGTGTTTGCGCAATAAGTACAGGTAGAATACGTTAACCAATGGTATCTAAAAATATTAGATAAGTCATTGAATCCGAATAATCGCTTTCTGGTAGTTGAGGTGGCATTTTTCGTAATTATTGATCATTTTACAAGACTTTAGGGAATCAAAATTCTACCTTCACTGACTTAAAAAAAGACGTAAGCGATTATGTTCGGGATAAGTTAGCCCGTCTGAGAAAAAAATAAGCTACGAACATGTAATAAAAAATGATTTCCGCTGCCCCTGGAAAAAATTCTGCAGGCTCACTTGATCGTTGCTATGACTAATCCCGCGCGGATGAAGATATTGTCTTTTAAAGCGTACTGCCCACAACAGCACGGAAGCGACTGTCAACTGCGTCGCACGATTATCAGTCGGACCACGACGCACGTATATAAGATATGTTTTAAGCGGACATCTTTGATGAGTGTAATATGTCTAACGCCAGAAAACGAAGTTTGAGCGATTTTTATATTTATAGTTTTCAGCCTTTTTTTCTGCCGCCACTGGACCAATTTTAAAAAACTATAAAGCTTTTTCGTCCTTAGCGGAGAGACAGACAGACTGGCAGACAAACCGACAGACAGACAGACAAACCTACAGACAGACAGATCGACGAAAATGAGTGACATGGTTTGTCGTGATGTACCTACATGTCATATAACATCCAAGAAACATGATATCTCAATTTCGAAATTTTTCGCGATTACGATTAGTTTAAACTAGTAACAAAGCTTTCGTTCGTCGAGTTCTACTTTCGCAGTGGTCAAGTCTGGTAACTGACGGCACTTTGTGCAGTCTTATCTCGACTATTCAGTTTATTAAATCGTACCGGCAGGATCGTATCCTCTTCAAGTAAACCAATGGACAAATTAAATATTGTTTTTGTTTCACCAATGTAGTCCAAAACAGTGATTCTTAATTCTTATGTTTAAGTTCAATGACTGATTCTTTCCGATTTATATCGGGTATGTTAACACGTTGACTGCCAAGCAAAAAAACTTGTTTACCTCTGTGGGGCCAAGAGAAGAAATACATTTATTGGACTTAGATTTAACTTCCCATGCAATCAAAATTAAAATATCATTCATTTTTATATTTTTTTTTGTGGTTTTTTCATGCTGGTCCCATGGGACCAGCGTGGCCCCTGTTGACAAAAATCTAGTAATATTCTTTCGTAGCGCCGCTGGTCCCTTGACGTTAGTTTGAGCGGCAATATCGTTCGGCAAATTTATAGGTTATACTATATACTTGCTTCTTGTACCACGTGTTGCTTGCTGACATCTTTTTTAGTGGTTTTAGTAGTTTAGAGTAGTTCTGCGATAAGGTAAGAGGTAGTATACTACAGTTTTTTGTATACTGTGAATTTGTGATATTATTTCAGATGTCTAATAGACCCCTGACGCAAAAAGAGTTAGAAGAGCTTGTGAACACGATTTGGGATTCTGATTCAGACGAGTCATTCATAGAACCTTTTCCAGGCTCTGACAGTGATTCACATCAACCATCGGATTCTTCAGAAACCGACTCGGACGATGATATTGGTGACTTATCGAGAGCAAGTAAAAGGAAACAAAGGTTACAGATTCCATCATGTAATGGAGCCAGCACGAGTCGTGCACCTGAATCTGTAACCCAAACTGTTTCAGCATATGGTGAGGGATGGAGGCCAATCGCAAGAATTTACAAAGCCATTCCAACCTATACCCAGTCATCTGGAATAAAACCAGAAGTTGCCGCTTTACTAGCAAATGCAAGTCCATGACAATTCTATGAAGCTGTTGCAGACGATTCGATTTTCTCATATATTGCGGATGAAACAAATCATTATTCTAGTTGTCTCTTACTTGAAACGGATGCAAGTGACAATTCCCGCTACCATAATTGGGTACCAACAAATAAAACAGAAATCAAACATTTCTTAGGGCTAGTGGCCTGGATGGGAATGGTCAAAGCACCTACACTGGCTGATTACTGGTCAACGGATCCATTATTCAACTTTAGTTTTCCATATGTATGTGTTGATGAGACTATGTTGCCTTATAGAGGAAGATTGTCTATAAAACAATACATAAAATCGAAAAGACACAAGTATGGTATCAAATTATTTAAGTTGTGTTCAGGAACAGGATACACATATAATATCAAGAATTTACGCAGGCAAAGAAAATGGCGAACGAATAACTCCAGAAGGTATTGTAACATTTCTTACCCAAGATATTATAGGTCTCGGCAGAACCTTAGTAACAGACAATTGGTATACGAGTTTACCTTTAGCTAAAAGGATGCTTGATTCTAATACACACCTCATTGGCACGATACGCAAAAACCGCAAGGGGCTACCAAAGGAAGTTGTAGACAAAAAACTTAAAAAAGGAGAAGTTGCGGCCATGGAGAACAAAGATGGGATAACATTACTGAAGTGGAAAGACCAAAGGGATGTGCTTGTACTGTCTACAAAGCATGATGCTGAAATGGTAGAGAGAAGTAACAACAGAATACCTAAAGTCGTCATCGATTACAATAGCGGAAAAAAGTTCTGTGGATCTCTCTGATCAAATGGGATCGTATTCTAATCCTCTTCGAAGATCTGTCAAAGGGTATCGCAAAATCGCATTTGAGCTTTTGCTTACAACTTCCATGGTAAATGCTTTTATATTATATAAGAATGTTACCGGATGTAATATCAAGATTACGCAGTTTAAAAAGGAAGTCATAAGATATCTTATAAATACTGCTAACAACGAGAACATTGACCATGAACTACCGGCAAAAAGACGACGACACCATTCTCTAAAACGAAAAGATGGCGAAAATAAGCATAAAACAAGATGTTGTAAGCATTGTTATAAAAAAAATAACGAGCTTCATGGTAGGAAATATGCTACCAATCGTACACTCAAAGTAGACACCTACTGCGAGGATTGCGAGGGAAAACTATTTTTGTTTGAATTGTTTCAATGAAATACATCAAGGGTAGTCAGACTTAGTTAAATATTTTTCCAGTTTTTATATTAGTTACTTTAGTTTAAAATACATAATTTGCTAATATTGATTCGTAGTATTTTCTAATGGGACCACAAAACTAAAAAAAATTAAAATTAAAAAACCATGCTTATAGATATCTTCTATGAGGCCGTGCTGGTCCCCTAAACAACATTATTACATTATAAAACCGGCCAGCGGCTCCATACCCAAGTGAAAGTCTGCTGGTCTCATAGGACCAGCGCGGCTCGAGGCAAGTCATTAAAGCTGGTCCCATGGGACCAGCGTGGCAGTCAACGTGTTAATGTAACTCGTTAGGGTGATACTTTGTTTCACAGAGGTTCCTAATGTGTGATCTCTGTTCTCGTATGTAACTTGTCTGAATAAAACGTTTGATTTGCCAAGAATTTTGTTTTACAAATCTGATCTACTATCAATGCTTTTTGGTAAGGTAAAATTTACAAAATTGCTAAATACATTGTAAAAACTGATTATAAAGTACGTCAAATGCGATTAATACGCTTCTCTCTCCTGTTAATAAGAGTATATGTCATCACTCCACCCATACGCCAATGTGTCTCTCATTTCTCGTCCGTTCCCAAAGTTACAGCGGGAGCTCCAGCGAAGCACTTGAAAGTCGCTCGACTCTGCTACCACCGGATTTTCTCTATAACGCGAAAATTTGCCATGGAACTCAAGAGGTATAGTGGTAAAGGGAAGGGGAATTTGGAGAGATGTGAGGCGAAGGCATGTAGGGTACAATTTTATGAACCAAGAGTAACATTTCGTATACCTATCTATAGAGCAATTTGCTGAGTTGATTCGTTGATTGACTGTTGGTTGACTTTGAATGTATATAGCCTATGGTGGCAGGAAAAAGTAAAAGTGTAGGTATCCCACCTTATTTCAGAAGGTTAAAGAACGTTTGCGTCTTATAGCGGCACCTGTGCCATGTGAGCGGCTTTATTCGGAGGCTGAGAAAGCCTTTTTCTCGTTTCTTCACTCACAACCACAACACATATACACTCACTAGTTCGGTGCTATTACGCTTGGTTCGCTGGGAGCCTGTAATAGTAATACCAGTCGTTCGTGGTGAACGAGTGAGCGATTTTTCCCATGAATGATGAACTAGATCACTTACGTAGTTCAATCATAGCATATGAAACACCACAAAATATATACGAAAACAGTGTTGAGTCATAAGAATCGTTGGTTCACCACTTCACAGTCTTTCAGTAACAGATTCTTTCAACAGATGGTATTCGTGTGCCAACTAACGGACTAACTCTTTATCAAGCGTACCGCACAGTACTGCACTGTGACTGTCATATATTTACAAGTAGTGGTTTTTCATTAAAATCGTAATAGATATAATAAATATACTGAGTGACATATAAATCCGAACACCCAGTTTAAATGGTTTTATTTTAATCAAAGTTGGTGAATGTATTTATCTTACTGTAAATAACAAGTGAAAAAATTTTCAGCCTTATCAGTTGGACATTCCTGTTTTTATACTGCTTTTTTTTAATTCTCTAACGCTCTAAACATGAATATTTCAGCCGCAGTAAAGAATCAACGTTGGCGGATTTTGGTTCTTGACATCCTTTACGATCGGATACGATGCCTAGAGTACGGAGACTTGTACGATTTCGTCAACTTAGTGAGTCTGATAGGGGCCGTATAGTGGGACTTCGGGAAGCTGGACTTTCTTTTCGGGCAATTGCAGTTAGAGTGCAAAGAAGTGTAGACACTGTGGTTAGGTGTTGTCAGGCATGGCTTCGAGAAGGCCGTACGCAAAGAGCAAGGGGCACTGGACGCCGCCGTAGAACAACACACCGTGAAGATCGCCGCCTAAGATTATTGGCCTTAAGGAACCGTTTCTCCACTACCAGGTCCATTGCAAATGAATGCTTTGCAGAACACGGAAGACCTATTGGCATGCGATGTGTTTACCGACGAATGAGAAGTTTTGGCTTGTTTTCATACCGGCCACACTGGGTCCTCCCTTTAACTCGAGAACACCGACGTAATCGCCTTGAGTGGTGCAGACAACGGTCACTCTGGGATCAGGAATGGAACAGTATTGTCTTTAGTGACGAGTCTTGATTTTGTGTAGGCATGCACGATTGTCGTGCCAGGGCTAGAAGGCGACGTGGTGAAAGGAGGAATCCACAGTTTTTTGTTGAAAGACATATTCATCACACTGTTGGAGTTATGGTTTGGGGTGCTATAGCTTATGGTTCCAGGTCACCTTTAATCTTCATCAGAGGTAACATGAACGCGCAGCGTTATATCCACGAAGTTCTAGAACCCCATCTTTCACCCTATCTTGACACCCTGGCAGATCCAACTTTCCAACAAGATAATGCCCGACCACATGTTGCAAGAGTCACAATAGACTTCTTTCAACATAATGATATCACATTGTTACCATGGCCACCAAGATCTCCCGACTTATCCCCAATTGAGCACGTGTGGGATATGATGGGTAGGAGATTGCTCAATTTGCAACGACCTCCTCAGACTCTAGAAGCACTTCGAGAGGAGTTGGTGGTTACCTGGAATGAGATACCACAGGAGGACATTGACCACCTGATCAGAAGCATGCCTAGGCGCGTTGGAGAATGCGTAGCACATCAGGGCGCATCCACACATTATTAAAGGTCAAAGGGCTTTAAAGCAGTGCAATCATTTTGAAATTTTTATCATTTACTTATTATGCTTCATTAAGTACTTATACAAAATTTTATTAAAATAAAACCATTTAAACTGGGTGTTCGGATTTATATGTCACTTAGTATACTATTAAAACATTTCTGTTACTTATTTCCATGAGCATATCTATCATTTTTTCCTGGTAGTTGTTGGCGCTATCTTTGGAGGAAAGTTATAATGTTTTTTTCACAGCCTCTAGTGCCATATCTATGTAATAAGTACTGGTTACTGATTTATATCTCACATAATTAGGTTCCTTTTTAATGAGCCATAGTTCACTTGAAATGCGAAACTATTAGGTGAGCGCCCGTTCCTAGGTGGCACTGGCCGAGATTCTTCGTTTCTTGTATTCCGCCTAAGATATACGAATTAGGAAGGCATTTGTAGAGGTTTCTCTTGAATTTTTATTGTAGAAAGTGACGCTCGGAAAAACTCTTCAAACACGTTTCACATGTCAAATCGTAGCACGTAGACTGGGAGTAAAGCCAGGCGTGAGTGCCCTGAACAGGAAATGAATTTCAGGTTCTGCACATATGGCATCTTTCTCTTATGTTCACTGCAAAACAAATTAATTTCTGCATATGTGACATCTATCTGTTTGCTGCCAACATAACTGTAAACAACTCCAATTTTGACAGTTTTGGACAAGTTGCAAGCAGAAATATTGAATAATATCAATAAATCACGAAGTAATAAACCTACAAAGCATGACAAAACGTAAGCGAAATGTACATAAATATTGCGGCAGATTTTGTTAACATCTATCAATGCGCTGACGCTCTATGCCATCTTCTTGGCCTTCTTGATTTCCGAGAGCCACACCCTCCTAGCCGACAGGATTGGCTTCATACGAATACGGGTTCTCCTTATCCAGCTGAACCTCAAATCTCTAGTCTTTGTGCCCTATGTTTTTAGTGCCACGTGACGTGACACGTTTCAAGCTGTGACAGGTGACAGTGACACACAACATGAACTGACAAAGTGCAAAATATTTTTATTTTTTTCATTTACCTGTTTTTCTTTTAGTATCCTCGGAAAATTTCGTAAGACCTAATATTTATGTTTCGCAAGAGGTAATTTAGTTCATCCACAACTGCAGTCATATTTTTAGACGACTTGCTAATGACCACAGCTTGGCGTTGAAGAAACAAGATATTTCTGAAGAGATTCTCTCACAGAAAGCAGGTTGCACAGATAAACTACTAGTGAAAACTAGTTTTTTAGGTATGAAATCTATATGCTATATTAAATATTAGAAGCATGATACATTTGGAATCAAGCAGTTAGCAGTCAGTAGGTGGCTGAGCTCCTGGATTTTATAAATTGTTATGATTCATACTCTTAGCACATTTGTTAACACATTAAAATAGCTCATCCGAATAATAATGAACGATCTTCAATTGCTAAAATACATAAAAATTAATAATGGCAGCCCTACTATCACTCAGTTATTTTATAATTTCTTCTGTATGTAAAAAAAAAATATGAATTTAAATCGGCTAGTATTGATATTAATATTTAAGAACAGTTAATGAGAATTTATTATGCATGCTCTGTGAAAATGTGATGATGAACCTACTCGGGCTACTTGCAGAAGTATTGAAAATTCCATTCTTTCAACATCAACAATAGGCTTGAAATGCTGATGTTGTGTTCCCTTCTTGCGGATTTGCTGGTTAGGTTCCACATTTTTACCTCATTTGATTTTGAAGTGCTCATAGAGGAATCTATTAGGCTTTGCAACAGGTTCCTATAATACCTCAGTTTGGAAATTTCTGTAAGAGCTGTAGACTTTGCTGTTCTTAGTATCTTCATTGAAGGTAGGTGACTATTAAAGTAAAAACCTGAGTCCATAATACAGGAGGGAAAAACAGGTACTTTTGTAGATTTTAGGCATTGACTTCTTGTTTGATCCTCCCCTCACATTCTTCCCTCAAACTTCATACATCCAGAACTATCTGGTACAACTGCTCCTTTGTTTCTAGGGGGTCAACATTGTGCAACAGCCTGCCTGAAGAGGCTTTTCTGTTTTGCTAACCCTACTCAGTTCAAAGGTTACTTCAGGATAAAAAATAATCATCAATTCTTGAATGCTAAATCTACTAGAAAATACTGCTGACATCATAATTAGATTTGCAGAATCTATCACATCTCAATTCCTGGTATGGTTCTTGCAAATATGCCTGCACTTCATCAGTTTTACAATAGATACCATTATTTTGGATGGTTGGAATCTCAACTCTAAACTCTTTAGTTTTTGTATTTGCTCAAAGTATTAACCTGTTGGTAAAAATTCTTCCTTGGGCTTCATTTATGTATTCACATGCTTCTGACAATCTGTGCGTGGCAAATTGCTTGATCATTCCTTCCTTACCAGTATTAACTCATCTTGTATATCATACAATAATTATGAGAATCTTTTTTTAATATCATCCATCTTACCCATAGTTCATTCCACGGTTTTCGGCGGGTGATACTAAAACTACTAGCATCACTTTTATACATCCATGCCCCTCACTCACACATTTGTTTGTGTAAGCTCAGACATATGTTCTTCAGTTTTGTTTCACTACCTTGTAAATGCTCTCGCCTACATATGAGTATAATGGGCATATCATTTTGAGTTCACCTTGATCTTCATAATATAAAATATAGCAGTACCTGACGATGAAACTAATGGACAATATCAATAGTTTTTGCCAAAATTATTGGAGCATCTAGAGAAAGCAAATGAAGACAGTGGTCCTTTATTAACCAGTTCATAAAAACTTGAGAAACGCTTGGCTGATGGCATTATGAAACAAATGAATATCTGCTAATTTCAAGGCCTATGTAGCAAAATACAGCTATTATTATACTGATGACATATATATATATATATATATATACATTTTTAAAATCAGAAATAACCCTTATTCAAAATTCTAAAGTAACGTCCATAAGAAAAAATATGGAGGACGACAGACGAAACGCCATATTGACATTCTGAATCTACCACCTTGTAGAGGAGAAAAAGTAGCAATGTTAATTTGCAATTTTTGATTTCAAGTCATATCTCAAATGTCAGGGAAACGTGAAAAAGAATTTGGACTAATTCGTTTTTCCATGTGTCTCCAGAAATACTATGAATTTTCTAAATGCCATTTTCTTAGTTTCATACGTAAGCAATTTTGAATCCGCTTAACTAACCTCGTATCTCTCAGCAAGATCTCAATGCTGAGGGTGGAATTTGAAACGCCTGTTATACCTTGAATATTCTAATGGCTGCATTCAGCGAACATTTGTTAGCATTTTTTTTATCTTTTGCAGAAAGATTCAGAACCCGGGATACTTTCAAGCGATAAAATTACCTAATAATGGAGGAAACATTTTACAAGGATCTGCTTATTGAATTAGAATGTCCCATTTGCACTAGCTACATGGTCCCCCCTATTAGACAATGTTCAACAGGTCATAGTGTATGTGAATCATGCAGAAACAAACTACAGAAATGTGCTCTATGTCAGAGCAACTTCTCAGACTCCAGAAATATATCATTAGAAGGCCTTGCGGTGAAAATGAGGTATCCGTGTGCATATAGGGTGTCTGGATGTACTGCATCACTGGCTTATAATGAAAGGGAGGGACACAAACTGAACTGCAGGTATAAATTGTTCATATTTGTTTTTACTATTGTCCCTTGATACAGAATAGGGAAGTCACAAAAATATCAGATTAATAAATTAAAAATTGTGAAAAAAGGCCTGTGCCGCGTTTTTATTTCATCCATGAACTAGGGTTTAAAGTGGAACATACCTAATCAATCAGGACATGACTTCTGTTTATGGCAGTATAATTTACTTTAACTGTTAAAGCTGATGTGTTAGATTATTGTTCCACCATAATTTAATAGTCTAAGCACTGGTAGCATTGAAAAATCGCTAAATTTTTCCTGACTTGAACACTGCTTTCTGAAACAGATTATATCAACATTGCCATTTTTAACAACATTGGGGCAATATTCCAACCGAAACTGACACTCTGACTCGAATTATTGCAACCTAGTAGAGATGTTTCTTGGACTACAGATTTATGTAAAAGTTTTTATGACAGATAAAAAGAGTGGCTTTATCATAGGTCTGTAGGACTGTAGGTCTCTTTTCGCGATGAAAACAGGGTAACCGCAGAAATTTCTTCCAATGAATTGTTTTGCTTTAATGTTATATACTGAAAGTAATTTCGAAAACATTGGCTTCTTTGAAAATTCAGGATGCCCAGAAATGTTGCAACTGGAAAAGTCTCATGGTTTTCGAGCCATCAAATGTTTATCTGGTTAAATTGTTGCCATTTGTTCAAATATCAAGTTTTTGGGCCGGGTTTGTTTCATAATATTCACATTTGATTGTTTCATAGAAATCAGTGTCGTTATATTCTTATGTTATAAATCATTCTAATGCAACATTTCAATGAAAACCAATTTATACGTCCAACTTTGACACCTTGTTACAATTAATGGACTAAGATCACCGTTCTAAATTATTTAAAAAAAGTTGGTTATTCAATGCAATGGTACTATTGTCCAACATTTTTTTTGCTGTGTTCTTTTTTATAGCAAATCTAAGTTCGTCCAGTTTCTGGAATATCAAAAAACTGTTTTCATAACATAATTAAGAAGTAATGGCAGGATTGCAGTTTTTCACTATATTTGATATTTAGATTGACCAGTTTAATGTTTTGCATGCCCTTAGTTTGCGCGAGTATCCTCTGTGTAAATTTCCTTGGTGATCAATCAGATTTTACCTCGCAACTCTATTGTAGAAACCTTTTTTGTTTAATACACAATGTCTTTTAGACAATACCAATAAAAAACCAATGGATTCTGATCTGGCGATCTTTTTAAATACACACGAATGATCACTTTGAACACCTAGTCTAGAAATTTAACAAAAACTTGCCATCACAAAATTAATTCTAACCCTTGTTCCTTATTTGTCATAATATATATCATAATAGCATGTTTTGATATTCAAGGAGCAAGTTTGTCGTCCTCTGGAATAGTCAACAAAATGTTAGAAAACATTGCATTAAATGTACAACTTTTTAAAGTATGTATTTGGCACAGTGATCCTATTTCATTCTTTATTAGTAGAGAGCGTCGAAGTAAGATGTACAAATTGGTTTTCATTAAAATCTTCCATTAGAATAGTTGTCATAAAGCGGCACTGATTTCGATGAAACCCGGCACAAAAAAAAATGATATTTGTTGAAATAGTAACAATTTAACTAAACGAGTGTCGATTTTTGCTAAAGAAATGATTGCTGTATATCTCGAAAACCATGAGAGTTTTGACTAAACAAAATTTTTCCAAACAGCAGGCCATGATTTGATGTATATCCGGTGACAGTAGTATCCCTCAATTTCCGGAAACCGTGTATATCTCTACCATGCATGGGCAGATATAGTTGTCAAAATATATCTGAAGCCCTTTGACTAATATTTGTTAATTTGTACTTTAAATATAATTTGAGCATCCTTCAGCCTGTGTATACAGGGTTATTACAAAATAATCATCGGGTTTTAAAAATGTATATTTAAGAGAGTATTGCAAATATAATATCAAATGACATATCACTAGAAAAGAAAAATGTTCAAGTTTAAAGCACGTGCTTGCGAACGCCGCTTTAGCTCCCTAGGTAGCGCCACGAGCTCAGTATACAAAATGGGACCTCGGTTGGCCGCGTGGGTCAGAGTGTCGTGCTACTGATCAGCCGGTCGGCCGGGCCGCGAGTTCGAATCTCGCCTTCGCCATGGATGTTGTGTGTTTGTTTTAGGCAGCAGCGGTGGCCGCAGTAGTAGACTCTTCGGTCTCCTGATCAGTGCCGTGCGCTGTGCGGGTTCGATTCCCGTCTCCAGGAGAAATGCTTCTCTTGGCCATGGATGTTGTGATTGTCCGTAGGTGGTAGATGGTCTCTGACTGTCGAACGCGGAGGTACCACCCGGCGGTTCTCGTAGGCGGAGCCAGAATGTGTGCATGTTGCATGCACACGTGTTCCCTCGCCAGAGTCCGTGTGGCGTCCCCCCTTTCCCATGTATCCCCCATAGCCCCACGGTACCCAATGGGTGCTTAGGCCTCAGGCCTTCGTGGTAGTTGGAGTATAAAAAAAAAAAAAAAAAAAAAAAAAAAAATATGCAGCAGAAAGCGTTTTGTGTGTTAGAGTACGCGCGATGTTTATCGGTTGTTACAGTGCAACGTGCATTCAGACGGCGGTATGGAACTGATTCTCCAGGTCATCAGAGCGTTCTACGATGGTATCGACAATTCAAGAAGACAGGTTCCATTACTAAACGTAAAAGTACCGGAAGACCACGACTTCCTGACGAAATGGTGGGACGCAGTTAGACACAGTTTCACGAGTTCTCCGCGAAACTCCACTAGCAGAGCAGGAAGTGATCTTGGTATTCCCCAGCCAACCGTATAGAAAATTTTGCGATTCAAACCGTACCATCTACAGATGCTACAAAGCTTACGACCTTATGACCACGTAAAGCGACTTGATTTTTCTTCTAAGATGCAAGTGGAAGGGTGAACCGTCATAACATTCGGATATGGGGCACGGAAAATCCTCAAATAATCGTGCAACATGAAAGGGATTCTCCAAAATTAAATGTCTTCTGTGCAATGTCCAAAAATAAAGTGTACTTGCCTTTTTTCTTTCATGAAAACACTGTAAACGGTTCGTCCTACCTAGATATGTTGCATTTGTGGTTATTTCCGCAACTCACAGAAGATTCTAACAACTTCATATTCCAACAAGATGGAGCTCCGCCTCACTGGTATCATGAGGTGCGTCGGTATTTAAACGAGGCACTGCCGCACCGTTGGATTGACCGAGGTACTGCACAAGATTTGGTATTGTTCGCGTGGCCTCCCGACATTACACCATGCGATTTTTACCTTTGGGGTTACATTAAAGATATGGTTTACATACCACCTCTGCCAACAACATTGGGTCAACTCCGGGAACGCATTACTACTGTTATTAACAATATCGATCGAGACACACTGCAGCGTGTATGGGCCGAACTGGACCATCGTTTGGACATATGTCGTGTGACGCAAGGAGCTCACATCGAACATTTGTAATAACATGCTTAAAATCTTGAATATTTTACCTTTCCATTGACATTTCACTTACTGTTATATATGTAATACCTTCAGAAATATATATTTTTAAAACCCGATGATTCTTTTGTAATAACCCTGTATTTTGTACAGTTAAATATTTTCTCCGATAATCTACTCCGGTATTTTCAGGTACAGAGGATTTGCTTGTGCAATGGAAAAATGCACATGGGTTGGACCTTTGGAGGAATTGGCAGCTCATTGGGCCTCCAAGAAAATGACAAGTAGACCATACCATGTGAGCAACTTATGCCACACCAAAATGAAGAACGAGGCATATTATGTTAACATTGTTGAAGCATACAATAAAATGTTTTGGTTCAAGTGCAAACTAAGCAATAAGAAACTGTTTTGGGCTGTACAACATATAGGTAATAGATTCGAAAGGACAGCAGTTATCCTCGTCCAATAAAATTTAGGGAAAGGGAAGTGAACTACACCTGATTACTTCCATCTACACTTGGAATAATTTACGTTGCTCAAAGGGGAACTCGAAAATCAAAGATCCGACTAATGAGTAAAGCAAGTTAAATGAAAAATATAGCATCTTCTTTATTACGTGACATAACTCATTAGATTGCTTAGAAGCATAACTTAAACGTTAAAACCGCCGACCTTTAGCTCAGAAGTCGGATATACAGTCTCTTTCGAATTTGTGGTGAAGGAAGTCCGACACAGCTAAGCTATTAGCTAGGTCACAAAATTAGAAATTAAAAATAGTATTGATGCAGTCTTGTTTCTTGTAATAAGATTTTTTGTATGATATTATTTTTTAGGGAACATAGCTGAGGCAGATGAATATTTTTATGAAATAGAAATTTTCAAGCCTTGTCGTACCAAAAGAAAAGTATTGATGAGTGATTATTGTCAACCAATTGACATTCCCAACGCGCATTTGTTAAAGGAGGGTGGTTGTATTTGGATGAATACAGAACTAGTGGAGGATTTTGTCAATGAAGATCAGCTGTTGGTGTATTATATGAGGGTGCATCAGGTAATGCTAACATTATCTTGACATATTTATCACTGTATATTGAACAATATTTCATAAAAGTTTTAAATTTGCAATCATGCCTGTTATGCTACCATTCACTATTGTAGCGGCAAAATGTAGGCTTTACTTTTTCTTACAGATGTCCTATTGGATTTTTACACAGGTGCATACAGTTTTTAATTCTGATTGCAAAAATGTTTATGCCATACATTGATATTGTCACAGCTGTTATTCAAAAAAACTAAATTTTCGTTATTAGGTTGTTCTTCATTCGACGAATTAAGACCGCTTGCATTTGAAAACTTGAAACAAGCGAGCTTCATTATCATTTAAAGGTTAAGAAGCATAAAACAGTATATTTGCAATCCAAAAAATTATTTTATTTTTTCAGTTCTTTTTTTATCGCCTATATCATTGTTCGGCCAGTAACGGGCCACATTTTGAACACTTACTGAAATAAAAAGTGATATTTTCGTGTGTTTTGTTTTGTATCTGAACAAATTAAGATAAATATTTTTCTAATTTACTCGAAAACGAATCGACCGATGTTGAAAAATCAAACGTCAAAATAAAGGACTTCAAGGACCTTTCAAACAAGCTATTTCTCGATACCCCTTGTCATTTGAAATTTTTAAGATGACCCTGAGGGTAGACGGTGAAGTAGTTTTTGGTTAAAAAGTTGTCATCCTTGACAAATCTATTGACGTGTCTCGGCGTTTTTTCTTTTAATCAATGGTTTTCGATAAATCCGTGGTGGGAAGCTTCCAAATGTATACCTCGTCACTGGCTATTCCGTATCCAACTCAATAACTCCAACTGGCCCATTCAATTCTAATTGAGAATGTTCGTATGTACAAGTTTTACTGACTGGATCATGTGAGACATATATGAGATAATCATTTTGTTATTCAGGTGGGTCCAAGAAATATTAAGGACGACGCATCTGCTTCAGCCTCAGACAGAACCATGAAAAAGCACAGAGATAGATCCAAAGGGCCTCCAAATAACCCTAGATTGAAAGAATTCAAACAAAAAAAGAAAGTTAAGGACCAAGCTAATGATGGATTTGTATTGGTTGATGTGGAACGGCGTTGTGATACTAATTGACAAAGATAAAAATATGTTTTAGGGATGTTACTAATGGTGTACCAATGAGACATTAATACACGTATTGTCGTCATACTTGCTTTTCGGCATTTGTCGTAGAAAAACGAAGAAGTATCTGACGGATGACAAACGTACAGGATAAAAGGCCGTCCAATCAAAAGTAAATTAAATGAATTTGCGGAAAAAATCTGAAGACCAAGTTAGTTAATGAGAATAATAATTCCATAATGTAGGAATGGTATCAGATATAGATATATATATATATATTGTTGGCTTATCTGTCTTCTGTTTTCATCCATTTTTTTCCAACAAAGGAGTTTCACTTTCATATGTATAATTACTTGGAAATATTAATCCAAGTACATTGAATGCGTGATCTTGTTGTTACACCTTTTTTAAGCTAGCTTTCAAATAGTCGGATGTCAATACGCTTGCATTTTATAATAAGACTATAATCGCAATAAACAAAAACACATTACTGAGCATTGTATAATGACATAAGTAACAAAAGCTTTAATGTTTACTACTAGTGGACTGGAAGGATGCGTGCAACATGTCTTGGATGTATAACATAGTGTGTAACCCTGAGGAAGTTCCTAAATGCTTCTGCACTCCGTAATCAACTGATGATTCGTTAGACGTCTGGCAGTCTAACTACACAAGTAGTTCCGCGACATTATAAGGAATTTACAGATATTTTGTTGATTCGTTTTTTGAATCCAGTAAATTTAAACTGCATGCTTCATACAGGGTGACACATGGGAACCTGACGTTTTTGGGATAGCGAGTACTCAGCCGGTATGAGGAGTTGGGAACGGAATTATCGAGCATTGATTACCCGACTGGATGCCGTTTCAGTAGCTATGGAGCAGTTGACAGTGAAGCATCGCATGTTTGCGTATGACGCATTTGTGCAAAATGTTGGGTTTATTACTACCGTATAGCGACTTTTTCGTGTGCATTTTTAGCGTAGGCGTCGTGATGCTGTTCCCAGCCGCAACACGATTCTAGTTGGTTTAAGAGATTACGGACGATAGGATCTATTCTGAAAAAGAAGTCCCCAGGTCCAACAATAACGGCAAGAGCATCAGAAAGCATTGCGAGAGACGCCGTGACTCGTAGTCCTGGGCGCTCTGCTCGTAAACACGCGTTGGAATTGAGGATGAACCGTGAATCTGTGAGAAGAATTTTACATCACGACTTGAAGTTTCATGCGTACAAGATGTGTGTTGCTCAAAAATTTCACGATTATGCGCAACGGAAGGAGTTTTGCTTCTCAAATGTAAGCCCTTCTGGAAGACCATGAGAATGCTGTGATTATCATGAGTGACGAGGCGTATTTCCATTTGGTTGTTGGTTATGTTGATAAACAGAATTTGCGGTACTGGTCCGATGAAAATCCTCGTGGAATTCACGAAAAACCTTTACACTCAAGAGCGCGTAACGGTTTGGTGCGCAACAACTCCTTTCGCTGTCATTGGTCCCTATTTTTTTCGAAGACGAGAACGGGACAGCCGTTGCAGTCAATGCCGAACGTTACTCTCACATGTTAAACACATTCTTGCGTCCCGAACTGCACAGACTGGGAAAAAGCTCGGAAAGTGTTTTTTTCACTGCTCGTGTGTCTATGCAAGTGCGTCGAGGCATGTTTCCAGAAAGGCTAATTTCACGATTTGGCGACATTCAATGGGCGCCCAGATCACCTGATTTGAGCACATGCGACTTTTTTGTGGTGGTATCTGAAAGCACCAGTGTATATTCACAGACCCCGCACATTGGCAGAACTGAAAGTGGCAATCAGTGACGAAGTTGCACTAATCGACGATGCAATTAAGACGCATCTGATGAACAATTTTCGGGGAAGGCTGGAACAATGCATTCATGCGGATGGGTACCACTTATGTGACATTATCTTCCACAAATGATATACCACGTTAAATGGCATCTAGTGACGAACAATAAATTAAAAAAAAACGTCAGGTTCCCGTCTGCCACCCTGTACATCCTTGTTGTACATACTTTATATCTCATTTTGTAGCTTTAAATTATTCCAATATGTATAGGATTCCTATTATTGTATGTCAGAGTTAGTATGTTTTTAACAACCTAATTTCCTAATATTTGTATAATCTAGCTGTCTTACATGCTTTAGACAAAATGTTACTGTTATTCATATTTACAGATTGTTGTTTATACGAATAAGACACTTTTGGCACTATTTTTATATTATATATGTGCAGAACTGATATTGAAATGCATAACATATTATATTGTTTTTTTAATCCCAGCTTCTTGTTCCCCTTCGAGTGCCGTGTCATCGAAGATTGGCGATAATAGCGGGATCCTCTAGCCGCTAAATTTGGCTACGCGAGAACCCTATGAAATGACGTCTAGAAAACAGAGTTATCGCGCTACAGGATTGACTGAAAAGCGCAGTTTTTCAACTGCCTATCCGCCTCTTCCGCTAAAGTTGCTACATGCAGAGTTTTCACGATTCCTTTACATAGTATCTATACTTATTTTTCAATCGATGAAGATAACAGGCCCTCATTGACATTATTTTCGGTGCCAGGAGAAATGTTTTCAACCTGGATAATGTGAAAACACTACTAATTCCTTTGTAATATGTTGGTGCCGGTTTCGGCAGTTAGAAAGTCGCCTTAATATAACTGCTACGGAAAACGTTTTTTCTTGTCAGCTGCTCGCATTAGTGTCTCGACATTCTACACTTATGTCGGCCCTGTCCCTAATATTCTTCGTCCGAGGGATTTGTCGTGTCCCTTAATCCTTAATAGATGCAAATAACAGGGTAATGGAGACCAAATCAGTAATCACCTTAGCCCGGAGAAATATCGGTGCTTAGTTGCTTATACACCATAAAATCATGTTCACAAAAATGTCGATGCTAGGTATATTGATTATAAATATATCATCATATTGCGGGCGCGTAAAACAAAACAGATTTCGAAGACAGATTGAGGGGGGTATCATCATCATGGGTCATTTATTTACAGGTAATTTAACTAGACTTGAAGGAATCTATAATTTTCTTTTACATACATAATTAAGTAGAAATTTCATTGTTTATATGTTTACTGTGTACAGAGAACTGAGTGAAATTATCTGGTTTGATAAGTCTGTGCAAGTTTTGAGGTATGTAAACGTAGTTCAGAGAAAACATAAGACAAACATATTTTAAGGTCGTAAAAATATATTCGAATTCACAAGTTACAAACAACCAATTGGCAACTTAAAGACACAGACTAACAAATTGTTTTTCTCCAAGATGTAATTGTTTTTTTTTTTTTGGAGCTTGTAGTACTTTTCACACTGACAAGGTTTGGTTAATTTTATTCTTGGTTTTCGTTGCATACAGGAAGTTGATAAGTATCTGGCCAAACTTCAGGGAATGATTCCTTTGCCTTGGGTAATTTCAAGACAAGTTCCTAGTAATCTTTATGACATTTGGTACAGATATAGGTTAGTCTGGAATAGCACATAGGCTTCCTTTTATCCCGCGAAAACTTTGAAATACTTATTTCACGGGCTACAGTCCAAACTGCTTAATCGGATTTGACATGAGGTTTCTGTCGCGGAAGCGCTCAGTCGTTGGTGCGACCGAAAAGAGTAAGCGTAATAAATAGGGTATTTATTTTGTATCGTGCATTTGCTTCATTTCGCCATTTCTTTTCTTAGCATGATATATCATGTTGAGATTTAAATTTGTTTGGTGTTTTATTTGACTTCAAGCATAATACTGTGAATAAATAGTTATTGGGTTCGGATAGCTGTGTTCTATTGTAATTAGAAGTGGTGATTTTTGATGTGCTTTTAGGCAGTGGCGGACTAAGGGGGCGGATGATGCGGCCCGCTTCGGGCCTCCAGGGTAAGGGGGCCTCCACACGTTAAAAAAATTGTATAAGTACTAAATGAAGGCATTTTTATTAGTGTTTTGCAGTAATTACTACTTGGTTGTTTTTGAAATGTCCAGAAAACCCAAAGCTAATCGTTTGCAGACGAGTAATAAAGCTCGGTCCATGAGAGTAGCTCCCGAAAAATCCATATATTTGCACTACAAAACAGGGCCGTCTTTAGGGTGGAGCGGCCGCTCCAGGCCTGGCGCTAACAAATAAGTAAAAAGTTTTGGTTGAATGAAAATAATATAATAATGTACAAATATACGTGCCTAAAATATCAGTCTGATTACTCTCGTAATATGTCACATTATTGATTAATTACAAAACCCACGAACGAGATAATCGGGACCAAAAGAATGCAAAACATCGTTTGATAGTGGCGGCAGGGTCCGGGGTGACAGCCTCCGAACCCCGCGCATGCCGGTGGGTGATTCATGCTTGCCTGCGCGCTGCCTGGAGTTGCGTCGCCGTCACTTCAAGGGCTATTAGTTCAGTTTTCTTCAGAAATTTAGAGTTGACGGTTTTGTGGCGGCCACATTGGTAGCAAGAGAACTTAGTGAAACTCTGGGTGTAGAGCCAAAGTTCAAAGAAGTCAGACAGATAAAGAAAATATGTGCTTATTTATTATTGATTATTCATAACAAAAAAAAAAAGATTTCTTATACGATTTGATTTCCTGGCAGACCTAAATTTTATTATAATTTTCCTGATCATTCATTGCTTAAAAAATTAAAGTGGAAGAGTATAGACCATTGTCATAAATCATTATCTCATTTCTTTACACAGAGTGAAATATTGTATACTTACATCACAAATAAACATAGACTCGAACCCTGGCAAATGAAAAAAAAATGACGTATATAATTGTTTTGAGATGAAATGACTCATCAAAAATGCTAAAAACACCTTTTTGCATGGGAATTTTAAATAATTTTCGGAGTAGGCTACTTTCTTCAAGAGAAGGCCTTGCAAAAAGGTTTTGCCCCAGGTCTCGTATCTGCTAAGGACGGCTCAGCTACAAATGATACAACAAATAATTTTATTACCCAAAATGCCTTGAAATAAATGGTGACTGCTTGGACAACTATATGACAATTGTTATAATACTCTAAGCATACATATTAAGATATGCTACACAGTCTGTGAGATACTTCACATACTACTTATTTTGATTACACATTTGAAATTACTTTATTGTTGCATTACTTTGAATAGGTATAGCATTTCGGTGACTGAAACCAATTTCCTCCACACAAATGCAAAATGAATGATGTATACTTTACAGTACTTCACACGTGAGCCAAGCCACAGATTCAGATTAATATTTATGTTATAAACATGGATTCATATCTTTCTAAAGATACAAGGTATCAAACTTTCACAATTTGATTTGCAAATACCATAATAAGTGACTGATTTTGTTGGAATTTTGTAGGCAAATGTGTTTTTCTTAAATGACATGTTACATTTTTTGTGGAGCATCTATGCCTGCTAAATTCCAACAAAATTGCCTAAAGGGTTATGATTTTCTCCAATAAAAAGAGTGTGAGACCCTGTATTTTAAAATCAACACATTTACAGAACGGTGTTAATGTAAACTTTCTCCCTTTGCATCACCACTTGAAGTCTGACCTGCTACTTACGTTAACATTCTCTACAGTCAGGATCTTGTAAAACACAAAAGCAAAAGTTTCAACTAACAATACTTTTAATAAAAATAGAAAAGGCTCAAAATTATATTTTATATAAACAAGGAAAGACCAGCAATAGTGGAATCCTGAGAAGTTAGGGAATAACTGCAGCAGTGTTCTAAAAATGTTCTTTCAGTGTTTGAGCCTATAAAAGCTCAGGTATCATGTAACTTCCTAGTAAGTATATCCTCAATAGACTTCCACCATTTGTTCTAACATGTTTTTATAAAGGTACATAAACTTTACAGCGAAAGCTTCTAAGTGGAAGATGGCCTTATTTCCCTGTGACATTCTATGTTCATATATAGCTGCCTCTTCAACTACTTTTGTCTTCATGCCTCTGTCACATTTCTTCAACAATTCCTCAAGTAAAGTTTTGAAAATGATTTCTGATGGAATGCCATTTGTTAGAAGCTCATAGAAATTTTGTCTGACTTTTGCTAGCGATTTAATGTTAGGTAATTGTAACATTTGCTCTGCTGTTTTACGAATAAATATTTGCCAGTCAGGCTCTGGCACTTGTTGATTTTCTGTGAATGGATATTGTTCCACTTTGCAAGCTTCACAAATCAAAAGAGCTCTTCGAAGGTTTCTATTAGATACATCCACAATTTTTTTTGCAAAAGCCAATGGTAAATTAACATCTTCCTTCTTACAAACATTTTGCAGAATGGTTACGATAGTATCTTCTGTAGGTGCTGGTACTCTTATACACAAACATCGAGACCTAATGGCAGGAATAACTCTAGAGATTGTGGTGGCACAAAGGATTATCCTACAATTTGAGATGTATTTCTCCATGGTCCTCCTCAACGCATGCTGAGCTTCTTTAGTAAGATCATCAACATCTGTTAAGACAATCACCTTGAACTCCCTTTGAGCATTTACGTTAAGTTGCTGGGTCTGTGCTACATGTTTGATTAGGTCCATGATAACAACTCTGTCATATATTCCAACATCACTAGGATTCACTTCAATATGGTATATACTGCTTACTGTAGTAATTTCCAACTTCTTATTTGATGGCGTTGTAAAGGACATTGTTTCCATTTTGAGTCTTTCGACACCGGGACCATAGAGTTCGCGTAGCAGGCACATGATACGGGTTTTCTTGCCAGCCCCAAGAGGACCGTAAACTAGCAAATGGGGGAAATCACCTTCTTTTGTCAGGTCTTTCAGATTAGCAGCTTGTTCCTTATGATAATCAAGAGCAGAAAGCTCCTTTGGGCGGTATTTGTCTGCCCACAGTACACTCATCTTGAAAAAAATTTCAGATAGTCAGAAACAGAATTATAATTAAAAAACAACTTCTTGCCCTGCCAGTTCTAGACTTCTCAGTTGCCGCCAAAATAAAGCGTCAAGTCAGTCAAATGTCAAAATTAAATGGATGGTTGAAACGTCAAGTCTAGCATAAAACAATAAACGAGGAATGCCGACTGACACAAAAACAGAGGTGAACCAAAATTCATAAAACGCCAAAGTTGTAGTGTGCAAGTATTCCTATCCACCATTTTCGTGCCTAAGATAACTGCTTCCAAATAACTTCTGACAATAGTTATTTGGATTTTATTCAGTTGTTCGTAATTCACTTACAAAGCTTTGTGATTTAAAATAGGCGCACCGCCGCCTAACGTAAAGATAGGCAAAAACGGAACTGCTGGCGAATATTTTAATCAAGAATTTAGTTAAAAAATACGAAAATAAAATGTGAAAGAAAATCTAATTTTGACCTTTGAAGTTTATTCTTAGGCACATTTGAAATCGTAATTCTTGTCCTCTTTAATCTTATTAGGCGAATGTCACAAGATCAGTATTTTGTTTGTATTATCATTCCCTCCTCATCAATAATTACTGAAAAATAAATACCACATTCCACGATAAATACTGACGGCATAGTAATACCACAGCTTAAATCATGCTTAAATAATAATAAGCTATGAAACTCCGCAGTCAGTGTCAGAAACGGCCGCCATTTAGGCGGAGAAAGTCCAATGTAAATTTCCCTCAGTTCAAATATTAAAGAGTTTTTAGTGCTCAGCAGCAGCCAGTGTTGCCTCGTGTCATGCCAGCGTTCGCAGATATTTTTTGCAACCTCAAAATGATAATATTTCGATATGTTGCCTTGCTTGCGGTCCTCACTTGTGCGTCGCATGGTTTTCTATCGACTGCAAAATATACACGTAAGGAAGTATATTCCGCTTGCGCAGCGCCGGGTGCGGCGGAACGCCCAAAAGTACAATATACAAATTTTAACGTGCTGGGTACCAACTGAGAACCATCTGTTTTTTACGTTTTCTTAATGACTGGGGGTTGAGGAACACGATACATACTGTCTGACAAGAGAAGAGAAAAGGTAGATACACATGCCCATACATCCGGATACGGGTGTAACCTGAGAAAACGAAGATGGAGAAGGGAAAACATATGACAAACGAAGTCCCGAACAAGAGCCAATCTACACATTGGACGTGAACGAGAATATTTGTTGCAATTGTAAAACCAAAAGACCGGACACATTTGGTTTGTTGGTAACGACGGAAACAATAGCTAGGTGTTACCACTATATCAATAAACCTGGACAAATTAAAAATTGTAAAACATACTCAAGCTATTAAAAACTAGAACTGCGTTTTGGGGAAACAGCAAAATCACTTCTAACCTCGTACGTCTGTTGCACGTGGTGACAGTGAGTTATATATTATGCGAGCAGTAGTCATTGCCATTGCCAACGACCAGTTGGGCAAAAAATACAATTAATTTGTTAATTGGGAATTGGAAAATCTTAAGCTCGGGTAATCTCGAGCTTTCGCCAAACTATGTTGTCATCTTCAGGAGCTAAAACACAAATATGAATATGAAACTAGCAACTTATTTAGAAATGTATGTATATATATATATATACCAAATTTGTCGGACGACTTGAGTTCAATGTGTACGAGAGAGAGGCACGAGAACTGTGTATCGACACATGTTCTAAATGAAGCCGGCTGAAGAGCGGAGGTCATCACCACATTGCTTAGCAGAAGATGGGGCAATCTGTCGCGTTGGCATCCTACACCAGAAAATGTTCGCACAGGCTCTGTCAAACCAAAAGAAGGAGGACTGCTCGGACATTTGATTTAATATTTTGTTTTCATTTTGATTAGAATTATTTATTTTAATTTTGATGGACGATACTCCCCAATGAGCGCTAGATGGGTACGGACCAAAATCGATCATCTATGATCATGAAGGTCAAAACCTTGCCTTACAATGTACGGGATGCAGTGTTGCAAAGCAACCCAAGGACTATCCTGCCGGCTTCTATCGCTTTCTAATATAAGTGTATATACACACTTCTCTCTCGTACACATTGAACTCAAGCCGTCACACCAATTTGGTTTTCAGTGTATAAATGTTCGTCGTATAGAAAAATCTGCAGAGTAACTGGAAGATTCCTTGCCAGAACATACCATCAAAAGATACCCAGTTCAAATGGAAGCCATGCCTGTGCAAAAACGGGCATCAACACCGTGGTGCCACCAAACATATATGCTCAGTACTATATACACGTGCCAATCACCGTCTTGAGATGAAAGCGTTGCCACATGTGGGATTATTGCGACAAATTATAAGATTTGCCTTTTTCGTCGTTGAGAAAATCTGAGAACAAGAAATTTTAACAAAAATTACGAGGTAGATTGAGGAATATATTTTATTTCAAGGTTGCCATGTTTAAGAATAAACAATTTTCCTTAAAAGCAATGTGGTGTGCGTTTTTATTAATCCAGAGGAGATTACTGCAATTCTACTTGGCTTCATTGCTGTAACGATGTAAACGAGTGTTTGTGAACGTCCACTCTAATCTATATATATATAGAATTGTCACAGAATCGTTGGAGTCCCATATTTGATGTGTACGACGGAGACAGAGAGAGAAATGGGTATTTTAGAAAAAAAGCGCGAATCAAGCGTCCACACACCAGTTTTGTTAGCGCCCTCTCGATCTAACATCCGTGTTTCTCTCCATATCTTTTTTATGTTCACTAAATACAGGAGGTATAGAGTTGGGGAGTACATTAATCAGTGCTACTATACAACTCAGTCATTAATGAACCTTTATTGTTGTCAACTGGTCTAATTTTTATTATACTCCTATGAAAGTTGGTGTACTGATATGTATCTATATTTTATAATAGTATCATTACACTGTGGTAAAGCAATAATTATAATTAAAATCCATGTTCATAATTAATATCTATCTACATTTCATTGCTTTCGAGTGTAGCAATCATTCACTAAAAATTCAGTCCAATGGGTAATTGAACTGAATAGAACTATTTTAACTGCAGGATGGTACAGCATGGACAGCTTGAAATTAATCTTGATAATCGCTCCCGCTATCATACAGGCAATACGCCCCAATATCTTCACAGTAACTTCCAAAGACCCAATCGAAAATAACTTGGAGCATTATTTCAAGGCTATTAAAAAATGTGGAGTCTCATCGTGCTTTTACATGTTTAATTCCTCAATACAGAGTAATATTTTTGTGAAAGATTGCAATGCATTGATCATGCTCGAACTTGAACAAGCTGAGCATCGCTATACAAGATTTCTATTCGACTTCTTCGTTTTTGTTGAGCAATTGGAGGATCTAGTACGCTGTACTGAAAATCTGAATCGCAGTTTCCTGTGGAATCCGGAATCTAAGATACATTATATTATAAATGGAGCATCTATGAAAATCAACAAGATATCAGCAGCCTTAAGTCAGCATTTTAAATTACGTATTAGATACGCTGTGATTGTTATGATTAAGAGTAAGAAGTATCAGGTAAGAATAAGTTTTCATTCTCGGATCCTAAAATTGATGGAACACTCAAACGTTAAACAGAAATGTCTGGGAGGTCCGTAGGACTTTTGTTCATTAGTAGCAGTCCAAAGTTAGGCAGATCTGCCAGCCTTGGGTGCATATTCCCAGGCACTTAATTTTGATTTCTGATTTTCCATGTATTAAGAGTACGCGAAATAGCTTTGCTGTGCGAATTCGCCTGACTGTAACGTTGCTGCACTAGGAAATTGATCTGGTCTCTCGAGAAAGTTAAGTTCTGAAGCACCTAAATCTTTGATTATCCCATAAACTAAACTAACTAAAGATCTTGGTGTAACATTTTCCAATAGGTTGGACTTTTCTGTCCATGTAGCACGCGCCACTTCCGAGACGGATTCTAGGTTTTATAATTCGTAACCGCCTATCTTTTCCGAAGCAGCACTAAAAACTATTTATCTTTCGTTGGAGCGACCAAAACATCAGTACGCTTCTTTGATATAGAACCCTTTCTATGCATAATATATAAATAAATATCTTATAAAACATTTCTTAAATATTGTACTTATAAAATTGATAACCTATATCCAGAAAGTGCGTTAGTCAATTTATTCTGATGTGACGTTCCAACCTAGAGTCTCTACATTTGAGACGTAGCATTGCTGGTCTGACATTCCTCCATAAGCTTTTGCCCAACATAGTGGATGCACCAGAAATTCTCTAGAGGAAGAATTTGTGTATACCGCTCTTAAATTCTAGAAAGACTTTAACTTTCTATTGCAATATCTCCCGTACCAATGTACGTATTGTTTTATTCACCGTTATAGTCTAAATGCAATAATTATAATTCCAAAGCTGACAGTTCTGATTAATTTCAATTGTGTCAGTAAAATCTTGTCAACATCAGGGACTATTACAATAGCTGATTTTTTATGTTCGTTCTTGTATGCACACAATTAGTTAAGTTACCATTATATTGCCCTGTAATTGGATTAGTCTGATGGAAAATTATGTATAAATAAATAAATGTAAGCTGTGGCGACACGTATAATTTCGTCAATCATTCTTGCCTGGTTTTGTAGCCCTTCTGATGAGCAATTCTGCGAGTGTGTTCATACATTGCAGGCAATATTGTCAAGATATAGCTGGGGTAGCCGCGATATGCCTGGGCTATAGTTGCCAGTTATAAATAAATATTGCTGCAAAAATAATTGCTCGTTTGCTGTAATTTAATTCGTTGGTTGTATTTGCAGGTCTATAGTTACGAACCGCTCAATAATAGAACCAAGAAACTGACAAACGATGACACATTTTGTAGGATGTTATATAGCTACAAACCGCTGAATCTGAACAGAAACCCGCTACGCTTAGGAATTTTCCTTAGAAAGCCACATTTTTATAAAGACGAAAATGGAATGTTTGTCGGCGATGACAGAAAAGTATTTGAGTTGTTTACATATTCCTTAAATGCATCTTTGGAAATTAAAGTATTCCCGAACACAAATAATTTTGTAGATGATATCGCACATGTCATGAAGAGGGGAGAACTGGACATCATGGGAAATAGACTCGCTCAGGTACATATAAAAATAATGTAGTTTGGAGTATATAAATATATTGAGATTCATCCTAAGCATTTGACGAGACAAGCAAGCTGTTTCAATATTTTATTCGCTATGTTAGCACCTTCAGTGGAAGATCAATACTAAAATCCGAGCTTAAAAATACTATACTTAACGTTAAGAATTGAAGCATATAACAGGCTGTTTTCGAGGAAAAAATAAAAACAACTTATGAAAAACTTATAATCATTTTAATTTGATGGATGCACTATATTTATTTATAAGCCATTTTTTATAACGTAAAAATGGAAAAGTAACAATTGGACAAAATACAACAAATGTTGAAAATGACCATCTTCCGCTTCTATGCAGGTTTCAGTTCTTATATTTTCACAATTTTTCGACATGTAATGAAATTATTTTCATTCTTTCCCTGAAAAGGACGTAAGATACGAAATGATTCAAAGGCACGACGAAGTTGTATCATTAGCTGCTTAATCCGAAAAAAAAAACATATTTTAAAAATTCAGTGCTATAATTGTTTTTGTCAGTATTATTTGTGAGGAATCATCATCATCATATCGGCAATTGGAAATTGAAGAGCGTGTGGGGGATATCCAGGAGGCCCATATTCTTAGTGATTTTTGTAGACAAAAAAATAAAACATCAATTTTTGTCATGTTGAAGGCTCCTGATAATTTTCACAAAAAAATGTGCGGATCAAAGATTGGGGATTGTATGAAGTGGGGGAGGGTATACCTCAATCTTTTGACGCTTCCAACCTCGGTAATTTTATGCTCCGATTAGACATATTTCACAGACTTCGCGTATATTTGCCTTTACATATACCTTTTTTTTTAATCTCCAACTACCACGAAGGCCTAAACACCCATTGGGTACCGTGGGGCTATAGAGGGATACAGGGGAAAGGGGGAACGCCACACGGACTCTGGCGAGGAAACACGTGTACATGCAACATGCACACATGCTAGCTGCGCCTACCAGATCCGCCGGAGAAAAATTTCTCCTTGGACAGGATTCGTACCCGCACAGCACACGGCGAGTGACCTGTTTATGCATCGAGCGGTGAAGTATGGTGAGCGACGTTGCCAGATAGACGATACTATCGGTAGGGCAGGGAAAACTGTCTATGGATTAATTGTATGGGCTTGTTCGACTGACTTGATCCTTGCTACATTGCATGTACATATAACAAAAAACAAGAAAGTTTAATTCATTAAGAACCACTACCTAATCTTGCATTTATTTTTATCTGAGATCTAAAACTCATATTTCTTCACATGTTAACCAATATGTTTTCATAACCTGAAATTGTTTTAATTAAACTTTTCCAACTCTGCGAATTTTAGCAACAGTGCTGGATAAGGAATAAATAACCTTATAAAATAAGCTCGCCCTTACACTCTGCAACAAAAGGAGCTAATTATTTCTATACTGGAGAAAAAGATATTGCCTCGCAATATAAAAACATTAAAAACTCCCTACTGCGTTCGAAACTACTGCCAATGATGTTATACATCAACAACCGAAGGAGGACAAAATACGTTGAGAGGATTCAGCCAACGTAAAGCGATCTAGGGGTGCAGCACTTTTATGCTAAATAGCAGCCATGTCTTTACGCATCGTAAGTGCGTATACTTTGTTATTACAGACTCATTTGTTTCAGTTATTCTACGTCAAGGATGTGGATTATTCGTTCCCAATAAGCAGAGACGACAAATACTTCGTGGTGCCAAAACCTCAACTGGTACCAGCAGAATTACACGTCATATTCATGTTTACTCAAGCCATTTGGGTAACTCTTTTAAGCACTCTCATTGTTCTGACTATATTTGTGTCCATCGTCTACAAAAAAAGCCCAAATTATTCATTTTTGATAGTTTGGGGAATATTATTCTGTGTATCTCAGACGATTTTTCAAATCAAGACTAGAGGGAGATACGTTTTGATCCTATGGATCTACGGAAGTTACATTTTGAGCAGTAGCTTTCAGGGAAATTTGATGAAATTTTTTCTCCACAATAGATACGGAAAGGGTATAAAGACATTGGAAGACCTGAAAGAATCTGGACTGAAAATCGGCATAGTAGAATACTATATACACACATCAAACTTAACTAAAGACCTTTGCGTAAAAAAACAATATGTAGAGATGAGCGAAAGTGAAAGAGTAGAAGGAATCTTACGAGGACAAACTTCATACGCTTATTTCTTGGGAGAATATTTTGCGAAGCTTTTAATTGAAGAGTGCATGTTCAAAAACTGCGGAGGACGATTGTTTGAGACGATGCCTCAAGCTGTTTTTCCATGTGCCACAGTATATCATCTACAAAGACAATCTATTTTTACAGCAAAACTTGACAGGTTTATATTAATTTTACAATCATCTGGGTTGATGAAGCACAGAAAACAGTGGAAACACTATGTTCCTGAGCAAGAAAATGTACTGAGAATGTTTCATTTCAAGGCTGCATTTAAGCTACTGTTACTTGGTTATTTTTTAAGCATCTCACTGCTTGTATTAGAGTTGATTATATGGAAATATGTCAAATACAAGTCCAAAGCAAACAGAGCATAGAGCATTATGCTCTGGGAATGGGTGTGATCGACGTTTATAAAGTTGAAGAACGAAGATGAGGGGAGGCGGCTGCACGCTCAATTACTTCAGGCTGTTGGCCACGATTTTGTATACCGTTTTTCTATGGTTGCTGATTATAATATTGTGATTATCTGTAGTGGCATACGATGTTTGTAAATTAAGTAATTCGACTTATTTTTTTTTAATTTTTTGTTCAAATGTAATTAAATTTTATATTGTCACCCTCAAAATAACTTGCTTCTGAAGCCACACAGGAGATGGTTCTTCCACTCCTCATAGCAGTGCTGGAATTCGGATACTGGAATAGCCTTCAGCTGGTCAGTTACTGCCGTTTGAATGTTTTCGACTGTCCTAAAATGAGTTCCCTTGAGATGATTTTTCAACTTCAGGAAGAGAAAAACTCACATGGACTCAAGTCAGGTGAATATGGAAGCTGAAGAGCCGCAGGAATAGTTTTACTGGCCAATAACTCGTTTATTGACATGGCTGTGTGACAAGAAGCATCATCGTGATTCAACATGATGTTTGGTCTCACACGAATGACCCTTTTTCAAAGTTTTTCAAGAATCTCCCGGTAAAAGTGTTAATTGACCGTTTGGCCTTAAGGTAGAAACCCTTTGAGGACTATTCCGTGGATATGCAAAAAACAAATCAGCATTCATTTGATATTGACTTCGTCTTTATTGCTTTTTTAGGGCCTTGGAGAGATTGAAGTGTGCCTCTCCATTCTCTGGCGCTCGGTTTCTGGGTCGTACTCAAACACCTTAGACCCGTCACCAGTAATATGACACATTCCAGAAAATGGGGGTCATTTTCAATAGAATCAAAAAAATTCAAGGCACCTTTCCTTTTGTCCTTCTTGTCTTGCGAAAGGTTTTTCGAACCATTTTTGCGCATTTTTTTTATCCGCAATTCACCGGTCAATATCTGATGCACGGTGGTGTGAGTCAAATTTAACTCTTCCCCGATCATTCTGACTGTCAACCGACGATCTGAACGCACAAAATCCCGGATTCTGTCGATATTTTCATCGGTTCTTGAAGATGAAGACCTTCCGCTTCGTGGTTAATCTTCAGTCGACTCTTTCTAGAAACCTCGTTTCGCAGCAAGTTGGGTTTTCAAGAAAAGCAAAGATTTTTCTAAAAGGAAAAGTGATAAGAACTAAAGTAATCACTCGTTTCATTCTTCCGTGAAAGAGGAATATTCACACGCAATTTCAGAGCTATACTTATATTTGTTAACAAGTTCCGATTGAAGAAAGATTGCACAAAAAATGCATTTTTTGACAAAAAAAAGAAAACATTGTTCTTTAGTCATCTCTATACACACCATGAAATTATCAAATGAAAAGGATTTAGAATACGGCTGCAAACAGGAAGTTGAAAAGAAATCTAAAAAAAGGGACGTGCCACCTTAAATGCTAGGAGGGGTATGTTTATAAATCATAGAACACATATTATTTAATATCTATTGAACAACAATACACATTAAAATCCAACCATATAAATAAAAATTCTTAAAAAACACACTAAAAGAAGTTTTGTGAGTAAAGTATGATAAACCACATTCCATTGCTTTTATACTTATGTTATACTGTAAAAATACTCCCAAAAACGTAAATGCTTTAAAAATGCTCAAAATACCTTATCCAAATGTCTCTTCTCTCTTCAATTGACGCACCGCATGAGAGCTAAACATCATGCATGCTAAAAATGGATAGCTACTTATGCGATAGATATAAAAAACAATGGAGAACGCGTTTCTTGTTTTGCCAGCAACACTGATGATTGTATCTGTCATGTCAAATACTTCTTCAAGTGAGAGAGACCCCCAGCGTCATGTATATTGTATATGAGAATCAATTTGATTATCATATCACTTTGCTGCTACACTTCCACCTTCAGGTTTGTTTGTGATGAATTGAAGCAGATCAATATGAGTTGCAATGCCAACTGGTTTATCTACCTGGGTTGCACCGCTGCCTATAGCAAGTGCAAAGAAAATCGATCAACTTCTAGGTTTATATTTATATTATGAAATCGATCATTTAATATTATAGACATAGTGAATATAAAATGGCCAATCATATTTGATTCAGCAGTCTTATACAGCTGGTCATCATAGGAAGTACAGAAAGGCTCTCGCAAAGTAAACAGGACATTCCAGTCAATGAGCTAAAAACATCATTCGAAAATCTTTTGGTCCGTGCAAACCGCTGTATTAAGTCTGAAGCAGACTATTTTGAACAAAATAAATTCGATTTTCCGAATAAAAAAATAGGGCCATACGCGGAATACACGACTTCGTTTGGTAATAGTGTCAGCTTGACATTCAAATTGCTTGTTTGACCAATCGTCGGTCTATTTGACATGGTCGCGAGTTATCTAGACAGTCTGGCCTTTAGGCGATATGTTTATTTATTTCGTGTGACTTTTTGACGTTACCACCAAAAACCGTGAAAAGAGCTGAGCTCCATTCTGCTTAGTATAAGTGTAGCGTTTTATAAATATTTTATGGCAGCTTGGCACCAGCCCCTCCGTACATGCATGGTTCTGCAGAACCATGTCAAGGACGGTCCACACATAGATCGTTGTTTTTATTTGTAAACCAGTTATGGTCCAAGAGCCCACCGGAAAATTTTGGCTGCACAGCGTACTGGTATGGAATGTTAAAAACTAATCAAATCTTACGTATTTTGATGCTAAAGGTCAAACTCTGCAAGTTAACTAATTTGTGAATGGTTTTCATCGTGTCATATCTCTACGCGACCGGCGGATTATTCGAGTAAAAGCAGTCCAACGAAGTGCCTTCTCTTGATATAACCGCTCTTTGGTAAAACTACAGGTTCTATAACTGGCACTATTTTTTGTTCAGATGATAACGGATGTCATTTAATAGCTGTACTTATTATCTAAAAAGCAGAAATTCACGAGTTAATTAAGGGATATCTTACCATGAGATTCTAGTAATAAACAATAAGATTCTTTCTCTAGAATTCTAGCAACGACACCAAGATTGGTAGTTTTATAGACTTTCGGGTATATTCTGGATATCAGCTTTTCTATACTTTCATTTGGTTTGATTCTAGATTCAATCAAAGCAGACGTTAAATTCTGGAGCGTAACGACACCAATAACACCCCTAAAAATAAATTAAGTTATATAGTTTGTATGAACCATGGACGTTAAACGGTGAAACAAAAATTACTACAAGAGAATTCCAACTATAAGAGAATACAGTCAGACATTGCTTACTACATATGATTTACATACCCATTATTGCAATCCACAACAGGGATTTGATCCACTCCAAACTTTTTCATGATATTCATTATTCTGTCACAAGTCATGGAGGGGGTTGCAGTTTGTAAAGTCTGCAGCTCTAAACAGTATGCGGGCACGTCCCACCACCTAAAAATACAAATGAAACGTAAATATTCATTTTTTATCTTGCATTCTTAGAACAAGCGCGGTAAAACTGTTAATAACTGTCTTCAACAAACGCTCACTTGGAAGACTGCTAACAATAATAGTAATTTAGATACATAGGTTGGTAAGTTTTATTATCGGTCGAGCACATGTATATCCCGAAGCGCATAGCGGCGAAAGATATAATGTGCGAAATCAATAATAGCCTTCATAACTCGCTTATGTATAGATTTTTTTTTACTACTACCACTTTTCATCCATATACTCGATTCTATTAGATTTAAATATCTTTATTCATTGGTGTTATATTTAGTTTAACCTAAACGTAAATCAACGGTCATGACACTTCTTACTCATTGCACAAATACTCTGAAATATCTAATTGCCTGGACCAGTCCAGTTAGAATTTTCACGTAAGCTAACGTTTTTTGATCCCTTTGCTAGCTTTAACAGCTGTTTTCCTATATTATCCCAAGTATAGGTTCAAAAAAAGGGCTACATGACGGTACACTCATTCAAAGGGTTCCATACACTATGCGGGAAGTAACATTCAGGCATAAGACCGTAAGGCCGGTGCTCTTGTCGCTCGACATCAACAAAGCTTCTGGTCCGGACTTGATTCCTACCATTGTAAACAGGTATGCAGCGGAGCTTGCTCCAGTTCTTTCGCGTCTCTTCCAGATATCATTATGAATCCGGCACCTTCCAGAAAACTGAAAATTTGCACGTGAGCTTTTGGACTACCTCGAACGTCACGGCTTGACTAGCGACAGGCAGTATGGTTTCCGGCACCAGCGATCCACAGGAGACCTCTTAGCTTACGTCACGCAATTGTGGAGTAAACTCATCCATTATGGTGAGGCTCATGTCGTTGCTCTTGATATCACGAAAGCGTTCGATCAGATGTGGCACGCTGCCCTCATATGCAAACTTCCATCGTATGACTTCCCAGAAAAGCTTTGCAGCTGAGTGGCTGACTTTCTCTCTGGCCGCAAGATATCCGTCGTTAATGATAGGTTCTCATCTTCATTCACCAAAGTTAACGCGGGTGTTCCCCAAGGATCGGTCTTGGCTCCAACACTGTTCCTCTTGCATATCAACGACCTCCTTTCCTGTACCTAGGCGCAAATGAATATTTACCAAAACCGTATTTTGACAGTAGATCAGAACTCTTTAGCCGCTTTTCTTTCTAACCTTAGATTTTGATAGCATATTTACAAAAGACGTTGAAAGTAGAAGTTGTCCTGAAAGCATTAATATTGGCTAGGACAAACGAGGAGGAAATAGAACATATTATTCTTTATAATATATTTATTGGTAGATTGCAGGAAGATTCAATAAAACACTGTTAGATGAACAAATAAGGCACTTTTTATATCTGACTATATTTTACTCATTGATAAGTTTCAAGTACACGGTTACTTGACTTTACTGACTTCCCCCTTTTATTGAACATTTGGATAACATACTTTTTTATCGTTTTCAGTGTAAACTGCTTTCTCAATTGTTCTAAAAGTAAACACCATGTTTCAGGGTTTGGGTCAAGGTTTTTGAGCTATAAATTTCCTCCGTATAATTTTGTCATCACCTCAGGTGATTCTAATCATCGCTATTTAAGGAGGTCTATATATAACATCAAAGTCAATAAAAATGAAATGACCAAACTTTCAAGATTGTAACTATGTCAGAACGGCTAAAAATATCAATTCATTTTTTCATCCCAACGTGCGATTATATCTGGCAGCACGGATCTTGAATTGTCGTGAAATACGGACAGCTTAATAAGGAACACCTCAATAAGGCACCCATTATCGTAGCTCAAGTAAGGGTATCTGCGCATATTTAAATAAAGATATGCACTAATAAGGCAGGATGTTTGCAATATCAGCACGTGTCCATGCAGATTCAGTCCCAGACCTTTAAGCAAAAAGTTGGTATTTCCAAAAGAGCAGCGTTACTTACCAGTGGTTGTGCGTGTTGACTGCAGGCTTAAACAATCGTGCTTCCATCCATTGATCACTAACAAATTTTGTGAGGTAGTTCCTAATACCGTCCGCAAAAAGTACTACTACTCTTTTACCGGCAGGCAGGTCCTTGGCAGCTTTTAAAGTAGCAGCCAAGGCAGCACCGCAACTTGATCCTTGAAATAACGAGGAAAATTAATAAGCGCGCCTCTGAATTTTCGAGCGGCTAGAATCCTCCGACTGTTCATAAAATGCTAATTTTTTGTTATATTTAATTTTACTCAGCTTGGGTTATCAACTGTTTGAGGATAAATGTCAGTATATATTCTAGAAAGTTATAGTAGTTGACTCGACAGTTCCTTCAAGACTCTGCCATGGCTATCATTTTAATTTTCATTCTATCCTAATTATCTAAATAATGAATAAAACTGACTATCATCTTCTCAGCGAAATAATGAAAGGAAAATAAGCTTGGGAATCGGCGATGCTGCCGGACAATTTGTATGAAATATAGTATTTGAACCTGTAATTTGCAATATATTCATTGAAAACGCTGCTAAACGTACTAAATGCATTCTCTATGCGCAAATAGGTACTCTTATAATTATTGCACAGTTTTTCATTTTAATAAATAGCTATAAGCTGGCATTGATGATCATGGTGAAAGTCGCAAAAGAGCTTTCAAGCTGTCTCGTGTGACAACACTGTAAACTATTTAAATGGTTCCTGAATGGTTAACACCGATAGAAAGGCTGTCAGTGAGTGGTATCAAAATACCTCACAGGAATAAATCATCAACTTAGAAGATCTGACAGCGACGACAGTCTCTCAGATTATACCGACATACCTACCGGTTCCTGTGGCACCCCTCGCTGTTGCCCTTCTTGCATTCTTTTGCTGGGCACATAGAACCGTAGGTCCCCTCCTATGAGATGTGACATTATTTTGAAAATAAATTAGCCCAATCGCGCCTATTGATTATATCATACCCCCAAATTTTCATAAATCTCTATAGCCAACTATCATAAAAGATCCAAAAACATATATACGTATAGATGATACACCTGTTAACGCCAGATACTTTGTTCAAATATTATGCCATTCTGCGTTTGATTATTATAAAATATCCTTATCGAAATTATTATACACGAAATTTTAAGGATGACACTCGCACGTCATTGATTTCTGACATTTAATATAATCGGCCTTAACCTACTCTCAGGGAGTTTATGATGGATAATGAGATGGATGATTTGTTGGTAGTTTATGCCTCGGAATTGTATACAATTAAATATATACACAATCAAGCGTAAACTATTTGATCCCAATGAATTTAAGATAAATATTACATAAAAAATAACAAAATTATAAAGGAATACGGATTCCGCGAGATAACCCCCAAGGGTTCCAGAAATCATTTCACGGAAGAAAACATCTACCATACACATCCATAGTCCTAGTTATGGTAGATTATCCTCGCGACATAAAAGTGTGTTGTATCATTACAACTTACCAACCAGCAGTCCTTCTTCCCTGATCAACCGTCTAGCCAGAATCAACGCTTCCTTGTCCTCCGTCTTGACCCACTTATCAATCACGCCCCTGTCGAGCACGGTGGGGATGAAGTCGTATCCGATACCTTCGACTTCATAGAAAGTCACGTCGGTTTTATTAAGACACTCTGGCTGAGCCATTACAGATCCATAGGGATCTGCTGCTACTATTGTGGTCTGGGGGGAAATTTCCTTCAATTTGCGACCTATACCCGTTACTGTTCCACCGGTGCCAGCACCGATCACCTACAAAAATATTCTTGTCATTCGTTTTTACACTAAAAAGATCAAGTATACTGAGTGACAAAGAAAGCTTAACATCTACGTATGTTTATCCGATTTTAATCTTTTTTGGTATATATGTTCAATATCTCCTACTAGTAAAATGACTGCAAAAGCTAGTTCAATAATGCGTAGAGGATCCACGATACCTTACACAGGAGGGGCATCGTGCCGATAAGGTGGTCGATACCCTGTTAGGGTATCTCATTCCAGGCTACAACAACTTCGTGTGTAAGTCCTGTTCACATGTGAGAGGTAGCACCCAATGTGGGCGATAAGAAAAAAAGCCAAACTGTCGTTTTCGGCGATATACGACCGTACGTATACCAACCATCCTTCCATGCTCTTCAAACCACTGATTAGCGATGGCTCGAGTACCACTGAATCTGTCTCTCAGAGCCAGAAGTCTTAACTGGCATTTTAAGCAATTACAAAAAGGCTTCTCAATAAGCTACACGAAATTTAACATTTAACTGACACCGTAACTGTACGAAAACTGAATGCTTCTTCATCACCAAACGATACACGCAGCCACCACAAAAACTTAACAGAAAAACCTGACCATTTTATCACTTGTTCATGCCAAGATAAATCGATATGTAAAAAATTCTAGAATTCTAATAATATAATTATAATAATATAATTCTAATACGTAGATGTTTACCTTTTTTGTCACTTAGTATATTAACATATCTATTAGAGTTTCTTAGACAGATTGACGCCGGTTACCAGAGACTGATACAGCGTCAACATTTTGAATAAAATCTGGTAAAAACACAACATTGTAGCGGTAGAACGCAGAGGTGCCACCAGGCTGATATCTAAGGCGGGATCAGAATATGCGCATGCACACATGTGCCCTTGCTAGATTCCGTATGGCGGTACCTATCGGTGTTTAGACCTTGGACCTTCGTGGAGGTTCAAGTATAAAAAAAATAATTTCCAAGGAAACATTTTTTTGGCAAGCTTTTATTTAAAAACAACACTTTATAGAAATAAAATCATGGAAAAACATGTTGGTATGAAAAGCAGCTCTTAGCTGACACCAGCCGGCTTAAAGGCTATTGCTATTATTATTAAATTACATTGAGGTTGTTAAAGCAATGTCGAGTAGGATGATTCTGTGTCGCAAATTTACGTTCTTTGGTCGATTATTTTTTATGAATCCAATCCATTTCACGTTAGTTTTAGAAATACATGACACTTCAAAATTTAATAAACCAAAACAATCTTCATAGACTATGACAGCATTGTGTGAGAAGTATCAGTCAACCTACTTGATCCACTTTTATCTCTATATCTTATAATGCGTATATCAATTTATCAATGACTCACCATCATATCTATTTTACCATCGCACTGATGGAAAATCTCCTCAGCCGTGTTATCATAATGTGCTAAAGGATTTCCAGGGTTTGAATACTGCAATGAATCAAAATTACAAATTATTAATGTTAAAAGTAATAACAAATGTCTTCCGAGTAGTACTGGCTACACAAGCAACATTACAATTTGAGTTTCAATAAGTTCATCCCTAAATTCTATCATTTTCAAACAATCTAGGATACAAAAAATCCAAAGTGTAATGTCGTGAGAATATGATGATTTTGCTGCCATAAATAATAGTTTTGGTTTAGAAGCCGTGCATAGAATACTCTGAAAGTATATGACTCCTTTTCAACTTTACTTAGATTTTGGTATTGTAGGGTACAATAAAAAATGAAAACGAAGATCATTTCTTGTTTACTGACCTGGTCTAAGATAACGGAGTTCGTAATTTCTTTTCTAAGCCGATATGACACACCAAACAAGCCATCTGGTGCATCAGAAGCAGCATCTACCGGTGTTCTAACGATTTCTGCACCGAGCGCCTGCAACACGGCTACTTTTTCATTTGACATTTTTTCTGACATCACGATAATACATCTGTATCCTGCAAAATATTTCAGATAGAAGATACAGAAAGAAAACATAAATTACATAAAAATGTATAATACAGGGTAAACCTTATGGTAGTCATTATTGAAATAGGTAATAGGGGGGTCAAAACAAGTCAAAAAGTTCATATGACCCATGGTCCAAAAGTCGATAGATTTTTGTCTAAATGGCTTTATAGTTTAACAATTTTAAGTGCTTTATATCGACCACAATCATCACAATCTAACTAATTTTCATAATCTAATCTAAAGCGTTTTTAAATTGGGTAATTAACAAATAATGGCATTAAGTTTTTGTAAGTTAAGCCAAAATTTGTAGTCAGTAAGTTTCATTAAATTAAATATTTAAAACACACATGACAACAGCGCGTCGATCTTTCATCACTCTTATCGAACCGGCAATCGATCTCAACCGGTAACAGTGGTTAGTCATCGTTTTGCATGGATAAATTACTTTATCGTTTTGTCGAGCAGAGCATCGGGCGTGTTGTTTTGTTTTTGTTCGCGTACGTCGTCGTGTTTATTTACAATGTTCTCGAATCAAGAGTTCGCCGACATGTTGTTAGTTTACGGTGAAGCTCGTCAGAATTTAAATTTTGCAGCTCAAATTAATCGTGACAGATTTCGCCAACGGGTACATCCAGACAGAAGGACATTTGTGCAAGTGTACCAAAGACTTCGTGATACAGGAAGTGTTCAGCCCACTAATATTCGCACTCGTGAAAGAGAGGTTACTGTAGAGCAGGAGGAACAAATTTTAAATATCGTGGACATCAATGCAGATATCAGCACTCGGGAATTAGGCCGCCGCGTAGGACTATCGCATACTATAGTCCATAGAATCCTACGGGAAAATTTGCATTTCTGTCAGTGATTTTTGCACAAAAACATTGAAAATCCGGATTTTTTTAAAAACATTCTAGCGACGGACCAATGTATTACTTTTACGCGAGACGGGATATTAAATTTTCATAATACTCACACGTGGGTCCAAGAAAATCCTCATACCATTCGTGAATGTCATTTCCAACAACGTTTTAAAATAAATACTTTGGCGGGTATTCTCGACGATCAGGTAATTGGTCCTTTCGAGTTACCCCCAAAGTTGTCAGGAGAAGGATACCGTAGCTTTCTAGCCAATAACCTACCGCAACTTTTGGAACAGACCTTAGACAACATGCCATTACAACGGAGACCGAATTTGTGGTTTCTTCATGACGGGGCACCACCACACAATTTTAGAGGCGTCATTCAGTATTTGAATGAACATTATCCAAATCGCTGGATCGGTCGAAATGCTCCTGATCCTCGAAAATGGCCAGCAAGATCTCCTGACCTCAATCCGATCCATTTCTGGTATTGGAGAGAACTTAAAGGGATGGTTTATGGGCCTGGTCCAATAACAACTGAAGCACAACTTCGCGAAAAACAATTTAATGCGGCTGAAATAATAAATGGATAACTTCGAGGACCTAGAATAAGAAGAAACTGGGTTCGTCGTAATGAAGCTTGTGTGGAAAGTGGAGGACGACATTTTCAACACCTTCTTTAAATACAAAAAAGTGCAGTATGGGTTCAATAAACTTTCACACACCAGGTGAAGCGCTGAGAAAGTTAGTGGTAAGTCCGCTTTTTTACTTGTTTGCATTTTACGAGTACATTATCAAATAATGAAATAATATCTAAGAGCCAAAAATAACAAACTCCATCTTTATTTACACTGCGTTCCGTTGTAATTTGCGTCTGGCATTGCGGCGTTGTCAGATTTTATTTTACTTTAAAGTCGCTTTTCCCAAAAAAATGCCGTTTTGACCTCCATGTTATATGAAACTTTTTGCTTCTTTTAACCCGTCTATCACCCATTTAAATAATGATAAGATAACGTTTACACCCTGTATAATAAAGAGTTATTCTCAATAAGTAGCGACGCTCTCAGTCACAATTATAAAAAAGAATTGATATGATCATCGACTCTAAGGTCACATTTTCTGAATGGTAAAGGTAAACCACTTTAGTAGTTGTGGTGGCCTAGCTTATCCTATTGTAAAGAGACTCACACAAGAGAAAAACATTCTAAAATTAACAAACTCGGGATGCACTCACCTTTGACAGCAGCTGCCAATGCTATCCCAATACCAGTGTTGCCAGAAGATGGTTCAATCAGTGTGTACCCTGGCTTCAGAACTCCTTGTTTTTCAGCTTCTAATACCATTCTGTAACCGATTCGGTCCTTCACCGAGCCGCCGGGATTGAAAAACTCGCATTTCACAACTGTAAAGAATAGAAACGTCATACACAAGAGTAGTCAATTTTTTGACAGTTCTGTCATTAAATTCATATTTTTAGTACTATTTTTTTAAAGTGCGGGTGTTCGCAGATAATGGTTTTAGATTATTTCAAAACATGGTACTTCTTACAAAATTTGCAAAGAGTAACACAAGCCTAATGAAGGTATACAGGGTGTCCCAAAAATAGCACGCCAGAGAGACACGGGAGGTATATTGGCTTCAGATCAATCGGATAAAATCAACATAACCTTATAAAAGTTTTCTAGTTTTCGAGATATTGCCACTTTTAAGTTTTTTCAAAAAATCACTTTTTGCTCCTTTTGTTGCCTGTTATGGCTATAAAGAACTTCTAACTTATGCTTTTTTTCCTGGGCTACCATTAATGATGTTTGAATTTTTTATAGCCATATCAGGCAAAAAAGGAGCAAAAACTTAAAAGTGGCATTATCTCGAAAACTAGAAAACTTTTATTAAGGTCATGTTCATTTTATCTGATTGATCTGAAGCCAATCTACCTCCCGTGTTACCCTGGCGTGTTATTTCTGGGACACCTTGTATATTTCCACCAGTAAGTATTATTTCCAGATTGGTGCAAAATCCACCACTACAACCACATCAATCTAAGGAATTCGAGGAATATTTATAGCTCGAAACTGCTGTCTATGGTTGGCCATTTAGTGGAAGAAAATTAGAAGAATAAAATTTAAGAATTTAGTAATGTTATTATTATCATAAAGTGCCCATTAAAAAAATCTCGGTAATTGTTGATACAGTACAGTACGTAAAAAGGGGAGATTCAAATTTCATTACAAACCATCAAAAAAAAAAAAAGCACAATATTTTTTTAAGAATTACAAATGTCTATTTACACATCATGGAAAATCAAAACAATTTAACTTACAGGCTGATAAATAATTTCTAGTTGTGCAATATCATTGCATAATAGCATATAACACCCATATCAATAGTCTCAAAACAACTTTTTTATACGATTATAAATTGTGTATGGAATAATTCCATGCAAAACAAAAATTTTGAAACATTAAGATAATAATTTACAAAGTATCTAATCATTGTCATTTATTCAACTTTACTTACACACATCACATTCTAAGCCTTCTGCTTGTGGAATTTTATTCAACTTAATCATTGGTGTATTTCCAATAGCATCCAATGCATTTGACAATACTTTTGTGTACTTCTTCCTGTAAAAAGAAAGTAGTACATACATACCTTGGTTCAAACATATGCACATTATTGGCTGAGCATTTTTATATATGTATATTCCATGCGAGGACAAAAATGGCATTTTCCACCTAGGTATGTAAGGTACTATGATATATTACCATTTACCACTTTTAATTTTATTAGACTTTGAAATATAGCATATTCGATAATATCCTCAACATCGGGCAACAAAACCAGATATGTCTGCATCACAGGACTGGGCGTTAGAGAGGGATGCTCCCGCTACATTATAGTATTTAAAAAAGACAAAATATGCTAAATAACTTGACACAACATTTGTCTCACTCATTTTCAAATACTCGAATGTACCAAGTAGAATGGGACTTTCGAAGCTGTCAAAATATATATATATATAATAATATCTTAGATAATAATTAGAATCAAGAATGATAATTTAAATTACTATAATATATACATATATAGAGAATATGATCATGTGGAGAAAGGTATATAACAACAAGTAGAAAAATATATTTATATTACAATGTGTAGGTTGGCTCTTGTTGTGGACTTAGTGTGTCATTTTTTCCCCCTCCAACTTCGTTTCCTCAGGTTACACCCGTATCCGGATGTGTGGGCATGTGAATCTACTTTTGTAGTTTCATATGTGCATTCAATTCAGGCCTGATGAAGCCAACCAGCAAAAATACGTATCGCTCGAGTTACCTATCCTATTTTCAGCTCAAATCCACTTTCCTCCTTTTTGCGGATTTTGCCCATTATTTTCCTACTTGTTGTTATATACATATATATATATACATGTATTGTATATATTATTTAAAAAAGACGTTTATTATTATTATTTGGGTATTATTATCAAGTTGTTGCTGGAAAATGGTATTTTAGAAAAACAAGTTCCCATATAAAATGTGCTCCATCTAAGATTTTTTCACATTAAACCTGCAATAACCCCCAAATATGTGGTTATGCTAAGTGCACCATCACTGTGAAATCTGTTTACTTTCAACATGGAAAGATACTATATTTGTGAAGAAATCTGGTGCTTTTCCTAAAGAATTTATAATAGTGCCCCTGCATTCGATTAAACATGCTGCCTTTGTTAGAAGCTAGGTGAAAGCCATGAGTGAAAGCACTATTAAATAAAGCTTAAAGACGATTACCAGTCCTCTGTATGATGTGGAGTAGCATTCCTGTCAGCACTCATATGCCATTTACATTTTGGCTTGTGGTCGGGCATTGCAAAACCATCATTTAATGGTGACCAGTGTTGTAAGCTGGCCTTCATTTTCTTTGCTTGCTGATCTGCAGGAAGGGTCTCAGGTTGAGATGGAGTTTCCATTCCAATTCTTCAACAGGTGCACTGCACAATTTTGTATGACTGTCCCAAGCGCTGTTCGAAATGATGAAGAAATGAGGATTACGTATTATGTTATCGAATAATTGTTATAAGTTACCGTATTGTTATCTGTATTAAACAACGAAGTATTTAAACAGTTTAGGTGAAGCAATCAGTGCAGAAGGGTATTGTGTAGATTTATGTTTGAATGATAACAATTAATCAGTGTCGTTGTCGAATGTCGAATGAAGTATATAATTAATAATAAACAGGCATCCTCACACGTGCGTTATGACAATCACAAAACATGATGATGACATATGACAAATGACTGCTTCGAGTGCCAGGTTTTTTTGGTGTAAACCTTATTTCACGTCACGAGTATCCGTCACGCTTTGAGGTGAACAGCTGATAACAAAAGCGACATCTTTTTGTTAATTTGTAACGTTGGCGATAATTTCGGGAGGTTTTGTTCACATATCAGTTTTAGTTTTTTAAGTGGATGGGAAATGTGACAATAAAATGTACAGTACAGATATAAATCAAATCCAAGCGAATAACCAAAATTTCTGTGTTATGTGCCGCGGTTATAATATGGTTCAAGATGACACACGGGTTGATGACGTCAGTTACACGAATCGCTTGAACGCGTTGGTTTTAACCGCGGTTTTGTTGCAAGTTGTTTATTTTAGGAAAGTGCGTATATAATTTCTGATTATTTTTATTATCACTTAATAATCGGTGCTTTTTTGTCTACAACGGTGTATGGAAAGTTTAAATAAGAAAACTTTCATAATATTCATGGGAGAAATGTTTTTTCAGATTTTTTTTTAATGATGGAACCATAGCTTTGTAGCTATGATAACTTTCAATTCTCTAAATTTTTCCGCATGTCAAAGAAAACATTGATTCAGCAGAAATGATGAAAAAAGAAATTAGCAAAACCGTATACAGGTGGATATCATCTAGTGAGTTTATATGGCCATATTTTAATATTCTTGTGGTATATGGCTACACAGGATACTTTGTTAAGCATAGGAACTACATTTAAAGTGTCCCCAACAACCGTAATGAGTATAACTAATAAGGTGCTCCACTTTATGGTAAAACTGAAGTCAGCCTGTATCATTTTTCTCAAAAATGAAGCTGAAGTACAATAACAATATTCAATACCCGGCAAAATTCTAACTTGTCACATTTCAAATATAACCAGAAATATAAAACTACTCTTGACTTGGGTAAATACCACAATTTTGCGGTGATAACTATGACATATAACAGCTGATTCGTGACGTCACCAAACTGATAACTACACTCGCTTGAACGGATTGGTAAATACCAACCCAAAATGGTAAATACCATTTCCATTTGGTTATCCGCTTGAATTTGATTATAGAAAAGAAACTTAAATCAAATCCAAGCGAATAACCAAAATTTCTGTGTTATGTGCCGCGGTTATAATATGGTTCAAGATGACACACGGGTTGATGACGTCAGTTACACGAATCGCTTGAACGCGTTGGTTTTAACCGCGGTTTTGTTGCAGGTTGTTTATTTTAGAAAAGCGCGTATATAATCTCTGATTATTTTTATTATCACTTAATAGTCGGTGCTTTTTCGTCTACAACTGCATATGGAAAGTTTAAATAAGAAACCTTTCATAATATTCATGGGAGAAATGTTTTTTTCAGATTTTTTTTTTAATGATGGAACCATGGCGTTGTAGCTATGATAACTTTCAATTCTCTAAATTTTTCCGCATGTCAAAGAAAACATTTATTGATTCAGCAGAAATTTTGAAAAAAGAAATTAGCAAAACCGTATACAGGTGGATATCATCTAGTGAGTTTATATGGCCATATTTTAATATTCTTGTATATGGCTACACAGGATACTTTGTTAAGCATAGGAACTACATTTAAAGTGTCCCCAACAACCGTAATGAGTATTACTAATAAGGTGCTCCACTTTATGGTAAAACTGAAGTCAGCCTGTATCAATTTTCTCAAAAATGAAGCTGAAGTACAGTAACAATATCCAATACCCGGCAAAATTCTAACTTGTCACATTTCAAATAATAACCAGAAATATAAAACTACTCTTGAGTTGGGTAAATACCACAATTTTGCGGTGATAACTATGACATATAACAGCTGATTCGTGACGTCACGGATCTTATAACCAAACTGATAACTACACTCGCTTGAACGGATTGGTAAATACCAACCCAAAATGGTAAATACCATTTCCATTTGGTTATCCGCTTGAATTTGATTTTATTATAGTACATCCGAGATTTATTGATTAAGCCGGTCCCACACGATGTAGCGAATGCCTTACAACGTTGGGCACATGGCCATTCGCCACATCGTGTGGGAGAGCGCTGACGGATTGCATGTGTTACGTTCGCCACATGACACTTCGGGCTCTTGTCGGTAAGTTTGACCCACGTCAAACGACGTTACAACGTTGGAAGCATGGTTCGATACGTTCCTACACGAGATTGTAGGTTAGAACCAGTAGCGACATCTCTGGTAGCAACGAAAAACATTATTTACTAACTTGTTTGCTGTGATTGTGGTATTTTGATTTTAATACCTACCTATTCAGAATAATATATGTTCCGTAACTAACTTTTGAGGAGAATGAATTACATTAGTATACATAAAAAGCATAGGCTGTCTTAACAACACTTTTTTCATATTGCTAATATTTTGCACGTTCCGCAGGCGAGTTATGGCTGGCGTAAGGATATGTATTTTAGTAAATTATAGATTATCAAGTGCTTACAGTTGTTTCATTATAATGTCCTGTTGCAATGTAAGACTAGTTGAGAAATATATTGACTTGCATTTCATAATTAACGAAAATGATTAAATAAATGATAACTCTGAAAGTACTATCAGGATTTTGATGAGAGTTTGACCCTAGGTTACTACTATGAAAATGACGACAAAGCTCTGCAGTTTTTGAAAATCGGTACAGTGGCGGCGGAGTGATCGTCGAAAAACAAACATAAAACGGCCAAACTTCGTTTTTCGACATTTCTGAGGCTTCTGACAGACTTAGGTTTTGGTCGCTGAAGAAAGATCTGAAATTATTTTTCGGCGTTTGGAAAAATTGTTTCATCATTCATTTTGTATCATTTGTCCTTCAGTTGTAAAGGTTCAAGCGCGACATGACACCGATAATAGATGTTGGCGCCACCATGCGTCGAACGTCCGAGACTAAAAAGTTCATCCCATCGTGTAGGAGACGCACTTGCCAATTATGGTGTGCCGAACGTTGTAAACAACGTTGCATACAAGGTTGGAAGCATCGTGTGCGACCCGCTTTACATGGCATGTCAAGAGAATAGATTGCCTAGTCGTAGTCCTTTCCAGAAGTTGTAAATTTACTTGACTTGACAGCTGTTCTCACCAAAAAAACAAAAAATAATGTTTGATCCATTTAAAGATATCATCTTTAAGACTAGTAGGGAAAGCTGGTAACAAAATATTTTTTTAACAAAAAACATTCGTGCAAGCGCAAAAATCCTCATCTTCGACTGGAATTTTTGTTACCACCAGCACTCATGCTTCTTGTTGAAATATTACTTAGTAACAAGTTTGACATCTGTCTGATGTGTTGTTAGACAAATAAAAGTTGAAAGTTTCTATGGCACCGCTGCTTTTCGCAATAGGTTTCGGAAGTTGCATTTCCTGATAAGCTTGACTTATCGCGTAAGATACTCATCTACTTGTAGTACTTGTGTGTTAGGGTTGACATCCTGTTTTTTTTTAATTAATTACGCACATTGCATACACTGAGAGATTAGTCATATACGGAGGTATTTGAGAAAAATTAAAACATGGCCAAATCGTGTTTATTTTAAGAAATGTAAAAAAACTTATGGCACTATTCATGATGGTGTTTGCTCTTGAACATATAATGGGATTATTTAAAGTGTTTTGGAAGATTTCGAGAAAAATTCCGCTACGGATTGTCTTCTAGAGTCTAGTAGAGTATATTTCAATAGTTGCCTTGCGTGGCCATGTTATCTTCACTCGGACCAAAGGACACCTCAAAGTTTTGAAAAAAAACTTTTTATAAAGTAACAATCTAAATATTGAGGCAAAAAGAAGGAAAATAAACTGCCGTTGGCGTAATTACCTGACAAGCTTTTCGACAAATGTCACAATCAGTCACAATACAGACAACTGTTACCAACATAAATGTAACCGGGAAATTCAAATTATACGTACCAAGGATCTATTTTGCATTAAGTTTGGCATTCAGATTTACTATATATAACGTAACTGCTTTGTTTCATTGAAATGGCCACGAAAGGAATATAAACACGAATCAAATTTTACTATTATGGTTTTCGTGAACGGTGCTGATGCGCTGTTGTTGCTTTTCTGGCTCATAATACTGCCGAACTTTGCTCCAATCCAATCGACTCCTTATTCCTTTTCAGGTTGCCAAGATCACAACAATAAGAGCGTGTTTGAGTCACGGTGTAAATAGGTACATTCATTTTTTTTTTATTTGGGAAACAGAATTTGATAGTTGTTTTTAAATCTGAAGTTTCCAGGTTTCCACCCGAATGTGGGATGACTGGCAACCCTGATGCATGAACGGCAGATCTAGAGTGATGGCTGAAACCAGCGTTGCCACTCAACGATCAAGTGCGCAAAATGGATAACAGAGTAATCAAAGTGATCATTTCGTGCTGATTGATACTCGTTACTTCGAGTATCTATGAGTAACGAGTACTCGAGTAACAAACAGATACTTTTTCTGCACCGCTAGTGTTTTGTGGGGAGGAAAAATGGTTAAGTCGGTTAAGTGCAAATAATAAATAAAAATAATCTACAAAAAAGGATGGCAGTACAAAAGTATTACAAATTCGTATTTATTGGTGTGGGTAGTTTCTTGGCAGGTGCTTATATAGAAAAACATAAAATCACTACAGTTTCTGCAGCTACAGTTGTTTCTACCGCTGTGCCCTTTGAAAATGGTGTGAGAAGATCATCAGTGTCAGAGATAATGAAGTACGGGTTTCCAGGAATGGATAATATAAGGTCCTTTGATGATTATGTGCTAAGTTATGATCGTAGGAACAGGGTAGCTCATTGGGTTTTTGAGCATCTCACTTATGACAAAGTGAAGAGAAACAGTGATGTTGATAGAGCCAAATGCGAATTCAAACCGGATGAAAGCATACATCAATTTTTTAGGTAATTAGTTGGCTTCACCAGAGCGTGTCAAATCTGTTTAGAAAGGAAGGCACTAAGTACTACTAAAAAGCCAAGTAATGAGTACTCAGTGAAGTGATTAGTGATGGTCTATTTCAGTTATTAACAGTAATATTAGAGTAAGATCATATTTCTGTTTTTGGAAGGTCTCTTTTATCTCAAAATGATTTATTTTTCCAAAATATAAATGAACCATAAAAAAAGCAGGCGTCTGACTTAGGATGATTTTACTTTCCACACCTAATGAGAAGGAGGTATTGTAATCATAACAATTCCGAAAATGAGATTTTATGTTTTTTGGAAAACTATTTCAATCCATGTATAATAAACCCTGAAAATTTCAGCTTGCTACAATGAGTGTATCATGACACATTAGTTGGTGTGATGCGGTAAACATACAAGATGCAATAGAACCCTTACCACCTACAAGTACAGAACCTATTGTGCTTAGCCACTCATTATGGTGACTTACCCACAAATGTGGAAGATAATTTAATTTAGCTAACATTTAAAGAACTTCTTTGAAATGGCCTTAATTATTTTCTATACACAAGTGACACCTTCTAATAAAATTGTCCTTTAGTCTTTGAAATGAATTTGCAGTTTCCATAATTTTTATTTTTGGTTTTCTCGCCCAGCTGGTTGACATTTGTATATTCAGCTGTATAGTTTATCATGAAAGGCACTGTCTAAGTAATGCCTGACATCCCATGAAAAGTGGCATGGGGCACCATCGCACTGAAAATACATGCGGCTCCGAACGTCCAAAGTTACAGCAGCTCATGCAAGCTGTTTTGTAGAAAGGCAAGATATGACCGACCATTCAACCTGGTGGGCAATTCATATGGTCCAATTAATTTTTTGTTGAGTACTCCAGCCCATAAATTAACGCCGAACTGACGTTGAAAGCTGTGCTTAAAGTTCGATTCATCTGTCCATAAGATGCTGTTGAAAAAAGCTTCATCCTCTTTGCACCTTCTTAACATATTCTCACAAAATTCAACCCGTTGTGCATAGTCACTTGGAAGCAATTCTTGTACTTTTTGTACATGGTAAGGATGCATGTTGTCCACAGTAAAAGTATACAGGTACCAAGCCATTAGCCGTTGCAAGATGACGTAAATGCTTACGGCGCTTTACTTACTAAAAAATGTTTAAGCAACATTTTTTTTGTGGTATTGTTTTTCTTGTAAAAGCAAACCAATTTTGAGAATAAAGGGATGTTTCAAAAACGCAAATATAAACTTAATATCACTAATAGTAGCTGAAATAACCCAAGCAAATCACTCCACCGAAACCCTAGCTGAGTACATGGTACTCATTATTCGAATCTAGCCGAGTACCCGAACCTCGCCTTTCCGAAAAAAGTAGTACAGTGTGCACTACTAATATGTGGTTTTATTTAACATGTCATCAACACCAGAATTGCAGGTTAAATTCCAGATGTTACATAAACAAATGATTTGGTGCGGGTTTTGGACCAACAACTTCATTGATCACTACTTTTTCAAAAACAATAATCAAATCCAAGCGAATAACCAAAATTTCTGTGTTATGTGCCGCGGTTATAATATGGTTCATGATGACACACGGGTTGATGACGTCAGTTACACGAATCGCTTGAACGCGTTGGTTTTAACCGCGGTTTTGTTGCAAGTTGTTTATTTTAGAAAAGCGCGTATATAATCTCTGATTATTTTTATTATCACTTAATAATCGGTGCTTTTTCGTCTACAACTGTATATGGAAAGTTTAAATAAGAAACCTTTCATAATATTCATGGGAGAAATGTTTTTTCAGTTTTTTTTTAATGATGGAACCATGGCTTTGTAGCTATGATAACTTTCAATTCTCTAAATTTTTCCGCATGTCAAAGAAAACATTTATTGATTCAGCAGAAATGATGAAAAAAGATATTAGCAAAACCGTATACAGGTGGATATCATCTAGTGAATTTATATGGCCATATTTTAATATTCTTGTGGTATATGGCTACACAGGATACTTTGTTAAGCATAGGAACTACATTTAAAGTGTCCTCAACAACCGTAATGAGTATAACTAATAAGGTGCTCCACTTTATGGTAAAACTGAAGTCAGCCTGTATCATTTTTCTCAAAAATGAAGCTGAAGTACAATAACAATATCCAATACCCGGCAAAATGGTAACTTGTCACATTTCAAATAATAACCAGAAATATAAAACTACTCTTGAGTTGGGTAAATACCACAATTTTGCGGTGATAACTATGACCTATGACATATAACAGCTGATTCGTGACGTCACGGATCTTATAACCAAACTGATAACTACACTCGCTTGAACGGATTGGTAAATACCATCCCAAAATGGTAAATACCATTTCCATTTGGTTATCCGCTTGAATTTGATTAATGTTGATGTGGTGGTCTATGTCATTGGTGAGAGCGCGACCGATAATTGAAAACCTATTCCATTAGGCATGAACAAACAATTTGTTTTATTCCATACCAACAGTTTTGTATTTAATGTGTCAGTTTTAAAGAGTCTTGCTAAAAATTATCTTTGTGTGCTAATTTAAACTGTCGCGCCTCTATAATTACTATTTCAGTTTCGCGCGCTATTGCATTTCGTGAATATGTTATCAACATAGATATTGTTTGGTTCTTAATTCAATTATTTAATTATCATATTTTATACATTGTGTCGTCTCACCTTTTTCATAAACATATTTTTACACACAATTATTATTATTTTATTGCATTACCTCAAAATGACATTCCACTCAAAGGCAGCTGAATACTTCCCTGCACACCAAATTTTTTGGTCCTACGAGCCGGATTTTTGAAGCGAATCAGCACCATTTGACAATATTATATACTTCCCCCTTTTATGTTGATCGACATAATTCGTCAAAACCCTTTTTAGGTCTTCAAACTCCGACTACAAGAGATCTGGCTATGACAGAGGACACCTTGCAGCCGCAGGAAACCACCAGAGCAGCCAAAAACTCATAGATCAGACCTTTTATCTGTCTAATATGGCACCACAAGTAGGTGTTGGTTTCAACAGAGATGCTTGGAATAATTTAGAGAAATATGTTAGGAAACTCACTAGGGTGTACCCGAATGTTTATTGTTGTACTGGACCATTATATCTGCCAAGGTAAAAGACAAATAGCAAGAGGAGTGTAATATTAATTAAAAAAATTACAATTACATAATTAAACAAGATTTTGAAAAGGGATGATGGTTCGGGATTCTAACGAAAATTGCGACGGAAAAATTATCAATGTTTTTGCCTTGGTTTTGTCATTCATTCAAAGGTTTATAAACATTTATAATTTTAGTAGAAATATTTTGAAAAGAGGAACGTGTTAGATGATCAAAATTGTGTGAGGGTTAAAATCCGGGAAACTTAGGATGATGGTATATATGTATATATGTATAGATATGTTATTTTTGGGATGTTACTGTTTTGTATAGTCTGGTACCGAAACGGATGAGAGCAGCACAACACATCGCACGACACTGTTGTACGATATGTTATGCGACTTTGGTACGCGAATATAACTGAGGCAACTGGAGCTGTTAAACTTTGACCAGTTATAGGTAATGGGTTGCTAAGACTGATTATCGAAAACGCTTTTCGAGTGAATTCAGATGTGAAATCACTAGAACACCCTTCATATAGTTTTGATCTAGCGCTCTGTAACTTGGGTTTATTTCCTGTACTTATATGGACATAGTAAAATGGTACATAGTAACGTATGGAACAAGGCCTTTCTTTATTTGATAATAAAAATGTTCTTAATTCCGTTTATACCAATTTATCTAATCATTGACCCGATTTTGATGAAATTTTGCACGATTTAAAGATTATCTAGGAATAATGTAAAACTCGTTTTTTTATTATTTTGTTTTTTATAAAAATCGCCTTTTAAGCTGAATATTTTATCTATTCAAATATCTTATTTTTAGCAGTTTGACACAAAACTGAAAATATCAAGTGTTATCAACTTGGTTTTATCTTTCATAAACATTTTAACAAATAATGCTTAAAATTGAACTAAAGATGTTTTGGGAAATCTAAATTCCAGGGTTAGATTCAGTTTCTTTATTTCCTTATATTTCATTTTTTCAGTAATTTTTTGACGATTTAATTCTAACAAGTGATGTTATCAACAACATGAGTCCTGTTTTGTAGGGAAATGGCATTTGGTATGCAAATGCACTGAAGACCAATTCGAGGTTATGATGAAAATGTAGAATAACCTAATATATAGGTCCGGAATCAGCACTTGCAGTATAGTATGTGCTCCTACCAGAACCCTATGTTCACACTATTAAAAACCAAGTCTGGACCTGATGCATACTACGTTTTTGTGGATTTTTAACTTGATTTCAAGTTGGTCTGGAAGATGTTTAGTGGAATTGCTTCGCTGGCATTTTGAGTTTCCGAAACATCTTTGGTTCAATTTTAAGCATTATTTTGGCAGCTGTTGATGAAGCCAAGTTGATAACTTTTGAAATATTGAGATGTGTGTCACATAAACAGCTAAAAATAAGGTCGGAATAAATAAAAATGTTCAGCTAAAAAACTAAAAACGATATAAATATGTTTTGCTTATTGATTAGCGTCATTCATTGGCTTTTTTCTATATAGTCAAACGTCTGAATATTCAGCTTAAAATGTGTTGATTATATTATAAAAAAACGGAGACAGGTCCTAGTTTTTTCTAGGTAACTTTATTATCGTGTAAAATTTTATCGAAATCGGTGCAATGGTGCCCGAGGTTTGGCATGTTTCGATAAATCACCGTAAAAATTGTATTTAGAACGTTTTTATTTTCAGATATGGAAGCGTCTTGGCCCATACTGCCGAACATTCTCCTATGTCCATTTAAGCACGGAACAGCACTACTTGCACCTAGATTGGTCGATTCACGCTAAATCTGAGCTATTTAGTATGTTGTATACCCTAAAGCGTTACTGGTTTGGCTTTTTTTAGAAAAGAAGCAAATGGCAAAAACTACGTGAGATATGAAGTAATAGGAGCTAATAATGTAGCAGTACCCACACATTTTTTCAAAGTTGTTGTTGGAGAAACCAAAGATGGACAATTGGAAATGGAGGCATATGTAATGCCGAATCAGGTTATAGATAATTCAGTGCCATTGACTAGCTTCCAGGTGAGAATTATATCCAAAAATATAACTTAATTTAAGATTCAAGTATGATGCTCAACAGTCTTCAATTTTATTATAGTTTGAGTTTTCACAGTAAAACTACCAGTGTTGCTTTCTTACATCTGTCTCACACATACATATGCATATGATCAAGCATCACCACTTCACAATCATAAAAGAAGTGAAAAAACACTAATAATACATTTTTTTTATTTTGTTTCGCTAGTATTTGTATTTGTTTTAGGTTCCTCCAGAGAGTATAGAAAGAGCAGCAGGTTTATTATTTTTTGACAATGTATCAAGAAGTAAATTCAGCAAAATAAATGGAAAGAAACAGTAGAGAAGAGTAAATAAAGACTGCCCTAGTTATGTCAAATATTTTGTTAGACTATTTATAGTGTTTTATGTTCACTGTTATATTATTTGTTGTGTTTATTTTATCAAAGTGATTAAATTTTAAAATATTCATCAGACGTTCACTTTCCATAATATTCTAAATACAACAGAATTTAATATGTGTGTGGTGTGTTTATATTGGTATACAAGTAGTGCTATACAAATGTGAAAAACTTTACTAATAGCTGAAGTATCTTCACATCCACTTTTCAAGCACGTTGCTTTTATCCTCGTTTTTCTGCTCATGCATTTTGAAAAAGTATATTTTTATACTGTAAGGCAACTGGTTTAAATTCACTGTATCTCTTACCAAAGATATTAATATCATTTGATTCTCATTCCGAGAGGATACAAACAGAACATGATCAAACCATGTAACACAATAGCTTCTGGTCCAGACATGATTCATGCCATTGTACTGAAGAGGTGTGCAGTGGAGCTTGCTCCAGTTCTTTCGCGTCTCTTCCAGATATCTTATGAATCTACCTTCCCCGAAAACTGGAAATTTGCTCATGTCCAACCCATCCCAATAATAAGTATCTAATAAGACCTACCCTTACAACTACAGGCCTATAGCCCTGCTTTCTATTATAAGAAAATCTTTGCAGATGGGTGGCTGACTTTCTTTCTGGCGGCAAGATATCCGTCGTTATTGATGGGTTCTTCTCTTCATTCAACAACGTCAACGCGGGTGTTCCCCAGGGATCGGTCTTGGCTCTGACACTGTACCTCTTGCATATCAACGATATCCTTTCCTGTACAGTCTACTCATCCACAGTTTTGCCGATGACAACACTCTACATGCAGGAATTTAGAGTGACAAGCCGATCTCTGCCACTGGGCAGGAAAAAATAAGACTAGCGACGACTTCCTCTCTGACGAAAGACTTTTTAGGTTATCACTGCTTGGGGACGCAATAATCTTGTTTAGTTTAGTGCTTCCAAAACAGTACTGTACCTTGGCGAACAAAGTCATTAGCGGCCGCTGCTGGGAAAAAGTTAGGCTATTTGTTTAGGGCTGAGAAGTACTTTTCACTGCATGACCTTCTCACTCTATACAAGGCCCAAATAAGGCCTAGCCTCGATTATTGCTCACACTTTTTTGAGCCCCAACGACATTATTTATGCTCGATGCTGTCCAACTGACCAAGGACTCTTCTCTATTAGACAGTCTCTGAACCTTTTCGCATCGGCGGGCCGTCGTTGATCTAGCTTCTACCGCTACACCAACGGGCTTTGCTCCTTAGAGCTCTCTTCCATGATGCAGCCGCGCAATATGTGTCTGCCAGACAGATCTGCCTGACTTTGGCCTCCGATCCTAACCATGTCGAACTTCGTACATCCAGAACTGGCCGATACGACCGCTCCTTTGTCCTAAAGGTGTCGAGATTGTGGAACAATCTACAAGAGGAAGCTGTTCCCAGTTCTACTAACCTTAGTTCAAAAATCGGATTAACAAAATTTCGTTTGGATCCCCATAGCAGCCGCGGCTGCTTCAGTATAAAAAAAAACTGTCAATATACAAAGGTTACCTTCTTGACAGCCGACAGTAATATATTAGGTAAAATTTTTACAGAACACCCTTTGAACACTTATTGTATGTTACAGTTACACATGGTTGACATAATAAAAACAATTTAATATTGCATATGTATATTATTCATTTTTCAGAATAGGGATATTAACAGATATATTCATCAATGCAGCATCTTCTAACATTTTGCGATTCTTCCGCAATATGTTATCTAATACGTCAGTCTTATCCTCTTTGAACCTTTTTGGCTCTGATTCCACAGGTTCCATTAACCCATCAGCTATTTGATAATAAACACATGTTGAATCAGGATGCACTATCACCAGATAAACAGCTTCACTGTTTGTATTTTTTATTATATGAATTAGTCGTAACACATTCAGTGGTTCATACACTGATATAGGGACAAAAGCACAAGTAGGCTTGCCGGGAGACTTTTTAGCTGTTATAACATACTGTTTTAAAGCTGAATTGTAGTTGTACTCAACATTATAGTATCTTTTTACTTCGCATAACTCTATGTAAGTTTGGAAAGTTAGAACAGCAGATTGTTTATCTACTTTTTCTGAAAATTCGTTAATCAAACTCTGATTCATCTTTAACCATTGTAGTTCCCAGATCACTCGAAACTGATATTGTATGCACATTCAATTTTACCGTTTATTACAAGCATGATGTGGTTTCTGATAGTACATAAAAAAGACACAAATCGCTCAGAAGTTTGGAGGTTAGTTCCACGCACAAAACATGCTCTTTTCACAAGTCTCCATTACGTTTTGACGTTTATTGAGGCGAACAGCTGATCAGCAAGTGACATCTTTGTATAATAAAGAATAAAGAATATGTAGTGTTGGCAATAATTAATCGAGTAAAGCTCTGAACCGTATTTAGATCTGTTTATACCGAACATAGTCAAAAGCTATTCATCATGTTTTATTCCTACCTGACTTGAAATAAATATAGTCATGATGATAAGCATTAATGTTGCTCGTATCGTTTTTTTTTTTTAACGAAGGAACTTTACTAAGCGTTGTTATGAAGTATGAATTCGTAGCGTACAAAAGACCACAACAAAATAAAATTCTGTCTACATTTACAGATCCAGCGTTGACGGATCCGTCAGAATTATGTGTCACCTGTCGATATGGGGTAATTTAAACAGTTACCAGAGTCTAACTAGATAATAACTATTTGTTGTCACGTTTGACGTAATTGAGACTCGCGAAAAAGGCCACATACACGGTTCACGGATACAGTTGGTCGGTATATTTTTAACGATGACCCTTAGCCCACACCACCAAGCACATACAAATCGACATTAGCCATCGTCGGACGGAAAGTTCAGTCGCCGAACCGGTCACCGGAAGTAATGTTGGACCAGCGAAAGATTGCAAGCCGAAAGAATGCGGACAAAAAATTGCGAAGTTGTCAGATGTTCTACATAAAATGCGGTCCATACATATTAACATATTTAAGATATAGAATTGTTCCGCTGAATTTGGCAATGTAGCTGGAAAACCCAGGCCGCAGGTAAACATCCGGTCGCTGATTGGTCCAAAACTCTTATCTTATCTGAAACTAGAATAACGTGCCGATGGCACGGTCATTTATAAACCTACTCCCATAGGCGTAGGCAGTTGGCAAATACTTTGAAAATATAATTTACTGTTTAGTGGTGATAATGGAATTCAAGCATGGGAAAGTTATTCACAGCCAGGCAAGGGAAATAATAGCAAACGTGATACGTGCTTGCGATGCAGAAGCGGCTAACAATACTTTCGTTTATCCACTGGTAGCTAGAAATGCAAGGGCGGCATATTATACGGGTGTTAGTGAACGAACTATAAGTAAAATTAGAAAAGAAGATAAAGACAGGCAAAATGCAACCTCCACACAGCCTTTAGCTTCTCCCGGAAAAAAGAGATCACGCCCTTCTGTGATCCAAAAAATTGATGGAGTCGATTTTTCCATTATTCGGAGAATGATAGAAAAATTTTACTGTGATTTTAAAGTGGTACCTACTTGTAGTAAACTTCTAATCAAACTGAAGGAAGAAATGGAATTTCCATTTGGTAAAGAATCGTTGAGGCTGCTTTTAAAAGCAAAAGGATTTTACTGGCGTAAATGCCACAACAAAAGGAAATTACTAATGGAAAGACCCAGTATTTTACATTGGCGATACAAGTATCTTAGGTCTATTAAAAAGTTCCGGGAAGAAGGAAGGCATATTATTTATTTGGACGAAACTTGGGTTGATAATGACCTCACTTTCAAGAAATGCTGGCAAAGCGAAGAAATTATGGGTGTCCTGAGCAATATAAGTTCTACAGGTAATAAAGTTTCTTTCACCTCGATTTTGCTTATTATACATTTTTCTCAATTTTGGAATATTCTTAATAAGTGCTCATTTAATTTGTCTAATTGAATACATAATCCCTTGCAAGTATTTTTTTCTCAAAAATATGTTTTTTATACATAGTGATTCAAAAAGGTGTTGGCAAACTTAAAATAACACTAAAATGAGGCTATTTATTCATTTCCAGGACGACTTATAATTGTTCATGCGGGTTCGCAAGATGGTTTTGTTCCTGGAGCCTGTCTCATTTTCAAGGCTGGCTGTGCCACTGGTGATTATCACGGTCAAATGAACCAAGAAAATTTCACGAAGTGGCTTACTGAAAAACTATTTCCTAACATTCCTCCTAATAGTATTATAATAATGGATAATGCACCTTACCATTCAGCTTTGGAAGACAAGCCTCCAACTAGATCTTCTCTAAAAAGAGACATCATCACGTGGTTGAGCAAAAAAGGTATAGAGCATGATCCTAATGCTAAAAAAATGGAGCTTTATGAAATAGCTTGTCTACATAGGCCACCATCTGATGAGAAAAATTATAAGATAGATAATTTAATAAGAAGTTTCGGACACACCCCACTTCGAACGCCACCCTATATGTGTCAGTTTAATCCCATAGAGATGATTTGGGCACAAGTAAAATTTTTCATTAGAAGCCATAATACAAGCGGCGAATTTACTATAAAAAAACTAGATGAAATTTCTAATAAGGCCATCGCTTCAGTAAGTGCCAGTGACTGGCAAAAGGTTATTGGACATGTTATAAAAATTGAAGATGAATATTGGGAAAAAGACAGTCTCATTCAAGAAATACAGGAAGAAATAATAATCAACATAGGAGGTGAAAGTGATAGCAATGACAGTTCCTCAGACAGTGATCATGACTCTAATCAGGATTGAAACTATACTAGATTGGCTACCTTTTAGAATTTTTAGATATTCATTTATTATACTATTGGTTTGTGGCTTTTAGTATCTCAGTAGAAAGTCTAATTCTATGTGTTGTTTATGGGTTATTTCATCAAGAAATTACTTTTTGTTTTCCTATATTTTTCTATTCAGTCAGATATTTTTGACTTGTTGTATTCTATTTTAGAAGAATGCATAATTTGTTTTGCTGTTCAATCATAATGCGTACATAGGAATATTACTTGTTGCCTAAAAAATATATTTATTTTGTTCTCAATATTCAGTGTTTGTGTATATTTATTTCTTATAATGTATGTTTGGTATCACGTCATTATGAATCGCAAAAAAATATTAATACTACCAGTTGTAATAAAATATAAATTCAATTAATAATTCAAGTCTCTCCGATCTCCGCCTATGACTCCATATAAAATCGTCTAATGGTAAGGTTTTTTCATCGCATTTCCCCCTTTCGTCCCTAGCAATCTTTGGCTGGTCGATCTATATAATCTTGTTTTGTTTTACTTTTTCTGACGCGTAGGAAAATATTTTGTTACGTTTTTCAGAGTTCCTTTCAAGGTTATATAATATAAAAAATATTTTTTATGTTTAATGAATTTATTTATTTTTAAGTAAAAAAGAAATGAAAATCTTCAAATATAGAATTCTTCAGGAAGCTCCAAATTTACAACTCATTAATATAAATAGTGTAGGAACACTAAACATGACTGAATTGTAACCAGTAATAGCCACCAGCACATATTAATTTCAACCTGCCACCTAAACAGCTGCCAAAACCACACCACAACCAGCCACTTTAAGGCCCCTGCCACGGGTATAACGCTGCAAAGGATGGCTCCGAGTGATGTGGAAATTACAACAAACTATTCGAACGGATAACTATGAGTAATGCACACAGCACTACACAAGTGTGACGATGGATGACGTCATGACAGGTAGGTGACACTGACAGTATCAGAATCAGAACATTAACCTAAAAATTAATAATTTAAAAAATGGAAAATGCAAATATTGAACAAACAACTCTGCGCACAGAAACACAGAAAAAATACACATGCAATGTTTGTGGCTCAAAATACACAATGAAAAAGACATTATCCAGGCATTTCAGATCAAAACATCCTCAGCACCTCACAGTTGTTTGCCAGGTTGTATACGAAAACTTGATCATAATTAATTCATAAAACTATTTTGAATTTCATTATTCCAGGCAACAGATCCTGATCAACTACCCTATAAATGTCCTGATTGTGGGTTACGGTTTGCTTTGCGAGCCTCGCTTTTGAAGCATTGCTCTAGAAAAAAACATAAAAAACCATCACTGTCATCCAGTAGAAATCACCATAGGAAGTTTATATGCCACCATTGTAACACAGCATTTAGCATAAAGCCAAATTTAGCAAAGCACATACATAAATACCATATTTTAAAGAAACCATATAAAATGGATAACTTTTGTTGTAGTATTTGTACATGTGCCTTCAAAACTTACAATGACCTATGTTCACACTTGAGTAGCCATAGTATTGAGATTAAAAGGCAAAAGTTTTTTTTCAACAGTTTTTCAGGATTCCTTGAATGGAAGAAGGTTGAAGAAAACTGTACTTTTTATAGGTAAATACCATGGATATAGATACGTACAAGTATACTAAAATCAGGCCCCCAGAGGTACGGGGCCCTTTAAAGTGGTTCCAGGGAACCTTAGTATAGAGAAAATTTGTGTTTTGAGAATAATGTCCTCTAAAATCTCTACCCAGTAAGAGATTAACTTTGTTTCTCATGGGGCCTCCTCAGGCACATGCTCGAACAAGGGCCTCCTGCAAAGTTTTTTGCTTCAGGCCCAAGAGACTTTACATCTGCCACTGCTTATATAATCCAAGTATTTCCAAAAATATTAATGGTTTGAGAACAGATAGCATGTATAATCTGACATATAGCTTTTGTAGAACCAAACTGGGCAGGACCCATGTTTCTGACTGATGCCTGAAGCTGCATCTTACACAGTATATATATCAGGATACCAAAATATCTATTTGAGTGTCCCCTTATTAGTTCTGTACTATCAGTCTTATCATTTGCAGTTTTCCCTGAAAGATTGTTGAAGTTTTAAGAGTTGATACCCTTGGAAAGTACCAGGCAATTTTAATGACAATTTGTACATTGATAGTTCAGGTGTGCTGATCAAATATTTCAAAGGGTGTAAAGCCTAGGAATGCTTTCCGTTGGAGATACAGGGTGTTAAAAGTTTGGTGTCTTAGCCCCTGTAGGTAAGCGTGCCTGCACCATTTTACCAAAACTAACTCGTGTTTATTGTAGACTCCAAGATATAATAAAAATCACGGGAACACACGATATCTACAGGGTGTCCCAATAAAAATGGAAAGTAGTTTGATAGAAAAAACTATAAAAGATATTCGAAAATGATTTCCACAGCATCTTATAGGTTCTAAATTATTTGGAGATATACAGGGTGTTGCACAATTTTGTGGCACAACAAACATTTTCTTTTTAATGAAACAGACTTTATATGTATATACTGGGTGGCCAAACACGTGACGTCATAAAAAAATTAGATTCCCCACATCGAGAGGAACCCAAATCACCCCCATATATATGGTCCGATTTTGTTTAGTTTAGGAGTTATGATTTTTTTTCGGATTTTTCGAGAATTTTTGAGTTCTGTGTTTATTTTTACCATAACTTTGTTAATAATTGTGATAAATGCCTGCTTTTTTTACGATTATGTAGCTAAGACCTAAGGCTTAACTGTTATATAATCATTCAAGTCATGTAACTAATACTACTTTTTAATTTTTTTCAAAATCTTCGAACATAACAAAAAAGTAAAAAAGTGCAACAACTTTGAACGTTTATAAAAAATTGAAAAAACATGTTCTTACTATTCGTAAGTATCTTAAAAACTTCCTTACGGTATCAGCTATTTACCGTAAAAATTTCATCAACCTAGCTTTACTACATGCTACCGTAATTGTGGCTCAAATAGAACCGAACCCAAAATTGGATAACCCTCTGCTCAATAGAAATTGTTAGTTTCGGAAAAAAATTTGCAAAAACCACAAAAACACGTTTGATTTTTACTGAACAGCAGATTATTATTCATTTATGTTATTTACAAGAGGTTTTCAAAATGTCTGCCTCTAACAGAAATGCACAGTGTACACCTACGTATGAAATTTTGTTTTAAATCTCTAAATGCTTGAGTGTTGTTTTTCAACACATGTGTCGCTTCTTGAATTTTGTTCCTCAATGAATTTTCATTTGCACATTCTTGGGCGAATGTTATGTCTTTAAAATATCCCCAAACAAAAAAATCAATGGGGTTGAGGTCAGGGGAGCGTGGAGGCCATCGTATCGGTCCGTTTCGTCCGATCCATCTGTCTGGGAACCTTTCGTTTAAGTAGTTTCGCACGATCGTTGCGTTGTGGCATGGTGCACCATCATTCTGGAACACCATGTTCCGTCTGGCTTCCAGGCTTGAATCTTCCAGCAATAATGGTAGGCTATTTTCAAGGAAGCTTTTGTAGGCTACCGAATCCAACCTTGACGGCAGTTCAAATGGACCGATAAATTCCATATTGAATATTCCTGACCACATGTTCACACTAAAACGGTGTTGAAATGTCGACGGCCTTGACTGGTGGGGGTTTTCAACAGCCCAAGTATGTAAATTATGGATATTGAATATCCCTGTTCTTTCAAAACGTGACTCGTCAGTCCATAAAATTTTATCAAAAAAATCGAGATCCTCTCGTTGTCTTCGCAGCACTGTCTCGCAGAAATCCACTCTTAACTGGTAATCTGAAGGCATCAACGCTTGAACTCTTTGAACATGATAGGCATGATAACCTTCTTCATGAAGAATATGGCAGGCCGCATTCCAGGACGAGGAAGCAATGAAGGATATCCTACAGCTGATCCGGATCGCAGAGAAGTAGTACTTGAAGAAATTAGCCGGAATCCCTCAACGAGTACGAGATCTATGGCACAAAACCTTAGAATACCACGAACATCGATACAAAATATTCTTCATGAAGAAGGTTATCATGCCTATCATGTTCAAAGAGTTCAAGCGTTGATGCCTTCAGATTACCAGTTAAGAGTGGATTTCTGCGAGACAATGCTGCGAAGACAACGAGAGGATCCCGATTTTTTTGATAAAATTTTATGGACTGACGAGTCATGTTTTGAAAGAACAGGGATATTCAATATCCATAATTTACATACTTGGGCTGTTGAAAACCCCCACCAGTCAAGGCCGTCGACATTTCAACACCGTTTTAGTGTGAACATGTGGTCAGGAATATTCAATATGGAATTTATCGGTCCATTTGAACTGCCGTCAAGGTTGGATTCGGTAGCCTACAAAAGCTTCCTTGAAAATAGCCTACCATTATTGCTGGAAGATTCAAGCCTGGAAGCCAGACGGAACATGGTGTTCCAGAATGATGGTGCACCATGCCACAACGCAACGATCGTGCGAAACTACTTAAACGAAAGTTCCCAGACAGATGGATCGGACGAAACGGACCGATACGATGGCCTCCACGCTCCCCTGACCTCAACCCCATTGATTTTTTTGTTTGGGGATATTTTAAAGACATAACATTTGCCCAAGAATGTGCAAATGAAAATTCATTGAGGAACAAAATTCAAGAAGCGACACATGTGTTGAAAAACAACACACAAGCATTTAGAGATTTAAAACAAAATTTCATACGTAGGTGTACACTGTGCATTTCTGTTAGATTCAGACATTTTGAAAACCTCTTGTAAATAACATAAATGAATAATAATCTGCTGTTCAGTAAAAATCAAACGTGTTTTTGTGGTTTTTGCAATTTTTTTTCCCGAAACTAACAATTTCTATTGAGCAGAGGGTTATCCAATTTTGGGTTCGGTTCTATTTGAGCCACAATTACGGTAGCATGTAGTAAAGCTAGGTTGATGAAATTTTTACGGTAAATAGCTGATACCGTAAGGAAGTTTTTAAGATACTTACGAATAGTAAGAACATGTTTTTTCAATTTTTTATAAACGTTCAAAGTTGTTGCACTTTTTTACTTTTTTGTTATGTTCGAATATTTTGAAAAAATTAAAAAGTACTATTAGTTACATGACTTGAATGATTATATGATAGTTAAGCCTTAGGTCTTAGCTACATAATCGTGAAAAAAGCAGGCATTTATCACAATTATTAACGAAGTTATGGTAAAAATGAACACAGAACTCAAAAATTCTCGAAAAATCCGAAAAAAAATCATAACTCCTAAACTAAACAAAATCGGACCATATATATGGGGGTGATTTGGGTTCCTCTCGATGTGGGGAATCTAATTTTTTTTTATGACGTCACGTGTTTGGCCACCCTGTATATATATACATATAACCATTCTGATGCAGCAGTACTAAACTTGATATCAGAAGAAACTTATAAAAACGCGAGTCTGATGGTGTAAAAATATATGGGATGTTCCATTTAAAATTTTTGAGTAAAAGATTTTGCGTTTTTCAGTACCCTGATAAAGTTTGCGCACATTCCTAGTCTTTTTCAAAAATTCTGTGAAAAACTACGTAAAATGGCAGAAGTCAAAGCTTTCAAGGATAGCCATTTCTTCAGACAAATGATGAAATAACTGAACAAATAACAATCAAAATTCTACCGTGTATTATATGAACCTTCTTGTTTTAGAAATGTCTTTCCAAATATCTAATATAATATCGCGTTCCATTGAAAAAACAAGTTTGTTGTGCCATGACATTGTGCAACACCCTGTAGATTTACAAATAATGTAGAGATAGACACCTATATGATATCACCTTGATGTGCAAGCCGTTTTTTACATTATATAGCTTTTCTATTGGACAGCTTCCCATTTTCGCTGGGACACCCTGTATATATTGTAATTGATAACGTGTATTTTTTTTTATAGATCAATTTTTGGAGTATGTGCGTGGCACAGGTTACTCTGATATGAATATTATGAGAAAGCATAAACTGATTTAACGATCTGATTGTTTCAACCGGAATATTCAGGGAAGACTGAAAACTCAGAAAAGTACTTTGAGACCTGGAACTTCCACAGCTACTTTATGCAAAACAACTGCTCACATGCAAGTGCTGGTGTCACGTTTGGGCATGTTGAAATATCGTGGAAAAATGTGCGGCCATTTTTTTTTTGCTTATGAATAGTTCCTTTGGAGATCCGATACACAGGCTTATAAGTTCCAGAGTCTTTGGCCTTTTATTGCATCACTTCAAGTATTTTAAAAATATGAAGTCTAGGTTGCATAGAAATCTAAAATATCTTGGTCTTGGACCCAATTCGGTCTAACTATGCCACTAGCACTATAATGATTTGGAGACCAGTATAATGAGAGTGTTCAATTCCAAAACATTCCCATTTTTGTTTTTGTAGTAATTCTAATACTTTTTGGGACAATGGAATGATTTAATTGAAAGAGTCAATATTTTTGGAAAAATCAATGGGCGCTTGGTGCACTCGTTATGGTCTACAATCTAAAACATTGAATTAAGGATTGTGGCGTTGTTTTGCATGATTTTTCCGTTCTATCCCATTTTACTGCTTTTCACGTCTCCATTTTTACATCTATTCATTCATATATTCAGTTCTAGCTTTTTTATCTCATTAGATAGCTGTAGTAGTAGTGGTGGTGGTTGTGGTTACAATGGGGAGGCAAAGCCTGTAAACTAAGCCACATTTCACCTTTTGTCGAATCTGTGTGACCAACACTATACTTGAATTCAGTGAACAAGTTTTTAATCTTCGCCTACAAATGATAGTTGTCATAACTGTTTTTTATTTCCTTTTTGTTTGTTAGGGTTTTAGCTATGACACAAGGAAATCTGTTCAAACATTTGATCTTGGCGGTTTTCTAATTTTATGACCTATATCATCAATATTCCGAAAACGACTCACTTTCACATAACGCCGCTTGAGTATTCATAACTGTTAAAGTGAAAATAAGTGCAATGTTTTTTATTTAGATATGTGAAACGTTGCTCTACAAAGGTATCAAAAAATGGCGAGAAAAGAGCAACGTATTACTGTCATCGCAGCGGAACGTTTAAATCAAGGAGCAAGGGCCATAGAAAAATCAAAAGACAAGGCACCAAAAAGATAGGCAAAGACTGTCCCGCTAGGATATATGTAAAAATATCAACATCAGGCCAAGTTTCCATCGACTATATACAAACGCATGTTGGGCATGATGATGATGAAATCTACCACTGGAGTCTTACTGATAAGAAAAAGACCATAACAAACACTAAAACCCCTAATATGGATTTTTGCTACAATGAAATTGTGAGAGAGGTAATCAGATTCCAATCATATGGCTAGATGTTTGTTTTGAGTGTTAAATTACAAAAAATTGATTGATTGTGTTACGAACAAAAGAAACCAATGTTCAAGGATTACTTAATGAAATTCAGCCTCGAAAAAATATTACTAATGTGAGTTGCATTAGCCTTTCCTATCCGAAACAACAATTTGGAGATTCGACTCAAACCCAAATTAACCCCATTTACTATTTTTTGTTCTCCCTCACACAACATCTGAATAGGCCTACGAGACTACATCTCTATCAACAGTTATCATTCATCTATATATAGATGGCGAATGGCAAGACCCATTGGTGCATGGGATGTTATATATATATATATAATAATTTTATTGTCGGATTTGTAAAGGTCTTGGTCCATACTACTTACCTATTCCCTATGTTCACTTGAGTATGGAACACCTTGTATAATAGAGTGTACTATTCCGACATGTATAGTGTAAGTGCCTAAACCAAGTTTTACCCACTGGTTTGTACTGATATCTAATTTTAGGTGAAAGCTGATACAGAGCCTTTTAATCTCAAGTCGTGTGATCTAGTGAACAAAAAGGGGAAAAAGCCCATTGAAAAATGCGTCAGTATAGTCTCTACAAAAACAACGGATGTAGAAACAGAACATCCAGAACTGTGGCTCATTGAAGAGCCGTCAAAGATATCCGAGATATCTGTCGTACACTCGAAGACTTATGTTGAGTCAAAGATACAGTTCATAAACGATTTGATCCAGTTGGTGAATGATAATGTTAACTCAGCTGAGGAGTTGACAGAAGCAACTAAATTGGCGAAGCCGTTAATGGATAAATTGAAAGGAACTAGAAAACATACAGGTATAACATTTCAAAAAAAAAGTAAAACTGGTTTTCCTCCATATGAAATGTTCAAGGCGCTTATGCAGAAATTGACGTTACATTCGCCCAATTGGTAGATTTGTAAAATGACTGTCGAAAATCTAGTATAAAAATATTTATAGGGCAGTAGGTACATCCAAAAAATAACAAACTGTAAATGTCTACGTCTTGGCGACTCTGATTGGAATAGAACATGCATATTCTGTTGTGGTGAGATGGCATTACTGCCCATTAAATATATTAATACAAGATAAGATATACTTTTCAGTGACAAAATTCACTAGCTTCAAGCATACTCTCAAGAAGAAAACGGATTTATATGAACTTCACTTCAAATAGTCAAACCAACTAACCACCTTTTTCTTCAAAAGAAGTGGGTTAAATAGAGAAAATATGTGAAATTAAATGTCTTATTCAAAGTGAATGTGGTTTTCAAAAGTAATAGTATAGTTATTATAGGTGTAGAAAATATACTAAGTGAGAAAGAAAACAGAACACAGTAAAAATGTATCCTTATGTTGATACCGTTTTTATACCCATCTTGGTTATTTAAGAATGATTAAAGAGTATTGTACGAGTCAGTCCAAGACGCGAACATAAAATGTTATCAGTTTTTATTCTCAGAATACTGAAGATTTGTACATGTTTATTAGATGTTCTATTTTCTTCATAGGTGAGTATACTTTCTTACTATGTAGGGGTGAAGATCTTCCAGATACTATGTCACTGATTTAGTTTGGCTCTTAAGGACTTTTGTATGAACTAGTCATGTTATTCCTCATGTACAAGTCTGTAACTTTACAGACATATCCAACTCCAGAGATATATTTTTTATCGATTTCTAAATTTTAACTTCAACACCCTGTACCTCTTTAGGAGTTATTTCGTTTATTTTTGACGTACTTTATGCCCTAAAAATTTTGTCACTGTTGTTTCAATTATCCCACATAATTTGGTTTGTCTCGCTGCTCATATCATTTATTTATGCTAGGTATCTAAAAACTATACTCAGACTGATTGTACCTAAATTTGAATAAATACAAAGAGGATACGGAAAATATCATACCTGAATAAATTTGATTCCTTGACTATTTACAACTATACTAAGTGACATATAAATCCGAACACCCAGTTTAAATGGTTTTATTTTAATAAACTTTTGTATAAGTACTTAATGAAGCGTAATAAGTAAATGATAAAAATTTCAAAATGATTGCACTGCTTTAAAGCCCTTTGACCTTTAATAATGTGTGGATGCACCCTGATGTGATACGCATTCTCCAACGCGCCTAGGCATGCTTCTGATCAAGTGGTCAATGTCCTCCTGTGGTATCTCATTCCAGGCAACCACCAACTCCTCTCGAAGTGCTTCTAGAGTCTGAGGAGGACGTTGCAAATTGAGCAATCTCCTACCCATCATATCCCACACGTGCTCAATTGGGGATAAGTCGGGAGATCTTGGTAGCCATGGTAACAATGTGACATCATTATATTGAAAGAAGTCTATTGTGACTCTTGCAACATGTGGTCGGGCATTATCTTGTTGGAAAGTTGGATCTGCCAGGGTGTCAAGATAGGGTTCTAGAACTTCGTGGATATAACGCTGTGCGTTCATGTTACCTCTGATGAAGATTAAAGGTGACCTGGAACCATAAGCTATAGCACCCCAAACCATAACTCCAACAGTGTGATGAACATGTCTTTCAACAAAAAACTGTGGATTCCTCCTTTCAGCACGTCGCCTTCTAACCCTTACACCGACGTAATCGCCTTGAGTGGTGCAGACAACGGTCACCCTGGGATCAGGAATGGAACAGTATTGTCTTTAGTGACGAGTCTCGAAGGCGACGTGGTGAAAGGAGGAATCCACAGTTTTTTGTTGAAAGACATGTTCATCACACTGTTGGAGTTATGGTTTGGGGTGCTATAGCTTATGGTTCCAGGTCACCTTTAATCTTCATCAGAGGTAACATGAACGTGCAGCGTTATACCAACGAAGTTCTAGAACCCCATCTTTTACCCTATCTTGACACCCTGGAAGATCCAACTTTCCAACAAGATAATGCCCGACCACATGTTGCAAGAGTCACAATAGACTTCTTTCAACATAATGATGTCACATTGTTACCATGGCCACCAAGATCTCCCGACTTATCCCCAATTGAGCACGTGTGGGATATGATGGGTAGGAGATTGCTCAATTTGCAACGCCCTCCTCAGACTCTAGAAGCACTTCGAGAGGAGTTGGTGGTTGCCTGGAATGAGATACCACAGGAGGACATTGACCACCTGATCAGAAGCATGCCTAGGCGCGTTGGAGAATGCGTAGCACATCAGGGTGCATCCACACATTATTAAAGGTCAAAGGGCTTTAAAGCAGTGCAATCATTTTGAAATTTTTATCATTTACTTATTATGCTTCATTAAGTACTTATACAAAATTTTATTAAAATAAAACCATTTAAACTTTGTGTTCGGATTTATATGTCACTTAGTATACATTGCTGAAACATTTCTTGCAACCTATATGAACTAGGTTTCATTCTTAAACGTTGTTCTCTGTTGTATAGGAACCGCCTTTAGCGTTTCAGTTCCCAAGATGGACATAGTGGAATTCCAAACACTTCAAACACCAGCCAACATCCAAATTATCCACGCAACACCAGCGCAAGTGATTGACGCTCAACACGTGCAACTCGAACACGTCCAAGTTATGGAGGGCACGCAGGTGTTGCATGGTCTGGCGCAAGTTGCACATCTTGCCACGAATGGAATATCTACTGTTGAGCAGGAGACGCTTAGCCTTCCGCTGATTAAACTCGACAGCATTTTCCAAACTATATGAGCTATGCTTAAACAACTTAATAAATGTAGGCTAAATATGCGACTGATTAGGCACATACGAGGTTTCTTCCGGAAAATACGGGGCGTCGTGTTAAGGCGTTGTGGAAGGGTGACCCGGTGGTTCCCTCTCTCTATGCAATCTTCTCTATGCTCAGTTCGAGGCCGAGCGCTCTGCGAGTAAGTGGGATTTACGTGTGCTTGTTGAAAGTAACCTTTTTTTTACGTGCCGTCGGCATGGAGCTCTCTCTGATCGAGGAACAGCGCATCAACATACAGTTTCTTGCAAAGCAAGAATGGTCGTGAGAATTTTGAGTGTTTGGAACAAGTTTACGGTGACAATTCTCTGAAAGAACCAACCGTCAACAAGTGGTTGAAAGGCCAAGAAGATGTGGAAGAAGACCAACGCTCAGAACGCGCCTCCATATCGAGCTCTGGAGGGAAATGTTGAACAAATTCGGGGCTGTGTTCTAAAAGACCGTCGATTGATAGCTGAGGAACTGGCAATCCCCAAAACAATCGTTTAAGAAATTCTGACAGAAAAACTTGAAATGAAAAAATTGTGCGCGAAAATCGTTCCGGAGCTTTTGACTCCAGAACAGAAAGCAAGAGAGGATTGCTTGCTGTGAGGATTGGTTGGAAGTAGAAGAAAGGGGGCACTTTCTCAACCGGGTCATCACTTTAGACGAGTGATGGTTCTACAAATTCGATGTGGAGCTGAAATCTCAAAGCATAGAGTGGAGGCAAGCAGGGGAACCGAGAACAAAAAAGTAGAAAAAATCGAGGTCCAATGTGAAAACAATGTTGATCGTTTTCTTTGATTCTCGGGACGTTGTTCACCAGAAATTTATTCCTTCCGGCTAGACAGTGAACGAAAATTTCTACATTGAAGTTTTGCGTCGTATCAGAGCTCGTGTGGCCCGACTTGGACCGCATTTGGCACAAGGGTCAGGCAGATCCTTCATCACGACAACGCGTCTGCTCACACGTCTCTCGTTGTGCTTGAGTTTTTGGCCCGAAGCCTTATTCACCCGACTTAGCCCCTTGCGACTTCATCCTGTTCCCAAAATGCAAAATAGTGCTTCGGGGGCGGCACTTGGCGGATGTGGAAGCCATCAAGGCAGAAACGACACGGCAAATGGAGGGCCTCACAATTGAACACTTTCAGCGATCGTATTAACAGTGGAAACGGCGGTGGCAGAAGTGCATCTTGTCTCAGGGGGAGTACTTTAAAGGAGACCGTATTGAAATACCTGAACAACTGTAAAATAAAGTTATTATTCCACTTTTATACGTATTTTCCGGACAAACCTCCTAATAGGCCAAACATTCAAAATTAGCTAATGAAACCCTTAAATTGTTGATAGTGACACCCTCTCCTTCCATCACGTATACCCACTGTGACTGTTCACATATAGCTCAGAAGCCTGAGTCAGGATATATCTTCAACAAAAATTCAAGATGTTAAGCAAATGCCTATGATATGATATTAAGTATTCTGTGGTTGTAAGAAAACAATAAGAATGTAATTTACTGATGTTTTTATTGTTATAGTGAATTAATAAAATGCAATTGATTTTTGGATGGCGCTATAGTTTTTCTGTTCCCCAATTGCATTACAGAATAATGCTTACACTGGAAAACAAAAAGATTAATTTCCAGCAGTGTACAACTATGCATATTATTTTTCGGTACCTTTTATACAAATCATCTAATTCTTAATAGTAAAAGCTTTTCTGCTCAAGTTGATACATTATGACAAATTCCATATGAATACATATATCACCTTTCCTTCCTCCATCTCAAATCACCTAGTATTTCTTCAACGTTTTTCTAATAAGCGCCAATCTCTGTTTATGTGCTTCAGTGGTCAAGCTACGTTTATACGGTTTCAATTCGTCCGTTCCAAAGCCAGGCACCCACATATTGTAGTTTCTGTTGAGGAACTGTTGTACATCTTTCACCTCGATTGTATTAGCGTGTCTGTTCTTTGCTATCATTGAGGCGCCATTCAACACTCTATCCACAAATTCATCAACATAGCTCAAAATAATTTCCTCCACCTGCAGAATATATTCATATGAAGTTTTTCTTATATGCCATGGAATGAAGCTTTAAATACAAAGGACAAAGATAGAAGACTGTCAGAATTTTTTTGTTGCAATGGATTGTTAATGTTTCATTCAGAAAAATACTATCAATGTAGTTATGTCTGTCAGATCTAGATTACCTCTTCTTCCAAATTCAAAGTTTGGTCAGTCTCCCTCACAAGATCATGAAGCCTCTGTTTTGTGAGAACTTGGATAGGTTCTGAAGAACTGGTATTTTGTGGTGCTACACTTTTCATATGTGTCGTATTTGTCACAGAGACGTTTTGAACAGCTGCCATATTCGAGGCTAAAATAAAGAATAATCATGACAATGAAATAACTTGAGGTTTTTTCGGATTCATGGCGATCTTTCTGACAAGAAATCATGATTTGGCCTGCGGAACTCAAAAGAAATTAGGAAAATTCAAATATACAACGGGTTCCTGCGGTAGTCAAGTGTTCATTTCCTGAACAACAAATGATGTCAAATAGCTTGGTTCTGCACTTTCTACACAACGTCATCAGTTCATAAAGGATCAAGTTCAGCGCAATTTAAATCCTATGAGAAAAAAATCAGTTACGAACATGTACAACGGGGAAATTAAACGGATTAAGTCAGCCCATAGACATTATTTCCCTGCCCTACCGGGAGTTACCGACGATTTGGCAACGTTGTCCCTTTCCACATCTGCGCAGCATCGCTGCAGCGAGCTTTTCATTTCGTAGGCGGATCGAAAATGTTTCTCTTACTATAGGTTCACAATGTACGGAGAAATCTATGACGGTGTAAAATATGTCTTATACGTCCATAGAATTACCGGTGTTGGGAGCGGACAATTATACTAGGATCATAGTCTTGTGTAAAAATTTCATCAAAATCCGAGCAGAACTTCTCTAGTTATAGAGGGGTCAAGGATTAGCGGACAGACAGACCGACGGAAATGAGTGACATGGATTTTTTAGTGATGTACATGTCATATAACATCCAGAAGCATAATACCTCATTTTCGAAATTTTTCGCCCCCAATGGCGCAGGAAGTAAAACGTGAAAAAATTTTAGAACATCAAGGAAAATTGTGGTGTTTCCTACGTTCGCAATGTCCGGGCAACAAATCACAATTTTGACAATCGAACCTTAAAGAATGCCCAAAGATACATACGAATAAAAATTGAAGAAAACCGGTGGAAATACGGTTTTTCCGATTTGTGGCGATTTTCTGGGCAAAAAGTTCATGATTTTGTCAGCGGATCTAAAAAGAACGCAAGATATTGATACACAGTGGATTTTTCTAAATTCTCATTGCCTAACCAAAAATTTGAATGTTTTCTCGAACCTATGAGTTCCACAAAACTAAAAAAAACAGGGTTATGTAGGACATTACAACGAATCAGTGATTTTTCTTTCCACGCCTACTAGCGAGGAAGTATTGTAACCGCAAAAAAATCCGAAAATGAGATATGCTTTTACTTTCTACGCCACTGGGCAGGAAGTTTGTATTGACATCGCGAAAAATTTCGAAAATAGGATATGATTTCTGGAAGTTATATGACATCACAACTTGAGAAGTACTGATCGGATTTTAATGAAATGTTACTATTATACCAAGGATGAAAAAGCTTTGTAGTTTTTGGAAATTGGTCCAGTGGCGGCACAGAAAAAGGCCAAAGGCGAAAAAGAATATAAGAAGAAGAATAATATAATGTTCTGTAGCACATCTGCCATGGAAACAGAAATGTTTATTGTGTAATTTGATATGTAGAGGTCGAAGATTCATCATACCTAAGTGAACCTACCTAATCACGATTCCGCCTTATGAAACAACTTGACTAATAACTTTCCTTTGAAACCTACAACAAAGGCATAGGAAGTATAGTCAATTTACTTGACGCCATTTTTTTTTTTGATGAAAATATGACATGTACATAAATCACGAAAAAACATTCAAAAATTAGCGCAAGCTTTTAGTAAACTCAAAATTACACTCTTAACAAAACCTGAATCAGAATGTGTTTTCAGTTCACCTTAAATTAATCTGTGTACCAAGTCAAAAAGCCTAGGTGATTCCTCTTAAACTAATACAGTTCTGTTTTTCTTTGCTCTTCTCCTTTTTTCTTCTCTTCCTCTTTTTCCTTGACACCGCCCAGACCAACAAATGACAAATAGTTATCATGAAAAACCATGTCACTATGTACCGTCGATATGTCTGTCTGTCTGATAATCCTTGGCCCATCTATAACTTTTGAGGCAATTTTCACACAAGGTTACTACTTATCCAAGCACCAAAAAGGTTTGTAGTTTTTAAAAATCGGTCCAGTGGCGGTGGAGAAAAACGACAAAATAAAACTCGCCTAAACTTCGTTTTTTGACATTTCAGAGGATCCTTTTACAGCAAGGACAGTTTATCGCAATTTCTTGATGTTGGTATATTAATACTCTTCCAACTCCGATAATTCTATACATCTATTAGACATATTTCACACATCATAGATTGCCCCAAACAATTGCCCTTAAAACTTAGTATGATGGAAAAATATTTTAGACAGGCATCCATGCGTCTGTTGACTAACGGCCGCGACTGGCATACTGGTGTTCGTATGTGTCCTACATCATTGGAGCTCTGCCACCTGTGATCCATCATGCTTTCAGATATTGGAGAGAGGTGGCGCGATGTTATAAGATAAATAGTACTAAGGGTAGTGGAGGGAAAGATTGTTACTAAGTGAACAGACCTATTTGAGGGATTTGATTTAATTTTTCTTTAATACATGTCTATAACTAGCTTTTTGCTTAGAGGGTCCAACTTAAACTTGCTGCTTTTGTCTGCACAACCTAAGACAGCCAACCACACACATTCTTGTGCTTTTTTGACAACTCAATAGCATGGTCTAGGCTTCATCTCAGGGATAACAAATGAAAGCATATCAACTATCTTCTATCCATCTAACTTATGCTGGGCATAATCTTATATGAATTAATGACAGCATTGTCTGGGAAGTCTATCGATCTGTGATTTGACCCAATATGCCTTAATTTAGATTGGTCAGGGTTTGGATAGAGAAAATTTTCATATGTAGTTTTGCCTTTAGCCTTTGAGGTATACAATACATTTGTTTTTGTTTATTCCAGACATCTCTTTTGCAACTATCCTTGCATTAATGAACATATAATGTCTAATTTAACTGTGACAGAAATTAATGTTCTATATTCATTAGAAACCAAAAATTAAAATCTTGGTGTCCCTGTGCACTTAGCAACTCAGGGGCTGCAGCTGAGGAGGCCACAGTCTAGAGCTAAGTCTGGATAAGCATTGAGAAAAATTAAAGAATGGGAAACGATTGGAGGCATTGAACCATACCAAAATGTAAGTTTATATCACTATCACTCACCTCCAACTGTTTCCATTGGTATCCCAGCGGTTTTGAGCTCCGTATTCTGTTCTGCCGAAGTTGTATGTGTCATAACAGGTAAACCATTGCTTGCATTAACATTAGTGAGTATCGCATGAGACATTGGTACCTGGTTAAGGACTATATTCTGCTGCTGCATTATGTTGCCTGGTATGTTTTGCACCGACATTGTAATCTAACTACAATTAGATCGAAGACATGGACCTTTTTAAGCTGTTCTGTTCAACCACTCGCAACGTTCCTATTTGCCACTTTACTCAATCCCGAATGTTTTGTATGATATCTTATCCCAGTCGTGATTTTTGTATTTCGTCTGCAAACAGTGCAAACAAGTCGTTGTGACATGTGACAATGGTATCATGTGTCAATCTCAAAACGCATAAGACTGAGTGTCAAATGTTTGGAAAACGCAGTAAGTAGAGATGGTAAACATGATCACACACGGTTATGGGATGTTTGTTTTACTTTTATTATGGGCACGGGCATTACGTATCTTAAAACTTGACATTTAGTCGGTTTTTTTAATATTCCGTAGGTTTTTTTATAAGATGTCAACTTAGCACACACTTGTTGTGAACTCGTTTTGTAGCTGTACGTGTTGCTTAAACGTCAGCGAACAGCGATAATAGCAAGCAAACGTGGAATTAACTTTTTGCACACTAAAAATTACCTAGTCTGCAAGATGACATTTTATCGTTTTTTACATAATAGAACAGAAAAATTATTTTCCTCTTGCAGCCACTAATTAACTAATGATGGTTTGCACCACTTTAAAGTGAGCATAACTCTCGCAGGGTTAGTAACGTACGAATTGAATAATAAGTTGTGGTTGCTGTCGAATGCACTAGCCATAGCAGCTGAGACGCCAGCTCTTAGATGATTACGATTTCCGGGACACTTGATATCGTACAATTTACGTATGTCACTTGATAAATCGTTCACAACAGTGTGAATGTAGCTTAAGTGAATACTCATACGAATGACTGATGTTCACTCAGGTTATGACTTTTCCCATCCCAATTTGTGTACCCTATTCATCAATAATTGACAGCTGGCGAAAATTTGACATTTGTCCAATTTTATGGACATACAAAATTCCAAATTTTCAATTTCAAATATTATTAAAGCTCTTATTGCTAATTTTATATATTTCTACAGGTTACCAAGTTCACCCCACCTATTGAGTTAACTATGAACTTGCTTAAAAATATATTCACTCCCGCTTTGTCAATACAAAGGAATGTTGGTAAATGTAAATACAATTGGTATGGAGAAGGTATTCAGTATCTTGGATTCAAATATTATCCCAGGTAATGATACAACTTTAAATTTCTTATAAAGTTTTTTTATCTGATACAATATCTCTCTAGGAATGCTGACTTCAAAGATCCACCTTATGAACCTACGAAGCTGTTTCGAGTTGAAAGGATAAAACCTATGAAGGGTCTCCCTTATTGGGAGAGACATATCTTGAAAGAACTGAAATTAGATGGAAAAGTATGTAACATATTTATATAATTGAAACAGATACTACTACTTTTTCTGTTACAGAACCATAGTTATACTGTTGTGAAAAATATACCAGAAATCAACCATCGTCTTTGGAAAGTCAAACATGTAATTAAAATTGCTCCAATCACTTTTCCTGATGGATTACCAACTAAAGATGATGTAACTTATTTAAAAGAGAATGGTGAACTACAGATAATTAAGAAAATTGGGCCTTTAGAAGAAAGGATGAAACTGGCAGATGCTTTCCGAAGTGATGTAAAGAGGTTGGATGGAGACACATTAAGAAGGGACTCTAGGAAAAAATGGCTTAGTGGATGGGACTGTTAGAAGAATCAAGGATTTTCCAGTTTTTTTTTTTGTCTACTGAAGTCTGTCAACAGTGACATCTGATGGTTCTTGTTGTAATCATATTTGTTTTTTTGTAGAGCATGTTGAAATTTTTGTAAATTACTAATATACATAGTTGTTAAGTTGTATATTGTTTATTTCTTTTTAACTAGACGATATTATGGCAGATTCACTGAACGAATGTGAAGATTTTAGTGCTTTCCAGGTGAGCTCAAAAATAACCTCAACATTGATATAACCTCAAAATTGCCGCAATTTCAGCTTTTTGACTATTGTGTTAAATAAAGTGTCGCTGAAAAAAGCATATATTTACGATGTATTTTTGAATTGACCATTCCAGGAGATACTAAAGAATCTTCGCAAGACTGATGATATTATTGTGAGCACCATAAATTCCGCTATCCCTACAGACTCATTCCATAGTGATATAGTCTCTGTCTGTAAAAATATACATTCTAATATAGAAGAAGGCCACAATAAACGAGAAAAGTTTATAAAGAACTGCATTTCAGTAACAACAGATAGTGTAAAGATGTTGAGAGCAGAGAAAGAAACACATCCTGATGATCGTCAAATAGTGAAAAAGCTCAAGGCAGAACAAACTAAGGTACATAAACCTAACAATCTCTTGGCATTCCTTTTTAGTTTCCATTAAAAATTATGTGCCCATATTTGCATAGCATATTCCATTTTCCCCCCGTTCGTGATATGGTCACGCCATTGTCAACTGTCATTAGGGATGGGTTGTACATTGTACTTTGGCATACAAACGAACCTATTGGCCGGTTTACACCGTAGCTAGTTCTACTGAAATATTGTTAGTGACTGTTTATACAGTAGCTACCATATCCACACCTCTCTGTAGAGGTATCAAAAAGCTGTTAACCGTATTAATGTAACGGTCAGATGTTACAGTAACGGTAACCCCATTTTCTTAAAAAAAATATGGTCCAACGACTCTAAATTTTGTCACCGCGCACCAAACTGTTACATTAGGGCTGTGGACTGGCTTTTCATGCAATTCTCGCGGATTTTCGAATCACGTTGTACTGCAGTCACCGACTCGAATACGCGTTGCTCTAACGTCCATGACTCCATGGTTGCGACTGAAAGTGAAATGACAGCATCGCTTTGAGTCAAGAAATGGATTGTAACATGGTGTATGCCACTCCAATGGCCACATACTATCCAATCTAAAAGCACTAGATTCCTATGCCCCACCCTGTATTATCCTGTAAGGTCCTATTTATGCACACGATTTGTTATGTGGCACTGTCATTTGACAATGTTCAAAATGCAAGTGTATTCATGCACGGGATTAGTGTATCGCGTTAGTCACTCAATAATATTTGAGATGCAGGTATGTTTTTTGATATCATTTAGCGAAAGGGACTCTCATATCGGACATTGCCCATGTGACATAAATTTTCATTTTGTTTTGTTTCCAAAAAGTTCCATATTTGTTGCGTTTCTGTTTTATTCCTTGTTTTTGTTTTGTTGCTTTGATGTGGACCCGGCATTAGAGTAGAAACTCATATGGCGCATGTTCTCGAGTGATAATGTCGGACGTACATACGCGTGTATGAATCATGCGTATAGCGTATAGCTGGTTGCTGGCATGGGATGTATCAAAGCAAGGGAGCAATACTAGGCCATTTGGACCATAACTGACCACCTTTAAGAAAAACCGCTCAACTTATGTCATGTAATCGAAAAAAGTTGCGAACGTTGAAAATCTTTCATTATGTGGACATTGATCTCCCATCTTTTTCGGTTACTTTTAACGTTCATAAAACTTGTTTATGGTGATCTAATTATATTGTCATTCTTGAGCCGCATAGACATTGATATGTTTATTAAGTTTTTTAACTATATCATCCATCTTAAGTAGGAATATCGAACTATTGCTAACGTTCTCAAATTCTTTCGCATTCATATCGAGAAAAATTGCTGATGAACGCTAGTTTCCACATAATACATATTTGTTGATGTTGTGCGAACGTGGAATAAAGTGAACGGTTTGATACTATCATTAATTCTCTCATCTCTACACTTTGTGTGAGAGAGTGTGAGCGTCAACAGAGATAAAATGTCAACCTCAAAGTTTTCAACCCCAATTTCATCAAACGCAAAACAGTACATGTGCCCATATTTTTCTCTTATTTGATACACAGAAAAGTAGATATTCGTCTGAATATGGAAGACAACGAGCAATTGGTATGGAAGGATTCGTTTTTCAAGCATAACTTTAATGTGGACCAATGCTTATCAGATTACACCCAAAAGTCTGATTTGGAGTCTTTACGAAGAGAACTCAAGGGCTTAGGGGATGATTTGCAACAACAGATGTCTGATATCCTTAAAACTGAAACAGAAGCTATCGTGAATCTTGCAGAATACCTAACAAATTTGAATTTTAAAATTGAAAATTTATCAACTCCAGTGTGCCAACTTAGGGAAGAGATCATGACTTTACACAATTTAATATATACAGCAGAAGACAGCTGTAAACATATCTTGGATGACTTGAAAAGTAACACTGTAAAGAGAAGCCATATAAATTTGCAGCTTAGCATGACCCTCTGCACAATGTACATAGAGACTTTAATAGATCCCTCAGGTGATGTCTTAATTGACATTTTTTTGTTAGAAAGGGTTGTGTCTAAATATGCATTTGAAAAGAATTACATGCTAGGTTTGGGAATTGTGTCTCCAGAAACTGATTCTATCTTGAACATTGTTGAAACAAAACTTTTAAAACATGTTAATGACAAATTTCTTGCTGCTTTTATAAATGATGATTCAGAAGTGATAGTGTGCTGTCTTAGGATGTATGGTGCCATGCAAAAGCAGAGTGAAGCACATGCAATTTTTAGGAAAGAAGTTGTCAAGCCATTTATGGACAATCTGTTTACTGAAAATAATTTGGACAAGCATAATAATGATATTGAGCAATTATACATTGAAGCTCTCAATTTAATGTACAATAGAATGAGAATTTTGCATAGCTTGCAATCAAAACCAGAAGTTAAAGGCTATAATTTTACTTTATACAGTTTTTGGGCAGAGTTTGACAGACAAATTAGAAATGGTTTGCCAAATCTCACTGCACCAGGAAATCCAGAACTTTTCCAAAAACGTTTTAAAGCTACCTGGAATATGTTAGTAAAAATTGCAGAACAGTGTGGTGATAAAAATTTAGTGACTCAAGATGATACATTTCAAGAGCACTTGAAGAGATTCAACTTGCCTGTATATTTTGAAATATGCTATCAGAAAATTGCAGGTGAATTGGAAAAATGTATTTCCCATAATGACATAAATACTGTTGCTGAAAAAAATGAATATTTATTTCAGTTGAAGTTCACTTTGGTGCTTTGGAAATGCATTGTGCAGTGTTTTCATGAAACTGTCTATATTGATCAATTAGCTGATCAATTCTTGAAGCTGTCACTTATGCTGTTAGGAAGGTATTCAAAGAAAATCAAAAGTTCCATGCAAGAAACAACACAAACTAGTAATGAAAGCTGGGAGGAGTTTAATATGAATGCACTGTTCGATTTAGATATTATTGCCAAACTTATGGCTTCAGACACTAACCAGAACGAATCTTCAATATTCAAAATAATGAATAAGAATATGTGGCCCATACTTGGCAATATATTTAAGGCAAATCAACAATTCATCGCAGAGGTGCAGGTGGAGCTGAAAAATAAACTTGTCAGTATTAAATATGAAGAAAGCTCTATCCATTTGTATAATGTAGCTTCAATTCCAAGATTATATCGTAAAACAAATAGGGTTGCACCTAAGGAACCTAGCAGTTATATGATTGATGCTGTCAAACCCATCACCTCCTTCCACAGGAAGTTTAGCAGAATCATGGACAACCATACTAGAAGCATTTTAGACCAGATTATTGAGAAGCTTACAAAACAATACACAACCTTGGTACAGGAAGTTTTAACATCTGTATGTAAAACAGAAGAATCTTTAAGGAGGTTGAAGAGTAGAAACTTGAATTCATCTGGGGAGAATGCTCCACAGGATAGTGTCAGTGATGAGAAGAAGATCAGGGAACAGATAAAATATGATGTGGATTGCTTTATAAAAGAGTTGTATCCGTTGGTGTCAGGGAAGTGTAAAGATTTGTTGGATATACTAAGAAAAGATATATGTTAATATTTGCATATGATATTTTTTGTTACTGTTATTTCAAATTTAAACACTTGAATAAAGTGTGATCATATGATGAAAAGGGTTCTTAGTTCAACATACTCAATATCAAAAGCAACTCAACTCAAAAATTCGAGGACAACTTTGAACTATTTTAAGACTATACCTATCCTTTAACGAGCCTGTGAAAGCCTCTTCATTTCGAAAATAAAAGTTGAAAAAGCTCTGAATAATCATGTCTTCATTAACACATGCCCAGCAGCTAGAGTGCAAAACTATAATCATCTAATAGACTCTAAAATACTTTCAAATATAATAGTGTTATTTCTTATTCATTTACATTCATCAGTTATCTGATTTTTCACATGGGCTGGAATAGTATAAACTAAGTATTTCTAAATACTTGATCCTATATGGAGTACATTTGTGTTGAAGCATATAATGATTTTTGCGCATTGTAAGCATTTCACGAGCGTTTGGTTGATGATATATATATTGTCTGAAAAAAAAATATTGAGAGATAATTTGTTATAAATAACCTCCCCCCCAACCTGCCGCCTGACAACAAAACTGATCTACAATTTGACAACATATGATGCAGAACTCAGAAATACCAATACTGACACATATTACAATAGAACTCATGTATAAATTTCGGCTTGCTAACTGTTCAAGAAATTGATAAGACATGAAATTTTTGAAAAACACTATGCAAAATCTATTCGATACCTATATTCGTTTCATTAGTAACTCTAGGACCCGATTCAAATAGGAAATATATATACGAGGGTGGTTCGATAAGTACTTAGCCTACAAAAAAAACGAAAATTTTGTAAGAGTGGCGATCTATTTATCAACATAGTCTCCTTTTAGCTCGATACACTTGACCCAGCGATGCTTCAACTTCTTTAACTACGTTTTCTGGAGGTCTGCACAATAGGCCTTTTTCAAGTTTGGAAACAAAAATAAGTCAAACGAGGCCAAATCTGGGGAATACAGTGGATCGAACAGCAGTTCGTAGCCTAATTCGACCAATTTGGTCGTAGCGAGGGTGTGAGCTGGTGCGTTATCTTGGTGGAAGAGCCCTCTTCTTTTCTTCTTTTTCGCCAAATAGGGGCCCGTTGTTTCTGCAATTCGGCGTTGAATCGGCCCAATAATTCGGCATAGTAGAGCGCTGTGATCGTTTTGTCCTTCTCCAGGTAGTCGTTATAGATCACACCTTGTGAATCCCAGAAAACGGTGGCCATCACCTTTCCGGCGGATAGGACAGTCTTCGCCTTCTTTGGAGCACGTTTACCGGGTGAAGTCCTCTGTTTCGACTGTTCTTTGGTGTGTATCAGTGGATACATGTTTCGTCCACGGTCACGAAACGACGCAGAAACTTAAACAGCGTCAAACACTGCTCTGAAGTGGTTTCACGGTTGCGCTTGTTGTTCGGAGTGAGGAAACGCGGCACCCATCGTGCAGACAGCTTTCTCATGTCCAATATTTCATGTAGGATACGACCAATGTGGTTGTTTGAGTTATCCACTGTCGCTGCGCGATTTCCCTTTCAAAAACAAGAATCGAATCACCGAAAGATATTGCTCTTTTACATTTTTCCAAAATCCGCGGATACGCCCGCTTCCACATGTGGTCAAGACAAAACTACGAGTTCGATTCAGCTGAAATTTTGACAGTAGCCGTCTATTAGAATGTACTACACGATAGAAATTTTCTCTTGCGATAGTGGAGCCATCGGGTGGTGAGGCTAAGTACTTATTGGATCGCTCTCGTATGTTACACAAAGTGGTGCTGTAGTGCTACAACAGTCACTAACTAGTTCTGGCAGTTTAAATGTCAATTATATATGTCAGAAGCTACCTGACATTAACCAAATTCAAGGAAATTAAATTATTTTATATCTGGATTATAAGATTTGAGTAAGAGTTTTGGATATTTTCTAGTTGAGGATGCTCCAAGTCGAACTAACTGTGGAAGATCTCATAAAAGAAAGAAGTGCCAAAGTATTCAATGAGAGGTGTAGGACCTACTACAAGCCGTTATGATGAGTACCGTGAAACTAGCTTTAGCTTAGTTGTATGCTTAGTGATGGAGACCGTAGCAACTTATTTCAGTTACTTTTTATATATGAAGTGTTATTTCTTCTGTAAAACTTGCGTATTTTTAATAAACCTCATTCAAAAAAGGCACCGATGTTTTTGTATTGTAACACAAGAGAATGGGCCCATTTAGAAAACAAACTGCTTGACGTATCAAATGGAAGAACTGTGAATGCATCCATTTGTGATTTGCACGCAACTATTGGGAGAAAACGCTACGAGTGTGTGAGAAAGTGGTACTTATCTTAAATACACCGTTATGGATAACATATCAAACGTCCTCATAGATCTATAGAGCAGAAATTGTTTTATTTTGATTGAATGTCAAAATACCACGAATTGTCATAGTTCTTAAAAAGGGAAAGATATGTCACAAAACTATTACAAATCTTGCGGAGGATTCAATCATCAATAAAAGCCGTTTAATTACTTTTATTCCTTGAGCCACCGGTTTTGAGATTTAGTAATCTGTGTACTCCAAGGTGCTCTTATGCGGCATACATTTTTATGTTCGCCATCGACCGTTCATTATGAAATATATACCGCGAAATCAATTTACTTTTGAGGTCTCGAATTTCAATGTGTACGAGAGAGAGAAGCATGCAACACGTATGTTAGAAAGACTGCGCCCTAATAAGCATCGTTAACACGTTGCCTAGCAACGATAGTGGAAGAAGAGTTACAGCCACGCTTCGCGCCTTGCCCAATGTCCGCCCGATGAGGTGGCGACGTTCATAGAACGCGCTTTTTGTAATTTACGCATTGCATGGTCCCTCTTCTCTCTCTCTCTCGTACACATTGAATGCTAAGACCGAAAAACTAAATATATTTCTCTATACAGGGTTTGTCCGGAAAGTAATAGGACTCATTTCTTCCGCCATGACTGTACTTCGGAGCGTGGGCGCTCCGACTGGATTCGGTAGAGGGCGTTCCTAGCTAACGAATGAGCGGCTGGTCAGTTGTCTCCGAGCACTTGGAGAGTCAAGACAGACATTTTCGCGCGACGTGTTTCTGTGAGTGGTGCAAGCCGAAAATGCAGCGTTCGTTAGAGCAGAGGTACGCGATTAAATTCTGTGCGAAACTCGGTAAATCTGCGACAGAGATCTTTGATATGATCAAGCAGGCTTACCCAGGTGTTGCTTTAGCAAGAAGTGGTATGTTTCGGTGGCACCAGGCCTTTTTGGAGGGCCGGGAAGACGTCGCTGATGATACCGTGCTGGAAGACCTTCGACTTCGACAAACACCGATAATGTGACTCGTGTGCGCAAAGTTTTGAACTCAGACCATCGACCAAGTATTCGTTTAATTGCGCAGATGTTAAATTTACCAAAATCTGTGGTTCATGACATTGTGACACAGCATTTGAACATGCGCAAGGTGTGCGCGAAGATCGTCCCAAAAGTGCTCACTGACGACCAGAAATTGCGGCGAGTGGAAGTGCGCCAAGAAAATTTGAACATGTGTGAAAGTGACCCCCAATTTTTGAATAACGTAGTAACAGGTGACGAGTCGTGGATCTTTGAGTATGATCCCGAGGCAAAGAGGCAATCTTCCGAGTGGCACACGACGGCGTCTCCTCGCACAAAAAAGGGAAGAATGCAAAGTGAAAACGATGCTCATTGTCTTTTTTGACATCAAAGGCATCGTCCACCATAAATTTGTGCCTCCTGGACAAACCGTCAATGCCAAGTTTTACGTGGAAGTGCTCAGGAGACTCAAACGAAGGGTCAGTCGGGTCCGACAAGACATCGCAGCCGACTGGGAGTTGCACCACGACAACGCCCCGGCTCACACCGCCTTTCTTGTGAACAGCTACCTGACCAAGGCCGGCGTCCCAACGCTTCAGCAGCCGCCCTACAGCCCAGATGTGCCCCCCCGGACTTTTTTTTATTTCCTCGCCTGAAAAGGCCGATGAAAGGCAAGCATTTTGAGACGATAGAGGGGATCCAAGCAGCATGCGGCTAGAATTGCTTCTCTCTTCATATTAAAATGCGTATCGCTTACACAAGGTTTGTAAACAAAACTGCTAATGATTTTTCTACAAAACAATTGAGTTCGAAATGCTTGAAAACTTAAAGAAGTTTATAGCATCAATACACATTGTCACATTAGAGTTTGCTTAAGGTTCGCTCAACATGCATGAAAGGGAAATCGCATTTTCCAAAAAAAATTGTATCGACTTGACAATTACTTCAGGTCTTGAATACAGTACTCAAAAAAAAAATTAAGGAAGCAAGAAAAAATAGGATTATTTTGTAACCAACCACTGATCGCACATAGAACGCAAGGGTATTTCCGAAGACTGGAATAAATCTCCTGTAAGATTTGATTGCAAGATTTTTGGTAATCAACTATTCCCGGTTTATACATATCTAAAATACAAAATAGCATTAGTCGACTGATAACGAATTTTCCCAGTGTACTCATTTGAGTAGAGTCAAACTTGAACATACATTCTAATTACATCACATCAGTTAAAATAATTTATGCCCGGCAAATCAAACAAACAACCTTTACATATACATAATATAAGAAGATTATTTTTATTAGATGGTCATCTCAATAAGAAAAAATTATGTAAAATCCGAACTTACCTGAGATCAAATAAGCAATAACTTCTATTACTGTAAACAACGACACACTCACAGAATTTATGAAAAATGGCTCTTGCGCCCTGTCGCATGTACCATCTACAAATGTTTATAAGAGGCAGTACTTCTGTGGTTGACTCAGAGATGACTCTGATAGGAACAAACACGAGTGTACTCGCTTGAGTACAGCGGACGTTGATGGGTTAATCAGTTACCAGTCGAGAACTTGTGCGTGTGGTACTAGAGCGTCGTCAAAAACGGACAAGGTTGCCAGACTACGCCTCCCTATTACTATGAGAAAATGACGAGAGATGCCCAAGAGCAAAGATTTGTGCGTTTCTTTTTTGAGAATCATGATGCTCCCCTACCCAACTCTTCTGTTCAATTGTTACCAATGGCAACACTAACGAAGCATTTTCAATGAACGTCAGATAAGAACCATAAAATTGTTTTCTAGATTATGTGAGAGGTACATATGCATCTTTAGGGCGTAAAAAAATCACATGATAACTTATTTACCACTTTATTTAGATATAAACTAACCTAAATGTGCAGGTTCTTAATACTAACTTCCATCTAGTCTAGCCAATTCATACAAAAATAAATTAATGTAGAAAGGTCATATTGAACTTACAGACAATCATTACAGGATACGAAACATCTCCAACGATTCACTGTCAAAAAATATTAATGTAATGGTGTCTGAGTATATGACATGAATGACGATTGAGATATTTTGATGTTTAAATTTAATTTGGATTTTTATCTTACCTTAAAAGAAAACCTTGCCTAACGCTAGGTACTGTAGACATATAAAAAATGATGACTCGTAAAAAATTACGCTGATTACATGGTTACAATCACACATGAGAGATTTGAAGTTACACATTTTGTTTATGGTTATTGATGATTTTAATATTCATGTTGGCGAAACATCTGTATGAAACTAGTTTCCAGATATGTTTTGAAGAATTTTTAAATCTATATCAACCATAACTCCTTCAGATGCCAAATTTTCTATAATCTTCGTTTGAGTTATTTTATTTCAATGACGTGAGTTTGATAAAGCCAATACGTGTTTATATTTTTTGAATACGTTCAAAATACATACAAACTTACAAGCTATGTTTTAAAAAAGGTTTATAATTCAAGACTACATTGAGTATTATTTCTGCAATATATGAAATCCATAGAATCTATGTTAGTCTAAAATGCTTCAATTTAAAACATCATCACTGATGACTATAGTATTCAGAGTTTCAGCTTCATATAAACCTATTAGAATCATTTTATACACTTGTTGTGTAATATGCGAGTAATATAAGTACTTTAAACGGTAGCATTGTTTTTTATATCCACTAAAAAATAAGCCTCCTATACCAATCATTCAGATGTGACACTTGCCGGTTGGGCTGTAGATAGAATTATGTAATGGGTTAGTGCCCAATTTTCACTGCCACGTTTGACACTTTTGTCATGGTTACTTGATGTAACCTCAGAACAACGATCACAACACCATCAAACAAAATTCTTAATTCAAATCTCTCCCAAACAAATGGACACTCTCAACGGACATTACATAGACGTAGGCGACCAAAAGTTCATCTCCCGTAGTTCTGATGCTTTTGCCTTGTAGACGGATGTTTTCTTTCCCGTCGATTCCACGCTGGCCAAAGAAGATGACCTCTCCAGATCTTCGTTGGTCTCCTCGCCGATATGATCGACAGATGCGGATACTCCTCTCCTAGCCAGCAGATTGGACAGTATCCAGCTGCCACCTGCAGGCAATATCTCCATCAGAGCAGATACTTAAGACAAGAAGGTTTCGTAAGGCTTATGACTTTCAAGGGAGAGCGCATCATTTTTGCATAATTTATGCTGTCGTGTGAAGTGTATTCGTTACAAGTAGAGGTCTGTAAATTAAGTCCCGAGACTGGGAAACATGTGATACGCCTTCAGTACAGGCCAGGAGCGGCTGGCCCTCAAGTTCTGCAGAGTTGCAGAACTGCCAAAACTTTTGTCTTAACAGAAAAAAGCAGTAGTAATTTGATCATTATTTATTTTCCATGTTATCAGACAAATAGAAACAATACCGGGAACGTTGCCCCCGCAAAACACGGCGTCGAGTCTGTTTTGTACTGAGAAAGCATAAACATCGACCAATTGTGTACTTGTCATTTTCGTCGCGACCGCAGCGTAACATGAATATAATATGAATCCCGAAAAATGTGACGCTGATACTATCACAAGACATATTTTGAGCGTCGTAGATCCATTAATAGGTAATTTCCCTAACAAACTGATTTAACAAAGCTATGATGGAGCCGCAGTAATGAGCGGACATAATGCTGGAGTACAGGCAAAAATTAAACAAAGATATCCATTTGCTCGCTATGTGCATTGCTATGCGCATCAGTTAAACCTGGTTATGTCCCAAGCTGCTACGCAAATGCTCAAGTTCGGGTATTCTTTGGGGATTTGAAAGATATTCCGGGATTTTTTAATAATTCTCCTCAATGCGTAGAGGTACAAAACAGAATTGTGGGAAAAAAATTCCCCAAGGAGCAACAACTCGTTGGAATTTTAATATTCGAACAATAAATGTAGTGTTTGAGAATAGAGAATCACTCATTGAATGCATGGAAGAAATAGAAGAAAATTTTACTAATGAAACCGTTTGCAAGGCAGCTTGCGGTATTCGCCGTATGTTAAACGATTCTGTTTTCGTGTTTTGGTTGACATTTTTTCATCATTTCACGTCGACATCTTGTTCAACCAGTCGCAGAAGAGAAAAACCGGCTATCGATAATTTTGAAAAATGTATTGTCGATGTGAGAAATAAAATTGATGAACCCCAAGGCAACAAAAGGAGACGACGTAATAATAGCAGCCACGATCACCGAGTTGCCGCATTAGAAGTATGCGACAATATAGTGAATTCTGCAAATTACAGATTTCAATTCAAAGATCATTTGGTAGCCGCATCCCTTTTTTCCCCGAACACTTTGGAGAATACTGTGGTTCCTGATGACAAGTTGGAAACTACCTGCTTGGCTTATCCCGAATTAGAAAAAAGTTGTTTAAAGACAGAGTTGTCTGTTATTTATGCACGGAATGATTGCCGAAATTTACATGGAACTCTGTCTCTTTTGAAATTGTTGATACAAAATAGTTTGGAGGTAACACTAAAAGAAACAAAAAAGCTATTAGAAATTATTGTTACAACTCCTATGTCAACATCAGAGGCTGAGCGAAATTTCTTAACATTGAAAAGAATCAAGACCTTTCTTCGAAATACTGTGACCCAGGATCGCCTTACAGCGTTGTCGATGCTGTCCATTTAAAAGGAATTTATTTAGTTTTAATGATCAAAGGGAATGTATTTGGGATGCTTTGTGTTAGCGCCTATTTACGCACACAATTTTAGTCCTGCGATAGTGTCACTCAACCCACGGGTATCCCTATCTGATTTCACTGTCGAACATTCTTCAGTGATATTGTCGTGTGACTCAAGTCGCATGCAGGTGCTTAGCGGCCATCCAGACGGGGAATCTACGATACTCCCAATTTTTCACCCCTACAAAAGTTTTCCGAAAATGATCGGCCAGTGGCGTAGGAAGTAAAAGGAGGAATTTTCTAGTTGGCCAAAAACTCGTGACGAATTCAGTTGCCGGTTTCAGTACTGACTGACATGGAAATGAGTGTAACTTGTTCTCCCAGATTCAGCTGCATGGTAACGCCATAGTAAATTGTGACAAAACTGGATTTTCAACATCCGACGACAGGGGATGATCAAACATGTAGAACGACAATTAAAAACCCATTGCCGGATTCGTCTCCATCAATCGGCAATTAGGAGATCCTACCTAAATATGAGCACACGGTGTAGAAAATTGGAGGATATTGGTATTCCTTCAAAAATGTACATCTAGCGCACATTTTTTAAAAGTCATTTTCACGGAAGAAATGCAAGTCCTGCCTTAGATGTATACGGAAAGTGGTTAACAATGTCTCATTTGGAAGAATTAGGGCCCCAGTATCACATATGCGTTGAAAACCATCTGTATTTTGGATGCAGAGATCTACTTTATTGGAAAATACGATGCTTGAAGACTACCTTCAAATCCATCTAAATAATAGTACCGCATTAGTATTTGGCATTTGTTTAGAGCTACAAATCAATGAAAAAAAAAAAATTTTGTAGATCCGTTTTGTTAAACTTCAAGCTCTTATCCTTTACTTAAAATTGATTCAAATATGGTTTCTTTATCAAACACTTACCCGTACTCTTATCGGTGTCTGTGAATGCGGCTGTGAAATATCTGTTGGTGATTTTCCTGTTGAGTTTCGGCGAGCCATGAGGTGACGTTAAGGGTGAGGCTGGCAGTGACTTACTGTTTCTCCTTCGACGCGTATACGTCACGTTCTCATCACAGTTTTCCGATTCCTGCAACAAAAATATAATATATAATTATTGTAGTTACATTATTTTTTACTGAACAGAGTTCTTATTTAAAACACTAGGGTTAAAGCCACAGTAGCGGCCTAAAGAAGGTTTTTGTCATTTTTTTTTGAAGAAAAGGTAATAAAATAATAATAATGGGGCACGTTATTGAGCATATATTTAAGTACACAAAAATTATCATAAAATATCCAAAAATGGCATTTTCGCCAGGCATATAGAAATTCATTCGCTCTGCGGCACGTAGTGTAGCTGGTGCAAATTTGGCAAAAAAACTTATTGTACATGTTTATATAGCTAAATAAATACGTAGGGGCTTTTAAAAATATTTATTTTTGTGTGGTTGGCGAGTATGTAAGTTGAAACTTACAATTTTCGACAAAAAGGTAATGTTAATAAATAATGATTAAATTAACTTATCGAAAATCAACTGTTTCTCTTCAAAATGTTCAATTCAAATCAAAACAAAAGTTTGAGTAATACTGTACTTACTACTACTACGTTCTAAAAAATGTTCCGAAAAAAACGCGTTAGAAGTTTTGAAATGCATTATAGACATGAAAATTGGTCCTTTCTGATGTATACCTGTTGACTCAACACTAACGTACTATTGATTAGAAAAGCTTAAACGTCTTAAAATGATATCTGTTAGTGCAAGAATATAGAAATCAAAAGGTAAGGTTTCGGAGCAGTCCGACGCGCTTGGGGGAGAGCTAGAAATTATAGAAAAAATATACTTTCAGAGATGGATATATACGAGGCGTGTTTTTAAAGTAAGTACCGTTTTTAAATTACGCCGTCGCAGCGCTGCGGTTGCCGTTTAGCGCATGCGCGTCGTGTAGCTACATCTGTTGGGAAGCCGCAGACGCCATTACTGAACCATCCGATCGAGTCTACATCTGTTTGCGTGATTTTAAAATGCCTCCACCGATTGAAAATCTCGCCGACTGCGACGTGTGTGCTGTAATACGGTTTCTGTGTGCTCAAGGCTTCAAATCAGTTGAAATTCATCACCAAGTCAGTGGTGAAAACATTATGAGTGATGGAATGGTGCGGAAATGGATTAGGGCCTTTGAAGATGGCCGCACAAACATTCATGATGAGGAACGAAGTGGGAGACCTTCAGACATTACCGATGACCCGATTCAAAAAGTGGACTGTAAAGTGAAAGAGAACAGACGATTCACGATTTCGTCCTTAGCTGAACAGTTTCCTGCTGTCTCAAGAAGTGTTCTTTACGAAATTGTGTCCGAACGTTTAAATTATCGGAAATTGTGTTCACGCTGGGTGCCAAAAATGTGAAGCAGTGGTTGTTTACTCAGGCGGCAAGCTTCTTTGACGATGGCATACAAAAGCTGGTCTCAAGATACGATAGATGCCTCAATCGTAATGGGAATTACGTAGAAAAGTAGAGTAAAATATGGCCTTTCAAGTGAATAAATTATTTTTGGACAAAATTTACTTGTTGTTTTTTTAGGTCAGAACGGTACTTACTTTAAAAACACGCCTCGTATTTAAAGTATTCTTTACTCGTTGAAGACATCATCGTGGGTATTATGAATATCGATATACGCTGGTCTACCAAGGTATACAAATTCGTAAAAAAAAGTAATTACAAAAAATTGTGTAATTCTCCTATTATCATGTTTATACCAAATTTTGCAGAACTGAAACTGAATGTTTGACATACACATATGTTAGTTGTCATACAGGTTTTTTGGATATGGCAACTTTTAGACCAGGATACTTGCTCTGACCGCGACACTTGAAGTCTTGCAAACCTTGATCTACCGAGTTAATAGAGAGTCTTGAGATAGGATTGACTATTAACATAAAACAAAATTCCTTTATGAAGTATAGATCCATATGTTCTAAATTTATCATTGAATCCAAGACTACAGCTTTTGGACTGCTACTTAAAAGTCCATACTACTATATGAACAATAAATAGGACGAAAAAAGCTCAAATTGCAAAAGAATCTTGAAGTTTCTTAAATGTGGTTTTATAGAAACAAGAAAGACAAATGCTGAGGTATTACCTTAAGAAGTGAAAGGTACATAATGATCCAAAATCGGCAGGAAGAACGCCAATAGGAATTATTATGCCGCATCTTAAGTGACAGGTACATACTGTTACAAATCAGCAAAGGGAATGGTAGAAGACAAAAGAGGTGTCGGAACGAAAATGCAGTCATGGCAAACACGTTTAAATTAGTGATCGCCACCTTCCTATAGGAGTCGGCATTGGAAGATGATACGCTAAAATATAATTTTTAACATAATTACCTTCGACTGGAAAGAGTTGATAACCTTCCCTGAGACAATCTGAGAAGCAACTTTGACGATCGAACTACCGCATTTGGCTGCTTCTCCTTTAAAACCGTCGTCCACGCCTGAAGACTTGATTTTCATCTGGGGTGTGGTCTGCGGAGGAGGCGTAACATCTGTGAAAAACCCCAAAATGTAAACAAGACTTGGACTGACAGTATGTTCCCGATTACCAAGACTTGCCAGGATGACAAATTTTAGAAAATCTGTTGTTTCTTTGCACTTTTACTAATTCTTAATCTTCAGTATAAATTATTTTTCAACGCAAATCGGTATGAATAATTTGATTAACGAGAAAAGTAAGAATAGGTTGTAAAGTATTGAACAAAATATGTATAATGGCTCAGCCGAAATGTTATATCTAATTGGTGAACCGTCTAGGTATACCTGAACGTAGTTTATCTATATGGTATATCAACCCGATATGTTAGCTTATTGCACTGCCTAATTATCAAACTAAACAAAAGTCAGCCGTACTAATAGCTTTATCTAATTTGGTATAACATAGAGCAAATATATTAGTACAGCATACTTGTTGACAGTTTTCAAATATGCTAAGATATAAAAACGTTTATTAACTAGATTCGAATGATGTAAGTTAACACGTGATTTTATTTCCGTGAATAAATAATGTGACAGATGCCTTTAAATAAAGAGAAGCGTGGGAATCCATTTCACACTGCCTATTGGTATTCTACCACGGTTAAATATTTGATCATTGTATTTGTATGATAGAGAATCCCTACTTATAAAAATTTACATTTACATAATAATATAATCTGACAGTGTGTGAATGTTCTGCTTTCACACCAAAACGGCTAAAACCCTAAAATATTTTAAATTAAAGAAGTCTAGTAATAGGGGTATGCTTTGTCATCAATTTTATCTTTAAAATAAGAAACAATAAAAAGTAACTCTAGAAATTATATCCTTAAGATAAGGTAAAATGGAGTTGAATATTTATATGGGAATTTAGCGTGACATATCAGCTTAGACTTTGCGACCGGGATGGATTATGGGGTCTACGGGCAGATATATACAAAAGCGAAAGCATCCGCATCCAGTAATCACGAAACCTCGAAAACTATTTGACCTATGACTGTGCAATTTGCTAGAAAGGTAGTTTATGGACAAGACGCGATAGGAGCATTAAGGGAGGCTAAGGGCAAATATATAAAAAAGCGAAAATAACTGCGGCCATTAATCACAATTTCTCGAAAAGTATTTGACCTATGAATATGAAATCTGACAAAAAAGTAGCTTATAGACACAGTATGTCAGCTAGGAATGGATTTTGCGACAGGGCCTGAATAAAGGAGATAGCGGCTTTTACAAGTTTGTACGATAATCCTTTGTATTTGTACTAGAGACCTAGAATTTGACAGGGAGGTGGTTAATAGGCACTAGATATGAGTTAAGAACCGATTCTGAGACAGGACCATAAAAAGAAGATTTACGGGTACTCGAACTTCACTTGAAATTTTTGCTAGATACATAAAATTGACAATTATGTTTTAAACTAAGAATTGGACATGAGCGAAAACGGATTTAACGGGCTGTCACAAGTTTTTACATATTTAGCTTTTCTAAGTAGGGACTAGGCAGCAGAAAGGTATTCTTTACAATGGAGAATTTGGATTAATCTAATGTGTTTGTTCATTTCAAAATTTTGGTTCACTCGATAATTTTAAGCGTACGAAGTCACGGGTAACTGCTAGTGTGATTATAAATTTTTATTCACTTTTTACTAAAAATACAAATCCAGTAGGTATAATGGAATAAAAAAGTCTACAGCATTCGATCCACACCATGACAAACTGGCAAACTCAGTTCTGATGTATGTCATCTAAAAAAGACGTAGGTACCTGTTTTCTCACCACATACATGTACAGTGCAACCCGCTTATAATGGATTCGGCAGGACTGTAACAAATAGTCTATTATAGGCGGAAGACCATCTTGAAAGAAACACTTTTTTTCAACGAAAAAAGCAACAGAAATAACATATTAAAAGCTTAAAATGTGTTTGTTTAACATATATGACATAAATAAAGATACAAACCAAAAAGTTTTACGTAATTTTGAAATTTGCATTTTTGCAGAATCTGATACACATATTACAGGCATATAGGTATGTCTAAAAACCTCAAATTATTTGGTAAAAAGCTAGTAATTCTCATTTTCATTTGAACAGATTGTTTTTTTGTATAATTATTTAGTTGAATTTTATTTAATTTGGTAAGTGAGGCTGTACTGTCTTCTTGCTGAAAATAACGTTGCAACTTTTTCACGCAATCTAATGCATCCTTAGTTGTCACTGGAAGCTCTTCTTCAGTGTTGTTTTCTAGTTCGTCTTCCTGTTCGTTATCAACGGATCCTTCATAAACCAAATTGGAGTCTGACAATTCCTGTGTTGCTGCTATTAAATTATTATCAACATTTACATACTCATTAAATTTGTCTATATTCAGTAAACTATTAATTTTCAGTAAACCACTTAATGGAATTTCATCTTCTGGATTAAAATCGTTGACTATTTCAGTTATATTTTTCACTGAACCAGCATGGCGAAAACAATTACGAATCGTTTCTGGAGCAACCAATTTCCATGCAATAGTAAGCAAATTTATAGCATCTAAAATGGTGACAGCTTGGCAATGTTGACATCTTCTTGAAGCTCTATAATTTTTATCAACATATGTTTCCGATACATTTGTTTAAGGCCCGTATCGTCAGTCGTCCCTACAATTGTAGGGCGCCTTTATGGCCTCCTTGATTGTCATAGTTTTCTATTTTTCCATGTCAGTGCTCTATTTTGAGGTTATGTCACAAACATCTATTTGCATCAAATTGTGCTTGCTTTTGAGTTATATCATGTTTTATCAGCCTGACATTTCCTACAATTTAAAAGGAAAACATGTCTCCACAATAGGAGAGCGGTGACGCTGACACGGGACAAGTGTAATCTAGAAATTTTTGAAGGAGAGAAAGGAGTATGACAATCAAGGAGGCCATAAACGCGCCCTACAATTGTAGGGACGACTGACGATACGGGCCTAAGAGTCCAAATGACACCCAGGTCCATTGGTTGTAAAACTGATGTCACATTGGGTAAAAAAAATTGAAGGTTGATGTTATTAAGTGAAATATTTAGATGAGCGGGGCAGTTATCGATCAAGAACAAAATTTTATGATTTCTCTTAACAAGTTGAGCGTCCCACTTTTTTAAATATTCTTCAAAAATTGATGAAGTAATCCAAGCTTTATTATTTCCTACATAATCGACGGGAATTGTTTTAACATTTTTGAAACACCTGGGATTCTTAAATTTCCCTGAATAAAAAAAAGGTCATAAATTCTTTGCAGCACTGCCATTGAATACAAAAAAATTAGAACCCAAATTTCTATTCATTGACTTACCTATTATCAATAGTTTCCATTTTTCAGTACCAGAAGCATAAGCACAAATCATAACAGTTATTCGCTCTTTTGATAGTTCCCTCCATTGCAAGTTTCACCTTTTAATTTATGGGTTTTATCTGGTAGCCTTCTATAAAATATCCCGGTTTCATCTGTATTAAATATTTTTATTTGTATCATAGGTCCACTTATTGGCAACTTATTAGAGCGCTTTTGTTGAAACCATTTAAACAGCATATCATCGACTTGGGGATGCAGCGATAGCCGCATTTTTTCTTTTGACTATTTGATTTCCAGTCATTTTTAATTTTGACACGGTTTTCCCAAATATTTGACACAGTGGATTTTTTATAGCCATACGAGCACATATATTTGCTTGAGATGAACCCTGCTCAAGCTCACTAATTATTGTGCACTTTTCGTGTAAAGTGAAAGCACGTTTCGCATTTTTCGACATGTTTATAACTATAATAAATACAGTATAACACACGTGGCCAAGTTCGAATGCAAACTGCGAAGCCAAACCGCCGTAAACGATTGCATCAGCTAAATCTGCTTCGGGGAACTACCAAAATAGCTCGCATATAATGGATTAAAATAGTCCGCTATTAGCGAGGGTGTATTTTAAGCGAGTCTATAATATGCGAGGATTTTATATGTAATGATTTCTAGGGCCTTAAATTGTGTCCATTATATACAGGCTTCCATTATAAGCAAGTTCATTATAAGTTGATTCCACTGTACATGGTGAGCAATAGTTTAAAAACGTAAAATTTAAATGACATATTTGTAGGTGCCTCTAAGCGGTGGCCAAGCTGATCTAATTTATCAAAAAAATAAAAATAGTGGCAGAGTAAACGATTTTTGAAGCCGTGATGTATCCTAATGAGCTATTACAGATGCATAAAGACCGTTGCTGGCAGTGTCAAGTCGTTTTTAATCTAGTTTCGAGGCTACAGTGCAAGTGAGATGCTTGGGTCACAGAATACCAGCTAAATTGAATCTTAATCAATAGAAGAGAAAGATGTGTAGGCGCAATAAACACGTACTGACTCTTGTATTGTAGTTGAGTATAGGTGAATAACTTGAATTTAATGTTCAAGTTTTTATCTAGGAGGTCTGAGGCGTGCCTCTCTTGTTCTTTTCCATTGAATATATGTACATTGTAAACAAGGATTCCCTACTCATATTAATTAGTTTATATCAATATTGTTATCTGGGATCATGGTCAACATGGATCACAGTTACTTTTCATTTACATTACTGTATCTGTTTTTTTTTTAATATACACTAGTTTACTATGAGACTTCATGTTTCATTGAAACTGAAAATTTCTCACATACCTTTATGTAAAAAGATAATCCTAAGGACTATAAACTAATTGCTTACTATAGTTTTAGAATAAAAACCGCCAATACAAAAAGTGGTGTCAAGTAGGTTGACTTTCCCAACCTATCATCTGGCAACATTGCTATGAATACCCTCATCACTCGACTGTCCGCAAGGCAGGTATAACCGCGAATGTTGAAATTATTTTTCTTTCATTATAAGTTTCAAGGGTGAATGTACGGGGAGTTATACTCGTATCATGCGTGGAATGTCTACCAATAGGCGCGAAGAGTTACTGGGATTAACCGCGTATAAATATACATACACCTCAAAAATTTAAATCCATACAAAACATTTTCTGAAAATGATCCAGAAGGCTCTGAAACGAATTTCGAACGATTTTTACTTTCTTTTTTCGTTTTTTACCCATAGCTCCGTTGCCCCTGACCCGATATTCAAAATTTATCGGACCGGTATTATCCAAGTTCTAGACAAGCCAATAATTTGCGGACAGAAAGACCCACGGACATGAGTGGAATGTTTTTTCTGATTATTGTTAAACATCCAAAAAATACACTGTCTCATTTTCGAAATTTTGCGTCATTACAACACTTTCTCGCCATTGGCGTGAGAATTAAAATTGCTAAGAAAAAGCAGACAACTATTCAGTACAGTAGTACAACTGACAAAAATCGCAGCCATAGGATATTAAGAAAGGATTCCAGCTGAGGATGCGAATAGTGTTACTGCTTCAGAGATAGAGTAAGGATTTAAAAACTCACCAGTTTCTCATTAGTATGTGCAATAACACCTGACGGTTACGCTGTGGCTTGTTTTTCCATTTGCAAGTGGAAAATCTCACCAGTACAAGGAAGATGAATGCGATGGCATACATTCAAATATTTTTTTATTTTGTGCCGAGTAATGCTGCGGTGGAAGCTTAAAAAACCTCCTGATGGGACCAATAAGCAAAAGAAGATGAGAATAATTATTTATAGTATTATGAAGTATTTAGTAGGAACATATTCGTAGCGACCGCTGACAGTGTCAATGTCAGCCATTTGCTCTTATGAACGTGGATAAACACACACCCTTGCGCTCAATAAATACTCCACATTTTTTCTGAATATTATTTAAGATTTATTTTCATAACTTCAGTCTACAAAGATGACATGCCATTGTCGGTGAACTGTGCATTCAATATGAAAACAATGAGTATTACGTATTTTATTAGCTTTGGATGCTTGTTGACGTACTAAAAAGTAGCAGCATCAAAATCTGCGAATGAATGTTTAAAAAAGGTTCATAGATGGATATATTTAGAAACAAGGTGTGCCAATACATATGTCCTTATTTACAAGCTAGGAATTCGTAAATCTCCTTTAGTAAGATTGTCCAAGTCTGAAAAGTCGTGTAGACATAGCAATCTCTGTTAAATTAATACATATTTTGTGGAATGTCGTATCAAGATTAGATACTAGAATAATCTATATATATATATATATATGGCATTTCTATTAGATTAAGCCGTCCAGTCCGGGTTTTTGCTACTTGCAACAAATAATTGCAGTATTCTTAAAATACCACATTGATTTTGAAGTTGTATTTATAAACCGAAAAAATGATATTTACTGATTGGATGGAGATATCAATTCCAATATTTACACGTTGCAGTAACTCAAAAAAATACGAAATGGATATGAAAAGTTTCCTGGATCAAACTCAACTAAACATAAGCATATTTCGAAAGGCAAACATTTTCTACGAGACTGATATTGTATTTTTGAATAAAGCAAATTTTTCTCGGACTTTTGAAGAAATTTCATTTTAATATTTCAAGAGCAATCCCAAACATTTCTTATGAAAACCTGAATCTGCTCTCCTTTGGAAACAAGATGGACTAAAGTTTGACAATGGAAATTATGAAATAGTAAAGTAATGCCACATAAACATGTTAATTGGACTATATTCATATTCCATCCTCAATCAGTGTTATCAGTTTCATAGCAATTTATAACAGCCCGCATCTTGGCAATAGGACAGCGTAAAACCTGTATTTATAGGAATTTTTCGTACTATTATCTGATATACTTCTGCCCTAGAAACAAACCACTGTTTTTTAATCACCCTGTATACCATTATCCTCAAACGCACAAAACTATTATATGCAGAACATTAAGCAAATTACTGCTTGACACATGAATAAGAAAATACTAAGTACTTACAATATTGTAGTTCTGACGGCATACTTTTTAATAATCACAAAAACCTTGTCACAAAATTAATGTCTGTCAATGTCAATATTCCACATCTAATGCACTCAATATTCTGCAATACAATAGTCCACGATACTACTCAGACGGAACTTTAATTTCAAACTATGATATTTTAAGTTTTCATCAGTGAGATTATGCAGCGATATGAACCAACCATAAAGATAAAGCGTGACAACATGTGAAATGTATATGCAAATGAAAATAATCAGGTTGCGTATTACGTTTTATTTGTTTTGGATGCTGTAGCAGAAAATGCGATAGAGAGGTTATTTTTAAAGCTCCACTAAGTTTAGAAAGAAATGGTAGCTGTAATAGTCACATATTGAGGACGCAGAAAAATTAAAGAAAGTCAATAATAACATATCCAAAGAGACGGTCAAAACATTTTGAATACCAGCGCTCCCATTGCTTCTCAATGAAATCTCATCACTCCCAGGCTGAAATCCCGGATGTAAACATGCATCATTTTAGTTGTGATTTTTGGAACGAAAAAAAAAAACGGGCTGAAGCTGAATGATAAAATATATTCTTCAAGGAATTGTTGAGTTACATTCCTGCGATATGTCGAAGCGATGTTGATATGAAAACAGTTTTCTGTGTACAATTTAGCTGAGACTAAATCTACTTAGCATATGCCACTTTTGAGCTACAGTAGAAAAAATATAAAACACTAAACTCGCAAGATATGGTGGGATTTACTTTTTCCAGCCCATTTAAAGGCCAAAAGAGGAATTAAGGATATATTTGTGAATTTTAGTCTAATGTGAAATTGTTATACTTTATCGCCACCACGCCAAATCGAAATATGATAATCTTGCCATGGAACAGGTTTTTCAATAACTTTATCATTTTATCTCAAATGCATTATCGCTACAAATTACCAATTTTTCAACAGTTTTAACCGTTTCTGTAACTCCGACGTAAGTGATTTTCAGTGTTTGTGCTAATAGAAAATTTGATCAGGAATCAAGCTAACAAAGGAAGTAACTATAACTCGTTTAAAAAATGCCGAAAAACTCGAGACCATGCGACTTTTGCCACGACAATTTCTAATTTCATGTTTTCGTCCTACCAATGGATACTAATTTATTTGAATAAAATTCTTGGGTACCGGACAAATTTCACTTTTTTCTAATTCGATAGAGATTTCAATATTTTGGCATAATGCCATCTTCAGATAAATAATTTATTATTGAGGAGTTTATCATTTCACTGCGAGCAATATAAGTATAGTCAAAAAACCACCAAAACAGTATGTTTATTGGTCTTAGTGGAGTAAAATCAATCATATGTACCTGAAGATGACATTATGCCGAATTGTACACCACCGAAGAGAGATAAAAAAGGAAAGTATGACCTATAGCAAACATTTTATTCAAACGCAATTCTTGGTTTTCTTAACAATCGTATCTCTGGATAATAATGTATAAACTTATTATGCTCATCATGTATTGTGTTCTTGAGCGTTTCAAGTGCATAGTATTTTAAATATGTAATGCGAACTAAACATCCTACACCGTTCAATAGTAATCTAAAATATTGTTATAGTTAGACAATAAACCTGTATGTTGAATTAGTTGAATTGAAACACAAATATTATTGTATGAATTGATGGAATGTGAATTAGATTTTAAACCATCTCACATTAAAGCTACTACAAAAAATGTAAAAGCTAATCTTCAACTACGCGGTGTTGTAACTGCGGCGTAAAATGTTATTTTTTTACGTGATGAGTACCAGAAAATGCGACACAAGATATTTACGTGTTTACCGCGAAATCATTAAAAATGATGGGAAAATAGAAACTGATATAGTGAATATGCAGATATGAAAATGAACTATCTTTCGTTTTGCAAACTGGTAGCTATTCTGAATGGAAGTTTCTGAAGAACATTTTTCTTCAGATATAATAAGTGAAGGAAGATCGAATATAAGACTATTCGAAGATCCCCAGATCTTGACTGATCATCATTGTGGACGTATAATTTATGACAATTCAGAAAGCAGTATCCACGAGGCATATTGGTAAACTAAGAGCTGTTTGTGTATTCGTAATTATATTATTGTTTATTGACAAGTTGAACGCATGCAGCGACATATCTTGATTGCTTTCGAAGTCTTGATCCAGTAGTCGTTTGTTACGCCGCAAGTTACGAACAGCGTGCCGTGATTCTCGCAGCACAAGCAATGTATGACATCCGATCTGTTCTATGGCAGACTCAAATATGATGGTGCGTTCAACAAGAGGAATTGCGTCATCCAGACCATTAGTTCTCAATTGCCGATCAGATCGGACTTTTTGGTCCACGAGATCAACTTCTGGATAGGGGACCATCACCGCGCTCTTCATCATGCACATTTCTTGAAGTATCGACACCATTGTCTTTCTTTCATTCAAAATAGTTGTTCCATATACTAGGCATAACTTCTGATGAATTTCACGCGCTTCGCAGCTGGTGGGATCAACAATCTTCGCGGACATTATGATTTGACTTCACGGATAATCAAACGAGCATTGGATCAAAACAATGATTAAGGTATCTGCACAAGCAATCACGATTTGGCGATGCATGTGCTCAACTTTGTCAGACCCGCCAATAATTAAATACATATACGCAAACGGCCCTTACTTTACGATTATATCTCGTAGATTGGAGTTGGTACGATTTCAATTGGAATACAACCGCGGAAAACATTAATAAGGTTTAGTGGTGCATAATCGCTTAGTCCACACGTTTGATAGTTTTACGTGGAAAGTTTTGGATATTTTCTGGGTTTTTACTGTTTCCTCATACGCTTTCCACTTGCACTGCCATATTGTAAAAATGGCGCCCAAAAACTGTTTTCTTACAAAATTTACGTTTCGATTCTTTCTGCGGTAAAATTAGACATGAAAAATTAAACCAGAGAAAATGTCCTATAATTTATAGATCTAGCATTTTTGTGGAATTAATAGTTTCTGCGCAGAGCGTGCCAAAGTGGGTTCAATAAATTGGTAGTTTCATCTTGGAATATTTTAAGAACGTTTGAAAAATTGCGGATTCTCTTTAATTTGACGCGCTCTTTCCGAGTTTTTACTGCCTTGTATTTTTGCCGCTTTGCCAGCATACTGAAAAAATGGTGACCAAAATAATTTCCTGCAATTACGTACTAATCTATTTTTAAGAGTTGGGTGGTCTCTTATTCTAACACATCCTTGGGCGCAATCTTTATGATGTGCCAGCACAAGTAGCAAATCCTCGATGAAGCAAAATGAATATTCATTAAAATATAAGTAAGCAGCCATTTTTCAAGCTCTCAGAAAACATTCCAAATGAAAATAGCGAACTAATGAACGCACACAGGTGAAATGTTCCCAAAAGCTGGTCAATATAATAAACGTAGTTACGAATAAATAAAAAATTTCCCTGTATTATCAAAATACCAATATTCATTAAGTCACGTTTTTTTATAAAATTCGGAGGTCTCTCTGTAATGATGTTATGCGATCGACAATCAGTTCGTTTATTGTTAAAATCCAAATGATACGACAAGAGCAATAAACATTACAGGCGGAAAAATGAAGCACGATGAATTTTAAATTTTGTTGAGTCCCCCAGTTTGAAATTTTTGAAGAGTTCAAATTAACTCTAGGAATTGGTAAGTCTACGCCCAAAAATTGAATGTATTCGAAAATCAAAAACATAGTGTGTGTGTGTGGGCGGTAGGTAACTTTCTTGCTCATTTGGGTTAAGTTGAAAAACGCTTTTTAGCGACACTTCGCCTTTTTATACTTTGTATAAATAAAGCCGGATTATTATTATTATTATAAGTCCGCCAACCTTCAAAAGTGGAATAACATTCCCTACTACGACCCCTGATCAACGCTCCGTTCTTAAAGTATTTTGTCGCTTCTTTTTATATTGATAAATAAGAACAAATCTTGGTTGAAATTTGGTAATTCATCTACACAATGTATAATTTCCAGAAATTTTGTATGTAGTTACAGAGCTATGCGGTAATTACATTCACTCATTGAATAGGAATTAACAAATTTTATTCATCGAACTGGCATCCTATGCGGGGAACTGCCTGGAAAGATATGAATAATTTTAAAATATTTGTATATTGTACATTTAAAATATGCAAAGAATGCCGATTAAGTTTGAGTATAAACTTTAACAATATACGAATAAGAATATATTGGATGTCTTTTCAATCATAAGCAATAGAAACGTTTTAAATATTTTGTAGAGAAGATGTTCATTTTGAAGTTATGAAATCAATATTTTAATCATAATATTTACTAGACAGATACCAAAGTTATTTTTAAATGATTATTAAAAATTGTAATTAAACAAGGTTCAGTCGTTTTACTTATCACCAATTGATAATTCCACGTGTCTTAGTGCTAATGTTAGCAATTTTTCATTGAACCCACTTTTTTATCATTTTTAGTAAGATTCTGATCTCAACACGTATACAAAAGTGATATGGCCCTAAATTTTTACGACGAGTAGTTTCCAAGCTACCGGGTCTCCGTACCTTATTACATTGTGGGTTCGGTTCACGATATGTAATATTTAGGTCATATTATTTTACGTACTTATAATCGGCCCGACTGGTTTGTTCATCAGCACTGCAATTCTAAGTATAGGGTGACCCCAAGATCGCCATAGAAAATATTCAAGATTATACCAGATGTTCCTCTTACAGATGTCCATAATTTTCATTACCCATATAGATAGAACTAAGTACTTCTGTTTTTTTACAGTTTTTGGGAAATAATATATTTGGTCAAGAAAACATGAAGTATGTCAAACGACGCATTCCCCCGATTTTCTCATAAATGAGTAGGTACCTATCTAAAAAACTTACAAATAGTGGTATTTGAAAACATGAAAATATAAAGGATGTCCTAATCGAATGCTTTAATGGATTTTGAGTTTTGACAAATCTGCACAAGTGGCACTTACTGTTCCAGGGATGGGTAAAGTATATGATAAGTTGTTACAGAACGCTCAATTTATTAAAGACATCGAGGTCCAGGTTGCCGTACTTTATTTTTTAGACAAAACACGTAATTATCTCAAACACTTATCGGGAAAACTCAGATGTGGGTCTATCCAAATATGTAACAAAAGTATAGGTATCTATCAAAACAGTAATGTTGTTGTCAAGGTCATTAGCGGAACACCCTGTATAATATTCAATATTTTTGAAATGTATTCCCACGGGGTGCAAGATAATTTTGAAAAAGTTTGTGTATCGGAGAAAGTTTGGGCCACGGCCTAGGATCATGATAAAAACGAAAATAAACATCAAACAGCTACAATAGGGTAGATACTGTTCAACATGGACGTATCTTCTAAACTACTCGTGGAAAATCTTTGGACACATGGACACTGTTGATCTACAAATCTACGTGTTAAATTCTACAACATACTAAATGTTTTTATAAATCGCCGAAAGCCATCCATCATAAAGTTCCTGTATGATCTTTTCATATGTATGAAGCATTTTCTCGTATTATCGTATACTTTGTAGCGCTGGTACCGGAAACTATTCATCTCACAAATTGTAGGATTTTTTTTCTAATTTGATTTGTCATATTAGCTCGGAAAGCACTAACCTCCTTGAAGGAATTTTTGACAGGCCAGTGGATGTTTGGAGACGTCATGCGCTACAATAATCTTCGGCCTGGGTCCAGGCGATGGAGATTTGCTCCTTACCTGCGAAGCGGGTCCCACGGGATGTAGGTAGTGCAGCATGAAACTGTCATCCAACTCTGTAGGTGAGAAGGTACTTTGGTCGAAGTCAAACCTGAAAAGAACATATGTCCATAAGCAAACTAAAATAAAAATTACTGAAGTGAAAAATTATGCAGTAGGGTCCAGAAAACTATCATATCATTTACAATCCATACAATACTGTCTTCGCTTTAGGCATGGGAAATACAATTGTCTAAAATTCAAAACCTCTGAGAAAATTGACGTAACCTGATTTTCCAATTTCCCAATTAAGTGGTAGTTCTTAATTTTTCATTTCAGTAAATTTAAATACTACCGTTAACGTTAAGTTGATTTAACTCGCTAAAGTGCGTATTTATCTCAAACTGCATCACAACAAACATGAATTAGTGTTTACGTAACTATTTGTCATGCAGTATGTTTACATTATGTTTTACTCACGTGTTACTAATTCGTATAATTCATTGCGCTTCAAGACACCGTTGCTTTGTTGAGTAATTTCTATCTACGCTATATTCAAACGATCGATATAATGTAAGAAGTCAAATAATTTTGAACAACCGTGCTTTGTAATGCAAACTGCGCTAGACTACTTTCCTGAATTTGGCACATTTTCTATTTTCAGACCTTGACGGTTTTTGCATACACGTTTCAAGTCTCCTATAATATTTAGAAATAAGACTTTGGGTTTATTTGTTCAAAAAGTGGATTTTTCAAAATACGTAATATTGAGGGAAAATGTTTATATATACACATTTAGTTCCTAAAATCATAAACCTTATTTTCTTTGTAAGATTACCACAAGAAAGAGATCAACATCTGCAAATTTGAACAAAATAGAATAACAAAATCAGTTTTCAATACAATATACTATTCTTTACTCCATTAGTTATCCACAAACAGGATTCAAAAACAAAAGCATAAGTATTATTTTCATAAGCCATATTTTTCTTTTTCGGGATAGTACGCTTTTTATAAACCGATGCAATATTTCTGATATAAAGTTAGCAAAGGTGATATTAATACTGCTATTCACGACGCAATCTACTGAATATTTTATTACTTTTAAAGTAGGTCTGTATTGACTGATACCACGTTCCGTTTCTCAAAGACCGACAATTATCGAACGAATTGCTCGAAAGGTGTCCTTCAGTCGAACTTTTAGGTATATTATGGTCATACGCAATTAATCGTGCATTCATGCTTTGTGAAACTAGCGACTGCTCCTAATCTACTTCTAACATTAAATTATGCAGTGTTTATTAGCACGATGCAAGCACTGACCTATTACAACACGAATGGAATTCAAACAGGGTCTATTTCGATTGACACAGTTTTAGATCAGCATACGCTACGATGCTGATATAAAATAATATAATAATAATAAAATAAAGTTCCATTTTGATAAAAGCGGAATGAAATGCTGCCAAAATAACGTTGTTATAAATTCGAACAGCGGTGCCGTAAAATCTAACGCAAACTGTCATTTCTACCAAGGACCTTGAACACATTTGCTTTATATCTATGTCCGGCGATGATACAAGGCTTGGAGGTGTCGTAGTAAGGCATATATGGCATTAACATCCCATTCCGTAAGGTTTCCATTAGACACTGTCCGCGTTAACAGCTACCCAATAGAAACTTGACTTCTACCCGATTTTAACTTCCTTAGCTTTTGCGTTACCACTAAAAGCAACTTCAAGCAACTGACAGCCTCGTTTTGAGATTGTGACAAAAATTAACTGTCCTTCAAAGATAATTTTACACCGAGATACAACAATACGTATCATTCTATCAAAAAGATTTGCAGATTTGGTCGTCTCGGGGGCGAGGCTCCCCTCTACAGCCGTTAACGCCTTCTCTTATTTTTTTACATTGTCCAATTGTTTTCTCTTGTTATAACATAGTGTTATTTCATTACAATCATAACATAGTGTTATTTCATTACAATCACATTTTATAATTTTGCCTTATTTTTTACAGTGCTTATGATCACAAGATGCCCAAAACGGCAAATCATTGTTAAACCCTTCAATTTATAATTTACTATTTCGTGTCAAAGTGAACAATACTTAATCGCCATTACTTTGCCGTCTATTGTCATAGAGAGAAAATTTACACATTTCTGTCAATGTATCTGGTACAAACCATGTTTATATGTTAATTATTTACGTGATGTCCAAATAGCGCTTTGATCTTTCGAATACTTCAAAGTACAGTTAGCCCGTTCAAATCAACACCTGTATACATTATCATTGTTGGGCAAAATGCATAGTGATTATTTGGTGACACAGGTAGACTGTCACTACAAACTACTGCACGAAAATTTTTCAAGTTTGTTAGAAAAATCGCCATAGACTCACAGCTGTCAATTCCATTGTTAGCACGCACAAACTCCACAGTTGGGGACTGGATCAACACAAAGAGTTTGGTTCACTCCGCAAACAGGGTATGTGAGACGTAAGAGATGGTTTACCTTGTATCTATTTCAGGATGCGTACGTCGTACAAAACAAATGGTTCAGTAACCTATATCACTAATGACAGTTGAGACAGAGTTCCGTTAGTGTATATGGCTTACCATATTCGTTGATCATATTTAGAACAGGTATATTTAATTATTTATGGTGTGTTTATATTCAAATTGTAATGATTTTGCTCTCCTAAACAAATGAAGTCAATTACATTGTGTTACGATGTGTCAATAACAAAGTAAATTTTCGAATGAAAAGGTATTCATGTTGTGCTGGCTAACAACTCTTTTATTTAGAAAACTTCTTTTGAATCTAAAAAACGCTACAAGCAAAATGGCCGCTAATGATCATGACAAGATTTCAAGTCAGGTAGGAGTAAAATAAGATAAACAGTTTTGGCTGTGTTAATCATCTGTACTTTCTAGATCTTGAAATACCATGATATACTAAGTGACATATAAATCCGAACACCAAGTTTAAATGGTTTTATTTTAATAAAAGTTGGTGAATGTATTTATCTTACTGTAAATAACAAGTGAACAAATTTTCAGCCTTATCAGTTGGACATTCCGGTTTTTATACTGCTTTTTTTTAATTCACTAACGCTCTAAAAATGAATATTTCAGCCGCAGTAAAGAATCAACGTTGGCGGATTTTGGTTCTTGACATCCTTTACGATCGGTTACGATGCCTAGAGTACGGAGACCTGTACGATTTTGTCAACTTAGTGAGTTTGATAGGGGCCGTATAGTGGGACTTCGGGAAGCTGGACTTTCTTTTCGGGCAATTGCAGTTAGAGTGCAAAGAAGTGTAGACACTGTGGTTAGGTGTTGTCAGGCATGGCTTCGCGAAGGCCGTACGCAAAGAGCAAGGGGCACTGGACGCCGCCGTAGAACAACAGACCGTGAAGATCGCCGCCTAAGATTATTGGCCATAAGGGACCGTTTCTCCACTACCAGGTCCATTGCAAATGAATGGTTTGCAGAACACGGAAGACCTATTGGCATGCGAAGTGTTTACCGACGAATGATAAGTTTTGGCTTGTTTTCATACCGGCCACACTGGGTCCTCCCTTTAACTCGAGAACACCGACGTAATCGCCTTGAGTGGTGCAGACAACGGTCACTCTGGGATCAGGAATGGAACAGTATTGTCTTTAGTGACGAGTCTCGATTTTGTTTAGGCATGCATGATGGTCGTGCCAGGGTTAGAAGGCGACGTGGTGAAATGAGGAATCCACAGTTTTTTGTTGAAAGACATATTCATCACACTGTTGGAGTTATGGTTTGGGGTGCTATAGCTTATGGTTCCAGGTCACCTTTAATCTTCATCAGAGGTAACATGAACGCGCAGCGTTATATCCACGAAATTTTAGAACCCCATCTTTTACCCTATCTTGACACCCTGGCAGATCCAACTTCCCAACAAGATAATGCCCGACCACATGTTGCAAGAGTCACAATAGACTTCTTTCAACATAATGATGTCACATTGTTACCATGGCCACCAAGATCTCCCGACTTATCCCCAATTGAGCACGTGTGGGATATGATGGGTAGGAGATTGCTCAATTTGCAACGTCCTCCTCAGACTCTAGAAGCACTTCGAGAGGAGTTGGTGGTTGCCTGGAATGAGATACCACAGGAGGACATGACCACCTGATCAGAAGCATGCCTAGGCGCGTTGGAGAATGCGTAGCACATCAGGGTGCATCCACACATTATTAAAGGTCAAAGGGTTTTAAAGCAGTGCAGTCATTTTGAAATTTTTATCATTTACTTATTATGCTTCATTAAGTACTTATACAAAATTTTATTAAAATAAAACCATTTAAACTGGGTGTTCAGATTTATATGTCACTTAGTATATTTTAAAGGGCAATGAAACAGCCATACAATTAATTCAGAATGTTTGTCAGTATATGACCGAATTGATAGAGGTCCGATTCCCTGAATTAGGTCTGAACATTACTCAGGTAATTCCAACAAGTTAGAAAAATGCAAGCAAAATGTACAACTATTGCAGGAAGTCATGAAATGTACTCAACTAGGACAATGCAGTGTCCGTGAATACACACATGGACCAACTGTTGTGAATACTGCAACATTTCTCAATCACTCAAAAGTATAATCCAGATATGTGAAGAACATATCTGAATAAGGTCCTGAAATTTATTATTGCCAATGTTAGAGACAAAATACAAAGATGTCGTTTTCGTGATCAGCTGTTCCCCTCACTACACGTCAAGACCTAATGGATGCTCGTGAAAGATACATTACGTTAATCAATTCAAATTTAGATTTACGACGAATGTCACACGATCAATATTTGCTGTGAACCGCCACCATCTATCATGGAATGTAATATTTATTGACTCTGTAGCCAGGATCTGAGTATTGCTGTACAAAGTTACGTAGAAATCTACTGACACAAACACAAACGGAATGATCAGTGAATACTGATGGTACCGATCGTGTGACAGATGATACTTACTTCGTGGTACATAAATCTCTACTTGCAGAATTATTTTTTACATCATTTCTTAGAATGTTTGAAGCAAAGCAAACTCTTGATGAAAGAGACAGAGAAATATAACAAAGGTTTGATAACAACTATCCAATCACAATTATTCATCATAGTTCACAGAAGATCTGACGTCGTTTCTCAGACGATACTGTCACACCTGCCGGTTTCTGAAGCATGTCTCACCGTTTCACCGTTTACATTTTTTTGCATTCATTCACTGGATGGACAATACTTAAATAACAAACTCCAGAAACATTTATAGCAATTATTCTTGACGTGCTTGCTTAACAGAGTAGACTCGATGGAAGAAAGGTAGATTCTAACACAATTAATGTTTTAATATCACATATCACATGCTGCTTAAATACCAAAACCGCAATATCAAATTAAAAATTAGTGAATTAAATTAATGAAAACTCCAAGCAGTCTGGAAAAACAACTGCAGGAACCGGTATAAACTGATATAAAACCAAGGTTACAGGACACGAAACGTTGAATCTATTGCCATCATATCTACACTTGACATAGAAACATGCAAAAGAGAACAATTTCATCCAAAATATTTATATTTACCCTGTGGTAATGCTACGCTTCATTTTATTCAAAACTATTAGAGAGGACCGACGGCGAAGCAAAATGAAACGATGAGTAGCAACAGAGCGCGACTTTAACTAAACTAATTGTAACTGGTATCCGACGATGAATAGCCGCCAAGCTGTTATCACATGATGTGCTAATGCTATCAATTTCGAGGATTTAATTATGTACGCTCAACGTATTTAATGATGTGTTGTCAAAAGTTTGTTTCATCAATGCAGTATTTAAATGAAGTGGTCATTTGATTTTGTTTTGAGTTTGTAGAACGATACTGCCCATGCAAATGACGGCACTGCTATGAGCTATGATGATGATCTCATATGTAGAGATGCTTAGGTTTGCTTTTTTCAATTCCTTTGTGTGTGTCTACAGCACGCACATCGAAACCCAACAAAACGCATATCATCAACAAATTAATATCCCCTAGATATACAGGGACCGGCACAGGTCAGGACGAAAATAATATGAAAATACGAAGATTTTTTCTTGGAAATATGAACTTTAAAAAAATATGAAGTTTTTTTAACCAAATATTAGTGCAAATTGCAAATATATTTTTTTAGTAATTAAATTTTTAACGAAAATACTACTATAGTAAACGGAAAAAAGTCGAACTTGACGTGGATGGGGTATGGCCTACTAAACTATTAATTTATTAGAAACTTGTTTAGGAACAGAAACAGGTTTGAACAAAAACTTAAACTTATTTTTTTCAAAAGGATTAATACTTGAAGACATTGATTTAAAAGCTTTAATTACGTCTTGCTTGCAAATCTTGATGGATATCGAAATAACAAGGTCTTTCAATTCGGAATATATTTTATGAATTAATGGTTCCTCTTTCTGGAACATAGTAGTATATTTTGTAAATAAACTTATACTCGACCGCAAAAAGAGCATTACACATTTTAAAGTTTTTTGCTTAAGGAAACCGCAAATGGTACTGTAACCAGAACTTTTCATTTGATGGTCTGCCTTGAGAGGTATAAACTTAAAAAAATACTCATTAATAGCCTCTCATTGTTCCAAAATCCTTTCAATAGCAGGACCTAAAGTTAGCCATCTGCTACTAACATGCTCTAAGAATTTGTTCTGGAACACTCTTTTTTCGATGTATCGCATTATAGTCCTCGCACCTTGAAGGCATCCATCAAAAAATGATATATATATATATATAGCTATAATTAAATTACAGCAATCTTCTCCTAACTCTTTGAGGCCCTTCAAAAAACTATTATGAACAGTGTGGATGATATATCACCCCATATCCATTAGCGCCTTACCTCGAATACTCAAAATATACTCATGGAGAAGGCGTTATGTCTTTTTATTAACGTTTGGACCGTCGCTAGTGATGGAGATAAGTTTTGCTAATGGTAAGTTGGCATTATCTATTGCTTTTAAAATTGCATTTTTAAGATCTTCTGCCGTTGCATGGCCCATATAAAAGCTTTCTAAATGAAATGATACTATTTGGCCTGCTTTTTTTGACCAAAACTTTATTCTTATTTGCAACTCTTTCTTTCCAGCATTATTGGTCGTCTCATCATATTGAAGTGAATAATAAGAATTTCGGGTTTCTTCAAGCATTTCATTTCTGAAATGGGGACCTAGCGCATCTGTAATAAGATAACTTATTTTTTTCGGACTTAAGGAAAATTGATCTGGTACAGCACCTTCAGCTGGAAACATATTCATAAACAAACTAGCTATCCCAGATACTGAATCTGCCGAAAAGTTTGATGCTACAACTTTAAGGGCCCACATTAGCTCGGCTTTAACTGCTGCATCTTTGCTGTTTGTTAGAGTAAGCAAAGAACTACCTGCTTTCTCCGAATCTTGAGACACTTTATTTTTCGCCATCTATATGTTGCTGTATGCTAAAAAATCCTCTGGAAATGTGAACCACTTTAAGACAAACATTGCAAAAAAGTTCATTTTCACTGTGCTTTATGGCCCAATGTGAAATCAAATAGTTATTGCTGTCTTTTTTTGTCAACCATTCTTCTTGAAATTTTGACATTTTGTCACCATTCTACTAAATATATTTTCTCATGTAATAGCTAAACCAAGTACCTATTTGATAGCAACCAAAAATAATTCCTAAATTAAAATTTTTCCGATTTTGGGTTACTAAACTTGATTTTTCATGGGAGTAAAAATACAACACTAAAATATGTAATTTTAAACTGTGTACTCATCATTATAAACCCTATATAAACAAGGTTTACAATGATGACCACTTCCTGTTGTTGCTAACACAGTAAAAAAATCGGCCGGAGCAACGTAAAATTCCCTCAGTTGATCTTCATTGGAAAAAAAAATACAAAAGTTTTATGAAACTCAAAAAATATGAAAAATATGAATTTGTTCCGGACCCTGGATAAAATGCTTTTCAAGTAGGTTCCAAACCAAATTATTTTGTCGAAGAAATTACTCATCTTGAAACTGAGGACGAACAAACCTTTACAGAAACGCTACAATAGGGATCTATAACTATAACTCTGATGCATTCCTCTTTGAAAATAATGAAGAAAATTTTCTTTCGGCGAGCCAGTCCCAACATTTGATTTAGATATAAACAATTATCAAAAAACTTATCTACCGCATATTTTTATTATAATTTTAGTCGATATTGGTGCACCAACATTAATGATCAACCCAGAAATTGCTTTTGAATAGAGATAAACCTTTATTAATGAAAATATCCAGCAAATAACGTCCAATGTTTATTTTGCAAAACAGAAGATTGATGACACATTAATGACACAACTTGAAAATGAGTAAAATTTGTTTTTAGATAAATATGAAATGTTAAAATCCAAAAGAGTTAAGCGTTGATTATTTAATGGTCTTGTTTGTGTTATAAAATATATTTCAGGTAATTTAAATTAATCTGATCTAGACGAAATAATGGAAAATATGAAAATGCAGAAAATCAAGATAGTTTACGGTTACAAAATTCTCGTACCGTCTCTATAGCAAAACAATTGAAAATCAGGTTTGAAAATAACACTTTGATTATTAAGAAAACGAGTACGCTGATTCTCAGTTTTCAATGAAATTATGATTATTCAAAGATTCACTAATTATCTATCCCAGTTATTATTAACCCCAGTACAAATCAGGTCATGCATCTCTTACAGCTGAGCTGAACTGAAATTAATTATATCCATTCATTGTTAATTGAACTATTTGACAAAAATGAGCTTCTTCCACTTGGTAAACTGCATAATTTTGAATTTTTCGAATTATATACGGGCCCCTTCCCACTTCAGTTAGTCCAACTATTGAAATCTTAGTTTTTTCTTATCAAACACAAATAATAAAAATGTAGCAGGGTGTTATAGGTTTAAAATATTAACAATGAATATTTTGATAATATATAGTAGAAAACACCAACTTTATCACTCCCTAATCAAATTTGCAGCATAAAAATAACACATGTTGCAATTACAGCATATCAACCTATTTTCATTTCAATGCAAAATAAGTCTATAACGCATAGGTGGCTGTGAAAAATAAAAGCCACGGCATGTTTTTATTAATCACAGCTGTCAGAATACGTTTAAAATAGTTTTGGGTAGTTAAGGTTTTCAAAATGGGTAGAGGAAAGGTTATTAGTGAGAAAAATCGGTTACTGATAATTAAATTTTTTAATTCTGGGAAATCAAACTCAGAAATTGCAACTTTGTTAGACTTATCGCGGTACAGTGTGAGAAATATTGTTAGAAGATATAACGTAACTGGTTCAGTTAATATTAAGCCACGATATGTGAAAAAAAGTAATATCACAAATGCCGACCGAAGAGCATTAAGAAGAATAATCGTGAAAAACAGGCGTGCCAATTATTTACAATTAAGTGCTCCGTGGAGTGACGCTGTTGGAAGGAGAATTTCGAGGTCCACAACTCATAGAGAGGCCCACAAACTAGGATTTAGCACTTGCAAGGTAAGTTTTCTTATAAAAAAAGTGAAGTAAAAACCCTAAAGTTGCACAACTTGTTTATAGGCCAAAGAAAAGCCACTATTAACTCCACTGCAAAAGAAGAATTGGCTTCGATGGGCTAAAGAACATAGACAATGGACACCTCAACAATGGTGTGCAATACAATGGAGTGATGAGGCCCGATTCGAAGTTTGTATTGGTGACTGTCTGAAGAGAAAAGTGAAATTTCCAGCATCCATTATGGCCTGGGGCAGTGTGCCATCAAAAGGAGTACGAAAACTTCATTTTATTGATGGAAATGTGGATACAAACAAATATTTGGCAATTTTAGAAGAATCGCTTTTACCAGTGATGGAAGAATGTTTGACATCCGGCCAAGATTTTGTGTTTCAGCAAGATGGTGCAGCATGCCATACCTCAAAAAGGCTATAAAATGGATGGAAGAAAATAATGTACCACTTTTGAAATAGGTTTCTAGCAGTCCAGATCTGTCACCTATTGAAACTTTGTGGCACGAGATGAAAAAGGTTCTACGACAACATCCTGCTCGTACAATCACCGAATTGAGACAAAAGCTTCAAGAAATATGGGATTGTTTTACACCAAATTTTTGCCAAAACTTGGTTAACACTATGCCCCAAAGAATTTCAGCCGTAATAAAAAATAAAGGTGATGTTACCCAATGGTAATCTTTCAATTGTTGCTTTGTTAGCTTCGCGCATTTATTCGCACATTGTTTATTTGTTCAGATGTTCTATTAGTTATAGGTCTAAGTGATTTCGAATATGTATTTTTTACGACTAGAGTGTATCTAACATGTTTTTGAAAAAATAAATTGTTTTAGAAGTAAATAGTTTCGTCATGTTTAGTTTATAAAGGCATATTTTGGTACAAATCTTGAAGTGGTCCAACTGAAGTGGGAAGGGGCTCGTATATCCTATTATACATCAAAATAATATTCCGGTATTAAAACATACAAAATATTATTAAAAATGAAACTACATTTTTGTAATGAATGCAAATTATTGAGTTATAACTATTTTTAATGTAGGTCCATTTTAAGAAATAGTAGAATTAAAACATGATAATTATTTGGTGAACACTAACAAGAATATTAAAATATATAAAGATTGTACCAAAGAAAGAAGAGAAATCGATTCCTCTTTTATTATGAGTTTAAAACAAACAAACAAAATTCAATTAAAAAAAAAATCACCCAAAACTTCCACGTTTAGCGTTGTATCTATTTTATGTATACTACCGTGCAAAAGTATAAGGACACCATCGAAAAAATCAATTTTTTGAGTTTGTGATTGGTTTTTCTTGTCTTAAACATCATTTTGTGATCGAATCTTGTATATAAACTAAAAAAAGGACTATTTTGTCATTATTTATGTTTATTACATCCAAATTTCTTATAAAGATGTTTAAAAATAACGAAGATATCATGAAAAGTGAAATTAGGTTTTTTCATCCATGTGTCCAGCTCGTGCTTTGATGATTGCAGCGCATATTCTTGGAAGCCTTCTGGCCAATTTTTGATGTGTTTCAGTCGCGATATTCTCCCAAGCCACTTTTAGACTGTCGAACAACTGTTTTTCACTGGTCACGTGCATGTTCTTCACCTGCCGGTCGAGCTCATCCCATAATAATTCGATCGGGTTAACCTCAGGGGATTGCGGCGGCCAATCCATGATTTTGAGCACACATTCCTCTTCCTTGGACCGTAGATAGTTCATGCACAGATGGGAGGTGTGCTTGGGATCATTGTCTTGTTGAACGATAAATCCATTGCCGATCAAACCAATGCCAGATGGAATGGCACTTCGTTGAAGAATATTGTGATAGTGTTCCTTCCGCATTATTCCTTCGACTTTGACCAGTTTTCCAACACCATCCTAGCTGAAACACCCCCAGACCATCACGGAGCCTCCGCCATGTTTAACAGTGGGGGCAATAGATTCGGGTTTATAACGCTCATCTTTATTTCAATTTCGCCTAGATCCAAAAATCTCGAACTTTGATTCGTCGGTCCATAACACAGACTTCTACCAGTTTTGTGTTCGTAGAAGTGGTTTTTTCACAGCAACGTGACCAAAATAACCCTTTTCTCGCAAACGTCGTTTGACAGTATCCACCGAAATTGAGATAGACAGGGTTTTGTTGATTTCGGCACGAATGTCCGGTGCTGTTTTGTTTGCTCATCAATAAAATGTGCCTATCATCGGCTTGGCTTATTTTTTTTGGTGGGCCAGAGCGTTTTCGATTAAAATTTGAGTTGATTTCAACAAACCGCTTCAATGTGGTTTCCACTCCACACTCCGAAACACCAACAATATTTGCAATTTCACGAATTGTTTTGCCCACTTTTCTCAAAATAAGTATTTGTGAACGTTTTTCAAGTGAAAGTTTCTTGTTTCTAGCCATTTTCAGCAAATATAATCGGTTTTGCGCGTGTAAACAATGATGGGAATTAATTTGACAGTTCTAGTACACACGGAAAACAACAGAGGGCGCAAAGCGCTGTTATTTAACACACTCAAATGATCCAGAATGACTGTTTAAGACACTAGCGTCCAATACGTCGAATACTTCAGAATAAAATAATAGTTATTATACTTGAAATTACAGCGCAAATATGAAATAAGAATTTTTTATTCCTTCATAATTTCATAATTTTGACCAATAATAATTAGCTAATTTAATGCAAATGGATATAAATCACAACAATATAGTCTGTTTTCTAATTTATATACAAGATTTAATGATAAAGCACAATAAAAACCAGGCACAAATTCCAAAAATAGATTTTTTTGATGATGTTCTTATAATTTTGAACGATAGTGTACCTAGACATTTATTGTGTTTCTACTTTGTTTAAAAAATCAATTGCTCTCGTTTGAAGACTAAAGAACCCAAAAATCAGTCAAAAATGACATTGAACCTGAATTTTTTCCTTTGAACTAGGAGGTTCAATTTTTCTTGAAGAGAGAGGAATCACGGCACTGCTATGATGATGATATGTGGAGATGCTTATGTTTGCACTTTCCAATTCCTTGTTCTAGCATAGGTTATATATAGGAGGCACTTGTAAAAGAATGAGACCAGTACTCATTCGTCTTCTGTTAAATGAAGTCGCTACATGTTCTGTTAAAAACGGAATTAAATAAATAATAAAAATACAGTGGCACCCAGCTGTCATCTTATGATTTTTAACTGCTATTTATGTGCCTATACCACCTTTCTGTATTTTAGTTTGCTAACTTGACTATATTTTGTCATAGGTCATAAAATATATTTATCAACTTTCCTCCAATTTTCTTTTAATTAACGTGCACCTCAAAAATGATGAAAAAAGAAGAAAGTATTTTCCCGCTGCAAAAGAGAAATACACATATTACGTATTTTTTAAATTTCATCATTTCGTCTAAAAATATCCATAAAACTTGCTTTCAAATATGTAAATTCCTCAAAATTGCACAAAACAGGTAATTGCCTGTTTTTAGGGTCCGTCACTCAAAATTTTTGAAAAAGAGATCTTGAAATGTTATGGTCATCCCTCGAAATGATGTCTAATTGAAACGTTATGGCCATTTACGATTTTGAAAACATCATAATCCTGAAAGTCGGACATATCCATTACTATGATTTTTTTGACCCCATGTCACATCCACACGTATTCCCCAGTTATATTCCCCTATAGCCAACGGCACCTACCTGTATTTAGGTCTTATCCTGGCTAACGCAAAAAAATTGTTCCCTTACAGAATGACCAAGTATGTGACATGAAAGGTTAAAGTCATTTAACATTGTTTATCCACACGGATACAAATGCTCATCTACAAAAATATTCACGTATAATTAAGACCACGAGTAGATAGCTTATGCCAAATGATAGTGAGTCAGAAGTTATAATCTCAGCATCAAAGTAGTATTTTCCAGTCTCAAATGATAAGTGAATGCACCGATTCAGATAATTGGCTGAATAATAAAAATGGCAACACTGTTACGTTGTTAATTGGTATTTGCATTGCAAAACCCTTTCAAATATACCGAGTCTGTAAATTACATCTCATGATCTTGTAACTACCTGTAACTAAATTGTGGCTCGGGGAAAAATTGCACTTGGGTGTATTACACCACTGTAAAATGTCATTATTCCGGTAGTCAAGCCTCGGCCATTATAAAGACATCGAATACGTTCATTTTAAATACAGAATCTTGATACGCTCACCTCACGCCTGTTTGCTCAGTTTATTGCATGTTTTCTTCAACGACACTATCGAGTATAAATAAGATTTCTTTCTCTCCACTTAGAAATAAGTCAGACATTCACTCATTTGACAGCCTCATCTCTGGGTTGTATCACACTGCACTTGCAAAACAAACAAAGCAACTTTCATTTGTTCTTCAACTGAGTGCGAATGTCGTGATGTTATTTTTTACGGCAAAATCAAGATAAATGATTCTCACTTGCACCAATTATTCATTGACTGGAAGACAACATTGCGGTACGACCAACGAACTCGAGATCGAGTTTTATCTATTGTTGTCAAAATAATCCCAATACCATGAACTCGTAATAAGTGATAGGAGCAAATTGTTTCTCCAGAATGCAAGAGCCCTATTTCATGATGCAATGTAAATACTGAGACGGCCTCGCGGATTAAAAAGATAACTGCTTCTGAGGCCATCCTGGGATTAAAATTACGAGGAGGTGATGTCGCGTTATTGTTGAAAATCCGTAATTATGAGAGCGTATCTTGAGATTTCTCAATTTCGGATTGTTATGGCTTAAATTTGAAAAAACATAAACAATATTGATTTCAATAAAATTTAGAATAGAGATGCTGGTGATATATTTAAAAGTAGATTTAAAATTGAATATTTTTAAGCCTCGGCAATTTCAGTAGTCACACGTAGAGAGCAGAGATGATTTTTCCAAAACGAGAAATACCTGAACATTGTTGAATCAACGCCAACGGTGTCTTACGCCACCACAAAATAATTGTTGACAAAATAGGCTAGGGACTATGATAGCGGAAATGAAACAATGCAACCCATAACAATAAATATAAAAAATAGGTGTCATTTTATGTCGATTATGTCAATACAGATATTGTGTCCCATATTGGTTATCTACATAAATATGAATTAACAATGAATCGGCTGTAGCAGGCTTATTATTGTTTAAAAATAGGCGGATATAAACACAAATGTTAGGTTTTGGAACTCTAGATCAACGACACGTTTAGATCAATGAAAAATAATTTATTTATCAAGTCCGTTATTCGGCTTACATGTTTGCAGCAGATGCATTGAATTTAGTGCAAGTGAGACTTACTTGTATAACATATGTACTTTATTCCGATATTCGATGAAAACTCACAGACAATAAATATATTGCTAATATCGTTCTTATGTTTTTGTAGCAATGCTACTCTTCAATTACCCATTGTTTTGATTGGCTCAATTGCATCGAAATATGTAATGCAATAATTAGGTATCATTTAATAAATCTACTATCAAGGTAAAAATTGATATCAAAACACGAGCAGATTTCATTTCATAATTGAAAACGCACATAAAACATAGCTATATACTCGTACAATATTATGGATGTTGAGCAACATAATTTTATTGCTATTGCCTCAGTTAATTAACCAAAGGAATTATTTAATTACAAATATATTTCTGTAATCATAATAAATAAAACAGTGAAAAAGTGTTTTTCAATTTCACCGTCAAAAAATTACCCAAGATGAAATGAGATACCATCTTTGAGAATTTGTCATAGCTATGTTTCTCCTCTCTGCAATAATTAGAAATATACTTTGAAACGGTTAGTGTCTCATATATGTCCAACTATAGAACGATGGTGTAGTGCACAAATGTTGTGATTTTCTTTTGAAAATGAGTTATCTACAAGAACATACTGATCAGGAGATGAACCATCCAATGCACAGGTGTGATAAGTAATTTATAATACTTCTAGCTGTTGCGGACAGGAGCTGTGACAAATTCTCATAGATGACGATAATTGAGATACTTTTTCAGACACGCGAATATAGTGCTACGTTGGCTAGGTAGAATACGTTAATCAATGTTATTGCACAATTCATCTCCCAATATATGGATAATCAGAATCATGTTGAAATTTATACCGAATTCTAGAAGGTACATGACCAAATAGATCATTGCATTATTTCAAGAAAGTTGTCCTCGTTTGGATTTTATGCGCGTTTTTTATTATTTATACATCTTATTTAATGAATAGATTTCAGTATATTCATTATAATGCTTTTGGATCTGGAAAGTATGGCCCCCTTTGATATTCCTCACGGTTCCAATATAGATCCTTTATTGTACTCTCTTTCCATAAAGAATTTACTTGTAATCTATGCTGGTGATTTAAAAATCTTTCTAGTTTTTAACAACCTTCACTAATGTCTCTTATTGATGCAAAATCTTGATATTTGAAGGTGAGTGGTGCGTTGTTAATAAACTTCGTTCAAATGCTTCCAAATGTCAAGTGTTATCCATTCAGTGGAAATAAGAATCCATTCCATTTTGAATACAAAATCAATGGGGTTGCGCTAGAGAAAAAAGGATTTTGGTGTATTGTTTGACACAGGTTTCAGCTTCAAGGAGCAAATAGTGAATGAAGCTGCAAGAATGTACGGATTCATAGTAAGAAATTGCAAATTGTTCACCAGTGTTGAGCTTTGAAAACACTATATTTTGCGTTTATTAGCTCTAGGTAATAGTACTGTTTATCTGCTTGGAAGCCTTATTACATATTCCAAAAGCAGATGCTAGGTATTGTGTAACGTCGTTTCCTGTATTTATATTTGGAATTTAAAGGAGTATATGCAGAGAGGGGCATCAGTGCACAGCTTTTATGTAGCAAGTTCAACAGTATTGATTTTGATTTGATCTTCCCGAAGTTACGTTGCGCTCATCTGCTTTTTTCAGATTGAGGATGTGGAATACTTACTTAGGCATCAAGTCGCCATTGCATGTCTTTGCCAACAATTCCAATGCTTTATCTAATAACCGTTATGTCCATGCTGATTTGGGCTATTCTATTTTATCCTCTCTCACTGAGGCTTATTGTTTTATGTGTATATCTCGACTTCCGTATTGCTTCTATTAGTGCTGTTGGGTATATTTGCATTTCATGTGTATATGTTTTCTTTTTCTTCCTTCGGTTATTCACCTTTAGTTTGGTAATATGACATATTTTTTCTTTATTATTCAAGTTGTCCTGGAATAAGAGCTGTACTGTCGAGCAATAAGTATTTTGCTTGTCTGTTACATGCGTTTTCGTTTTGCACAAGTGAGCCGGCTTTTTCTAGATATTTGTATTTCTTTTGGTACACTATATTCATCGTTATTTTGTGTGTGATATTGCAAGTAAACATGGTGTCTTGTGCCCTGATAATGTGCTGTATGGAATTCGCTGTGGATGCCAAGAAATCCTAAGGAATAATGTTTCACAGGTTAGTATTTTGTAAAATTGCAGGGTCGAACTAAAGTTCCCCTAATTGCTGTGATCCTTCGCTCAACCCCCCTACATCAGTTTTGGTTTTATTCTGCATCACTATTGCCTTGGAAGCTCTTATCACTGCATAATCGCAATAAATGCTGCGCTTTATTTTAGTGTAATTTTATGTGCGATATAAAAGTGTGCAACTATAATCAAAAATTGAATCATTGTGTTACTAGACAAAAACAAATGCATGATACAGAAACTTTGTTTATGCCTATTTTTTACCATTTTAAGAAGAAAACTTCACATGAACGTGTTGCATGTAAGCCAAATTTCATTAAAATATCTAAAATGCTATTACAGAAATTGATAATGGATGATTTATAATACTTTTGAAAACTTTACCACTATGTATATTTGCATTCAATTAAGAAATACCCTGTATATTCGTTATGTATCGAGTACACTTAGTGATGGTAAAATTTCTATTTCTGAAATTGTATTTGTATCAATATTAATTTGAAAAGTGCCGATTCTGTCAAATCGTTAGTTTATCATTTATACCATGAGCTATGCCAATAAGCATCATCTGCGAGGAACCCACTGAAGTACTTGCCATTTATCCCACCATTAGTTATAATTACCTAAGTGACTGTATAACGACGATCATTGTACTGTTCAACACTTCACAGAGATTCAACTATTTAACTTTCACCATCAGTATTTATAACCACGAATGCACTCAAACACAATACACAATAGAAGGTTGGATTTAGGCAGAAGAAAAATCAACGATCAAATAATTTCAGATTCGATTCGAATCTCCGTCTACGAAAACACGACTAATAATCAACATTATTTGCAAACAATGCTGTCAGACTTCCAAACTAGGATACATTTGTTAACAGATTAAATATGTATTTAAACGTTATACATATACCTGGTTCACTTAAACGACGGTGATAAATATAATACATATCGAAATATAGTTATGACTATCTGCCTAGAATGTTCCTGCTTTAATTAACGTTTTCCACCCGAAAATAGACAACCATATACTGTATTTCTGCGCCCAAATATGGACCTGAACGATACTAGCTTCATATGAGACAGTAATAGAGTAAAAAAATGAAGTTAGTGTTTTGTTCTTATAATATCTATTCTAACTGGGAATCTTCAAAGAGGCGCCTATAAGCGATTGAAGGCCATAGCGCCATCTACGAGACACTAGCAGAACCAAATACTCCAACTGTTTGTGAAAGAGATTTCTAAATTCAGTTTTGTGTTCTGCTACTATTTGATAGATGGGGCTAGGATCTTTTTGGGCGCCAGAATAAATAAGATGATTGGCTATTTTCGGGTAGAATATGTTTTCAATTCAATTTCAATTATCAGTATGAATAGTATAGAAAGCATATAGTGGGTAAATCAGTGTAGCTGGCAACACTGGCTCTGTGCTGCCTATCCAGTGGGAAATTGGAAAGCACATTTCAAAATCGTTTGTCAAACGTGATATTTCCTGGATTCAGGGAAAAAGGTGAATTGGATATATGATGAAATCTAATAAAAATAATCTCATTTTAAATATTATAAATTGTTGAAATATTAATTGGTTAATTAAAGTTTAGAGATAACAGAATATCAAACAATAAACCCGGCTGACCTCGGAATACAAACTATTGCGTAACAGTCCAGTAAGACGTTTGCAATAAATAATAAAATAAAGCAAAAAAGTCACATGTTAGTGTATTATTTAGAAATCTTTTAGGTTCAAAATGTAAAGCGTAAATACTATGCAATTTCTCTAAATTAACCTTTATTATTTATTTAGATTATAAAAGACCTGCTTGACAATATCTTACGACATCATTTGAATTACCTTACAGAGAAGTGTTTACTGGACTGTAATTGATAGGTGCAAAAATACCTGTGAATCTTGTTATGATATTTTCTAAGGATTCACGATTTTCTACCGTGACATTATAAGACAGAGCTTTTATTTAAATGTCAATGCATGTAGATTTTGGCAAGCGTCCAGTGACTGTTATGTATACAACACAGGCTATTTCAATTATTTTATAACTAATTTAAATTGTTTAAATTCAATGAGATCATACTAAAACTACTGTGCAAATAAAGCGATTGCCCCATATTCAAATATTTTCGATATAAAAAAGTGTACAAGTATAAAGTAAAAATTCATCGGTAAATCACTTGGATACAGAATTGGCAAATATTCAAGCTAAAAATATATTTCACATTTCAGAGCTTAAGATAAACTTTTGATGGCTTGCAATGTCAATTTTTCCAAAAATCATTTTTTCTAGTGGCCGAAAAAAAGATTAATGAGGAAAACAGATTATTTTAGGCATACCAGTCATAGTGCCGTAGTATATCAAATCTAATATACCGCGTGTTTCAAATTCGACCTTCACCAGTAAGATCTTGGAAAGGGTAAAAGATACGAAGTTACTTAAATGGGGGCAAAGTTGCGTATATAGGTAACTAAAAAATGCCTTTTAGACAGTTTCGAAATCCAAAGTACTTTCAGAGAGAGACGGAAAAACAGAATTTTTCCAAAATCGTTTTGTTTCCTAGTTTTTTTCTCCTCTACAAGATGGCGTATTTGGAATTTAAATAAGACTTTTCGTTTCTTGTCTTCCAGCATCACCTTTATTCTTTCTCAAGGATGCCATATTGGATTTTTGCACAGGTGAATAGTTTTTAATTCTGATTCCAAAAACGTAGATCACGTCATATATTCGCATTGCCAAACCTTAGTTATTTCAAAAAATCAGAATTTGCTGGGTAGGCCGTAAAATGTGTTTCTGCTTTTGACTTCAATTACCAACTTTGTTTTTTCATGTGGGCGCTATATTGGAATTTAGTATCTTTAAAGGGACTTTTTAGTCCCAAATTCAGTGATGTATTTCCATTGTTATTATAGTGATATAAACAGGTATGCTGAATCCTGGAGACAAGATAACATTTTTATTAGTAGTAATAACAACAATAATCATAAATAAGCAGAGGTAAATCACAGAAGATGTTTAACATGTTGTCCGATATATTGTATGCAAATCCTGACTCTTCTGTGTACATTGTACACTGTTTGATTTGTTTCCCATCTTCTCAGCATTCCAAACTCTGTAACTATGTTCAACTTGAGGTCTAGTCTGGTATAAGAAACAAATGACTATGATAATTTCAGGGCCTACCTAGGAAATTCTATTTTTCTGGAATAATGAAGGTTTGGCACTGTCAATGTATCATACATTTTTAGAATTAGAATTAAAAACTATATTCATCTGTGCAAAACTCTAATATGGCGTCCATAAGAAAAAATGAAGATGATGCTGGGGGGCAAGAGACGAAACGTCATATTGAAATTCTAGTTATGTCATCTTGTAGAGGAAAAAAAGTGGCAATGTTATGTGCAATTTTTTTCAACATCCTACTACAAATAAAGTCCGGATTAAATTTAAATAATTTTGGGAAAATTTGGTTTATTCCGTCTCTCTCCAGAAGGACTTTAAATTTCGAAACTTTCTGAGCAGCATTTTGTTAGTTACCTAAATATGCACCGATGCCCTCAGCGACTTCGTATCTCTCACCGTCTCCGAAATCCCACTGGTGAGGGTGGAATTTGAAACATCCGGTATAATGACTATGAGTTTAGCATAGTACGCCATAATGCTACTTATCCAATCTTAACTTTAACTGTTTTCAGATGATAAATCAAACAAAGAAATGGTTGAGTTACTAATGTCCAATAATTCAGCAATCTTTAGAATACGTTAATCAATGATATACTAAGTGACATATAAATCCGAACACCCAGTTTAAATGGTTTTATTTAAATAAAATTTTGTATAAGTACTTAATGAAGCATAATAAGTAAATGATAAAAATTTCAAAATGATTGCACTGCTTTAAAGCGCTTTGACCTTTAATAATGTGTGGATGCACCCTGATGTGCTACGCATTCTCCAACGCGCCTAGGCATGCTTCTGATCAGGTGGTCAATGTCCTCCTGTGGTATCTCATTCCAGGCAACCACCAACTCCTCTCGAAGTGCTTCTAGAGTCTGAGGAGGACGTTGCAAATTGAGCAATCTCCTACCCATCATATCCCGCACGTGCTCAATTGGGGATAAGTCGGGAGATCTTGGTAGCCATGGTAACAATGTGACATCATTATATTGAAAGAAGTCTATTGTGACTCTTGCAACATGTGGTCGGGCATTATCTTGTTGGAAAGTTGGATCTGCCAGGGTGTCAAGATAGGGTAGAAGATGGGGTTCTAGAACTTCGTGGATATAACGCTGCGCGTTCATGTTACCTCTGATGAAGATTAAAGGTGACCTGGAACCATAAGCTATAGCACCCCAAACCATAACTCCAACAGTGTGATGAACATGTCTTTCAAGAAAAAACTGTGGATTCCTCCTTTCACCACGTCGGCTTCTAACCCTGGCACGGCCATCGTGCATGCCTAAACAAAATCGAGACTCGTCACTAAAGATAATACTGTTCCATTCCTGATCCCAGAGTGACCGTTGTCTCCACCACTCAAGGCGATTACGTCGGTGTTCTCGAGTTAAAGGGAGGACCCAGTGTGGCCGGTATGAGAACAAGCCAAAACTTCTCATTCGTCGGTAAACACTTCGCATGCCAACAGGTCTTCCGTGTTCTGCAAACCATTCATTTGCAATGGACCTGGTAGTGGAGAAACGGTGCCTTAAGGCCAATAATCTTAGGCGGCGATCATCACGGTCTGTTGTTCTACGGCGGCGTCCAGTGCCCCTTGCTCTTGGCGTACGGCCTTCTCGAAGCCATGCCTGACAACACCTAACCACAGTGTCTACACTTCTTTGCACTCTAACTGCAATTGTCCGAAAAGAAAGTCCAGCTTCCCGAAGTCCCACTATACGGCTCCTATAAAACTCACTAAGTTGACGAAATCGTACAGGTCTCCGTACTCTAGGCATCGTAACCGATCGTAAAGGATGTCAAGAACCAAAATCCGCCAACGTTGATTCTTTACTGCGGCCGAAATAATCATTTTTAGAGCGTTAGTGAATTAAAAAAAAGCAGTATAAAAACCGGAATGTCCAACTAATAAGGCTGAAAATTTTTTTACTTGTTATTTACAGTAAGATAAATACATCACCAACTTTTATTAAAATAAAACCATTTAAACTGGGTGTTCGGATTTATATGTCACTTAGTATAGTACATACTAGTTGTTAGTCTTATCTAAATTCTCATCCGAGAATGTTGTCGATTTTCAAACTATTTTTCATGTTTTGCTTTGCTGGGTATCGAAATGCTCATATTATCGAACAACTCATACGTTTTTTAGGAAAACTATTATGTTTTCTACACCAGAGACAGGATAACCAATCAAGATATAATGACAGGTTCCAACAATTGTTTATATTTTACTAAAAAAGAAGCATCATTCTACAATGTTCATACTAAGAACATATTACACAGAATTGCCAGAATTTATACAGGGTGGTTTGTAATGAATCTGTCTAAACGCAACTTTGGATTAAACTCATTAAAATGACGATATTAAGCCAAATATGTCTTAGGTAATACGGCTATCGTTAATGAGATAGATACTACTTCACACTTCACTTCTTGAAATTCTAATTTTCTTATGGCTCTACTTGTTTTTGTGATAGCAGCATCACAATTGGGATTGGGAAGTTTTGATAATGGAAAATACAAACTATATTCTATTCTCAAACAGATGACTCTAGCTAGACTCCATAACCTCGCTATATCACTCAATAATTTTTTTGTTAATGCATTGTTTCTCATTGGAACGTATGACAGGGTGATGAGTTTTACATAAAAAAATGTACACTACATTCATTTCAATTAATCGAAATGTTTTGGATTTTAACACTTCAGGCTAAACATATTCACTCACTACAACTTAAAAAAGATACTTATACTTCATTAATCGGGAATGAAATTGATTATGGACAACTAATGAAAAACACTACTTCAACTAATGTACAATGTATGATTACACCAATATTATTGTTAAGAATACATATATAGAAAAATATTCCAAGATCCTATTTGAAATATATTGTTGACATAATTATATAAGATATAGTCTATTTTCTCAGTTTCAAAGAGTAACTGTTTATTTGTTATCTGTCCCTCTCTGAAGTTCCGAATCACTGAGAACAGTTTAAATGCTTGAATGTTTGAATCTTACATCACGATTTGGGTATTTAAGGAAAATCGAAAATATTTGTCGTTTATTTGCAGTGTGGTGTAATTATCTACGGAAATTGATATCAAAAAATGCCTCATCTCTTTACCTTTTTTAAAAGTTAAAATCAATAATCAAAAATCACATCAGCTCGAATATTTGTAAGCAGCAACATAGCACAAGGACAAAACATATTTATATAGCTATTGGGGTCATCGTAACAACAAAGGCCAAGAATATTTACCTCTCCTATAAATACGTATACGTCGATAGACACGTGAAAACCTCTAAAAAAATAGGTGTTGCTGTGATGTCACACACGCGCCTCGATTATTTATCTATCGTTAGTAAATGATCAAAACAATACATTACAGACGACCAGGTGAGCAGCTGAAACGGGAAGTTATTTGGTAAAAAAACAATGAGTTATGGGTAATATTTGGTTTTCAAGCTTCCTGCCAAAAACAGTTACTGAGCGAACAACGCAATTTGCTTGTTTCAATAGGAAGAACATGATTGAGGAAATGACGATGGGGTCCAAAATTTGTTTCTTTCTGCTTCCATCAACCCTTTTTAGTGCCTTTTGATCATTCTGAATAAATCAGTCATTACTAACTTTACTCTATATTTAATTATGTTAGGCTATAACAGATGAAAGTAGCAACTTACACTTTATTCCTCTACCTGGAAAATGATCAAATTTAGAGAAAACTTAATGAGGACTTTTTTTAATTCAGAACGAGTTAATGAATCTAAAAAGTTGCTTTTAGCAACTATGTACTTTTAAATATATGATCACTCCTCATATGAACAAACCTAATGGGAATATTTTTTTAGATAAGCCCCATCTAGAACGTATAATTCGCAAAAAAAAATATTTCCATACATGAAGATTCCAAGTGATGCATTTGTTAAATTTATGTTCTAACATCATGACAATAATTATTACTTCCTTAACTCTGGAGAAAGAATCTTTTTTGATAAAACAGGGCGAAGAATAGTAGGGTGAGCATTGGTTTGATTAAACATAATAGACACAAATTTTCATTGTTTTGGTAATCTCAATATTTTTTTACACTATTAGTGAAAAGTAAAAGCAAAAAAAAACTAAATCAATGAGTCAAATGAGAATGAATCATGAAAACACTCCAGATGCTTACTAAAGAACAAATCTAACACCAAACTTCTAAAAGCAAAGTGACCACTTACTGTTTTTCATAGCAAGAGTCATTCTCCCTAAGAAAGCAAAAATACAAAAATTTAAAATCATTGTTGCTTTATGTAATTTTTATATAAATAGAGAAAATGAATATAAAATAATTTGGCTGTGTGTTGAAAACCCCCATAATTATTCCACTATTCGATCGGACGACCAAATCGCTATAAGAGGTTTTGTCAAAAATATTGAATGGTGCTATTCCTGCTGCTACTAATTTAAAACATATTCTCTATACACTGAGAAACAAATTTGTCCGACAGCTTGAGTTCAATGTGTACGAGAGAGGTGTGTATAGACACATATGTTAGAAAGAGGTAGAAGCCGGCTGGATAGCGAAGCTCATCACCGCATTGTCTATCAACGCTGACGCGGCAACCTGCCGCGTTGCCAATATGTTACAAACATCCCTTGAATTAAGATTCAGGTTGAAAATATGTGTTAGTTTATTCTCTACGCCCAAATTATTGTTTTATTTTGAGCATACACATTTTTGAATTGTGTCAAATCTGTTTAGGATCGATTCATTTTAATTTTTATTTCACACGACACAAATGATATCAGAGTATAAAAATGAACTATTAGCGCTAGATTTCATCTAATAATTGAAACTGAAACACGTTAAATCTTGCCTATGGTCACCCATTACAACATTAGGTGTTACCATTTATCCAATAAATCTTTCAGCTCTGTACCTTTGAGCCAGACTAGGTTAAGTCCATTTTTGTCAAAAATGAGTTTTGTATGATAATATTGTTAATTTCCATGTACTACTTGCAGTGTGTAATAAGGAAGATGAAACTTTTTAAACCATGTTAAATTGCATACAATCTAAAAAACTATTCTGGCCACAATCATCTCAAAACCAGTTATATGGACTTAACCCAGTCGGGGTCTGAGGTTCAGAGTTGGAATCTGTATCTCCAAATGGGAGCACTATAAAAAACATTTTTAATAGGGACCTATTTTTTTGTTCTACATGAGTTCAAGAGATTGGTTACATATTCTGGGTTACCCTAAACAGTGGATAGTATGTGCTAGATAAAATTGTTATTTGGTTTATATTCATTGGTTTCTGTAAACTATGACAAAAACATATAGTAACTAAAAATGGTTTTGTTAATGATTTGATCATTGAATATTATGTGCAATAACAATGAATAAATCTTCACATCCACAAACTGCCAAATGAAATATCAGTTGCAAATTTTATGCTTTGAAAAGGTGGACGAAACAGTAAAATTTTCAATTCTAAATCTGTGGTTTCATTCAGCAAGATAAGTTTTAAATGTTACAAGAAATAAGCATCAATCAGAGTCAATCTAAATTATTTTCAATAAATTCTTACAGTAGAAATCAAAAAGTATTTCAAATTCCTTAATACTTTGGTACCACCTTTTAAGATAACAAAGTATTTTTCATGTGTATCCATTATGTCAAACATGACTGCAAATAATAGCTCATTATTGACCAGTGGCACACAATTCTCATGGATCTGACATGTTGGATATTTTTTTGTGGTCTTTTGACTGCTACAGATTCATACATCCCAGCAATGCTTTCATTTAGAAAATAGCTGCTCAGAATTTCTCATCACTAGGACTACAAAATCTAGCATGACTGATCAAATTGTATGCATTCTGGCAGCTTACATTACATTAAATAGAATTCCAATAAGAAAAATATAAACATATATATATATATATATTAACATTTTATAAAAATAAAATGGAAGATTTTAATAAAATAGCTTAACCTTGAAAAACGTATTTTATTTTGACCTATGAGATATTGCTGGACTCAGCAGTGCAAGTAACACTGGATTTATTAATATGCTATAAAAAGAAAATGGCAGGTTTTCCAAGGCATTTAAGAACCTTTTAAAAAACTTTCTAATTCTAATAATAGCTTTTATACTGTGGAATTTTATTGTGATATGCCACTAAAAATAAATATACCAAAAATGTGTTGTCATAGTCAAAGTTTCAATTTCAACTTATATTGTAAGACTTTTAATATTTGCTAAGCTGCACAAATGTTTTCTTTTTGTGGTACATTCATTTGTGGGAAAAGTATATTAATTTTGAGAGTGAAGGAACCTTCCAAAAATTCAAATAAATATTGCATTCACTATCAGTAGCTGAAATAACCCAGAGCAAGTCACTCAACTAAGTACCTGGCCCAGCACATAGTGGAGTACCCAGTGTTTGGTATTCAAATCTAGCTGATTACTGGGTACTCAGCTATTTCAAAAAAGGATTTATCTGTGCATCAGTAAAAGATCCACTTTCATCCATCTAAATATTGTAATAACAAAAATAACAATTTTTTATTTATTATTTCTTCTGCTGCTATGTATCTTATCAGTCTGTCACTATGGCAGCACTAATTTTATTAAAAAATGTGAGTGCATTCAGCTAACATAAATCAGTCCAACAGTTAAACACTTTTATGTTGAATTGTAGTGGTCATGGGATAGCTTTGTCAATTTGACAGTTGTTTTTACTTTGCAGTCAGATTTGATAGTATGATAAAGTATTGCAAACTGTCAAGCTATTCGACTGCTACTTTTATTCAGGATGAAAGTGCTGCACCACTTTACATTAGTTGAATACACTCAATAATAAAAAATGGATATGGAACAATTGCAACACAAACAACTACCACTGTACATGTTCTCACTGTTATCTTTCAATCCCAGAACTAAAAAACAATTGCACATGAAACTCACCTGCCATTCATCCTGCTGTTCTTAAAAAACTTTGGAAGAGATATCCCTGAGCCCAGGGATCTGTCTTCTTGAGTGGCCATTCTGCTTCAAACCTCTATAGAATTTTTTATAGATTTACAATTTTGATATTCAAAACTCAGTGACTATACTGAATGAATTGACTGATGTAAACAAAATACTGGTAAAAAATTAATACTTTTTAAAAGGAGCTAAATTGTATTAAACTTAGATGAAAATTTAGCACCATAAACTCTGCTGCTGGGAAAATGCGAATCCTAAGAATACGCTTTGGCCATTGTACAAATCTGGAAAAAAAATCCTCGTCACACGACCGAAAACGTCAGTTTGGTTTATATATATATATGTATATGCTTATAGTAAAGTAGACCAAAAACCTGGGCAAGACAAGTCCCAAACAGTAAGTAGTAGCTTGCAGTTTCGGTGAATCTGGGTTTCTTGATCCCAGTACATAGTTAGGTACTGCATATTTTAATGTTATTGATTTTATAATACAAATCCATTAGATGAAAAACTGAATAATATGACTTACAATGAAAATTTTACTGCTGGACATACTGTGGTTATATGAAGCGCCCATTGTATACCAAAACAGATAGTAATAGACTGATGGCGTCAACTAATGGCGGTCGGCCGATTAGAATAATGTTTCCATGAATAGAAAACTAAAAGACAGTTGACATGCTAACTGACAGTGACGTACGTAGTACGCGGTACAGTGTTGCCATGCGTTCTTGCTTAAGGCTGGTGCACATTGTACCCATACCGGCAACGGTATTACGTAACTGTACAAGCGACAATATGCCATGGCTTTTTTGACGTTATGTAGGGTTTTTATGACATTATGTAGGTTTTCCAACAAGACATCAACTTGTAACTAGCTATCGTTTACTTCATGCCCACTTGTAGCAAGCAGGGAATGAACTATTTGCACACTAGCCTACTTAGCCAACATTTTATAGGACCAGAAAGGTATTGACTCTGAACTTTTGTGCACCTTTTCTCATGACATCACTCGGTGATAAATGTTAACATTATTTTTTGTGTCATAGATTTTACATAATTTTAGTATGATATAGAATGTTTTATTTATATTTTGATGCTCTGCCAATACAATTTAATGAAGTTTATCATTACATCTGAATACATTGCCTGTACAAAGTTATCACTTTTAAAAGATTGACAATAGACAAGTTGAAAGGTTCTAAATAACTTACACTTAATCAGTGAAAATTCGTCTGTACCTTTTCAAACTAACGCTTCTTTAGAGTTACAAATAAACGGACTTACTTTGTTATTGAAGTAAATTGGTTCGCTGATCAAAATTTGGAGGGGAAGCTGTTTTATAACCGAATTATATTCTTGAGGAATGAGAATGAGGACATATCAATAGGCACCTACATTCAAACTGCGTATTCATCATAGCATCAGTGGTAAGCGTAATAATTAAAAGCGTCAAAATACAAGGGATTTATCCAAATTGTTTATTTATAACAGATGTACTCTTGGTGACGCTTTTTTACATGGTTAGTATAAGAAAATCTCGTACATATCTTTTCTAATAAGATATTAAACAAGTCCCTAACAAGAAAACCAGTAGCCATTATTCTGAAATAAATATTAATAATATGAAAATTGCGGTAACGGTTGAGAATTTTTGAATTGATTTCCTTCTGGATATTGAGTACCACAAATGCATCAAATTTTGACTATTATTTCAGATTTACCGTTATACATTTTCCAGTAAAAAATAAATGTAGAAATCGACGATTTCTGGCGATCTTTTGTGATAAATTAACCCTTGCGGAAAATTTTCCGACACGGCTATTATGTAAAAACCTATAAAACGTCAAAAAAAAAACAAAGAAATGTCATCTTTCAGGTTAGGTAGCTTTTATTTTGCAAGTAGTTCATTTCTCGTTTGCTCACTATGATCGTCCATCTATGGAGGAATGACTGAACTACATCAATTTTTGGTTGTAGAAAGCAAGTATATGTTGTGTGAAGCCGAGTAGTCTGTACTCGTATTGTTTATCTCTGAGAAGATGTGAAAGAAAGAAATTTGGTTGAGTAGCAAGATCGCAACTGGATGATTGTGTAATGGTCTGCATGTGTATAAAATCAGTGATATTTGCTATGTGAGAAAATTATTATTGAATATGCTGCCAATGAAGTAGGTATATTTATTAGCTGTGCCCCATAGGTTATTTATATACCATTTCACGAGTATTCATCACGCTTTGACGTCTACTGAGGTGAACAGCTGATCAGCAAGTGACATTTTTGTGTTAGTCTGCGTCGGCAATGATGAATAGGGTGTACATCTAGTGAAACGTGTATGTAGCCTTTTTCTAAATAAAATAGCTTTTAGCAAGAACAAAATGGATCTGTATCGTACAAAAAGTCAAAACAAAATATAGCTCTATCTACCTGCATTGACGGATCCGTCAGAATTATATGTCCTTTGCTGATATGGGGAATTTTGAATATTACTATTATATGGATACTCGTGAAAAAGACTATATGTTATCCTTTATGAAGACAGGTTATATTCAAAGTTATAAATTACGATTTTTTCTGTTTTTCTAATTTTCAAAAACCATGAGGAGCATTACGGAAAATCGCCACCGCGATCGCTTTGTGTGCAATTAAGCCACATCGCAGAGAAATTGGGAATGCCGCATCACACTTCAAACATTTTTCGCAGTGCCTGACATCAGGCGCTGATTATCATTTTCTACTGACATCGCAAAATAAATGTCTATAAAATTTAATTGACTGGAAATAAAAAATAATGTAATAACCTTTTTACTTTCATAAATATTCCTGTCTGTAGGATAGTTTCTCACCTGTTACTTCATTAACCAGCGATTTTCTTTTCGTATCCCTCTCATTCATTTTTGAACTTCAGCAAATTGCATATTATGTAATTTCCAGAGTGAATAAGAGAAAGTGGATATGTGCAACTAATTTGTAGCTTTGAATTTCAAGTAAGTGCATTTGAGACAAGAAACCAATAATGGAATTATGATCAACACATATCATTAGCAAACACATCCTCACTATGCACTGCCGTTTTCTTCCAGTTGTAGTATACAACCTGCTGCTTAGACCTCCAATAATGTCATCTCTGAAGCAGACGTTACATCACATCACATTGATAACTGAAGCATCATAACGTTTCGGCAACACGTACAACTACAAAACGAGTTCACAACAAGTGTCCATCAGCTAGTGCTAAGTTTACATCTTGTAGAAAAACCTACGTTATGTTAAACAAAAATCTAGGTTATGTCAAAAAAGAAAACCGACCTAACGGCACTTTTCAAGATAGGTAACACCTGTGCCAGTAAGGTCTTATTTTGAAGGTATTTTCATTTCTAATAAACGCTTTTCGATCACTTATTGCAATAATTCATAACTATTCGAATATATGCAAATAACTGTTTTTCCAGCTTTGACGTTTAATAAAAAAGTTAGCTAGTAAAACTATTTGTATCTCTTGGCGAGGGGACTTTCTGTATAACATCATGGATGACAGCTTATCACATTTATGTTCCCTCTAAAATCTAGATATTCTGGTTTGTTGATGTACATACGTACAATGTATATATATGAAAGTTACATAGGTATCTATAACGTTGATATGTAGTAAAATACTATTCTATTCAAAATACAGGAAAAAAACTACATTCTCTCTAACGTAATAATTAGCAGCGTTTGTATCACACCACGTGATACGAGTTGTAGTGCCGCCTCTGGTTAGTATTTATAGCAAAACGAAGACTCTAACGTGGTTCACCAAATTTTGAAAGCAACACTGCGTCCTTCAAAATATTTGCTTTAAATGAAGGTGCTCGAGTGAAGATTTTGATGTTTCACTGGATTCAAATATAATTATTGTTACGCCGTATTAAACTTATAATAAATAATCTTTGAAATATAGTTTCTGAGAAATGTAGATTTTTTTCAGTTTCTGTTAAACTTAAAGTGATGAATCCGTGCTCTTTCATAGCAATGCATTGCATATCAATAGCAACTGTAGCCCTGCTCCTGCAAATGATGCTACAACAGACATCGGAAATACAGACTCTTTCATTTTTTGATTAATTGTATAAAAGAAACATTTACTTTGCAAAACCTTTATTCAAGATATATACACAGATTATATAAAAAGTTTATCACTCGGAAAAATAAAAACGCTCATACTTATAAGAGACCTCACCTCGCATATGGCACAAAATGAAATGATTGCTCATAAATAATAATCAAATGGCACTAAGAAAATTATGTACGTTTATATAAAATATCAAAGATCAGATCCTGGCCCCATTACCCCTGAAAACCTTACTACAAATCTTCTTTGGGGGTATGTAATACCTCCTCAATAACAACAGAATCTTCAGTATCACTGATGTAACCTTTCTCTCCGGTGTAGTGCGTAGGGTAGAGCAACAGTGGTGCTGCGGATAAAGCAACTAGGTTTCTCTTAGGATAATGCTTCTTCCAGTCTTCCTGCAAAGAAAACGTGATTTAATTATGTATAAGACTATAATTAATGTCCGGTTTGAGATATACAGTAAAGTGACACAAGAATACCTAAATTTGACTATTCTGTAGTATTCAACATTAATATTTGGGGAGATTTTGACACTGTGCGTGACGTGTAGTAGTGTCAAATCTAATCACGTATTAAACAAGATATACAAAGCCAGCAGAAATAAAAAAATGCAACATTCCATCCTATAAGTCATCTAAAGATAATTCACCTGCGGGTGTTTGTCGAACAGAATTGGCAAATATTCGTCAACAGGTACGAGACGCGATAAAGGATCAGCATCCAGGAGTTTATTAGCCCCATTATAGTTCAGCACATAGCCCAATGTCCAATATGAGTAGCCAGCTTCTACGAGGTAGTTTGTACCATCAACCCATTTTTCATCGTCTTGCAATATCTTTCTTCCGTAATATCTACGAAAAACATGTTAACCAAATATTGCACAAAATTTGCACTTTTGTACATCTATTCGATACCTGACTTGATATGAAGAATCTACACCCTTCTCATTATACTTCAACTTTACTATTACAGTTTTGTGAATGTTTGTTATTTTTCATTTTATTTGCAAACAAGTTAAGTTTTTTTAAACTACAGGTAGCATACCACTTATCAAATATCAGACCTTCTAATAAGCAAATAACTCGGATGCACCTATTTTCAAAAACAAATAGGTAATTATAGCATCCAAATACTTTATTGAATAGAAATAAATAATTCGGATATTGATTGCTACTCAGATCGAGTCTAAAAAAGTCTGAAATATTACTGAAACCAGAAAACAAAACATATACATGAATATCGTTAAGAAAAATAAAACCGTACTCAAGGATATAATGTTCCAACAGTAACTGGAGACTGATAACAAATAGTTTTTACTTACACCAAGTCCCAGCTGGGCATTTTGTTAACTTCATTCATCAGAGCCTTTACTCTCGTTCTGAAAAATGGTTCGAATCTGATGTCATCCTCTAATATTAGAACACTACTATATTTATTATGAACCACCTAAAATACATAGCTTAGAATAAAACAGTAAAAAAAATAATAAGATCATACATCTCTCCAGATATTGTAGTGACTTAGGAAACATCCAATTTCTCCTAGCTTCATGGGCCTGAAAACATTGATTCAAATGTTTTAAATTCATTTTTAAAATACATGGACATGTTAAAAGTAGGTTGACGAGGATGAAATCTCTTTACTGTAAATGCATAACGCTGCGACTATGCAAGTATGACTTTTTAGGCAAATCGAAAACAATGTAAATGTATTGCCCTAGCGACTTGAAAACGATATCCGTTTTTTGGAGAACGCGAATCCGCCTTAGATGCTGACATATTTAAAAAATATTATATCCATGTTAAGACTTCTCTGGTGTAATTACACTTGCTTTAAAGATATACAAAGTTTGCTTCTCATATACATACCTTTTATGATAGGGATCTTCAAATCCCGGTAAAAATAGAATTTTTCCCAAAAAGCTCTCGTTGAGGGCCCTAAAATTCGTAACATCTTTATTAAAATAAAATTTCGCCTGCTTGTTGTTGACATATTGAAGCCCATTTTAAGGATAAATATATAAAAGTTGGTAGATAGGTATGTAGACGGGGTTCCATTACGAACTGCGGACATTGAGTTTTCGAAAAGTCTAAATATGTTAGATAATTTTTGGAAGTTATCAAGGACTTGAAATACATACTACAGTATAGGATGCCGTGCTATAAAGTGATCCATCTCCATCATTTTTGGTATAGAACTTTGGAAGTGTTTGATTTGAGTAGTTAAAATGAGTGTAACGAACCACATATAATGAAAAAAATATTCAGGGTATTCCACAATGATCAAGTACCTCTGACTCTGCATTTCACACGCAACGCAATCATCATTTCAGAGAAGATTATGTTCGACAAAAATTATCCCCTCATAGAGAAAAGTTAATGTTACGATTCTGTAATATCGCTAAAGCGCGTTACATCGTTACATGGAACCTCGATCCCAAGCGCCGCGAACGTTGGTAGCTAACATTAATCATTTTCAAGCGGAATACAGAGTGAGCTTTTAGTGTGTCATAAGAGATACCTGAATTTGTTTTCAAAAATACAGACAAATATACGCTCCTTACTAGAAAAATATTCTGCACTCTACAGGATGATTTATAACTACGTGGCAACACAAACATAGTATCATGCATATTTTAGTATTTTTTGAAAGGCCTTTCCCAAGCAAGAAATTTGATAAGGTTAGGATCGCCACTTCTGGTACTGCGAGATATTCGAAAAAATACTCGACTATGACAGCTTTTAACTCGGCCACCTTTGCAGATAGAGTAACAACGTCTTCCACAAAATGGGCTACATAACCGTAGTTTCTTGTCATTTAAAATTTTACAAACGCACAGTGTTCTCTTTCTCAAAAAATTCTAATGCATATTTAAAGACTTCAAGTAATCCTTTCTAGCTTCATTTTGGTATATAATTTCAGGTTTTTCAAAAGCTATAAAGCTTTTCTGTTCTTATCATAGTAGAACCTTGTGTCAAAATTTTATCAAAATCCGGGCGTACTTTCCAAGTTATAGAGACACCAAGGATTAGCGCATCAAACCGGCGGGTATGAATGTCATAACATTTCGTGATGTAGGTGTACAGGTAATATCAAAAAAAATCCCATTTTCCAAATTTTTCACGTACAATACTTTCTCGCCAGTCAGCATGATTACTAAATTACTTCATTAAATAGCATAGTCTTGTAACAATTCAAAAAGGTATAGCATGACAAACTTTATACTAGAACATATAAACTTTTCTGAAAAGTCATTCAAAACAGTTTGAGAGGGTCTATCTATTTATAGTGGGACAGTGGGACTCATTGTATAGCATCCTATTACTAAGTAATCGTTTTTGATATGTTTATTATTAAAAATCATGCCGAATCGAAATAAAATAAAATGAAATTATCAGCGCTATGACGTGACACTAGTTTGCTAATTTCCAAATAGTCTAGTGTTAGTATCCATGCGATAATGTCAACACACGGCGGCGGAAACAAGCTGCGGTCCATTAAGGGATATTACGTTAATTTTGTATACTAAAATAGATATCAACTTACTGTCCATCAACAGCATCGACTAAATCAACTTCTAAACCTAATTCGTCGAAGCAGGTTAGCATCCTTTTTCTCCTCTCATGACGCCTTTTCAAGTTTATCATATATATCTTGTCAAACACCAATGTATCCTTTTTTGGAAGAGGTCTCACATATGGTTTTAAGATAGAATTGACAAATAAGGGTTCATACTCATGAAGTACTGCCATTTTGGTATTGACTAGTCGTTCATAGTCAAGTTCTATGGAATTGTCTTCATCTAGAGGAATCTATTAGAAAAAAATTATACAAAATATAGTTATTACAAACATAATATCCGCGGGTGTATGATTCTATCATCCACCCCAACCTTGTAATAAAGCTACAGTTGATGTTTTTTTTTTATTTTCCTACATCATCCCTACTAACATCAACAGACTTGTTTAATCGGTGTTCCAGCATTTCAATAGCTTCATGGTAAACATTTAGCCTGAATGCTAAAAAACCACTCCTCTATGACATATATCACTAGTTGATTATTTAATTTCTATTTCCTCCTAATGGTCTTTTATTTTGATAACTGCCTAAAATTACTGGAAGGTAGGTCTGGCAGCACGGTGGGTGATCTTCCTGTTCAAAGGCTGGTTGGTGTAAAAGAATGCAGGAGGTATGACTGGAATTATTATGCAGTCGTCATCGTTACAAGTGAACTACCGCAATGCTGGTTTTTCACAAGATGTCTTTCCGCACTTGAAATCTCGCTACCAGCGTTTTGACTATTTCATGAGACCACATTTATTACAAACTTACCATTATATATCCAAATTCCTCCTCATTACAAAGTTTCAGCTCAAATCCACTTCTGTTAGCAGACACAGCGAAGGAAATAATATCATCTGTAGGGCCTTCAAAGTTTTTGATATTGTTAGGATCATAGGTGAGAAAATCAGATTCCTCTTTCCTTAAGTCTATCAGAACACAAGAATGTATCATGGGTACGCTATAACAACCTACAGTCTCTCTATGCAGAACGAGCTTGTACTCATCAGTTCTTTGGTAGTAATAGTCTTCAGTCATGCCATACCAGAAGTTGGAGTATAAAGCCTCAGATTTCAACATAGGGGCAACTACAGTGTAGTTTCTTGATACAAGGTATGGTAGCGTATCTGGATTAGTTAAGAAAACGTCACAGTCGATAGCCTGAAAAATGTTTCTGCTGAATATTTGCAGCATCTGATTCATCTTACTGGTATGTAAATAAAATGGATATTCGCCCATTCAAACACGCTGGTGTTCATTTTTCTTTTATTCCAGTTGAGAAAATGCATAATCGAGAGTAAGAGAAATTACTTTGATTGGACCAGAAATCAGAAGATTTTATGAAGGACTGTCACACGTAAAATACTTATGAATGTATTTCTTCATTTAGAAACATATCATTCAAATTGCCACGCGTCTCACTAGCGGAAATGAATAGTTTAGCAAAAAGTTTATCACATATGTTAACACTTATAATGATTATACGATATCGATCTTGTTCTTTAATACCGAGTTTATGTATCTTACGTAGTTTTTGGATAACCGTTGAAATACGAATTAATACTGAATTATTAGATGTCAATTAAGCCTAGAAATGGACCGTTAATATAAGCCTTTGATCGAAAGGTCCCAAAGTCTCTGTATGTACAATGTATAAAATTCGAATTGATGTCTCACCAGTAAATAATCGGCCCATATTTTTCTACCATGTTCTAGGGCAGCCTCTCTCAAATAAATTATCTGTTTGAAACGCTGAGGAGTCCAGTGTCCTGGTCCCATTTCATCTGGGTAACTCTTCTCGTCATCTATGAATTCTGTATTTACTGAATGGTATTTGTGCTTCACAGACGAAATCCATACTTTCAAAATATCTATGGTATTATCTGAATTGTGGTCACTCCGTATCCTAAAAGAATGTGACGGTAGAACTTGATTAAACTGCGCTCTCGCCCAATCTGCATTCATGTGATGTTTATATGTTGTCCGAATGATTAATGCTCTCCAGTAGTACGTAAAATTCGTATTAGCCTGCTGAAACCACAATCTTGTGCTTTAGACTAAAACTTTAATGTCATAAACGTTTTCTATACTTTTTGATGAAAAAAGCAAATTTAATTAAGGAGTAAAAAACATGAAAAGGACATTTCTAATGAATTAAAGAACTTCAATATGCTTTATTTAACTTTTACTAATTGTCTAGATTGATAATTAAAATAAAGCAGGACGGCAAATTTTCGGTCGGTCCTGGGCGGCGAAAACCCACGGTATACCATAGTATAAAAATGACAAGTTTTAACACGTTATGGAATTATCTTCATCTTCACGCTCCAATGATATATAGCAAAAAGTGAATTGATACACTAGCTCCAGATCCAAATAATAAATTATGGATTTAACCGTTTTCGGCAAAGCTATTACGTGAAAAAATCTATGTAATGTCAACTTGTGTACTAGGTAGCCGCTAGTTCAATCCGCACCTACTGCATCTATGAAGTGAATGTCAAGTTCAAAGGTGACATTTTATAGAAAAACCTACATAATAATCAAATTCAAGCGGATAACCAAATGGAAATGGTATTTACCATTTTGGGTTGGTATTTACCAATCCGTTCAAGCGAGTGTAGTTATCAGTTTGGTTATAAGATCCGTGACGTCACGAATCAGCTGTTATATGTCATAGTTATCACCGCAAAATTGTGGTATTAACCCCTTATTGCATGATTTTTTTATTTTCAATGGAAAAAATATATGAGGTAGATCAGTCTGCACAAGTTAGATGAAAAATAATTAAAAAAATATTTATTAAGTTTTTATTGAAAAATTTACAAAAAAGGGGTATGTATCATATATGGGACTCTATGCACTAACAACCAGTCTTATGTAGTTACTCGGTGTGAAATCTTAGGTAACAATTTCTATCTTTATTTAGGCAGAGCGGTAGTTGACATTTTACACAATAAATATATGATTGGTATTTGCAGTCTGGATGTTTGCATCGATTTCTTTCATTTTCTCTCCATTCCGGCAAATGATCTATTCCGTCCTTTCTTACTTCAATTTGAGGAATTTCAGCCGCAGGTCCACGTTTAGTCTTTTCCAAATAAGCATGTTCAAGATTGGCGCTAGGTCGCCCACGTTTTCTACTCAATACAGATTTTCCACTGATACATAAAGCATCCGCAATAGCTACCTTAAAATCTGCAAGTGGCATATAAAACTCGTTCTGCGTCCTCCATAAAAGCCAACTATTCACAACGCACATATCTATAAAATGAAAGAAAATGCGGAGATACCATTTCTTGGATCTAATTTTGATGCGATAATAACCAAGCATAGAATCCAATAGGTCTACGCCTCACATGTATTCATTATATTTTAGGATTGTTTGCGGACATTGCACTTCTTTGTAGCATTTCTCGCTTCTAAAAAACCTTTGCTTACTTCCAATTGGTTGCGAGCCGACATAAGATGACAGAGTTGTGACAATTTTGTTGTCATACCAGCAAACAGTACTTAATTTCACATCATCTTTGATAGCAGTTTTTTCTTGCCAAGATCCTCTTCCAAGTTTCTTGAATTCCTTTTCCGATAGCATTTTACAACCTGGAATTCGATTCAAGCGCGCAGTACCAAGAGGAAGAATGCCATTTTTGCTCAAGTAAACCACAAGTGGGACACTGGTGAACCAATTATCGAAAAATATTTTATGGTTCATATGCTTAGGGACTCTTTGGGCAAGTTTTAGCACCACATTACTGCTTGTTCCTAAATCAGGGACATCAACAGGAACTACGTTGCTCTGAGATCCAGCAAAAATGTCGAAGCTGTAACTAAAGCCGGAGATTCCACTCAAAACAAATACTTTATAGCCCCACTTGTGTGGCTTTTTCGGATTGTATTGTTTTATTGTTGATCTGGCTTTAGTTGGAATAATTTGTTCGTCTACCGCAACGTTCTCTTCAACTGGAATTTTATTTAGTCTTTCTTGTAAACTGTCTAGAAAAGGTCTTATTTTGAATAATTTATCATGTCCAGGTGTACCACGAGGTATGAAATTATCGTTATTGTTGAAATGAATAAATCTTTTGATTTCTTCCCACCTGTTACATGTCATAACTGCTGATACCTTATGATGACCTAAATGTGGCGACCAATAGTTTCTAGCTTGGGGTAGTTGTATAATAGACATATATAAACATATGCCAATAAACCGCTCTAATTCATCATCTGTGAGGTTCAAAGGACGGTTTATTCGCTTTTGTGAGCAATATAAATTTGATTCGATAGTTATTGCTGATATGATTTCCTTAGTCAAGAAGAACTTGAAGAATTGTAATGGCGTTTCTAAGTCAGTAACTTCTGGAGGCATATTCATATTGCCTGTAAATTCTAGATCCTTTGGATCTTTCACGAGATTTCCAGTTCTCCAGGCGCTTGGATTCATCTTCTCTGCAATTTCGTGTAGAGTCATATTTTCACTATCGTCAGATTCTACATCTGTTTCAGAAATGACTGTCTCATCATAATCTCCTTCAGGCTCACTGTTGTCGTCGCTGTCAAATGCTAATATATTATCATTAATTATTGGATTATTTGTGTCTTCATCGTCTGACAAATCGGGATCATCACTTTCATTGTTTTCCGGTACATTCGTAACATATTTACTGCTTCCATAAAATATTTTTGGATCCATCTGGAATCAAGATGACTCTTATCACTCGTTATAATCGCATGATGTCCCATATATGAATCAAAACAATTTTTGTATGTAACCTCTGCAAAAATTGAAATTATTGCCTAAACTTACCTTGAAACGCACAAGTAACAAATAAACTGTGGACAGCTATTTTTTTCTATCACCAAAACCTACGTTTCACCCAACAAAAATGCTTCATAAAATCGGAGATGTCGACTGTACCACGAAAAGTGCGAGTGTAAACTTGCAAACCGCTCCAAGGTCATATTTTTTGTCGGAGGAGCGTCGGCATTATTTTAACGTGGTTATTCCTCGGTCCCAAATATGCGACACTATGCAGTTATTCGCTCTTTAAATTCTAGAGCTTCAAAAAAATATTAATATTGGTATGTATCATATATGACTCAGGATGCAATAAGGGGTTAACACAACTCGAGAGTAGTTTTATATTTCTGGTTATTATTTCAAATGTGACAAGTTAGAATTTTGCCGGGTATTGGATATTGTTATTGTACTTCAGCTTCATTTTTGAGAAAAATGATACAGGCTGACTTCAGTTTTACCATAAAGTGGAGCACCTTATTAGTTATACTCATTACGGTTGTTGGGGACACTTTAAATGTAGTTCCTATGCTTAACAAAGTATCCTGTGTAGCCATATACCACAAGAATATTAAAATATGGCCATATAAACTCACTAGATGATATCCACCTGTATACGGTTTTGCTAATTTCTTTTTTCATCATTTCTGCTGAATCAATAAATGTTTTCTTTGACATGCGGAAAAATTTAGAGAATTGAAAGTTATCATAGCTACAAAGCCATGGTTCCATTATTAAAAAAAATCTGAAAAAAACATTTCTCCCATGAATATTATGAAAGGTTTCTTATTTAAACTTTCCATATACAGTTGTAGACGAAAAAGCACCGATTATTAAGTGATAATAAAAATAATCAGAGATTATATACGCGCTTTTCTAAAATAAACAACAGTTGTACTTGTAACAAAACCGCGGTTAAAACCAACGCGTTCAAGCGATTCGTGTAACTGACGTCATCAACCCGTGTGTCATCTTGAACCATATTATAACCGCGGCACATAACACAGAAATTTTGGTTATTCGCTTGGATTTGATTTAAAAGTTGAAGAAACCAAATAACGTGACGAAAAATCGGTATGTCACTTTTTAAGTTACGTAATTGTGGTGTCTAAATGCACGTGTGTAAAATCGGCTTTAGGAATTAAAGCTTTTGACAACGTTGCAAGGTGATCTCCTGCCAACACAACCACGAGAGTTGCCAATTTAGGGGAATCGCCTCAGAATTCAGCGAAATGTATACTTTCTTTCTAAAAATGACTGATTAATGCGGACATGCGGTCTGGAAAATGATTGTGTCTGTCTAACAAGATAACTAAGCCTGACAAAACATATTTATGCATTTTTGGAGGTTTATAGTCATGGAAGTTGATGACGAATGTCGAAAGACACGAATCATCTGGCAACATAGCAATGAGGAAACACCTTCCACTAAAAATGTTTTTTATTAATACTTGAAATTTGAACTTACCAAAGAGATATGCGATCCTTGGGATAATTCTGCCTTTCCAAATTGGAAAGGAAATATGGCAGTGTGTGAGCCTTATTCCTAGCTAAAATGGATATTAAAATTGTGGGTTGCTTAAAATCGGCTTTTGAGAAAGTAGGCACTGTACTAAGTATAAAAAGAAATGCTAGCAAATATTTCATAATGTTGCTTATGTATACTACGAAAGATTTCTACTCTAATCTATGATAAGAAATAAATTTTGGTTTACGTTTACATGTCGTGCACATTTGTCTTTAGTCTTTACACCACTATCGATCACAGCGGGAAATTTGAAATCTGTAAGTTCAGATTAATCTGCAATTCAGTTTACAAAATACCATCTTGGATGAGAAATTTGTATGTCTGATGGTTTTATAGAAAACAATACTTGATTTAGTTTTATTATCCTACAGGTGCAGACACATCCGAGCGTTTTTGAATTTTAGAAAATACGGATATTCTCTGCAATGCCCACTTTCCTTGCGCAAGGTTTGTCGGTTATGTTTATCGTGACATGTGTTCGCTTTTGTTTACGATTTCATAACCCCACTTCTTCATTTATTTCTAAGCCAACTGTCTTTAAAGATTGTCGGTGATTATTATTATGATTTGAAATGCTCGGTTTCAGATTTTTAAAAATGTCTAGCTTGCAGACATGGAGCTACAGGAAATTCAAAAGAAATATGAACGATATCGCAGTAGAGAGTATTCCAGAGGTATCCTCTGTGTCGATAAAGAAAACTTTAAGGAACCACACGAGTTTTGAAGAAGGACATACTTGTTTTATAATGTCATGTAATTTGTGTACTAGAAAACCAAAGGTAGCCAGGATATATATTAATAAAACTACAGGTAAATCATTTAGAATGCATCTTAAAAGTATTAAACAATGTGAGTGGAATTTGTTCAGGTATGTTCATGTGCAGTGGCTGTAAAATGACTGGACAGTGGCAGACTTTGGAAGCTATGCTAGGCAACAAAAAAATCAGAGCAAAAAAAGCACCAGCAGAAAGTGTAGAGGAAATCGAGGAGAGCATTAAAAAGACCCTAGAGGATGTTGCCAGTAATACTAGGTTGTTGAGGTTGCTTGAAGAAGAAAGTCTCAATTCAGTATTGAAAAAGTTTAAATTACCAGTAAGTAGATTTAGGTTTACTAGTCTAGGTCTAGGGACTTTGAAGAGAGAAAAACTCAGCATGCTAAAATTTGGTATAGGAATAGGTTATACAGTGTACTCAGCCTATGTATTACGTACATGGGATATAACATACTTCCGGTTATTATGTACTTATTTCATTGGACCCGCTCAAATCGTCTTGCAATTTTACTGGGTATAGAGTACTAATTAACTCCAGCTGTAACGTTCAATATTTTTTCCCACTTAGTAGTCATATTCTGCTTATAACCTATAAACGTACGTTATAAACAGAGTAATTTTCCGGCTCTGTCTTGGATTCCCATTAATCGATACTTGGAAGTTCCACGGCATTGGCCTGACATGACAGGTCAGGTAGTTTTAGATTGGACGTTGCATTTAGCTGTGCGAATTTTGTGTATTTATTGTTTTGTTGAAATGACAGATACACGCAAAGCTATATGTTTGAAAGCAAATATAGACAGCATTAAAAGTATCCAGAGTAGCATCGGCAAATCGGAAATTGCGACAAGGAAAAATATGGCAAAAACAACAGTTACTACAATCTGGTGCAATCGTGAAAAGATCAAGCAACCAAGTGAATATAAAAAGTGGCCCAATTTTAAAAGCAAACTCGTAAGATTTATCCAAGGGAATAAACGGTGGGATGCAAACAATCAAAGCTGATATACAACGTTTTGGTTTGCGCAAATATGACGGGTAGTGAAAAATGTAAATTCTTGTTATTGGTAAATACCAACAACTAAGGTGCATAAAAAATATTAAAAACTTGCCTATCCATTTATAAATCAGAGAGACGCGCATGGATGACTTCGGACATTTTTATTTATTATTTAAAGGAGTGAGATGAAAAACTAAAACGTCAAAGAAGAAAAATATTGCTTCTAGTTGACAGTTGTGCAGCTCATCCTAAGAATGTAGATCTGACAAATGTCAGACTAGAATTTTTGCCTCCCAATTGCATCTCGGTCGTACAACTGATGGATCCAGGCATTATAAAATGCCTTAACACATATTATCATAGATATTTTATGTATAATCCGAGCATTGGATAATGAGGAAACTTTTAACATAATAATTTTAAACTCGATAAAATTAATTGCACAATCATGGAATGAAGTTTTAAAAAACACTATTGTAAACTGCTTTCAACATGCTGGTCTAGTGAAATCGATCGACGAGTTTGGTTCAGATGATGACTTGCCTCTGAATCAGTGGTACGTTCTTGATGATGATGATTGGAACGTCCCCATAAGTGATTGGTTGGAAGTCACTGCCCAGACCAAACTACTGTGGAAAAATATCTTCCTGAACTAGATAATTTTACGACCATCGAAGATAATTTGGAAGCAACGGAGACCTTAACGGATTGTGACTTATTGCTGAAGTTGTAGAGTCAAACTATTCAACGAATGATCGTTCCGATATCGAAAGCGGCTATGATGATGGACAAGTGAACGAACCAATTCCAAGTTATTCTGAAGCACTTTGTGCAATTAAAACTGTTACAAATTTCTTCTAATTTACTGATTATGGATCGGATCATACAATTTTACAAGCCTCGTTAAAAGTTGAGAAGCACATCGAGAATATAAAAGTCTGTGAAAAATCAACAAACAAAAACAACAAGTTATTTTTTCGAAAAATCATAACTGTATGCGTAATCACATATGTAATTGTACATATTTAATTTGATTATTTTCTATTTCAATGTTATATGTTACATATTCATATTACTATATCTTTTTTATATTAAATACCTCCGGTTATAATGTATGTACTAATTTTTCCTCCCTATAGGGTAGGTTATAACCGGAGTTCACTGTACTACCAAAAAAAGTCTCTTCACACCTGAACAAATGATAGTCTGATTTTAATGAAGTGAACATAGCAACATCTTGCCTGAAATTTAAAGTTGAACTCAACTTTCAAACTAGTAGACTGTCAATTTCAATGTTGTAAAACATTGGTAAGAAGCTTTGGCATTTTAACATGGGTTAAAAGCAGTATCTGAATCTATTAGGAGGTTGAAGTGAATGGCCATCAGAAGTTGTTAAACTAAATATCATTTTGAAACTACTACCCTCAGCCACTTATGAAATGGGTTCAGATAATGGGCAGGGATGCACCAGGTACTACTTTTTTCGAACTGTCAAGTACCAGGTACTCAGTCAAATTTGAAGGCTGGGTACTTAGATTATTTCAGCTAGCTTAGTGATACGAGGGATGTCTTTTAAGTTTTGCACATAGAAACATAGTAGGCCGCGCGGATCGAACGTCAGTACTGAATCTTAACCTCACTCTTTAGTAAACTTAAAATCAAAGTTTCAGAACGATACGTGCAGTGTTCTCACTACAGTGAATTTTTATGTGTCACCAAGTCATTAGAAAAATGGAACTCAACCGAGAAGATTTTCGCGCTATAATTTATTACAACTTTCAGAGACAGTTAAAGCAACAAGAATGCCTTGCTGTGTTACTGTCTGTTTTCGGCAACGAAGAGCCACATCAGTCAACATTTTCCCGTTGGTATAGAGAATTCAAACGTGGACGGGTGAGTCTTAGCGACGATTCCAGGGTGGGTGCACCAAAAACGGCAGTCACCGAGGAAAACGTCTATGCTGTGCGCAAACTCATCATTGAAGATAGACATGTGACATATCGAAAGATTGAGGCATCCTTGAAGATCTCAAAGACCTCAAGTTCAAAAAATTTTACATGAAGAATTAGGAGTAAGAAAATTAGTTTCTCATTGGATATCCCACCTGTTGACTGAAGAGCAGAAAGCAGCCGGGGTTAATTGGTGTCAAAAAACGCTTGACCGTTTCAATTCCGGAAACTCAAAAAATGTGTACAGCATTGTTAGTGGTGATGAATCGTGGATTTACTGTTACGAACCAGAAAATAAACGACAGTCGGCTGTCTGGGTGTTCCAAGGTGAAGAAAAGCCAACAAAAGTGATCTGTTCTCGAAGTGTTTCGAAAAAGGTGGTCGCGACATTTGTGTCAAAAGCGGGTCATATAGCAACAATTCCTCTTAATGAGCAAAGAACTGTTACTGCGGATTGGTACACCACCATTTGTTTGCCAAAAGTCATCACCGAGCTTCGAAAAATCAACACCGAAAGAAGAATCATCCTCGGGCAAGACAATGCAAGCTCGCACACAGCCCAAAAAACAAGGCAGTATTTAACGGAAGAAAACGTGGAATTATTGGACCATCCTCCATATAGTCCCGATCTAAGTCCTAACGATTTCTTTACTTTCCAGAAAATTAAAAACAGACTGCGTGGTCAAAGGTTCCAGTCACCAGAAGAAGCAGTTGACGCATTCAAAAATGCCGTTTTGGATCTGCCAGCAAACGAGTGGAATAAGTGCTTCGAAAATTGGTTCGAAACTTCCAAAGACAATAAAGTCATCTAAAACTACCTACCATGTTGTTTTATTTCCATATGAAAAACTTAAAAGACATCCCTCGTATTAAGATTATATGTGTTTTGAAAGCTTCCTTATTCTAAAAAGTGAATTGACACATCACAAAAAACAGTTGTACAGCTTAGACCATTTTTTTGCAAGTGTAGTGATGTAGGTTCATATATTATGGTATGTTCAAATGTTTTGTTCTTAAATATTCATGAACAGGTAGGTAATATGTTTTTTGTATGGAATTCAGCAGCTGTAATATTGTCTTAAGATTGTAAACATATTTTAAGACATTTTTGGAACACTTATCTGCTTTCCAATCCCTTTAATTACAAAAGAAGCACTTTTGTAAGTCATTCAAAAGGACGTCAAAAATGCAGTTTTTTGAATTTTTTACCTAGTTGGAAGACATGTTACAGGGTAAAAATATTTTGTCATCAACAGAGTTTTCTTTAATGATGTGCTAGTACTCCAGGATATTTTTCGTCAAATAATTTTATGAAAAAAGTATGTTCACAATGGCTTAAATTTTGCGCTACAGATTAAAATTGATCTATTTTATTTCTTCAAAACTACTGTGTATATTATTTTTATTTTTGTAATTTTATAAGAGGATATGAAGTGACATATTTTAGTGTAAAAAGTATTCTATTGCTTGACAAGAGGCGTCGCTCCTAACATGTTTATTGATATTTTTTACAAAGAAACTGGTATGTCACTGATATTTTTCAAAGCAAATATTTTTTCATTTACATGAAAAACCTCTCTTAATATTGTCTCCTCAGATGCAACATTTTTATTTAATATGAAAAAATGGTACCTGCTAAAATTCACATTAAAAAAAAGAGTGACATACCAATTTATTTGTAAAAAATATCTCAAAAGATGTTTGAATAGACGTCACTGGTGGCACAATAGTATAACTTTTTATGCTAAAATTGCCATTTTACATTCTCTAATAATATGTCTAAATTAAAAATAATATTCAAAGTATGTATTTTCATAAATAAATATTAATATATTTTTTTAATTTCAACACCCAGTAGTAAAATGTGTAAGACATTCTAGACATACATTCATATAATTATTTGAGAGATCATATCCTGGAATGTTACCTCGACCATAAGAGCTAGGAGTTTTAAGCTGAGCATGTGTATCCCCCTTAAAGAAACATAACTCTGAAATGGTGAAAGCGGTTTTGATTGCGATTTTTAGTCTGAAAGGTAACTCAACTGTTAGAGAGAGTACTCAGCAATGATAGAAGAAAATATGTTCAGCCATTTGACGATAATACCACAGGTTAGATAAATCATTTGCAAAAAATCTTATACTTGTTTGCAAATAGACAAGGTGGATGTTTCAAAAGGATTATTTCGTACTTCCATTGTATAGAACATGACGTTTCGATTGCTAAGGTAAGTTCAATTGTTCACCTGAAGACGATTGAAGATACCTCATCAGTCGAAAGAGTGGAAGTTTAAAATACATCTTATACTTATTGAGGAACTAATGTGAAATGCGATGAAGCATAAAACGACTTACGAGGGCGGTCCGATATGTACTTAGTACTCATCGCCCGATGGCGCCACTATCACAAGAGAAAATTACTATCGTGTAGTACATTCTCGTAGACGTCTACTGTTGAAGTTTCAGCCGAATCGGACTTGTACTTATGTTTTGACCGCGTGTGGAAGCGGGCGTGTCTGCGGATTTTAGAAAAATGAAAAAAGAGCAATATCGGTCGGTGATTCGATTCTTGTTTTTGGAAAGGAAATCGCGCAGCAGTTCGGATACTGTGTACGGTGACTCTTCTCCTTCGATGGCGATCGTCAAAAATTGGTTTAACGAGTTTCAACTTGGTCGCAAGTCGATTTTTGAAGAGCCGCGCCCAGGTGCTCCTAAGACAGCTACAACTAAGAATAACGTGACCGATTGAAGGCGAGATAGCTGAGACAGTAGGCGTGGATCATATCCTACATGAAATATTGGGCATGAGAAAGCTGTCTGTGCGATGGGTGCCACGTTTGCTCACTCCGAACGACAAGCACAACCGTGAGACCACTTCGGAGCAGTGTTTGACGCTGTGGACTTGACCCGGCGAACGTGCTCCGAAGAAGGCGAAGACTATCCTATTGACCGGAAAGGTGATGGCCACCGTTTTCTGGGATTCACAAGGTGTGATCTACATCGACTACGTGGAGAAGGGCAAAACGGTCCCAGGCTGAACTATGCCGAGTTATTGGGCCTGATTCGACGCCGAATTGTAGAAACAAACTACCATTTGGCGAAGAAAAAACTGTTCTTCCACTATGACAACGCACCGGCTTACATCTCCGCAGTTGCCACGGCCAAATTGGTCAATTAGGCTACGCTGCTGCCCCGTATACCGCATTCTCCATATTTGGCACCGTGCGACTTTTTGTTTCCAAATTTAAAAAAGTCACTTGCCGGGCAGAAATTTGTGTCGAATAAGAGTTTATCGCCGGAGGCCTACTTTGCAGACCTCCAGAATACGTATTTTTCAGACGGGTTAAAGAAGTTGGAGCATCGCTAGGTCAAGTGTATCGAGCCAGAAATAGACTATGTTGAGAAATAAATCGGCACTTTTCCATAATTTTTGTTTTTGTTTTGTAGGCTAAGTACTTATCGGACCGCCCTCGTAATGTTACCTAGTTTCAGGTCCGCATCGTCAGTCGTCCCTATAATTGTAGGGCGCGTTTATGGCCTCCTTGATTGTCATACTGCTTTCTCTCCAAAAATTTCTAGATTACACTTGTCCCGTGTCAGCGTCACCGCTCTCCTATTGTGAAGATATGTTTTCTTTTTAAATTGTAGGAAATTTCAGGCTGATAAAACATGATATAACTCAAAAGCAAGCACAATTTGATGCAAATAGATGTTTGTGACATAACCTCAAAATAGAGCGCTGACACGGAGAAGTAGAAAACTATGACAATCAAGGAGGCCATAAAGGCGCCCTAAAATTGTAGGGCGCCGTGTGTCAGAACACACACGGGACAAGTGTAATCTAGAAATTTTTGAAGGAGAGAAAGGAGTATGGCAATCAAGGAGGCCATAAACGCGCCCTACAATTGTAAGGGACGACTGACGTTACGGGCCTTAGTTAGTCAAAGTTCTGACACATGGACATTCAACAAATCAAATATCGACTTTTTGACAGTTTTAGTTATAATCCTAACAGCAACCTGTCCGCGTCAAGTTACAGTAAGACAATAAATAAGCATGCTTCCTGGCAGGATGCTTAAGTATTCCTTCAACCATTTTTTTACATTAAAGATCACACTTTTTAACACTTGCTCACGCATCAATCTCCTAGCAAGCGGTCAGATTTTTTTTAACTCGCAAGCTGAATTTGCCAGTATTAAGAGTTCATTGTGCAATTGGGCAATGTTCGTTTATGTTTGCTCGCATTTTTTTTCAGGTCACTTCAAAATCAGTGACGGATAACTTGGACGTACGATTGAATGATAAGGAAACTCAAATGTTTTTCCCTTTAGAAAACATAGAAGCTGAACTGGTTGGTTACAGGAAAATTAACTCGACCCGAACAATAGATGAAATATTTCCGACAATAAAGTGTGGGGGAATCCTCGTCAGTAAAGCAGCAAAACTGAAAGATACAGCAGTATTAGTGCCGAGCATTTCAGACTTCCTTGTTCTTTTGAATGCCAAAGTCAGTTCAAATATTGTATGCCTACCAAATGGAGTTAACAATCTCTCTCAATACGTTTTACCTAGTTTAGAAAAATATAAGAAATTGATTCTATGGCTTGGAAATGATAGTAAAGCCTGGGAAGCAGCAAGGGATTTTGCCAGGAAGTTGGGTGAAAAGAGGTGTCTCATTATTAGGTAGGAAATTCTATTAGTACTGTCGGTTTTCGAATAAAAATGTGTTGATGTTGCAACAAAACAAAAACAAGATGTGTGAGATATAGAGAAAATATTTATTTGAAAGGCGCTTACACTATTTTGACGTGTATTGAGGTAAACAGTTGATAAGCAAGTGACTCCTTTGTGTTAAGCCTGTTGGCAGTATTGGATCTAGTGAAAACGTATTAACGATTACCTACACCAAACGTCGATGAACATTCAATTACACAATATGAATTGCTTTTCAGAAAGTTCCTTACGTACTTATTTTTTGAATGGCTCAAGTTAGCAAACTAAAGTTCTAGATTGATGAAATTGTCGCATAAATACAATAATTTAACGTAAAAATAATAGTTGAAAATTTCAAGATGGCGGTACATTTGATTTATTTAATTTCAACGTTAATCTATCCTTACTGGAAAACGCTTTACAAAACCCATTGCAATTGAATATTGGCATAGTGGCAATAGAGATCCAAAACCTGTTTTGAAACATATTTCGTTCTGTTATATGTATGAATTATATTTTCAGACCTACTGAAATCCATAAACTACCTCATTTAGCAGACTCTCAGGATTTCAAGACAATCTTGTCCGAAGCTCAACCTATTTGGCACAAGTCGATCACAACTTTTGCCAATTTGAGGGCAGATGTTTACTCTGACTTGCTGAATATTGATAAGGTAATGCCAGATTGTTAACAATCTTAGAATAAGCATTACATTATTACATACAGGTTAAGCGTAAAACGTTTTTACAATGTGGAGACAAAACAAAGATCTATTTTATGACTGATTAAGATTTTATCGCAAGTTTTTCTTATTGTGGTAGCTGAGTGAGATATAAAAAAACACATCAGGACGTTTACAAACTGCTGCAGCTATTGACGACATGTGTTCGTGCCAGATCAAGTCCTCCGGCATCTGGACTCCGATCAGCCGAAATGAACGGCTCTTTGATAGAACTCCTGCAAGTAGAGCAATGTTGGAGCCAAGAGCGATACCCGGGGAACATCCGCGTCGACGTTGTGGAATCCGTCAATTACGAAGAATATCTTTTGCAGCCAATCTGCTCTGACTAAAATTAAATACCAATATGAATCCTAGACTTTCGATTTGTATTCTTGGTAACTAAACATAGTAAGATTTTAGAGAATATATTGTTGTGAACATAACGTCTGCGAAGAAGTACTTGTTTTTTGGGTTTTAGACAGCCGCATCATAAAAGTTTTCCGTTCTTCAACCGCCACTATTTTCTTAGTCGTAGATATTGAAAAATAGTTGTTTAACAATTTCATTCCTGAGTTCAATCATTACTGCTTTTTTACTATTACAGGTTCAAGGTGTAAAATGGAAAAGGTTCCCAACATTGAACAAAATCCTTAAAGGCCACAGAAGGGGAGAACTGACTGTGATAACTGGTCCTACTGGATCAGGGAAAACAACTTTCATCAGTGAATATTCTTTGGATCTTGCGATGCAAGGTGTAAGTTTTATAAAATACATTGTTACTGAAAAACAAAGTTTGTGATTACTCCAAATTCTGAATAATCATTTTGGAGATCTAACTGGAAATATATATATTTCAGGTAAATACCCTTTGGGGTAGTTTTGAGATACGCAATGCCAGGCTGGCCAAAACTATGTTGCAGCAAAAGGCTGGGTTTCCCCTTGATGAAAATCTACATTTATTTGATCAATTGGCTGACGAGTTTGAGAAATTGCCTATCTATTTCATGACATTCCATGGTCAGCAGACTATCAAAGTTGTTATGGAGGTTAGTAGTAGAAATGCAGGTACAGTAAAATTAATAACTATAGGGAAAAACTAAATGTAGAACCAGTTTCGGCATTTGAGGATCTGCATTCAAGTTAGTGACATGCTATATAAACGCCAAAATCGTATTTTTTTGTATGTTAGCGTGGTTACTATGGACACGACATTTATATAAGGAATATGATAACTATGTGGTTCAACATTATGGCCGCCGCGTTATGATCCCCATTCACAATCGCATGATGTCAAAGTACCATGCACAAAATGTGTGAGAATTTTGAGGAAAATTCATATTGTAATAGTTCATGTTGTGCTGATGAAATGCAAAGTGCGAAGCCCAGAAATGCTTTCTACTGGGTGTTAAAGTTTGGTACCTTAGCCTGCCTGCATCATTTTACGGAAACTAATTCGTCTTTAATATACTCATGGAACTAAGCGATATAATAAAAATCACTGAACACTTATACAGGGTGTCCCAACGAAAGTTGTTCAATAGAACTATATAAGATATTCGAAAACGGTTTGCGTAAGAAGCGGGGGATCTTATAGGTGTATGTCTCTAAATTATTTGGAAATATACAGGGTGTTGTACAACTCAGTGGCACAGCAATCTTTTTTTAAAGAAACAATATATTATATTAGACATTTGGGAATGCCTTTCATAAAACAAGGAGGTTGATATAATGTACTCTAAGATTTTGATCGTCATTTGCTTAGTAATTTTATCATGTGTCTCAAGAAATGCTTATCTTTGGAGACTTCTGCGATTTTGAATGGTTTTTCACTAAATTTTGGAAAGAGGATAAAAAGTTCCGCTATCATGTGGCTGCAAAACGTCGTTTTTCTCAAAAAATGCAACATCCCATATAATTTTACACAATCAGATTCGCGTTTCAAGTTTAATACTTCTTTTTTAGAACGGTTTTCTGATTATACATAATAAAAAAAGATGTAATGTCACGAAATTATGCAACACCCAAATAATGTAGAGATACGTAACTATAAGATGTTAAACTTCGTCCAAAGTAATTTCCAACCCATTCAATATGCTAATGCATCTGCCAAAAAGAGTCCTTAAACTAGCTCTGCCAAGTTTCCCCGGGAGTGCGGCACACTCGTTGTCCAAAGCGCTCAGAAGGTCCTCATCACCAGAAAACCGTTTTCCTTTTAGCTTCATTTCCACATGCGGAGACAGTGCAAAGCCGCAGGGAGCAAGATCTGAACTATAAGGAGGCTGCTCGATAAGTCTCAGTCCAGCAGTGGTCAAATACTCAGTGCAGGCTTTGGCGCGGTGAGCTGTAGCGTTGTCATGGTGCAGGTACCAAGTGTCCATTCTTGACTTTGGCCGCAGGTTTTTCATAGACTCTATGACTTTAGGAAGGCACTGTTCCCTGAACCACTTAGCTGTGACTGTCTTCTGTGTGTCCAAAAAGACACGCTTTACAATACCGCTCGATTTGAAAAATGCAGCTATCATTTTTTTCTCAACAGATCGGGATTTTCTGACAGCTACGGGTGTGTCGTCATCATCAAAGACCCAAACTTTGTTTTGAGCCTTGGTCGGCACTCGTAATACTAGAGCCAAGTCTCGTCACCTGTCACGATGCTGTTCATATATCGAGATATTGCCCCTTATCAAACATTTTCAGCATCTTTCGGCACCAAGTCGTAAGACGAGTCTTCTGCTCTTCCGTTAGACTATGTGGTACCCAGAAAGAACAAAGTTTCCTTACGCAGAATTGAATGAATTGCTGGTATATGAAGGTGTAAGGTCTCCTCTACCTGTTGGTATGTCACTCTCCGGTCTTCGTCAAGCATTTTCCTCACAGCAGTAGTGTTTTCCTCTGTTACTGACGTTCGCGGATTTCATTCCCTCTCAGCGTCCTCCAGAGTAAAATTGTCACTTCGGAATTCTCTGTACCACCTGAATATAGTTGTACGATGAGGACAATCATTCTTTAATGCAAGTGTCATTCCTTCTAAGCACTGGTCTATGCTTAAACCACGCGTAAAGTTATACCGTAAAACGGGCCTTATCTCACTACGTGATCACGATGCCATATCTCAACATACAATAACATGTAGCCTCCTGCGTCCGTTTGTTAAGTCATATTGTATAATTTTTATAGTACCCTTTCCACTTTTCTTTTTCCTTGGAACATCCTGCATATATTATATGTGTACGTAATTTTCATTATATCGTTATGACTACAATAAAGACAAATTAGTTTTTGTAAAATGGTGTGGGCAAGCTTACCTACAGAGGCTCAGGTACAAAACTAATACCCTGTATCTCCAACGGAAAACATTTCTGGGCTTTGCATCTAAAGAAAAATTGGATCAGCACAACATGAAATATCACTAGGTATGTGAGTTTATTATCAAAATTGACCGGTAATCAAATCCCACATTATATTTTTGACGTAACCATTACTAAAAACAATTCATGAACTTCAATCGTTCGGAGTAATGTGGGCTGTCAGTTTTAAGAAAACATCGACATCGATGAACGACACTTTGTTGTCGATGCATCAATATATCAACATGCAACCATGGCATATACAAGGTGGACCAGAAAGACGCCCGAATTTCAAAACCGCATTGCTCGTGACAGACACGCAGGAGTGGGACACGGCTAGTAGAGATAAGTAGCTTGGTGTTCGGAAATTTATTCGCCATGGAGCGTTTCACCGGTGAGTTAGCGTGCGTTCTGTTTTAAGGCTTATTACAAAAATGGAGATTATTTCGCGGCGTCTGTTTCGCTCTGAGTTTAGTTTACACGATTTAAATCAATGTCAGATTCTCTATTCTCTATAATGAATTTGTAATTATGGAAGACTATCAGTATTTACAATAAACGGAAAAATATTTGCTATTCTCCGCTACGGTCATTTTCTCACTCTATTGCATTTTCAAAGTAAATACTGTTAAAAATACCATTAACAACATTAACTAAATGACAAGGATTTCCGTGTCTTTGTCGCAAAATCGGGAGCAAACCACCAGCAAAGTGACAACCAACCTGATCTAACCTGGCACTTCTTACAGTTCTCAACTAGGATTCTTCTATATACAGGGCGAGTTTTTAGTCAGTAAACGGTCGATAATTTCGATATTTTAAATATCAAAAAGACTATTATTGTAGGTAACCATACACTTCTTACTTGGAAAATATGCCGCTCTCTACAAGATCATCAATTAACATAATTAACATACACCACCGTGTATTCAAAAAGTTCCGGGACTACATTCAAAAAAATAGTAAACGGCGGAAACAAAATAATTTATTAATTTAGTTTTCTACATACATCCCTCCTCTCTCTATACATTTCTTAGAACGTTCGTACAATCTGTGGAATGCCTGCTCAAAGTCCTCCGTAGGAATTCTCTTCAAGACTGCCGTCACATTCTGCTGAATCGATTCGATATCTTCGAAACGTTCACCTTTTAATGCCGCTTTCAGTTTAGGAAACAGCATGAAGTCCGCGGGGGCGAGATCAGGTGAATAGGGAGCGATTTCGAGCACATTAACCTTTTTTTTTGCCAAGAACTGCTGAACAATGAGAGAGGAATGTGATGGCGCATTGTCGTGCAGCAAAAACCATTCATCGGTCTTACACATTTCTCTTCGTACTCGACCGATGCGATCCAGCAGACGCTTCAACACCTCTTTGTAGACTTCAGGTTTTAACACGCTAACTTCGATCACTGGTTTGAATGCCTCGCGTTCGCGCCAACGTAATGAAACTGCTACAGTCGGTCGACAAGAACGAACTTCAGCCATTGTCCGATAGATCGCGCCACCTGTATGTTTTTGAAAAAAATAGTCCCGGAACTTTTCGAATCCATTTTTTGTGAATGGAATTTCCTTTTTTATTCATCGGTCACTCTGAACAAAAACTATACACACACCATAGAGCAGAACGATAAACCTTAGAGAGAATTCAATTTAGAATTAGCGAATAATAAAAAATGTTGATGCGAGAAGTTCTAGTTTTACTGATGAATAATGTTCCTAAAAACTTTCATTCAAATGTTGATGTGGGCTCAGAATAAAGTTAGAGGGTCTATTCTTTCTTACCAAATGGTGCTAGGTTAGCAAGTGTAGCAAAAAACTGACTGACTTACAAGCTGCCAAAGTTCAGTGTTTTTTCGTACAAAATATCTCGTAGGTCCAGAAGTATTAAAGAACATTTGATGTTATTCATATTTATCTGACTATCCATTTTTTTCAAGGCTGTTGAACATGCTACTTATGTATACGATATCGGCCATGTGATAATCGATAATGTACAGTTTATGATGGGCATGTCTGACGACCAAAAACACTTGGACCGATTTTGGAGACAAGACGCTATTATCCAAGCGTTTAGACAGTTTGCGACAAGAAAAAATTGCCATGTTACACTAGTCATACATCCAAGGTAAACAAAATTAATGATTTTTGATAGAATTGAAGATATGCAGTTCACTCTGAAAGTTGGGACTTTCTTTTCAGGACAGGAACTATATTTGAATTATCAAAGCTAATGTGCGGAGAACGGGCAATGTATAACAAAAATTTGTCGAAAGTACTTACCGTTTAGTTGATAAGAAATTTCAAGTGCTGTCCCGTTCAACTGTTTGAAGTGGTCGCCGTTCGATTCCAAAAACGCAAATCTGTGCTCAACGATTGCAACATTTGCAACATTCGGGGTTGTCTAAGTATTCAGTTATGCCCTTCTTGATATACTTATAAGAAACCGACGCGGTACGGATGACTACGCTCATAAAAACGATTTGAATGCGCTGAAAAAACCTCACCAGCATGCAGCATCTTGAAAAAACTCATTGTAAACTAACACCATAGCTCAAGCCTTTGGGGTATTTGTTACCAGGAAAGTTGTTTATTCTTACAAGAACCATACGCTTTGTAAAAGGAAAACCCAATTTTGAGAACACTGTATAGCTCAGAAAATGTAGGAAATGTTTGATGCAGACATCAAGAATTAATTTACTGCAAATTCTCTAGAGTGTTATTTTTTATAACCGAGAATGATACCATGTATGTCCAAAAATTTTCCCGAATTTTATGACAATCAAATTTAGGAAAGAACGTGAAGATGAGGATCTAACTACGAGTTCTATATTTGGAGGAGCAAAAGCGTCTCAGGAGGCTGACAATGTACTTATAATTCAGGACCGAAGACTGATATCCACAAAGGGCAAAAAATACTTGCAGGTATGAATAAACATTGGATAAGGTGTTCTCAAAGCATGGTGCAAAAATTCAAGGTGTAATTTTTTGGGCCATTTCAATACTATTTTTTCCGAAATAATACAGCACAAAGTGCCATATATTACCAGAATCGACCACTGCGAATTTGAAATCAGCAAGCTCTCTGTTGGAACTGTATGTCAGTTTGCATTATCAACTGAGTTACCACTGTAGCCGCTAGATGTCGCCGATTCTGGTCCTATAGTAGATACGGTCTACTCGATATTGGATATACTATTATTTTTTCCCTAACGCTTTTCGGAATACATACTGCTTCGTTTCGGAGATACAGGCCCCTGAAGGCTAACACGGGTTTTCTTTAATATGTACTTCAGAGTAACACCATATAATTCAACGAAATTTTCACTAAACAGTGACTAAATAAGTTATTTAATTTAATTCGCCAGCGATGAATTAGCCCTAATGCAATACTACATATATTTTTAAATTTTTGTTTTGGATTTCGATGAAAGCCCCAAAAAGTCTTGATAAATGTACCAAGAACTCTATATGCGGAGTCATTCCGGTGTTTCCGGGCATCTGACAACGAATCTGTCCAAACTACCGTATTTTCAAAATTGTGGAACCATTATATCGGACTGAGTATTATGATCGATAAATCGGTGTTGAAATAAAACTATTCTCCTTAAAAACGGTCTACTTGATCGATTTCAAACAAGTATATTTTTTAGCAGGCCTTCCATAAATATTACTTCTTGGCCATTATTATACCGAATGTAAAAAATTAGCACTATTGCATTAAGGTTATCCAGCCATGGCGATCTAAATGAGACAATTGACTTCCACCGACATAAACATACCAACGCGGTCAGCTGTTTCGTGCTTTTTGGCAATTCATTAGCATTGTCTAGGCCTGGTCTCAGGACAACGAAAGCATCACAGCAATCCTATATCTGAGGTGTCAGATCCGTCGAAATAAGACAGCACAAAGTGCCATCGGTGAACAAGTGCATACATGATGAAATTAATCAACGTTTGCAATGACTATTAACCACGAATATCTTCCAAGCTAAAAGTTTTACAATATTTTTGAGGTATCGAATTAAATTTTGACAAAATAGAAGAAACTATAACTATAAATATAACATTGTATTCATTATATGGTGTGATACCTAGTTTTCCTTACACACGTCATGCATATACGCGTTTAATAAACTTTCAATGTGGTTTGCAGGTTGCCAAAAATAGATACAGTGGCGATTTGGGCTTGATGACTCTAGAATTCAATAAAGCAGGTTTGAGTTACCAGCAAAAAATTAAAACTAAGGAAAAGAAAAAAGCCGAGGAACTACCCGTTGATAGTGCCATACCAGTTGAATTGAATATAGACTGATAATTTTAAGATTCATGTTAGAGTTTTTGAAATACAACCGAGCTGTATTAGATTTTGCAGGTCATATGCGGAATATTAGAGACTCGCGGGGGAACTTTACCGATTTATCAAGAAACAAGCCTTATTGATAAATGATATACAAATTTCTACAGCTCATACTATATTGCATTAAACGTGCTTAGTATCCCATTTTATCAAGGGATATCCGCCCTAAGTGGTCCGGGGAGTGATAGTGGGAGTTCAAATTTTGGAGGTCCGTCTTATTTTCAGTGGAAACATCTTAAAAAACAAATTCTCGATTTTAACCAGTGGCGTCCCAATTAACATAGTCCTAAATATCGCCAGTGACTGAAAATAAAACTGTTATCTGTATTTTTTTGAGCAGATTTGATATTTTGATTTTTTTAGTCCAACGCACGGTTTTCATCTAAAAACATCAAAGCTGTTTCTCTGATGGTATTGTCATATTAACGATATTGTTACGATCCTGCAAAGAAACGGTTTTTATTTGTTTAATGGATGAGTATAGTCAAAATGTTTTCTTTTTGTTAATATTGAAAGCCGTTTTCAAACATATCGATCATTAATTTCTCAATCATGTTAAAATAACAACATAACGAAATTGAAAAGATACAATTTGAAATGACATTATTTACCTAAGTGTTTATTGTTCGCATTATTTACCTAGTACCTAATGTTACTTCTCAATAATGCATTGCGGGTATTAATGGGAATTTCTTTGGTCAGTAGCGGAAAAAAGATATTTAAACTTTCAATTGCCGTTAAGACAGCGTCCCGGAGAACGTACTTGACATTTTAGTATTACTTTTCATGTGTTTTCTTTTAGAATTTGGAAGTGGTGGGTCACATAACATAGATTATTTTGCTTCTAAAAAACTGCACTTCTTTTATATATCTTTCCAGACTTTGCCTAGGATCTGAAACATGAACTGGGAACATGTGAATTAGCTACTAAACTTTTGTAGATAATAACCTATAAATCAATACGGTGTCATCACATTTTAGACTTCTCCTTTACAAAAGCTATAGGTACGCCCGTAGTCACAATATGGCAGTAGTTCTCCTAAAAATTGGAAATTTTGCCAATTTGATCTGCATTTTGGTCCGCTCGGAAGGAGGCGGGGGCGCCCCTCCTTATCTACGCCTCTGACAAGTATGATACCTCGTTACCAATATTTTTATATGAAACTAAAAGTGAGAAGTTTTACCTGTTTTCTCATATTTTTTATAAAGATTATTTGTAATTTGTTATACGTATATATATATTATACCAAAGTATATATTGACATATTATTTCTCAATAAATCGTTATAATACACGGAATGTTATCCTTGATAATGGGCTGAAGATTATCCGAAAAAAGGAGTCTTTGTTAGCATCTTCAAGCTGTGTTTTGTCAATGTTTGAGGTACCAGGTCAGTTTCAGATGTCATCTCTGTACAATGTTTAAAATGCTTATCTCATGTCGCCCAATCTTATGGATTCACCTTTCAGATGAAAAATATGATTTTGGGTTATTTCCAGTAGTATGAGAGACACATCGACAGAAAAAGCAGCCTTGAGTATACAATTTCTAGCCCTTATTCCAGGAAAAAGCAATATACAAATATTCACTTTTTGAATTTTATTATACATCTTTTCCATACAGTACAAATAAGATCATATCACATATATTTTAATAAAAACTTTTTGAAGTTCGATTGACAACTGCATTAATTCAGTTAAAAGTAAGTATGTTAAGGGAAAGTTGTACCGACGATATTGAAGTTGCGATGGTTACCGATCAACTGAAACATCGCGAAGTGCAGATTTTATTGACAATAGTGTACAATTTAAGAAAGTGAATCAGCAAATAAGATTGAATTGAGACATCAGTAAATGGCGATTGCCTGAACTTTTTATATGCAGTTGCTACCAGACTTCAACATTTGTATGCGCGTTAGTTCCCCTTTGGTCTGCCAAAACAGATCCGTTCAATTACAAGTATGACTAGATTAATATGTTTATATACAACAAACATTTATTTACAAATAAACAACAAAATACAGGCAACCATAGTCAACCTTCATATTTAAAAAGTAAATTAATTTATTAGAAATACTGTTTCCATTATGGTCTTACAATGCTTGCCTGGTAGAACATAAACTTCTAATACTGTTACAATATATCACATTTACAGTGCTTACCTTATTCAGGTAAAATGGGGTGTAGTTGAGGACGTTTCTTTCAGCAAAAATATATTCAAAAGTTTGTATAAAGGTTAATTTCAAATCATTTATTTCTCTAAAAGATCCCAAAAAGGTATGCAATTTATTTAAGACTACGTTTCCTAATCTTGTTACATTATTATATAGGTTGTTCGGGGAGTTGTGACTTTTCGTTTCAGAATCAGTTACGTTTGCAGTAGTTAGTGTGTGTGATGACAACAGCGAAAACGTAAAAAGGCAATTGAAGAAAAGTACTCATTCATTTGATAAGAAATTTCAAATACCATACTGTCACATATTGCTCGTAAATACTATCTGAGGGAGTCGCCTTTTGATCTAAAAACATCAATTTTGTTGACTTCATCCTCAATTTGTGACATCGAGGTGTCTAGATCTTCTACTGTGTCCACCCTAATTTCGCTACAAATAGCTTTTCTACGATATAAATAAACCTACGCAACTCGCGAAGTATCAGAGCATTTCGAAGACACTCGCCCTAAACAAACGTCCAATCGGCAACTTCGCTATTGCTTTAGGAATGTTCGAATTTCGTTTTTCTTAATCTGATTTAGAAAGTAACATCTTAGTTAACCTACACACCGAGCGGCGCGAGTTTTGGATTCCAACGCACGTCGGACTTTTTCAAGCTGAATGCAGTGACGGTTTAGCAGATTCACATTTTTTCGGAATTTAATATTTAAGGCTTTGCTGTATGTGTGTTACTAGGAAATTTTGCGTACTGTTACATGAACTATACGCTGTCTAAATAGAGGTCCCAACTTTAAAAACACCCTGTATAAAGATCACTTTAGCATCGTAGTTCAAAATCACTTCATCATTACTATGATATTTCAGTATAGGTATATGTCTTGAATATTCTTTGATAAAACAGCATTTTCTTTTGGCAACACTAAGGGGTATACTCGTCCGCATTGTTAATTTTAAACAATGGAGGAGGAGGAGACAAGCGTCGAGGAAAGTCAAAGAAGTCAAGAAAATAATCTGTCAGGCTTTTCGTCAGTCAGGTTTCTTATGCGTTGTCATATGGTGAGTTGTATTGTTTTTTATTCTAATGGTACGCGAGGCGAATTGGATGATCAGTTTTGCTCAAAACTATTAATGTGTCAACAGTCACGATTTTATACAGGGTGCGCCAGAGATGACGGACGTTTTTGGGATGGGTAGTACTCTCCGCCTCCGTCCACGAGAGAGGTGGGGAGCGTGCCGTTTGAGTCGTGAGAGCCTAGCATTATTTTACCAGTTGTGGTTATGGACCCTTGGACGGTGGAGCACCGCGTTTTCGCCTATGAGTGACGAAGCCCACTTTCACCTAAACAGCATGGTTAACCAGCAGAATTGTCGTTATTGGGCTAATGAAAATCCGCAACAGTTACACGAAAGACGGCTGCACAGTCCAAAAGTAACGGTTTTGTGAGCTGTATCGCAAACTTGCATCATTGGCCCTTACTTCTTCGAAGACGGTAATGGCCGTGATGTTACCGTGAACTCAAAGCGCTACGTCGACATGATCACCAACTTCTTTCTCCCTGAATTACGACGGCGACGTGTTCCAAGTTGAGAGAGCGATGTTGGAGAGAGTCTACGCGAACTTCCAAAAACGCCTCCAGCACTGCATCAACGATTTCGGCCACCACATGCCTGATGTGATTTTCCACACTTGACTGTCTCAAATGCTATTTCCTTGTGAACCTGATTCCATCAATAAATTTGTTTTCGAGTAAAAATTAACTATTATGATTTTTTTAAAACCGTCCATCCTCTCTGCCGCACCCTGTATAACACACATCTTATCGTTTTCTACAAACAGATTAATCACGGTAAATTTTCGAATCTCCCTCGAAACCTAGACGGCTGCCAAGTATACCCCCCTTTATACCATCTTAGTAATACTACTCTACAGATCTCGCCGGAGCTTTTATCAATAAAAAATCTTGATATCAGTTCAATACTTTAAGTACCAAATTGCATACTATATTATATACCCATTTTCGTGGCATTGCTTTGCATTCCGAATCTTTGGTATCTCCAGTAGTAACTTGAAATTCAACGAATTGAAATGTCACTTTTTATGACCGGTTGTCTCTATACACATTGCCGATTTCTTAGAACCAATCGCTAATACTACAATATGCAAAGACAGAAGGTTATATACACTCTTTGCTTGAGGAACTATAAACAAATTTATTTTACAAAAACGTATTTTCGATGTGGCGTCATAGAACTTGCGACTCTGTGGCACTGGTCCTGAAAGAGTTCATACGAACAGTGTGTTTTCTTGATGATTGGGAGGCAAGCTCATAGGTATTCTCTTGTGCCTTCGTCCGACATAATGTATGCAGGAACGTCAAGTACATTCGACCTGTGCTATGCTGAAATAGAAAACAACCTCTTGAGATTACCCCAAGATTTTATACACCATTAAGTATTTATTAAGGTGGTCTGAGAACATCTGCTCTTGTATCTATATCGGTCAGTTTGATGCTCTACCATTTGTAATAATAAATGCAGTATTATCAGCTCAAAAATATACTTCACAACTATTGGAATGTAACGCACAAATATGCACAGAGTAAAGCACTGATGTGAGGACCGCAGATTGAGGAACATTGGCCCTTATAGGCCATATTGTGGACACATCATAACTTATTATGATCTGAAAGTCTTTTGGATCAACTTACAGAAGAAACCTCCATATCATAGCGTGCCAGATTCTATAGTTACACTCTCTGTATTTCCGTACCACGTTCAGATCACATGATGATCTGATGGAATGGGAAGCATAAGCACCGCTTTTGAGCTGTTACGATACAATAGTATGTTCCATCTTATATAATCCATCAAATGTTCAAGGTCTTAGGCCCGTATCGTCAGTCGTCCCTACAATTGTAGGGCGCGTTTATGGCCTCCTTGATTGTCATACTCCTTTCTCTCCTTCAAAAATTTCTAGATTACACTTGTCCCGTGTCAGCGTCAGCGCTCTCCTATTGCGAAGATATGTTTTCTTTTTAAATTGTAGGAAATTTCAGGCTGATAAAACATGATATAACTCAAAACCAAGCACAATTTGATGCAAATAGATGTTTGTGACATAACCTCAAAATAGAGTTCTGACACGGAGAAGTAGAAAACTATGACAATCAAGGAGGCCATAAAGGCGCCCTACAATTGTAGGGACGACTGACGATACGGGCCTTAAATAAGAAATACCATAATGACGTGTCTATGGGTTTCCAGTTTTGCTGCGGTTATAACGGTATGACGTGTCCTGACTTTCAACTGCCAGTGTAACAGAAATTCCACATTTTTGATAAACATTTTGGCAACAAACACTTGCTGAGGTATATATATATATACCTAGTTAATTGCCTTAACTGTTAGGAGAAAATAACTGTAAATTTCTTTGGGTTGAAGGCAAAGTCTTGAACTTGAACTCGAGCTTTCGATGGTCTATGCCATCATCGTCTGGAGTAAGTCGGCGAGATTGTTGCTGAAATTTTTCGTAGGGAACACATAGTCGACGAAAAAAAACTGGACCGGTGAGGTTCGATTAGGACGGAATTTTTTTAATTCTATCAATAAATGGCAACAACATAGCTGTTTTTTTAAAACCACTGACTAATTTGGAAGAACATGAAAATTTATCAACTATTGAAAAATCCTTCGAGATTTCATTCATCTTTCCTAATAACCTCCACATTATCTAACACGTACCGACCGATATACAGGGTGTCCGCAAAGTTGGGGTTTTCCTTTTCAGAAACAACTACCCTTGAAATAACAAAGGTAATGTGTAGTGAAACGAGGGCGACCAAGTAAAAAAAAATAAAGGAAAAAATACTCACTCTCCAGTTGACGAGAAGGGCTAAGTACGTCTCTGCCCGAAATCATACCGTTCCAACAGAAAATGAAATCAGCTGATGCACTACCGAGCAGGCGCACCATGCCAGCCCAAACATTCACCGAAAATGTTTGTTGAAAATGTGCCCGACGGACAGCGTGGATTTTCTACTGACCAAACATGAGTGTTGCGAAAGTTATTCACCCCATTACGCGTGAACGTAGATTCGTCTGTCACCAATATGCACTTCAAAAAGTCCGGATTATTGTCATGTTGATGCAACAACCACTCACAAAACCGCACTCTTGCTGGAAAATCGTCAGGTTGAAGGGCTTGTACACGTTGGACGTGAAACGGATATAGCCCGTCTTCACGCAGCGTTTGCCACACTTTAGTTTTTGATACTTGCACTTCTCTAGCCACGTCTCTAGTGCTTGTTGAGGGATTATCGTCTACGCGATTACCTCTACAGGCGTGACCGTAACCATCGGTTGAAGGTTGCATACTGACCTGACACCAGTGTTGCCAGATGAAGTTAAAAGAAAATCATGAAACTCCTCTGCCGAAAATCGTGTAAAATCGTGTAAAGCCGAAAAATGCTAAATTTAATTTAAATAATATGTATATAGACACGAGTATCAAAATACCATATTAAATAAATAAACTTTATTGTAAATATCAGAAACGAAAACAATATTAAAACGCAAGACACTAACTTAAAAAAGTAACATAAAGGTATATTCTTTTAAAATAATAAATAAAGTAAATACACAATTTGTACTCAAAACATTATGTTACCGTGTTACGAAGACTCTGAGTCGCTAGAGTCTTTATTTTCATGTTCGGCTAAATATAATAGGCTGCTATTGCCAAGTTTTCTGCTAATATTTTTGTTTAAAGTAAAATCGTAACATGTTTTATTTTCCATAAAACTTTTTGTATGCAAAAGACCTTCTATTGTTTTTGTTTTTAACTTATTGCGAAACTGTGTTTTAATCAGATTAATTTGGGAAAATATTCTCTCTACAGCCGCACTTGAATGAGGCAAACACATAATTTGAAAAACAAACTTAGTTAAAATAGGAAATTTTAGAGAATCTCCTATCTTTACTTGGGCAATTCCGCTCCAAAATTTTAAAATATCATTCTCAGTGTCATCCAGAGGGTAATTTTTTAGCAATCTCCATTCATTATCCAGATCCTGAATTTCATCAGGATGAATTAAATTTGGAAAAAACGACGCCACATCAGAAATAGTGTTCTTCTCTTTGGATTTCACACAAATGGGATCCAGAAACTTAAATTTTTCTATTACAGAATTCTTTAAGGGAAATCTGAGCAATATTTTCATTGTACTTTCAACATAAAAATCCAAGCGTGAAATGCTTTGACAGAATATAAAATGTTTCTGTCAATTTTACTTACATTAATTGATGCACCAAAGTATATATCATCAATTGTTGAAAAATTTCTCGGATTTTTATAATCAATTTCATACACCATGATGTTCTCTAAAATATCTCGTTTAATAAAACAGTCCATTATGGTTTTTAACACACATGTCACTTCTTCATATACTTTATGTAGCTGTGGTTTCTCACTCTGCATTAAAAGGTTTAGCCGGTTAAATAATGGTAATATATATGCCAAAAAATCAAGGTATAGTTTTGTCTCTGGTTTTTTAAGTTTTTCTAAATTATTGTCGGCTTGCAACACTCCTTCATAAGCTTGCTCCGTAAAATAAAGCGTTATATTGTGAAATCAATCTTTTGATAACCAATTCTAGGGAAAGCCATCTCGTTTGTTTTTATTACGTTAGTCATTTTTGTACGACTATATCTGATAGCTTGCGCAATTTCAGAATCTGGGCAAATACTTTTAACTAAATTCGGAATATGTTCCATTAATCTTATTGGCAAGTTATGCTCCGCAATAAAACTAACAAGACGTAAAACACCCTCTTTTGCCTTTTCGTCGATATTTTTGGATTTTTTGCCAAACATTGACGCCACAGATGGTTGCGATTTGATGGTTGATATTGACTTTATGTGTTTGGCAGTGGTGGTATGCTTTTTAATTTCTCCTTTGCCTCTCGCAATAAGGATATCGCAACTGCAGAATTTGCACCTAAAATATTATAAACTTAAATTATTTTAAAGTTACAAAATCATACAACAAACTATCATACCACGCGTAAGTTGGACCTTTCTTACTTGACTGGAGCCACTTCCACTCTTTTTCTCAGTCTCTTTTGTATTTCTGCGTATAATCCGTACTTTTTAGTTTTTTTTTAGGCGTACTAACACTGCTAACATCTTTTATTTCTTGCATCGGCACATCACTCTTACTAACAGAAGTATTACACATTTTAAATACGATTTATAATGAAATACTAGATGGAAGTATCAGTAAGCAAAATGCATAAGTTAAAACAAGTAGTGAATGCAAACTGACAACGTACTACGTGATCAACATCAACCGGCTCTACGGGATTCCCCGAATTAATCGTCAGTGCCGCCAATTGATAAATCCCGTGAAAGCATGAAACTTTTCTACATAAACATGAATAAGTGGAGTTGATACATTGATTTGGGTGCTGTTGGCATTTTAAATAAGTAAAAGTAATGATTTTTTTTGTAAAATCTCAAAAATCGTGAGAATTGGCACTTCATTCGTGTAATCGTGTAAAAAGGACCGAAATCGTGTAATTACACGATTAATCGTGTAATCTGGCAACATTGCCTGACACACTGACCCCGACCCCCGACCCAGTTCTGTCGTTGAGCCAGTGACATTGTACACTCCGTGATGGCGCAGCTACAGGACGGTATTCAGATATTTTTGATGTTGCAGAGCCCTTTATCTCGGTTCCCTTAAGACATTGGTGTATATGGTACTAAGAAAAATTGCTTATGTTTTCAAGATCTACACGTTGTGTAAAGGAAAAGTTGGGGTTTTCCTTTACACGACGTGTAGATCTTGAAAACATAAGCAATTTTTCTTAGTACCACTTACACCAATGTCTTAAGTTAACCGAGATAAAGAGCTCTGCAACATCAAACATATCTGAATACCGTCCTATAGCCGCGACATCACGGAGTGGTACAATGTCACTGGCTCAACGACAGAACTGGGTCGGGGGTCGGGGTCAGTGTGTCAGGTCAGTATGCAACCTTCAACCGACGGCTACGGTCACGCGAGGTAATCGCGTAGACGAGAATCCCTCAACAAGCACTAGAGACGTGGCTAGAGAAGTGCAAGTATCAAAAACTAAAGTGTGGCAAACGCTGCGTGAAGAGGGGCTGTACCCGTTTCACGTCCAACGTGTACAAGCCCTTCAACCTGACGATTTTCCAGCAAGAGTGCGGTTTTGTGAGTGGTTGTTGCATCAACATGACAATAATCCGGACTTTTTGAAGTGCATATTGGTGACAGACGAATCTACGTTCACGCGTAATGGGGTGAATAACTTTCGCAACACTCATGTTTGGTCAGTAGAAAATCCGCACGCTGTCCGTCGGGCACATTTTCAACAAACATTTTCGGTGAATGTTTGGGCTGGCATGGTGCGTCTGCTCGGTAGCGCATCAGCTGATTTCATTTTCTGTTGGAGCGGTATGATTTCGGGCAGAGACGTACTTAGCCCTTCTCGTCAACTGGAGAGTGAGTACTTTGTCCTTTATTTTTTTTTACTTGGTCGCCCTCGTTTCACTACACATTACCTTTGTTATTTCAAGGGTAGTTGTTTCTGAAAAGGAAAACCCCAACTTTGCGGACACCCTGTATATATAACTTGAGACGTGGTCATTGTCGTCTTAATTTCCCATTAATTAAAATATAGTTTATTCAACTGCCTCTGGTCGGTTTAACAATTTCTTACATAACCCTGAAAATCACATCATCTGAAGTGATTTGGCAACGTTGGCACACGCCCACAATTCGTTCCATCTTTCTACACAGACATTGACAACCTTCGGCCTTCTGTCAAAGGGTTCATCTCACTCATTATTCCATGACCACCATTTTGTGCAATCATCAAGTGGCTTCACGATGTAATGCTTTAATGTTTTTAAATAATTTTTAATCTGTTTTTAACTAGTTCTTGTCATATTTTATATAATTTTGACCATTTTACCATCTATCCAGCTCTCACCATGTTACTGGACGTTTCCCTCATCCTAGTGAGGAGAGAATTATTATAATTCTCTCCTCACGATTTATTAATAATTGTTAATTTAAATTCCCAATAAAAATATAGTTTATTCAACTGCCTCTGGTCGGTTTAACAAATTCTTACATAAAATTCTGAAAATCTCATCATCTGAAGTGATTTGGCAACGTTTGGCACACGCCCACAATTCGTTCCATCTTTCAACACTGACATTGACATCCTTCGGCCTTCTGTCAAAGGGTTTCATGTCACTCATTATTCCATGACCACTAATTTGTGCAATCACCAAGTGGCTTCACGATGTAATGCTCTAATGTCTTTTACATAATTTTTAATCTGTTTTTAACTTGTTCTTGTCATATTTTATATAATTTTGACCATTGTACAATCTATCCAGCTCTCACCATGTTACTGGACGTTTCCCTCATCCTATACGTAAACAACAATTAGCAACATCCTCACATACTACTGTAAGTTGAGTCAATTTAAATTCATTTTACACCTTTGTTGCTACTGTTATCATTGTAATTGCAGCTCCTGATGATGATGGCAAAGTCCATTGAAAGCTAGAGAGAATTAAAAAAAGTATAAAGAGTCCTCTTTGCTTAAATTTTGTCGAAGTACCCAACAAAAGGCGTAAGCTTTAATTTTTCACCTAACTGGTCTAGACGACAATGACCACGTCTCAAGTTATATATGTATATATATAACAAAAATAGGAAAATAGAAAATATAGGTAACCCGAGCGATACGTATTTCTGCTGGTTGGCTTCATCAGGCCTGAAATGAATGCACATATGCAACTACAAAAGTAGATACGTAGGCCCATACATCCGGATACGGGTATAACCTGAGGAAACGAAGATGGAGACGAAAAAAAAGACACACGAAGTCCACAACAAGAGCCAGCCTACACATTGTAGTATAAAATGGCTAGAAGACCTCGAATTTTTTTTTGAAGTTTGATTGACAACTGCATTAATTCAGTTAAAAGTAAGTACCTATGTTAAGGGAAAGTTGTACCGACGATATTGAAGTTGTGATGGTTACCGATCAACTGAAACATCATGAAGTGCAGATTTTATTGACAATAGTGTACAATTTAAGAAAGTGAATCAGCAAATAAGATTGAATTGAGACATCAGTAAATGGCGATTGCCTGAACTTTTTATATGCAGTTGCTACCAGACATCAACATTTGTATGCGCGTTAGTTCCCCTTTGGTCTGCCAAAACAGATCCGCTCAATTACAAGTATGACTAGACAAATAACCACAATCACGCGGCCGGTTATAGCCACTTGCTGTGGTACTTCAAGCCCAAAGGATCTACAAAGAGAAAATTATCATACGGTGAAAGGTATATAACAAAAATAGTGGGCAAAATCCGCTAAAAATGGATTCGCACAGAAAATAGGATAGGATAGGATATTATTAAATGGCAAATCATAGATGTTTTCTTATTATTGGAAAGGTTTTTTCCTTAAACGTTGATTGAATTTGGAAGAAATTTGAAAATTTTAAAACTATCAACTATTGAAAATTCCTTCGAGATTCCATATTTTCTTCCCACTTATAACCCCCACATTATCCAACACGTGCCGGCCGACTATTTTTTTTGCTTTTTTTTATTTTTGGAAATAAAATAATTCCGTCCTGATTGAACCTCATCGGTCCAGTTTTTTGTTCGTCGACTATGTGTTCCCTTCACTGTTGTTTAAAAACAATTTACAGCAACAATCTCGCCGACTTACTCCAGACGATGAAGACCTAGATCCTGGAAAGCTTGAGTTTAAGTTATAAGGGTGTACTTTTGCAATACTTTGCCTTCTACCCAAAGAAAATCAAGGATATTTCTTCAACAGTTAAGGCAATTAACTATGAATAATATATATATATATATATATATATATATATATATATATATATATACGAGCCCCTTCCCACTTCAGTTGGCCCAACTATTGATATCTTAGTTTTTTTCTTATCAAACACAAATAATAAAAATGTAGCAGGTGTTATAGGTTTAAAATATTAACAATGAATATTTTGATAATATATAGTAGAAAACACCAACTTTATCACTCCCTAATCAAATTTGCAGCATAAAAATAACACATGTTGCAATTACAGCATATCAACCTATTTTCATTTCAATGCAAAATAAGTCTATAACGCATAGGTGGCTGTGAAAAATAAAATCCATGACATGTTTTTATTAATCACAGCTGTCAGAATACGTTTAAAATAGTTTTGGGTAGTTAAGGTTTTCAAAATGGGTAGAGGAAAGGTTATTAGTGAGAAAATTCGGTTACTGATAAAATTAAATTCTGGGAAATCAAACTCTGAAATTGCAACTTTGTTTGAGTTATCGCGGTACAGTGTGAGAAATATTGTTAGAAGATATAAGGTAACTGGTTCAGTTAATATTAAGCCACGATATGTGAAAAAAAGTAATATCACAAATGCCGACCGAAGAGCATTAAGAAGAATAATCGTGAAAAACAGGAGTGCCAATTATTTACAATTAAGTGCTCTGTGGAGTGACGCTGTTGGAAGGAGAATTTCGAGGTCCACAACTCATAGAGAGGCCCACAAACTGGGATTTAGCACTTGCAAGATAAGTTTTCTTATAAAAAAAAAGTGAAGTAAAAACCCTAAAGTTGCACAACTTGTTTATAGGCCAAAGAAAAGCAGCCACTATTAACTCCACTGCAAAAGAAAAATCGGCTTAGATGGGCTAAAGAACATAGACAATGGATACCTTAACAATGGTGTACAATACAATGAAGTGATGAGGCCCCATTCGATTTGTGTTGGTAACAGTCGCAGTAGAGTTATTCGCAAAAAAATGTAGCATTCCATGTTAACTGTCTGAAGAGAAAAGTGAAATTTCCAGCATCCATTATGTTCTGGGGCAGTATGTCATCAAAAGGAGTAGGAAAACTTCATTTTATTGATGGAAATGTGGATACAAACAAATATTTGGCAATTTTAGAAGAATCGCTTTTACCAGTGATGGAAGAATGTTTGACATCCGGCCAAGATTTTGTGTTTCAGCAAGATGGCGCAGCGTGCCATACCTCAAAAAAGGCTATAAAATCAATGGAAGAAAATAATGTACCATTTTTGAAATGGGTTTCTAGCAGTACAGATCTGTCACCTATTGAAACTTTGTGGCACGAGATGAAAAAGGTTCTACGACAACATCCTGCTCGTACAATCACCGAACTGAGACAAAAACTTCAAGAAATATGGGATTGTTTTACACCAAATTTTTGCCAAAGCTTGGTTAACACTATGCCCCAAAGAATTTCAGCCGTAATAAAAAATAAAGGTGATTTTACCCAATGGTAATCTTTCAATTGTTGCTTTGTTAACTTCGCGCATTTATTCGCACATTGTTTATTTGTTCAGATGTTGTATTAGTTATTGGTCTAAGTGATTTCAAATATGTATTTTTTACGACTAGAGTGTATCTAAAATGTTTTTGAGAAAATAAATTGTTTTAGAAGTAAATAGTTTCGTCATGTTTAGTTTATAAAGGCATATTTTGGTACAAATCTTGAAGTGGGCCAACTGAAGTGGGAAGGGGCTCGTATATATACAGGGTGGCGCATCGAAAACGAAACAAACGCATTTACTGGCAGCTCAGTTTTTTTTTGGAAAAACGCTCAGACCCGTCGATTTTGTTTTCGAGGGGGACACAAGTTTGGCAAAAAATCACGTTAACACGTGCAGCCCCCTGGGCGGGGGTGACACCAACCCTAAAATCTTAAATGGAAAGGGGAGTCGAGTGATACCTTATTTTAAGGGTCTTTCAATTCCCTTTATAATGATGTAAAGTACATGAGCTTCAGTTCAGTAGTTTTGAAGATTTATTGATTTAAAGCTTAAAGTAGACTTTAATAGGTACATCATATTAGTTTGTACTACTTTCAGAAGAAATTTGACTAAAAGAATTTACTTAATAAGTAAATGCTTTTCTTCACTACGCCCATGGTTTGTTTATTATTTTGTTGTTGACAATAGCTATTGGAGCGTTTTTTGTGGCAAAAAAGTTATTTCTTGAAGAAAAATAAAGAAATATCTCGTACTTATTTTAAATAGGAATTTAGTACATAGTTAGCGATTGATTTGACCAAACTTTGTTGCTAAAATAACTTGTAACGCTTTATTATATAAATTAACTATGGTATATTCCACAGCAGAAAGAGTTGAAATTATCGAAATATTTTTCGGAAATAATCAGTGCGCTAATAGAACAGCAGAAATATTTAATGAGCGACATGAGAACAGTAACGTGCATCGAAAGTATGTTCTAGAACTTGTAGCTAAATTTCGGGAAACTGGGTCAGTCGCCAATAAAAAACGCAACATTGAAAATAACATAAGGAACGAAGCAATAGAAGTGGGGGTTTAGGGCAAGTTTATGGAGATCCTACATTAAGTACCCGGAAATTGGAGACTGTGTGTGGTGTTAGTCGACGTACTGTCCAACGGATTCTAAAGGCCCATAGTTTTCATCCGTATAAAATTCACCTGGTACAAGAACTTAATGAAGACGATTTTGATCGGCGATTACAATTTTGTGTAGATATGAGTGAACGAATTATAAATGATGAACATTTTCTATTCAACACTTGCTTTTCCGACGAATGTTCCTTTCTCTTAAATGGCGTAGTAAATCATCATAACTGCCGATATTGGTCCGATTCTAATCCCAGAATTTATCATGAGGTTCATACACAGCAGCCACAAAAATTAAATGTTTGGGCTGGTTTTTTTGGCGATCATTTAGTTGGTCCTTTTTTCTTACCTGGAAATTTGACCGGTGAAATGTATTTGGAATTACTGGAAGACGCCATAGATCCTGCATTAACAGCCATAATTGAAAATCAGAATGATCGGCGGTACATTGCGAATAGGTTGATGTTCCAACAGGATGGTGCCCCACCACATTACGCATTACGTGTTCGACAATATTTTGATTAGACGTTTCCGTATCGATGGATTGGTAGAAGAGGTGCCATTGAATGTCCCCCAAGATCGCCAGATTTATCACCGTTGGATTTCTTTATGTGGGGTCATTTAAAAAGCAAAATCTATGCTACTCAGCCAACATCACTAGAACACCTGCGACAAAGAATTGTGAATGACTTGCCTAACGGGTCAGTTCATTCTTCATTTTTAAATTACTTTGCTGCCAAATGTATTGATCTCCACTACTGAACCGAAGTACATTAATTTTATATCATTATAAAGGGAATTGAAAGACCTTTAAAATAAAGTATCACTCGACCCCCCTTTCCATTTAAGATTTTGGGGGTGGTGTCACCCCCGCTTAGGGGGCTGCACGTGCTAACGTGATTTTTTGCCAAACTTGTGTCCCCCTGGAAAACAAAATCGACGGGTCTGAGCGTTTTTCAAAAAATGAAAAAAGTGTGCTGCCAGTAAATGCGTCTGTTTCGTTTTCGATGCGCCACCTTGTATATACAGAAGATGCGGGCCTAGATACTGAATTTTGTAATTTTTTGTATCCTCACTAATGCTGGTTTCAATAACAGCATGACGATCAATAGTACTATGAATCCTTGATGATATAAACTATAATTCATGTAAAGTGACTAATGTCTCAAGGACGAATATGTGTAGACGACATAATCCAATCCAAGGTCATTAGAAGTCAAGGTCAGTGTGTCAGATAGACAGATTGCACACATGCCCTCTCAACTGATATATTTAATCGCTGGCCGTAGAACAATTGGTATTTGAGACCTGACAATTTACTCGCTACTCTATGTTATTTGTTAGCAGATTGTTCAGCTGATGTATATTTTACCAATTATATGTTACACTTTTACAATTATATTTGCCTACAATTTTTTTATACTGACATGATGTATAACTACTATGTTTGTCTTGCCGAAAAGTTGAACAAACGGATGCCGATTCCATGGTATTATGGATGATGTGGACTTTACAAAGTATACGGTCGAAGTCGAATCAAGTTAAACGAATTTCTATAGTCAACATTCTAACTACCAACGTTAAGAAACTAGTGCTGTTAGCAGAACTCACTTTAATCTCCTTAATCCTGATGGTGTAAATTATGGGATTAGCGAACATCTTCAAAATAATTAGCATATTCTCCACAAGTCGTGCAATTATCACTTCGTACTTGTAATCCTTGTTAAGCGTCTTAAGGGCATCGCCGTTGATCGGACAGTCTGTGCAAAGCATGATGAAGAACATCAGTCCAGGCAGCCAGCCCACAAAACAGCTGCCTAGGATGAGCAGGGTCGTGTTGATTGCTTTTATGTTGCCTTGCAGTCGAGCTTGCTCTTTGTCTACCTAGAATACAAATTAGTGTGTTACATGTCTAGCTGATGGAGAAATTAGGTCGCCTGTGTTGCTCCTAAATACAGGGTGGTCAATATACGAGGTCTGTAAATTAAGAGATGAGCCTGCTTTTTCATTTTATTTTATTCAAATATAATTACAATTTTATATTGTTATCCTCAAAATAACTTACATATATATCAGTGCTGGAACTCCGATACTGAAATAGACTTCAGCTGGCCGGTTACAGCCGTTTGAATATTTTCTATTGCCCGTTGAGGTGATTTTTCAACTTTGGAAAGAGAAAAAAGTTACAAAGACTCAAGTCAGGTGAATAAGAAGGCTGAGGAGCCACAGGAATGTGTTTACTGACCAAAAACGCTTTTATTGACACTGTGACAAGAAGCATTATCGTGTGTATCTGATAAACGGTAGTTTGAGTCAAATTTAACTCTTCGCCGATCATTCTGAGCATCAACCGACTATCTGAACGCACAAGATCCCGGATTCTGTCGATATTTTCATCGGTTCTTGAAGATAAATGCCTACCGCTTCGTGGCTTATCTGTAATCGACTCTGTCACCTGAAAATGCCTTAAACCACCGAAAAACCTGGGCTTTGACAAATTTTAGCAAGAGTTTCCGTTGCACTGTGTCTAAGTCTGAAGCAAACCTGATAGAACACGGTTGTCCGAAATTGATGTCACTCATTCTTAGAACACAATAAGAAACTTTTTTACAAAAAAAAAAAACGCTACGCACTACCAAATGACTCGAGCGAGTTCAAATTTGTACTGACGCAGAATCACATGCTCCCCTGTCTCTCCTCCAAGCTCGGCGCCTCCAGTGTTGCCAGATCGAACGCTGCGTTGCCAGTCTCATCACTTAATCTACAGACCTGTTATAAGCGACTGGTTTGTTTTTATATCTTTAGAATGAAATAAAATATATGGAGTTCTTTTATCGTCATTTATTAAGGAAAGCTGGGAGCTAAATATGAAAACTTGAGATATAAATGCCCGCCCCTGAAAGCCCCAAAAGCCTGCCTACTCTGGAACACATTTGAATAGCTTCCCGAATATAGCTACTCAAATGCATTATAGTGCCTAGTTTTTTCTTCGTAACTGTAGTAAATAGTTAAAAGTTGTCAATAGAGAAATTCGTTCTCATATCATTCCGATACAATGCCCCGTCGGTCAATGTGATGAAATTTTAATAAAAGAAGTACGCGATATTTGGATTCTATCTTTATTCTAAAACAAAAGTTGTGGCTATCCCTAAGACAGAGAGTCCTCGACCGTCAGAACTTCGTTATTTTATAAAAGCTGAAAGTTTCTCTGTTGCATGTCCCCAAAACCAGAAAGAACGATCAGCGACTGTGAAATTTGGATAGCAGTTGCGAGAAAGCAAATGTACACAAAATAGTAACTTAGAAGTATAAAGCACAGTTTTATGATATTTTCTTCAGAATATTTTAAATGACGTCATCCATTGCCAGACAATCATTACAGTTTCAACTACTTGTCAGACACCCCTAAACTTTAAGAAATTAGAGTTAGAGGTTTGTCATAGAATAAAAGATGAAATTTATATATGTTACTTGGGGCACTATTAAATGATACCCAGTGTCCCAAGTAACATAAACAGGGTGACTTCGAAGTTAAGTCATTTATTTTAACAGTGAGTAGATCTGATCAAAAGAAATGTTTTTTTCCTTTAACATTTTTCTGGTAAAATTAAAGTAACAAAGTTATAGCCCTTTAGAAGTTTGAGTACCGCCCTGTCTCAATAATAATATTATGTGCTCGTGTTTGGCAACAACGGATATCGGTTCATCGCATCGGAAACAAAAAAACGAAAGAATTTGAAACGTTTATCACGATGTTTTTCGTCAGTCGGTAACACGTGAGTGAATAGTGGTGTTTGTTGCGTGACTCAAACGAAATGAAAAATGGCACATGTTTACGAAAATGCTGAACTTGTGGACATGATTCTTATTTACGGGGGGGCAGTCTTTACAAAATGCTGCCGGATGCATCACGGATTTATGCGAATCGGTTTCCCAATCGAGTGCAACCAACCCCTCGTGCCTTTGTTAATGTAGTACAAAGGGTTCGTGAATCAGGTGACTTAAGACCTCACAGGTGATTGCATGCCGGTGCTCCAAGACCGCACGATCAAATACAGGTCCGCACTGAAATACTTGTCGGGAGGATACTTTATTAAACAAGGTAACATTTTTTATTTTTTTTATTTTTACACACATATTTTGGTTTATCTTCCTTCTACAATCATTATCTGAAAATTAATGACTCAACTTCAAAGTCACCCTGTATAAATTTCAGCTTTATACTATGACGAAAGTTAACTCTAATTTCTAAATTTTTAGGGGTGTCTGGCAGGGGATTGAAACCGCAATAAGTGTCTAGAAATGGATGATATCAATTCTCATGTCAGCCTGAAGAACATATAAAAAGCATTGGGCGTTATTCTTTAACGAATTTGAGATACTATTTTATACACCTTTGCTACTACGCGGTAAAACAATTTCAATAGAAGTATACACACTCAAACTGACGAATGATGAGTTTATCGAATGAAAATGGTGTTTACATTAACCGCCGAAGAAATCTGTGTATTGTTATTCCTGGATACGATTTCTTAGAGGAGCGATCCGGAACATCGAGTATGTTTAACAAACAACAACTGAGATATACGAAAAATGAACGCCTTGGTGCCTCATCTGGCGTGAAGTGAACAGATTAGGAGAAACATTCCCGAATGTATAAGTTATATTTCTTTTTCAAGTTGTAACAAACTATAGTGGAGAGCGATCATTTTCACAGTTGAAAAAAAAAAAGAAAATGGATAAGAAGGTATATGTCTACATTGACCCAAGTGCAGGTATAAAATAAATGCTTCATTCTTTTCTCTCATGCTCCATTATTCCTCTTCCTCTTACCAGAGGTGGAAACAGCTGATACTTCTTTATTTTCCCTCAATTTCGATAATTCGATTTCAAACAACTCCATGCAACTAGCATGAATAAGTGAAAAAATCGAAAATCGGTCATATTTTATCTCCCTATTTCTCAGAAACAGATCATAGGATTTCTTTGGTTCAATAAGAATATTTGATCAGGAAGATGAGAAATACATCATACTGAATTTTTAGACAAATTGGGTGGGACCAATTTTCCATATGTTTTGTGCGGGGTTCTTCATATATTTCTCTTGCGTTTTGTAAGTTATTAGTTCAGTTTATGGTGGGTCATTGATTTTTCTTATTGTGTCAAGTGAACAAGGATCTCCTCGTCAAACATCTTCTTTCCATTTTCCAGTCTCCTCAATATATTTTCTTTACTTCACTCTTAGCGTAATTATTTTCCACCTTACTTGTATTTTGTATGAACCTTTTTAATCGTAAAATGTTCCGCTTCTCCAGCTCTTCGCTGGGTTGAATGACATTAATTATGCATACAGTTATATTTGGTACGTTTAGAGACTTTGCCATATTACCAGTGCCCCACAAAATTGAAATATCCATTGCACGATGAGTGCTTACGCAGACAAAATGAAAACGAGGTTTCCGCGATGTTTAAATTAAATTATTCGTAATAACCATCTGCATTGGCTAATTAGTAAAATTATATTCCAACAGGCCAAGCCTGTGTAGTCGTAATATATTACTCGTACTCACCGAATTCAAACTAGGTAGAAGAAACCAGTCAAGGATATGTTTGTCTTCTAATTCTAACAGTCTGTAGTATCAAAGTACACGTGACCGAAGTAAATTTTTGGATAGATCTGTCATTAAATCTGTATTTTTTGTGTTACTTTTTAAAAGTGCGAGTGTTTGCGGATAATTGTGGAGTTAGACTTTTCCAAGATATAGTAGTTTGCAAAGAGCGGCAGAAGCCTAATGAAAGTAGATGTTTCCACTGGTAAGTATTATTATTATTATTATTATTATTATTATTATTATTATTATTATTATTATTATTATTTTGTTTTTTTTTGCCCACAGCGGCAATCGGCTACTATGGCCATTAGCCGCTTCCCTAATGCCCATACGGTCAATTGCCACTTTCACCACAGGGGTAAGTAGCTCAGATTTCAATACACAAAAAAAGACAAGAACAAAAAATATGTACACATGTATACGCACACACATATTATATCATATACACAGACATATAATTAACTTAGTCCAGACAAGGACACTAATAAAATAAGCATACATGATCGTGGATACACAAGCATTTAATTACATATCCGACGCTAGTACTTCTTAATCAATCATAGATCATCAGTTTACGTATATGTATTTAGTAGGATCCTACGTAATTGCACTATATTTTACTAAAAAGTTTGGTAGATTTAAGAAAATCAAAATTGGCAGTAGTGAGAAAGCAACTTTCTAAGTCCACAGCTAGGTTGTGTGTTGTTCTAGCAGCTAGGTATAAAGGACACTCAAACAGTATATGCTTCCATGAGAGCAATTTATTACATGTTTCACATCTTGGTGGTGGATTACCTAATAGCATGCTTGGCTTGAACGTCTTCAAAAATTTATTCGAGAGGTTCCATTCTTCCTGCCATGAGTGGAGGACATTTTCCTTCATAGCTTCTTTAGCATCTTCTAGCCGAAGTGGTACACCTGTTACGTCCAATAAAATTGCTTGGCGTGCTGTTTGATCGGCCAGTTCATTTCCATGAATTCCAGAGTGCCCTGTGCTCCAGATGAAAGTAACGTGTTTATTTTCTTGATACAACTGATGGTGGAGACTCAACGTCTTTATGAGGAGAGGATCTGTTGAGTACTTGTGTTTGATAGGCAATATGGCATTGAGAGAGTCGCTGCAGATAAGGTACTTACCTCCTGCTAAACCTTTTATATAGTTAAGAGCCTGAAAGATCGCGAAAAGTTCGGCGAAGTATATAGAACATGACGAGTTTAAACTCCATCCACGACAAAATCCTTCAGAGGCTATGGCACAACCAACTCCCTCAGCAGTCTTCGATCCATCAGTATAAATAATCTTGCATGGTTGGTATTTTGCAATAATGTTCAAAAAAGCTCGATTTATAGCCTCATTACAAATCGTTTCTTTTTTGTATCGAGTCATTTCGGTATCAGTCAAAGGTGTTGTTAATGTCCATGGTGCTAGATCAGGTAACATCAAGTTATCCACATCAGGCAGATCGATACCTAGGGCTGCTAGTATTTCATTGACCCGGATTCCAAAGGGGCGGGTGGCGGTTGGTCTGTCATGGAAGAGTTCTTCCGTTTCTTCATTAAATATTATAGAGTTATTGACATGCTGAGGCTGTGCTGCAATTTTTATTGCATAGTTGAGGCTAAGTTGCTGTATTCTGTATTTCAAAGGTGGTATTCCAGCTTCACAGTATATTGAATCTGAAGGGCTTGTCCTAAAGGCACCAATACATCGTTTTAGACCATGAAGTATTTCCAGTTTCTTAATATGAGACTTACGCGCTGATGCAAACACAATTAGACCATACTCAATTTTCGAAAGGACCAAAGATTGATATAATTTCAGAAGGACTTCCCGACTGGCTCCCCACTGGATGTTAGAGATACATTTGATAATGTTCATGGACTTCTTGCACCTAACAAGGATTTTTTTCAATCTGAGGACCCCAGTGAAGTTTTTGGTCGAACGTTAGCCCCAGAAGATCTAGAGTATCTTTACACTGTATCAGATGTCCATTTAGTGACAGTCGAGGATTAGTGTGTGGAGTTCTCAGCCTACAAAAGTTTATACAGGCCGTTTTTACGGGGGAGAATTGAAAACCGAGACTCTCAGCTGTAGTCGTAAGATGATTTATTGCTGCTTGTAGAGTTTCCTCGATTTCTATTAGGTCCTTTGCAGAGAAGAATATAGTGAGGTCGTCCACATATAGACATTTGCCTATATGAGGTTCAATCGACTCAACAAAAGGATTCACAGCTATTATAAAGAGTGTCACACTTAGCGTCGATCCTTGAGGGATGCCGTTTTCCTGTGTATAGGCATGTGAGAGCTCATTTCCTATGCGAACTTTGAACAAACGGTCCTCCATGAAATTTGATATGAGAGTTAATAGGTAGCCTCTAAGTCCCCAAGAGTATAGGGTCTTCAGAATTCCGTGCCTCCATGTTCGACCATATGCCCTTTCTAAATCGAAAAACTTGTCTGAATAGCTGATTCAAAGTAGATTAACTGGTCAATAGTGGATCGGTGACGCCGAAAGCCCATTTGATGATTTGAAAGTAAATTCCGTGCTTCTAGGAACCATTCTAATCTCCTATTTGCCATTTTTTCAAATATTTTGCTTGGGCAACATGTTAAAGATATAGGGCGATAGCTGCCAGGGTTCTTTGGATCTTTATTAGGTTTTAATACAGGAATGATCACAGCCTCGTGCCATTGTTGGGGTATATACCCTCCGCCCAAATTTTGTTATAAAGAGTTAGCAAATTCATCTTTCCTGTTGCAGGTAAGTGTCTAATCATTTCATAGTGTATAGAATCTGGCCCTGGAGCAGAGTTGTAGACCTCACTTAGTGCACTTTCCATTTCTTCCAACGTGAAAGGCAAGTTATATGCAGATACCCTGTCTTCAGTAAAATCAAGGTGTGTGGTTTCCTCTTCAACTTTCTTTGTTAAAAATTTAGGTGAATAGTTGGAAGAATTTGAGTTATTTTGGAATTCAAGTGCCAAAACTTTAACGATCTCTTGATTGTCTGTTATTTCTTTATCATTGATCAGCAGGACAGGTGATGGAATAGCGAAGCGTTTTCCCGATAATAATCCAATATTCTTCCAAATCTCAGAATCGGGAGTAGTTCTAGATATAGTAGATACAAATTCCCTCCAGGACGAGTTCTTACTCATCAGAATCAGTTGTCGGGCTTTCGCTTTACATTTTTTGAACTTGATAAGATTAGATAGTGTTGGGCATCTTTTGAATTGGGTAAAAGCTTGTTTTTTCTTCTGTATTGCATGATCAAGTTCGCGGTTCCACCAAGGTACCTTATTGGGACCACGGACTGTACTGGCTGTTTTGGGGATACTACCCTCCGCTGCCTCAATGATGCCATTTGTGATCTCTATTACTGATTCATGTACAGTGCCGTTCATATTGAAAGGATGAATTATGTGTTGGTACAAAGACCAATCTGCTTTTTTAATGTTCCATTTACTGTGTCGAACGGGAGGATGACACTTCACAAAGGTTCTAATTAAAATAGGTAAGTGATCAGAGAAGTTATCCTCCAATACCTGCCATTGGAAGAGGTGTGCTATTTGTGGGGAACAGATGGTCAAATCAATGGCGCTTAAATTGCAAGAACGGGTATTTAGATATGTGCCTTCTCCAATATTCAGTATGACTAGGTTATGTTCTTCAACAAGTTCCTCGATTATTCTGCCTCGGAGATCAATTTTATTGGAACCCCATATATGATTATGGGAATTGAAGTCGCCCACGAGAAGAAACGGAGAGGGTAATTGGGATAATAAATTTCTTATTTATATATATACAAATATTTTAGATCGTTATATCACAGCTTATGTTGGATCTGATATTTGCTCTAATGATGATTCTATCTGAGAAATCGCAGTTGAGCTTTCACCAGGTTTGGGTGGCTTACGGCGCTTACCCTTTGGCCAACCCTTTTTCCTTTTAGTTTGACTCAGCTCATCTATTTGAGATTCAGAAGTATCGGTAAGGCAGACCAGCTCTTCAGTCCGAATATATTGTGTCCTTTTTCTTTTATCTGAAAGTTGTGATGGAGTATCAGAGACAATTGAGGCTGCATCGAGGTCATACTGATCCCGTCGCATAGGCCTTCTTTCTGATGAGGTAGACGGCAGGTATATTGATAAACTGGTCTTAATTACCTCATCTATTGCTTTTTTGACCTGTTGGTCTATAATCTGAGCAATATCTGGGATGAACTCCTGAATGAATTTCTTAGCCGTAGTATTGTCTGACCCAGAGGCTGTTACTTGGGCATACGTTGTATTAGCAGGCATTGCGGCGTAATATTTTCTTTTAGCTTCAATATAGGAAATTTTATCTGTTGTTCTAATATTCTGTATGCTGACTTCTTCCTTCATTTTCGGACAGTTCTTTGAATTAGACAAGTGATCATTCCCACAGTTAACACACTTAAATGGTTCGATGCATTCACTAGGTTGATGTAAATCTTTACCACATAGGCACACTTGTTCATACTTGCATGTTGAGGACATATGTCCAAATTTATGACATCTGAAGCACCTTACAGGGCTTGGAATAAAGGGGCGTACTGGTAGACAGTAAAATGCAGCTTTCACTGACTTAGGTAACTTAGGTCTGTTAAACGTTAGAATAGGATGAGGTGTTTCAACCAATAAGCCATTTTTTTTTGAACTATCCTTGAAACTTCAACAACTCCTTCAGATCGAAGTTCATCTAGAATTTCCTCAACTGGTACATTCAATAAATCAGGGCAACTAACGACTCCTTTTGAAAAATTTAATGTTCTGTGAGGTGAGACTTTTACATCGAATTTACCAAATCTTTCAAGACGTAACAATTTTCTTCCTTGTGCTGGGGATGATGTTTCGACTACAAGGCCCTGCTTTGTCTTTCTGATACTCTTTAACTCTCCTACTAATCCAAATAATGTTTTGTTTATAAGAAAGGGGTTCATTTTATCAAAATTTCCCCAATCTCCTCTTCCCAACACCAAGAACCGGGGAACAATTTCCGCCTTTTCATGGCTGAAGGGGTCGTCGCATTTTGCGGTTGGTCTGCCTGTTGCCACTCCTGTAGCGCCAACATTCAAGGAGGTGAGCACACCTGTTGAATTTTGTGTAGTTCCCATATGTTCAAAATAAGTATTCGCCTCCCCGGCTCCCCACCCTCCACGGAGCCTCATTGGGAGGTTGTGTCCGTTATCGCCTTCCGCTAGAATACAACCCCAGGGATACCGTTAATGTTAAAAACAAAAGGAGGTATAGACCTCACAGATAGCTCCACCATACGTCGAGAGCAGCGAGCTACCCTTGTCTGGCTTCTGCTAACTGTGAGGACTCGCCCAGCCAGCCCTCTGACGGGATGGCGCAGCCGATTGACCGACGCTGGGCTAGACGCGGCCGCCCTTCTAGACTGACCGCCGGATCAAAGTGGCGTGTTGCCCCCCTGACTGGTAGGGCTCAACCACCAGGATTCCATTGGCCAGCTTACGGGTCGCCGGGCACGGCACAAACACCCGGGAGGCTAAGAGGAAGCCCCACGCGCCGCCTCAACGCATGGAGTAAGGAAAGGACAAGGAAAGTCGGGAGGGCAGTGGACAGCTGCACAGGATATAATAAAAGGAGAAGGATGGGAGAAAGGGGGAAGGAAAAGCCCAGGGTTTGGCAGAATGAATAAGACTACCAAACCCCGAACTCCCTGCCTGGGGCCGTGGGGGCGACGCTCCCCATGTATCTTTCCTTGAAACTGGATCAAAGATCCAGCTTCAAAAGTAGATACCCCCTGCGGGGTATTATTATTATTATCATTATCATTATCATTATCATTATCATTATCATTATCATTAATCATTATCATTATCATTATCATTATCATTATCATTATCATTATCATTATCATTATCATTATCATTATCATTATCATTATCATTATCATTATCATTATCATTATCATTATCATTATCATTATCATTATCATTATCATTAATATATTATTATTATTATTATTATTATTATTATTATTATTATTATTATTATGTTGATACAACGCTTTCACTTTGGTAGGCATTGGTAGACGAATGAATCAAAAATGTGCTCTGAAACTACGCAAATTCGGTAACAAACAATGCAATATAAACATGGCTTGGCTCCCAACCTTGCTCATACCGTCTCTTTCAATATAGTTGGAGTACACCATTTAATGCCAGGCCTAATTCTTAAATAATGGTTTTCTTAAGTTACTTCTAAATCTATTCATTACTTCTTCCACTATATTTTATTCATTTTCAAAGACTTATTGGTAATCGTACTCCTTAGCTTTAATTATCTGGATATACCTGAAGCAACGCTCGAGTATCATTTCATACCATATTTCAGCTTCCTCATCAATACCTTTCAGATTGTACACCTACGCTGAAATGTTGCCTCCATTATTTCTATCACGTTGCGTGTAGGAGGGATATTTTCTAATCTGATGTGTGTTTCGTTACATCGCCGGCGTACGGTATCGTTCCCTTTCTTGTGCGATACATATCCCCTGGGAAATGAAACCTAAAGTAATTTAGGTGACTTCTACTCGTATTAATAAGTTGCTTAATTTTCAGACTGTTCCAATGGTATATTTATTAGTGACCGACCGAATCTTGATGTTCAGCCGAAACCGAAACCGGAACCGAACCTTCGGCTTCCGTCCTGGTTTCGGCCGAAACCGAAACAGAAACTTTCCTTTGACTTATGGGCAGCAGCGGTGGCCGCAGTAGTAGACTCTTCGGTCTCCTGATCAGTCGCCGTGCGCTGTGCGGGTTGGAATCCCGTCCCAGGAGAAATTTTTCTCTTTTCTATGGATGTTGTGATTGTCCGTAGGTGGTAGATGGTATCTGACTGTCGAACGCGGAGGTACCACCCGACGGATTTCGTAGGCGGGGCCAGAATGTGTGCATGTTGCATGCACACGTGTTCCCTCGCCAGAGTCCGTGTGGCGTTCCCCCTGACCCCTGTATCCCCCTGTAGCCCCACAGTACCCCATGGGTGTTTAGGCCTTAGGCCTTCGTGGTAGTTGGAGTATAAAAAAAAAGAATGAGGATGTACATGATTCTTCGATTTTAGAGGTTTACGAAGTTATTAAAGGTCTTTGAAAACGTATCTCCCATAATGTATGTTTTTCTTGTTCAGTAAGGTTAGGTACTTGAAAAAACACAAAAGTTAATTTTTGAAATAAAAGAATGTATTCCATTAACATGTTGGTAGTTGAAATACTAGAATAATATAACAAAACGAATCATAAATAAATATCTATTATCTATTACATTGCACTTATATGAAAACAAACATGTAACGTATGTCCTGTAACTTCCATAAACATCACCAAAACAACTAAAAGTTTTTAACTCAAAATAGATTTTCTATATAGAAATTGACAATAAACTAGTAAACATAACCAAAAAGCCTTATATTATATGATAAAAAAAGTAGTTTTTCCGCATTTTCTCCTAGCAAATTGCTTCGCCGATCTGCATATATTTGCCCAGCAGCACTGAACATTTGCTCGCTGGGGATACTGGTCGGTGGTGCAGACAGGTATTTCAACACCGCTTTCCTCAACGTCGGGTAGGGGCTGGAGTTCCAATAAGAAAATATGTCGGCATTCCGCTGTAGTCGCGGCTCCGACAAATAGCACTCGATTGTTTGTTTTAGTATAGAAGTTTCATCATATCCATTATTATCACATGGTGTACCGCCGGGGTTATCGTCATGGGTATCCCAAAGACTTTCGTCTTGTTTCTGAATATTGGATTCAACCACCACTGGTTCTGCAGAAGAAGAAGAATGAATAGCATTTCTGTTCACCGCGCTGTCGCTACTACATCTGATCAAAAAAGATACAATTTCTGTGATTCCGATGTCAACAGCATTTGGAGTTAGATACTTCGATTTGAAACGTGGGTCCAGCAATGTTGCTGCAATTAACGATGGATGCTCTTTCAAGAGGGACATTCTTTGGTTCATTGTCTCATATAACCGATTTTTCGTCATTGTCATACCCTCATCTTCGTTTTCCATTCGAGCTTGTAATTTCCGATTGAGTAGCGATATTAGAGGTATGATTATAGAAACACAAGCGTCATTCAATGATAAATCAAGGGTGGCTTCGTAAAAGAACTTCAATACTTCGACGAGTCGCTTCATAATTTCCCATTCGGTGGGACAAAGGGTATCTATTTTACCATGCTGAACAGTGTAGAGGTTTATAGCATTTTTTTGCTCTAACAGCCTCTGAAACATCAAATAGGTACTGTTCCATCTTATATCAATACTTTGAACCAGAGCATGTTCTGGCAGCCCGAATTGGATTTGGCATTCTTTCAATTTGCTTGTCGCTGGTTCACTGTGGTGGAAATGGCCTACTATCTTCCGACATTTTTTTATAATTTTTGTGGTGTCTTCATCAGCAAATAACGATTGCTTGATCACTAATTGCAGCGTATGCGATACACAGCCAAGAGACTCATAGTGTCCTGTCCCCATTGCACATGCCATATTTGCGGCATTATCACGCAACACTAAAAAAATCTTACAGTTTAAGTTCCACACCGTAAATTTTCGTTCAATGTACTGCCTAGTATGGTCTTGTTCCATAACAGCTGCGCCTAATATAACTTTCAGGCGTTGATGCTCTATAATGAAATGACCTGTGAGACTGAGAAGGGAACATGATTTGCTAGTGTTGGTCCATATGTCGGCAGTCACACTTAACCAATCGGATTTTGCGATTAATTTTTTGACTTTAGCCTTTACTCGTTCGTAAGTTTGCGGCATTAATGTTGTTCGGAAAAATTTTTCACTCTTCAGTCTATATTTATGAAAAGCATCAGGATCAGCAAAATTAAGTCTTTGGAATGCTTCACCACTGACCAACGAATACGGCAACATATCGACAATCATCAAATCCATAATCGCTTTGTCTATTCTCCGTAAAATTTCATGATCATCTGGCCATTGTACACATTTAGGTCTAGCCAAACTCGGAATGGTCGCCTGGACCAGGGTAGGTTGATTACCCTTATCAGTTTCTAAAACCGCTAGAGACTTTAGTTCGTTTTTATATGTTTAGTTCATTTTTTATGTTCTCTAATTCAGACTGCCGCTTTAAAACTTGTCTGTGTTCTGTGCCATGGAACTTACTTAAATGCTGCTTCACTCCATATAGTGTTTGTTTTTTGGGTTCTTGACTTCCTAATGAGAGCGACTTTTTGCAGATTTTGCAAACTGCCTTAGATAAATCATTTGTGCTCTTTTCAAAAAACTGCCAAATAGGATTTCTTTCTCTTTGAGACATTTCTATCTGAAACAGATAATTTTCAGGTTTCACTCGATAATCAAATATAAATTGAACTAATATTATTGATCTTCATTGTAATTATTCATTAATTGCAGTAAAGTTTTATGAGCTTTTCTTTGCTGTTACTGAGATAATTGTGTAATATTCTACGCGTATGACCTACTGCAGAACCTGGTGTAAACTGATGATTTATTACTCTCCCTCTTATTTCGAAATAGAAATTATCAATAATTATAATATAGTATATCCAGAATACATAATTACTAAATACTTACCTTTATTTAATACGCACACTACCTAATAAATGTAATAAATGCGTGACCAGCTTGTCGGCGAAGATCAAGTGACGTGAAGAAACGCGTACGGACACGAAGCGATCGCCCGACTACAACCGGACATATCCCGAGACCTTACGATCGTATGTTTCGGCCAAGCCGAAAGTTTCGGCCAATTTGCTGCCGAAACCGGAACTTCGACCGAAACCGGTTTTTTTGCCGAAACTTGGCCGAAACCGAATCCGAAACTTCGGTCGGTCTCTAATATTTATATACATACTTACATCCCCTGTTCCAAAAATAACCGAACTTTTTCAAAATAGAAAGAACCACTAGCGCCATCTGTTGTAAACTCTTTTTTCGTTCGAAAGCGCAGGCTTTCATTAACATTCTGTCAAGGTTTCATGAAGATCGTATGCAGACCGGTCAAGTTATTGCGTCGTATGTGTTAGTATGTTTTAACTATCGGTCGGAAAATGAAATTCAAACAAAGAGCTGCGATTGAGCTTTGTGTTAAACTTCTTTTACCGAAACGCATGAAATGCTCCAACAAGCATATGGTCATGATTGTTTATCCCGCATGCAAATTTACGAGTGGCACAAGTGATTCAAAGAGGGTAGAGAAACCATCAGCGATGACGAAAGACCAGGCCATCCAAAATCGGGTTTATCCACAGAACACATTGAAAAGTGCGTGAATTTATCAGATCTAACAAGAAATCGTCAGTGCGTTTCATTGAAATGGAATTGGCCATCCCTTCTACTACCGTTTATCGCATTTTGACCGAAGAATTGGGACTTGGCAAGGTAACTCACTATTTGTTCCACACAAACTCACTGATGACCAAACAATGGGATCGAATTGAACATTGTAAAGACATCATTAAAAGTGCTCGTGAGGACCCCAACTTTTTGCAAGCGATAGTAACTGGTGATGAGGTTTTGAATATGAGCCGGAAACAAAGCGTCAATCTGCTGAATGGCGGTTGCCCGAGGAAGGACATCCCCAAAAAAGTTGTTTGGAGAAGTCAAAAGTGGAGACAATGCTCATTTGTTTTTATGATTCGAAGGATGTAATTCACAAAGAATTGGTCCGAGCCGGTCAAACAGTGACGGAGGAGTACTATCGTGACGTTTTACGACGTTTGCTTAGCAGAATTCGTCGCATTCGGCCTGAATATCGCGAACCAGGAAGTTGGTCACTTTTGCACCATAATGCTCCATCTCATCATTCACGCCTTGTGAATGAATTTTTGTCAAAAAATCAGATTATTACATTGCACCACTCGCCGTATTCATCTGATCTGGCACCATGCGATTATTTTCTATTCCCGAAACTTCACCTTACAATGAAAGGAAAGCACCACTACACAATTGACGCATTCAAAAGACGACGACCGACGAGCTAGACAAGGTTTCTGAAAAGGACATTTCCGACTCGTTTGACAAATTGGATGAGCGTGCACATAAGTGTATAGAAGCGAATGGAGAGTATATTGATTAATAAGAAAAGAAATATCCCAAAATGTACACTGAGTGTTTCTATTTTAAAAAAGTTCGGTTATTTGTGGAACAGAGGGTGTAGTTTACATTATTTGGCAAAAATAGTACTTTATACTGTTTGTTATACGGTGGTGGAATTTAATGAAGATCAGGTTACAAACGCATAAACAGACATAGGCTGCATAATGCATATATGCATAGAAAGTAAATAAATAAATAATTAAATATCTTTATTGCCATTTGACTTGAAAATGTATCAGCAAATTGTCAATGATGAACGAGAAAAGAAAATACCTAAAAAGTTGTGATCGAGTCATTACTAAGTAAATTGGATAATACAAACATAATGTACTCAATATAACAACATAAACAAATTAAAAAGATGTGAATAAATCACAAATAAAACAAGAATAGAGGGACGAACCGATTGAAAACAGATTAAAAATTAATTGTTTGCAATAATACAATTCACAAGTCTGATGTTAAGTATTCTTCAATGCTGTAAAAAGGGTTTGCCATAAATAGACTTTTAACTCGGCGTTGGAAAGCATTGAAATTGGCGAAAGCAACCTGTTGAACAATCTGATAGGCATTATGCGGGGACCATCTGCTGATAGAGCAAGGCTATGTTGAGGGGTACGCAGACAGTATGCTTTCCTTAGATTATAACCACTCTCCACATTGCTTCGCGCCTCATATTTTTCAAAGTTCTTTCGAACATGACAAACACAGTTAAGAAATATAAAGTGAAAATATCGTCATGATGTGGAGAGTTTTGAATAGTTCCCGACAAGAAGTGAGCTTGTTACTAAATGTTATTGTACGAATCACTCTCTTCTGCACAAGTAGCAAATCTGATGTATGTGAGCTGCTACCTCAGCAAACGATACAGTAATTCATGCCTGAGTGTACGTGAGCAAAATATACGTAGTACATCCTAAGCACTGCAGTACTTACAAACTCCTTAGTCTCCATAACACAAAGCAATGCTTTGATATTTTGTTGACTAAACAGTCTATGATCCCTCCAAGTAAGCCTTGAATCGATCATAACACCAAGGAATTTAGTGACCTGGGCCTCGTTCACTCTGGTTCCGTTAATTTTCAGGTCAATATCACAATCTGTATCTCGCAAGCAAAACTGCATCAGTTGCGTCTTCTGTTCATTAAGTGCAAGGCCATTCCTTACACAGTACCTCTCCATGTAATATGATGCAACTGACAACTCAGTAGGTAATGAGCTGAGTTGGATCTTTAGTTTTAACCCCCACCGTGGTATCGTCAGCAAATAATGTAACAAAATGCTGTTTCATGAAAATAGGCGCAACAACAAGAATAATAGAGGCCATAGTATGCTTCCTTGCGGAACACTAGTTAAAACAACCTTGATGCTAGAAGATAATTTACATCCACCATTATTAATGACAACTCGTTGTTCCCTATCCAATTTACAGCGGTGCCTCTGTCTCCGCAGTTATTAAGCTTTTCGAGTAAAAGAGCATGGTTGACAGTATCGAAAGCGCGGTTTAAATCTATAAAGAGACAACACGTTTTATCTTTCTTTTCAAGGCATGTCAAGACAAAGTCACACATAGACAACCAACTTGGTACCTGTTGATGATATTAAATTTGTCAGCAAATTTTATCAGTTTATTATAATAAGCCTTTGCGAAGAATTTTGCGAATACGGATAACAAAGAAATGTCCCTATAATTAGCCATGTTAGTAATATCATTTTTTTTATAGATTGGTATAACCAGTGATTCTTTCAGCTTATAAGGAAATACGCCTTCTGCAAAAGACAGATTTAACAATGCTCTTAGAGGTTTTGCAACTAAGTCTATGACATTCAATAGGAATGAGCAAGGTACTTCATCAAAGCCTGCTGACCTCTTTTTTTTGCGATAAGTTTTAACAGCTCAACAGCTTCATCTTCAGTAACTGGGATTAAAAACATGGAATTTGTATTGATGGGCGTTGGTACATGCTGCGCACCGAAAGTCATAGATCTAGTCACTTCCGATACAGAATTTATAAAGAAATTATTAGACGCGTCAGCAACTTCCTTGGATGACGTAGAGAAAACATTTCCATCGTTATCAGAAATAATCTCAGGAACTTGTCTTTTTGTATGTTTTGAATTGGCACTGATGATTTCCCAAGCAGTCTTACTCTTATTACTAGACTTAGCAATTTTATTATTATAGTAGTCGCGTTTTGTTTCCAATAATTTTCTTTTATGTTCTTTAATCAGTAGTTTATAGCGTGCAGTCAACTCGGTATCATTATTTATTTTTGTAGCAAAATGTAACTCTCTTAAAAACTTACTTTCGTCAATCATTACTTTGGTTATCCAGCAATTCTTACAATTTTGAGGGGTTTCATGCTTATTTTTGACTAACATTACAAGAAAGCATCTATCAAAGGTTTGCATGAATATATCATGGAACATATTAAACTTTGAATCAAAGTAAAGCCCTTCATCAGACAAAAAACACCAGTCTGTTTCTTGAAATCTTGAGGTTTATCGAAATAGCGTTTGCTGTGATAAACAATTTGTGTTTGATGGCTACTACTTCCTAAATTATATATATATATATATATATATATATATATATATATATGACATATATGACATCATTATGTTGAAAGAAGTCTATTGTGACTCTTGCAACATGTGGTCGGGCATTATCTTGTTGGAAAGTTGGATCTGCCAGGGTGTCAAGATAGGGTAAAAGATGGGGTTCTAGAACTTCGTGGATATAACGCTGCGCGTTCATGTTACCTCTGATGAAGATTAAAGGTGACTTGGAACCATAAGCTATAGCACCCCAAACCATAACTCCAACAGTGTGATGAACATGTCATTCAACAAAAAACTGTGGATTCCTCCTTTCACCACGTCGCCTTCTAACCCTGGCACGACCATCGTGCATGCCTAAACAAAATCGAGACCCGTCACTAAAGACAATACTGTTCCATTCCTGATCCCAGAGTGACCGTTGTCTGCACCACTCAAGGCGATTACGTCGGTGTAAGGGTTAGAAGGCGACGTGGTGAAAGGAGGAATCCACAGTTTTTTGTTGAAAGACATGTTCATCACACTGTTGGAGTTATGGTTTGGGGTGCTATAGCTTATGGTTCCAGGTCACCTTTAATCTTCATCAGAGGTAACGTGAACGCGCAGCGTTATATCCACGAAGTTCTAGAACCCCATCTTTTACCCTATCTTGACACCCTGGCAGATCCAACTTTCCAACAAGATGATGCCCGACCACATGTTGCAAGAGTCACAGTAGACTTCTTTCAACATAATGATGTCACATTGTTTCCATGGCTACCAAGATCTCCCGACTTATCCCCAATTGAGCACGTGTGGGATATGATGGGTAGGAGATTGCTCAATTTGCAACGTCCTCCTCAGACTCTAGAAGCACTTCGAGAGGAGTTGGTCCAGGCTTAAAAGTAGTAACTCAAATTCCTCAATTTTATTTTGTAGGCTGCATATATTTAAATGACAAATACGTATTTGTATGTTACTACTGTTGTTATCTATCACTAGCACAGTTTCATTAAGTTGTTTATTCTATTCGTAATACTAGCATACCGGGTATCATTGCTGCTTAAGAAAAAACTTTCAAGTTTTAACTGTTTTAAGAGCAATTGAGGTACCCTTGGTTTTGGCAATATAATTGCTGACTGAGTTTAAAATTTTATGTTTTGTGCCCTGCCTGCATAAATCACGATCAAAATAAATTGAGGAAATTATATTACGCTCAATAAAGGAATTGACTTTTTTCGTTTGCTTCGTGAATACTTAAGAGTATTCCGCCTACTTGACGGGTCGACCTTGATGGTGTTGCGACAACTATCTGTGTATAGCGCAGAATTTCGTGCAGTTATAATCCAGATGACATAGGAATCCTTCTGTCATCTTCACCGTATGGGATGAGGACGAAAATGAGCTTGCTACGTGGCTATCCTCAGATTTCTCGTTTACTTGCGTAAAATTTTGTAGAGTTTTCCAAAAGACCATTCCCACTTCGTTTGCTTCCGGTTCCTCTGTCTCCAAGACTAGACCCATACCGTACTGATGACTTGTTAAAGAGCACAAAACAACGCTGTCTGCGGTTGATCATGGGTACAGAGTTGGAAAGCAAATATATCAACTTCGTCAATTAAAAGATATATTTGAATAGTGCTTTTATGGTGGCCAAAAGAATCGTACCAAACACTAAAACTGCCGCACATCCGAGTAGTGTGGGTACATATTCCTGATGATATGTAACTCAGTTAACGTGATATGAAGCATATTTCATGTTACCTGAATGAAAATGGCTCAGTGAAAATCAGCCGGCTTGTACTTGTTAGAGAAGCAATGAGGTAACCCAAATAAGGGATTATTTATCAGAGATTTTATCTAATATTACTTTGGATTCCCGACAGGAAGGTTGATCGTGGGCTTTTAACGGCTACTAGTTATGCGCATGATAATTAAAATGGATAAATGTGTCATGAAACAAATTCATTATATGGAGAAAATTGACTTCAAATATTATTGGGACTTTCTACTTTGTTGGCATTTTATATATTTAGTTTAATTAATTAATTATCAACGCTTGATGGCTTTGCTATGTCATCTTCTTTGTACATAACACCGCTATGTTCCCTGCATTTTCTCGGTGATCCTTTGTTGTTTGGAGAATATTTCAATATGCTGGTCTATTTTATATTAAGCATTTTGTACTATGACCCACGGCTTTCAAAATAGCGAAATATTAGTGAGGCAATAAATGGAGATATACATTAAGCTGCATGCATTTGGTATGCACCATTACTCGTAGCTGCAATTCTACCTAAAATGTTCCTCGAAAATATGAACGCATTTATACCTGTATTTCTCCCAGCACCTGGTCTCATACAATATCAACAAGTTTGCTCTGTAAAAAAGGGATTACTTCTTTGATAGTTGCAATAGTGTTCTTGTCGTTCTAACAATGTGGCAGGTTGTTTCATATAGGTTCCTCTCATATATGATCGGAAGCTGCAAAGGACTGGAAAACTGAAAGCATTTCAGTTGATGCGAGTGTATTGAAAAGCTCTTCAATATCTACACTCCGCAGAAAACCATTTTCAGCAGTCTCCCATAAAAATATCCGCTGAGCTCGTCGTAAAGTTGATAGACACGTAGACAAACAAAAACCTATTTCCTGCGAATTATTTAAACACATACTAAATGTTTGTCTTGAGTACACAAATTGATCTTGCTGCGCCAAGAAACAATCACATCAAAGCCATAGTTTGAGATTCTAAGCGCTGGTAGAGATTTTATCACTAGTTAGATTGAGGTTTGGGCATGGTTGTTACCCTTCATTGTTAGCAAAACTAAACATAATTGAATCTGATGCTTGCGATCCTGCAACTTTAGATCACATATTTTTTTAAAATGAAGAAAATATGACCAGCGTAAGCGATTCTCACATAGAATGGGCACTGATGGCCTATACTCTCCCCTACAATTTAGTATGCATTCTGTCTATGAACTCCCTATATATGTATATTCTATTTCGTTGTTAAATTTCTTAAGGAAAACCAACACACGAATTTAACTGCCTATTATTTTTATTGTTGCTATTATATATATCAGGTAACCAAATAAGTTCGTGCGGTTTTTAGTAGACAAATATATTTTTTTATTGAGAAACAACAAGACACTACTTATTCGTCGACGTAATTACCATCAAATTCAATGACCTTTTGCCAACGTGGAACCAATTTTTGTATGCCGGTATTGTAGAACTCCCTGGATTTGGAGTAAACAAATTGGCGGACTGCATTTATTAAACCATCTCGAGTTGTGAAGTGTCGATGCCAGATACAGTTGTCAAGAGACAAAAAAGGTGACAATCACTGGGGGAAATGTCGGGAGAATATGGCGGGTGCGGTAACGTTTCCCAGCCGAGTTCAGAAAGTTTTCCTCGGGTCACTTTTGCGGTATGAGGCTTGGCGTTATCCTGCAAGAATATCACTTTCTTCCGATTGATCAAAGAAGGCCGTTTCTGGATGAGTGCTGCATTGATGGTTTGACCCCTTTCCAAAACTCATAATGGACAATTCCAGTTGCTGTCCGCCAAACACACAACAAAACCTTGTTTTGGTGCAAGGAAGCCTTAGGCGTGTGTGGTACAGAATCAGTACCTAGGCGACAACCAATGATACGAATGCTTAGAATTCAAATACAAGATCCATTTTTCGTCGCATGTTAATAAATAACCGATTAAGAAATGGTTCATTAGCGTTGCGTGAAATGTTTGCTGAACAAATGGTAAGACGACTTAATTTTTTATCATTTGTCAGTTCATGTGGGACCCAACGTCTTTCCTAGCTGATGAAGACGCAAACGAATAATTTCAGGACTCACTCTGAACATTTCTGCAAGTTCTTGGCACGTTGTCCTGGAATTTGCGTCCACAACCTGTCGAAGATCCTCGCTCAAACTGAGATCTCCCGAAGAAATTTTTTTGGACCACTTCTGTGCTGTTCGATCACTGATCTCCGAATGCGGTACATATTTTTCGCGCTGCCGCTGCAGCTTTTGTACCAAGTTTGTATTCATACAGTAAACAACTTCGAATTACTGTTTTATTCGTCGCCACTTTCAATTATTAAAACTAGGTATGTAACAATTTTCAACAACTTTTTATGTGTATGAGAAAAGAAGGATTCATACTGAAGTGACAATATGTAATAAACAATCGCTATCGATCAACAACATCAATGGCAATGTGCGATATACAGCAACCGCACGAACTTATTTGGTTACCTGATATTAAGACTAGCTGCATGGGATCCTTATGTCTTAATGCTAATAAACAAGAACTTGCTGCGGGAGAGCAGCAGCACTGCTTAGGCGATTAACACAGTGCACGAACTATCAAATTAACCATTACAAAAAATTTTCAACTCTGACAGCCCTCAGGTACGCCATTTTGAGAGATATTGACTATGTTTCATACCAAAATATTTTGTTATCCCTCGTTTAATCTCAAAGAAGTCTATAGTCATCAAAATATGAAGATGAGAACACCAAGAAAAACAAAAAGAATTTAAAAAAAATTATATTTCTGTGTCATACCTAACAAGTTTGACTATTTTAATTAAACTCCTATTTTGAAACAGTTTACTAGAACCTAGGAAACTAGTTTGATTAAATCAAAATGCAATGGTTTGAATGAGTTTATTAAAACGTTTACTTAGATTGAGTACACCTAGTATTTAAAATTGATGAACTATTAAAATGAGTTTACCTGCTTCAAGTAAATCAATTTAATCACATTTATGAAAATTGATTAATTAACATAGGTAAAAGTATATGCCTATTGTCAAAGGGTCATTTTATTATAGTAATAGTATATTTGTAGTAAATACTCTATCTTATCTGGAAATATCTAAATCACGTCTGGCAACAGTGGATGATACAAGCGACGAACAAAATTAACAGGAGATGTGGAATACGCGGAAAGGAAGTAAACGTCGAATTTGATTTAGTTATCTTAAAACAGCTTCTAAAAAATCGGGCGATCGCCAAAAAATTATCTGCATTTTTCCAGAGGATGATAACGCGTTCACACAATACGTGTATTGCGGCATGGCACTACTAAGCGATACAATTAAATAGCAATATTGAAATTGAAACATTCCATTTCAAGTATAAGATTTTGAATCGAAGAAAATTATATCGTTTCTGGAAAGCGATAAATGATGTAAATTTCATTTTTTGTTATGATCGAATGGCTTTGGAAGAACTGGCCGAAACACCTCCTACTCATGCTGTAAAGAAGACATACAAATGTCTTACTGTCAGAATCAACAAAACATAACTCATATACTCTGGAAATTCCGACAGCGGAAGAACAACTAAATGAATCCACATCTATGAAATAGTGAGTTGTACATAACATGACTTCCGAGGCTTTACATGAATCACGAGACAGAACAGCCATCATGCGCACAAAGTACTTCCGGAGGAGGTCCTCTCATCTAACTCTGTGGACGATTGTACGCTTCTTGTTAAATGGCTAGGGTGCTTTTGGAAGGAATGTTTGTTTTAAGGTGATATATAAAAACAACAAATTAAATGTAAAATATTATCCCTATTATATGAAACAAAATATAGCGGAATATGCCAACAACAGTTGCATTTTAAAGTTTAAATACCATAAGTGCATTAAAAACGACCACAAATAAACAACAGCCGTGGGCGTAATTACCTGACAACCTTTTCATTAATGTCACAACACAGAAAACTGTTACCAACATAAATGTATTCGGGAAATTCAAACTATACGTATCACTTTAGGATCTATTTTACATCAAGGTTGGCATTCAAATTTACTAAAAATGACGTAACTGCTTTGTTTCAGTGAAAGGACTATAAAAGATAGACGAGTGTCGTTATTCTGCTCTTCAGTGAATTACATCCATCCCACGTACATTACACCTCAGGTGAGGGGAGTGGAAAGGAGGTTAATAAAATAAAAGCTACGTAATAAGACGCGTTCCACTATAAAAAAGATACACCTCTAAATATCAATCTAGAATTAACGCATAAGAATAGAAATTTATCCAAAATCAAATCTGACTGTACCTTAGGAAAATTAAAATCTGAATGTGCCAGAGAATTTAGATAGGTCCAACGATATCATCGTAGATATAATTCCGATGCTGAATGATCATCCAAAATATACTAATTTCAATATTATAGAATCAATTAGTCGCAAATGTGGAGATCTTCTCCGTATCATGTATTTCGAGAAACTGGTGGTGCTGAGCTGTTCAACCGTTCAGTCGCATATTTACTCTATTTTCAATGATTTCCGCTGATCATGATTCAAACAAAACTTTTAAATCACTACATGACTTTAGATATTTTTGCAAAGAGCAACATCATTGGCCAGCAGTGGCAGAAATTGACACTGATTTTTCATTTGCAAACTTACACTCACAACTTGTGAGGTGTACTATATTTGAATATATTCAGTTATGCTATAATGCGCTTTTAAATGGAAAATCTTCAGCTAAAAGCATAACAAGCCTGTATCTGTGCCATGATGTAGATCAAATTGCAGAAAGTAGCTCAGGTATTTTGAGGGTATGGTATATATATATATATATATATATACAGGGTGGTGCATCGAAAACGAAACAGACCCATTTACTGGCAGCTCAGTTTTCAGACCCGTCGATTTTGTTTTCGAGGGGGACACAAGTTTGGCAAAAAATCACGTGAGCACGTGCAGCCCCCTAAGCGGGGGTGACACTACCCCCAAAATCTCAAATGGAAAGGGGGGTCGAGTGATACCTTATTTTAAAGGTCTTTCAATTGCCTTTATATTGATATAAAATTAATGTAGGTACTTTAGTTCAGTAGTTTTGAAGATTTATTGATTTAAAGCTTAAGTATAACTAGTACATCATCATTAGTGGAGATCAATACATTTGGCAGCAAAGTAATTTAAAAATGAAGAATGAACTGACCCGTTAGGCAAGTAATTGTTGAAAATGGCCACCATGAGTCTCCATGCAATAATAAAGATTTTCCTCAAAACGTTGCCGCACATTTTGCAATATTTGAGGAGTAATTTGAAGGCACAAATTCGCAATTCTTTGTCGCAGGTCTTCTAATGATGTTGGCTGAGTAGCATAGATTTTGCTTTTTAAATATATACATAAAGAAATCCAAAGGTGATAAATCTGTCGATCTTGGGGGCCATTCAATGTCACCTATTCTACCAATCCATCGATCTGGAAACGTCTGATCGAAATATGGTCGAACACGTAATGCGTAATGTGGTGGGGCACCATCCTGTTGGAACATCAACCTATTCGCAATGTACCGCCGATCATTCCGATTTTCAATTATGGCTGTTAATGCAGGATCTATGGCGTCTTCCAGTAATTCCAGCGGTCAAATTTCCAGGTAAGAAAAAAGGACCAACTAAATGATCGCCAAAAATACCAGACCTAATATTTAATTTTTGTGGCTGCTGTGTATGAACCTCATGATAAATTCTGGGATTAGAATCGGACCAATATCAGCAGTTATGACGATTTACTATGCCATTTAAGAAAAAGGAACATTGGTCGGAAAAGCAAGTTGTTAAGCTCACCCACCGTACTTCTCGCGCCATCTAGTGAGCGGCGCTTCAACGCATCAACCGTTTGCTACTGGCCAGGCGGTTACCCTACGTTACCGACCGGGCGAAAAATCTACAGGTTTTCTTGTTACCAACCGGTGACGCAAGAAGAGAGAGGGGATGATGGTGCCACGAGAGACAGACATTATTATTCACATATTCACAAAGTATTGTACCCTACATTTTCTGTTATAAACCTTCGTAAAGCGAAGAACGTATAGTTATTTCATCGGTAAACCCTCAGAGTGAGTGCTTTACACGTTGGTCCTTCGAGCCACGATCAGTAACGTAAGAAAACGACGAAATAAAGAAGCCACGCCACGACCACGAAAGCTAAAAGTATAGAAACCAGATGATTGAGTCAGAAATACCTGCTGTAAGTCTGTTCCTTATCACTTCCTTGTCTCGTTGATTCAAAATCAGGTCAATCAGTAGTGCAATCAATCAGTCATATCGTCTAGTTGGAAAAATGATCGATCCAGCTATGGATTCCGATTCCACAAGTGAAACTGCACAGCAGTTACGGCAGCTGCTCATCAAGCGAAGACAAATAAAGGGTTCACTAACGCGTTTTATAACGTATCTAGAAAACTTTGATAAAAGTGAAATAATTCAATTAGAGGCGCGTTTAGAGCAAGCCACGGGATTGTTAGACAATTTTAATACAGTACAAGATGAAATAGAGATTCTCAGTGAAACTGAGTTAAGTTCAAGTGAGAGAGCCACCTTTGAAGACAGGTATTACAGCGCAATAGAGAAAGCATACAGATACACAAAAGCGAGCAAGCAAATTAACACAGAACCTTCATCAAACGTGGGCCTCTCACATCACCAGTTGCATTCTGTCTCAAATACAAGGTTTCCAAATATTGAGTTGCCAAAGTTTCATGGTGAATATGAAAAATGGGGTCAGTTCAGGGATATGTTTTTGGCCTTAGTCGACAGAGATCCTACGTTAGATAATGTCAAGAAATTCTATTATCTGATGAGCTGTTTAAAAGGAGAAGCCGCAAGAGTAATCGAAAACATGGAAGTCACAGGAGAGAATTATGATCATGCATGGCAGTTATTAAAATCTCGATATGAAAATAGTACAGTTATCATAAAGAATCATGTTCGAGAATTAGTTGAAATGCCATCGGTAACTAGAGATCCTCACTCCCTTAGAAAATTAACAGATGACCTTCAAAAGCATTTGAGGTCATTAACTTCCTTAGGCGAGCCTGTGGCACAGTGGAGTACTTTGCTAATTTATTTGATCACAAAAAAACTCGATCCTTCATCGGAAAAGTCGTGGGAGGAGCACGTAATCTCACGTCAAATTGAATCGCCTGGTATAGATGATTTAATCAAATTTTTAAATGCTCGGTGTCAATTGCTTGAGGCCATATCGCGTGAAAAATCTGATAAATCCACAGGCAGAGCACAGAATACATCGGTTAACCACAAGAAACCTGTAAGCTTGAATAGAACATTTTCGGGCGCAGCAATCGAAGCATCATGTGTGTATTGTAATGGTCAGCACGCGTTTTACTTGTGCGATAAATTCAAAGCATTACCAGCCGCATCTCTGCGCCAAGAAATTCAAAAATTAAAATTATGTTGGAACTGCCTCCGACAAGGCCACCAGAAGGGTGAATGTCGTTCACGGGGGTGTAACCGATGTGGCGCCAGACACAACACGCTGTTGCATGAATCATCTCATCACAATGCGGTCCCTGCATCGACGTCGTCTGCTACAGGGTCGGCACTGCTCGCGAGTTCTGAATCAGCGGCTACCAGTGGCGTAGCAATCGCTAAGGGTTCGAGTAGCGCAGTACAAAAAAATGATGATCAGTCGACAGGGTTGCTTGCGGGTAGCTGTGTGGACCTCAAAAACAGAGTTTTATTATCCACGGCGATAATTTTACTCAAAGATGCGGAAGGGCGATGGCACGAATGTCGCGCTTTACTTGATAGCTGATCGCAACCGAACTTCATCACGAAACGCACGGTGGAATTGTTGAAATTAAAGCCTATAAATAGTAGAATTCCGGTATTAGGTGTAGGCAGTTCTGTTCCAAAGGCATGTCAAGTGGTATCTACAGAGATAAGGTCTACCTGCACGACGTTTTCTACAAAGCAAACGTTGTTAGTGTTGGAAAAAATAACCGAGAATCAGCCGAGCGTATCTTTCGCCCCAGAAAACTTGCGTATACCGTCCAGCGTACAGTTGGCGGACCCACATTACCATAAATCGTCAGAAATCAATGTTCTCTTGGGAGCAGGATTGTACTTAGAACTATTGTGTTCTGGTCAGATCCAGTTAGGGCCAGGACTACCCGTTTTGCATAACACGGTATTAGGCTGGATTATATCAGGGAAACTTGAGCAGGAAAAATCCAATATTACGGTAGTGTGCAATCTCGCCGTTAGCACGAGACTTGAAAGCCAGATCGAAAAATTTTGGCTCGTAGAAGAAGTCTCTAGACACAAAACAGAAATACCCGAGCACGATGAATGCGAGACTTTATTCAGAAAAACAACGCGACGCGACGAACGCGGACATTTTGTTGTCACCTTACCAATAAAAAACAATGTAACACAACTGGATTGCAACTTACATAACGCGATAACTCGATTACATGCAATGGAGCGAAAATTCAGCAAAAATCCATCATTTCGAGAAGAATATGTCGCGTTCATGAAAGAATACGTGTTGTTGGGCCACATGTCGCGAATAGCTGAAACGGATATCACCCCTAGTATCGGGAATACCTTTTATTTACCTCATCACGGAGTATCGAACCCAGCGAGTACAACGACAAAATTGCGCGTTGTATTCGACGGTTCAAGCAAATCAAATAGCGGATTATCGTTAAACGACACATTGAGTATCGGGCCTAAGATCCAACAAGACCTGTTTGACATCCTAGTGCGATTTCGAAAATATAGCGTAGTGTTGGTTGCTGACATTGCCAAAATGTATCGGCAAGTAGGTGTTGAAGAAGGTCAGCGTGACTTGCAGCGAATTGTATGGCGTGAAAACACAAGTGAAGACATAACTCATTATAAGTTAAATACAATCACGTACGGCACGGCATCGGCATCTTTTCTCGCAGTTCGCTGTTTACAACAAGTTGCTCAAGATAATCTCGAAAAGTATCCTAAGACTAGTAAAGTTATCCTAAATGACTTTTACGTCGATGACCTGATCAGTGGATCGGACTCTGTAGATGACGCAAAGCAGTTAAAAAATGAATTAGCCGCTATACTTGACTCGTATGGGTTCCCGTTGAGGAAATGGTTGTCAAACCGCGTGGAGGCGTTAGAGCAAACAGTTAACAACGAATCTAATACGTTTCAGCTGAATAACGATGAGACGCGCAAAACATTGGGTGTATTTTGGAATGCTCAATCTGATGTATTCAAATATACAGTCGAAATAGATCAGTTCGTACTAAAGCATATCACGAAACGAGGTATTTTATCCGCCATCTCGAAGATATTCGACCCGTTAGGGATACTCAGCCCAGTGACCGTAACCGTGAAGTTGATGATACAAGAGCTTTGGCAATTAAAAGCGGGATGGGATGACATAGTCACTCCTAAGGTTTCAAAAGGTTGGACTAACTTCATAAGTGAGTTATCGTCTATACAAGAAATCGAAACACCCCGACAAATTATTATGACAAACGCAACTCGAATCGAGATTCACGCATTTTGCGACTCGTCACAGCGGGCATACGGCGCGAATCTTTATGTAAAAAGTACCGGACCACAAGGTTCAACCGTAAATTTGCTGTGTTCAAGATCTCGGGTTGCACCGTTAAAGGCTATAAGTCTGCCACGGCTCGAGTTATGTGGAGCACTCCTAATGGTACGGTTGGTTAGTAGAGTCATGGAAACTATTGATACGCACATTAATCAGATTTTCTACTGGACAGACAGCACAATAGTCCTGTCTTGGATCTCGGCTCCACCTATCAAGTGGAAACAGTTCGTAGCGAATCGCGTCACAGAAATACAGAATGTAAGTAATATAACCCAGTGGAATCATATCTCGTCTCAGGATAATCCTGCAGACATCGTGTCGCGAGGTCTCAGGGCCCCCGAACTCGCTACATGTGAGCTCTGGTGGCATGGGCCATCATGGTTAGCTGAGGACGAGCAGTCCTGGCCAAGACCTAGTTTTAAAACTGCATCCAATATTGAAAATAGTGTTTTGGAGGCACGAAGGTGTCAGATCTCGCTAGTTGCGCGTACCGTTGACCATACTATTTTCGAAAGAGACTGCAAAAAATCATAGCCTTCTGTAAGCGATTTACACACAACGCAACATCGCCACCTGCCCACCGCAAATCAGGTTCCATAACTAACGAAGAATTTAATGAAGCACTACTTACCTTAGTCAGGCAAGCTCAAGCCCAAGACTTCACCACGGAAATGGAATGTTTATCTCGGAATAAGAACTTACCTAAGATCTCGCGGATCCAAAATTTAAGTCCATTCCTCGACCAACAAGGTTATTTGCGGGTTGGAGGCCGTTTGACCAAGTCTGACTTACCATTTGAAACCCGACATCCTCTTATATTAGGCTCAAAGCATCGCCTTACTGTGTTATTGATTAAGCACGAGCATCATCGGCAGCTACACGCGGGAGCGCAAGCTATTTTAAGTTCACTAAGACAGCGTTTTTGGCCAATTGGTGGAAAAAGTACTGTCAGAAACATCTTGAATAAGTGTTTGACCTGTTTTCGAGTGAATCCTACCACGATTGTACGCAAAATGGCGGATCTGCCGAAGGATCGAGTTACCGTCAATCGGGCCTTTTTAATAACGGGAATAGACTACGCTGGACCCTTTCAAATAAAAGATGGCCGCCTACGGAACCGTGCTATAATTAAAGCCTATTTGTGTATCTTTGTATGCTTTACCACTAAAGCAGTACATTTGGAAACAGTGAGTGATCTTAGTGCCGACTCATTTCTTGGCTGCTTAACTAGGTTCACGTCCCGTCGAGGTTTACCTCGGATTTTATACACCGATAATGCAACTAATTTTGTTGGTGCTCATAATAAATTGAAAGAAATTTATGACGCACTTTAAATATTCAAGACCCCAGTGTAGTCAAATTTTTCCTAACCAACAATACTGAATGGAAATTTATACCGCCGCGATATCCCCACCGTGGAGGCTTGTGGGAGGCTGCCGTAAAGCGTGCCAAGTTCCACCTATCCCGCGTACTTGGAAAGAAAATCTATACTTTTGAACAGCTAACCACAATATTTGCGCAAGTGGAAGCTATATTGAATTCGCGTCCTCTGACACCCCTTTCTGCTGACCCTTCCGATTTGTCTACCCTTACACCCGGCCATTTCCTTATCCACGAACCCTTAACTACCATCCCATACACAGACTTGACGACTACACCGATGAATCGGCTGACTCAATACCAATGCCTACAGCAAGCTTACCAACTGTTTTGGCATAGATGGTCCAAGGAATACCTTCAACTATTGCAAGTTCGGACCAAATGGCTCAAGGCGGATACGCAAGAAATTCATGAGGGAAAGCTAGTTTTACTTCTCGACGACAACCTGCCTCCCATGCTATGGAAACTGGGACGCATCACCAAACTACACCATGGACAAGATGGAGTTGCCCGCACTGTAACCGTGCGTACTGTCAATGGCGAAACCACGAGAGCTGTGCAGAGAGTAGCCCTTCTACCAGTTGAAGATTTTCCTAAGAACAGTGTTGAAAGCCCTGCTCATCAGGATCTTTCAAGGCCGCCGGTATGTTAAGCTCACCCACCGTACTTCTCGCGCCATCTAGTGAGCGGCGCTTCAACGCATCAACCGTTTGCTACTGGCCAGGCGGTTACCCTACGTTACCGACCGGGCGAAAAATCTACAGGTTTTCTTGTTACCAACCGGTGACGCAAGAAGAGAGAGGGGGTGATGGTGCCACGAGAGACAGACATTATTATTCACATATTCACAAAGTATTGTACCCTACATTTTCTGTTATAAACCTTCGTAAAGCGAAGAACGTATAGTTATTTCATCGGTAAACACTCAGAGTGAGTGCTTTACACAAGTGTTGAATAGAAAATGTTCATCGTTTATAATTCGTTCACTCATATCTTCTCAAAATTGTAATCGCCGATCAAAATCGTCATCATTAAGTTCTTGTACCAGGTGAATTTTATACGTATGAAAACTATGGGCCTTTAGAATCCGTTGGAGAGTACGTCGACTAACACCACACATAGTCTCCAATTTGCGGGTACTTAACGTAGGATCTACATAAACTTGCCCTAAAACCCCCACTTCTATGCTTCGTTCCTTATGGGATTTTCAATGCTGCTTTTTTTATTGGCGACTGAGCCAGTTTCCCGAAATTTAGCTACGTTCTAGAACATATTTTCGATGCACGTTACTGTTCTCATGTCGCTCATTAAATATTTCTGCTGTTCTATTAGCGCACTGATTATTTCCGAAAAATATTTCGATAATTTCAACTCTTTCTGCATGGTTAATTTATATAATAAAGCGTTACAAGTTATTTTAGCAACAAAGTTTGGTCAAATCAATCGCAAACTATGTACTAAATTCCTATTTAAAATAAGTACGAGATATTTCCTTATCTTTCTTCAAGGAATAACTTTTTTGACACCAAAAAGCTCTCCAATAGCTATTTTCAACAACAAAATGATAAACAAACCATGGGCGTAGTGAAGAAAAGCATTTAATTATTAAGTAAATTCTTTTAGTCAAATTTCTTCTGAAAGTAGTACAAACTAATCTGATGTACCTATTAAATATTGAAGTCTACTTTAAGCTTTAAATCAATAAATCTTCAAAACAACTGAACTGAAGTACATTCATTTTATATCATTATAAAGGGAATTGAAAGACCTTTAAAATAAGGTATCACTGGACCGCCCTTTCCATTTAAGATTTTAGGGTTGGTGTCACCCCCGTCCAGGGGGCTGCACGTGTTAACGTGATTTTTTGCCAAACTTGTGCCCCCCTCGAAAACAAAATCGACGGGTCTGAGCGTTTTTCAAAAAAAAAACTGAGCTGCCAGTAAATGCGTCTGTTTCGTTTTCGATGCGCCACCCTGTATATATATTGTCTATTGAAAATATTAGCGATTTTGACGATTTAGTTTGCTTTGGGTTCGCAGTATCAGAATCATCTGGTTAAGCAGTCAAAAACATTTTTTCAAGCAACAGCTGAACAAATCTCAAACGGACAATGTTAGTGAATTTATCCATATTCAAAATGGTGTTGAAATTGACGAGCACGTCTATGGCTATATTTAGTTTCTCGAGTCCCTTTTATAAAAGATATTCAATTTTAATTGCAACAATTACATCCATACCTTTTCCGAAACCGGTAATAAATGAATATTTTAATGAGTATATGTTACAAGTGGCAGCGAAAAAGTATATTCCGTACTGTCCTCTGTGGTCTAAACTCAGACTAGAACGCGGAAAATTGTTTAGCAACGCGTACGTGGAGAACTACTTTGGACAATAGAAGCACAACTTCATGCAAGATAAGCGGAATCTGAAATGTACAGAAATCGTCCGGCTACTTAAGAAAGATACTCTGTCTTTGAGCAACGTGAATAATCTGATATCTAAATCATGTCAACAGCGAAAGGTAAAACCGACGAAAACAAAATCTCAGGAGACGTGGAATAAACGGAAAGGAAGTAATACGTCTCTTTGTTCAAAACAGCTGTTAAAAGCCGGACGGTACCAAACAATAATTGCTCTCCAGAACTGCATCTCTTCATAAGATGATGACTTCACACAATGCATGTATGGTGGTGACGGCAATACTGCTTGCAATTAAATAGCAATTCATCTCACTATCATCACAAGAAATTTCTGTTATTGAAAATAATACCAGACTTCAGAGCGTCTGCGTGACGTGGAAAGAGATGAGAAAAAAACGTGTCACCTCGTCTTATTTCGAGCAGATTTTCAAGATGAAGGATGAAAGCTCGTTCAGTAATATTATAACCACTATTATAAATGGCAATGACATCAAAACGCTAGCTACCCTTCTTGCCGGAAATGTGAAAAAGGTGCTATTTAATTGTATGAAGACAAAATGACTTAAATGTTCTCCGCTGGATTGCCGATACCTTGAACATCATTACCTTCCAGCTTCACTCGATTGTGGAGGTGAAATGACCCTACGATGTGCGAAATTCAGATCCGCATGATCGTCAGTCATAGATATCACTACCAGATACAAGGATTACCGGGAATAACAGGCAGGTGTTAGTGCGACCAAGTTATATATACCTTCAAAGGTATCTAAATTATGAGAGTATATCGTAGTCAAGCATTCTGGAATGTTATGATGGAAATACTGAATGTGTCTTACATGTTTTACATTCTGTCGGACAAGATTATACAGGAAGATTAGCGGGCGATTTATATCGCACAACTACTCAACGTAGGATTGTCGGATAAAAAGATGTATGATAAAAGAGAAATTCACAGGAGTTAGTGAATGATTCCTAAGATTTACAATTTTTGCATTTTTCTTATCTATTTTACTTCGTTTACGAAGAAACATTAACATAACTTCTGTTTTTCTGCACCCATTTTCATGATCTTTTCTTGATCTGTATAGACAATGTCTAGGTTATGTCAGGTGGGTTTATTTTTCAGGCGGTAGAGGAGAAAATTGATAATGCCGTTTTTTCGACAATAACTTGGTCAGCGCTATTTTAGAAAAAGTAGCGTTCTTTATTTTTGCCTTCATCGATTTTCATAATATTGATCTCATTTGAAAGGACATTTTCCAAACAGGTTCCAGTTGAGTCCATTTTTCGCCGCTAGGTGGCACTAACCACGTCTTAAAATGATGGCTGCTACCCCTTTAGAAGTTCGCTCCATTTTTAACGCTTTCCCTGTTACTTCTGCGAAAATTATATATACATTTTTGAATGAAATATATCTAACGAAGAGAATTTTGATATCTTCTTCTTCTACGTCCCAGGTTTGGCTTTCTATATAATTTTTTAGCTCATCATCCTTTGGCGAACCCTCTGACTTGAAAAAAAGAGAAAGCGGAAATTAAAATTAGCGTTGATTCAGTAGAAGAGAAAAATCATGTTAGTTGGCCAAATTTTTGTTTTGGAAAAACTCAATAATATTATTGTACAATTACCTTAGAATTGCCGCTTTTAACCTTTCCTTTGCTCTTTGTACTTCCTAACCTTGACAGCTTCTTCCATTTTTTCTGTTGTTTTCTCACGGCTACCAAGATGTGTCCATAGCAGAAAATCATCAAAACGATTGGTAGGAAGAAGAGCATGCTGTAGCTGAGTCTCGAAATGAAAGTTGTGAAGATCTCTTCGTTGCAAGTATTGTTGATGATGTTTTTCAACAGTAGACCGTGGTTCTCTACAGTTGATAGGATGAACACCAAGAGAAGCGGTAACAGCCACAGGAAACCGATCACAGTAGTTACTTTGCGTTTGGTTACTATCACGTTGTAGTGCAAAGGTTTCAGTATGCCTAGAATCAAAAGTAAAAAAAAGGTACAGTGAAAAATCGAATGACTTAGTACTTTCCACACACACACATACACACACTCACAAACTCTGAACTCCTCAAATGATTTACTATAGCGAATGAGGTATTCAAAAAAACCTCAAAAAGCGCCAGTTTTTGGACTTGTAATCACAGCCCACTGAATAGATTTTAGGGATTTGTGTTTGAAATGCTGTACATAAATTTCGTTTCAATATGAGCTTATTTAGGTTTTACTACATGACATAGAAAATGCAGCACCGTCTAGGAGTGCTGTAATTTTGAGTATAGTTTCACAAGTTTAAGGTCTACTGACAAATAGAAAGTGATTAAAATTTTGACTCGAAATTTCACAAAATAGCTGAGATTGCGAATTTTAGGCATGATAATGCAATGAAACAACAATGAATGAAATTGAACAAATTTCCTCATAAAATTTTGTTGGTCGCTCGGAGAGAGAGATGGTTCTGCCCATTTGCAACCAGCGCGCCACCTTGTGATTTCTACACGTACTAGCCGTCTATGAATATTTGGTCATATCAAGACACCTTCTTTTGAAATTTGATCGAGATACCTTCTTTACCTATCAATATACCTTCTTTACCGGCTTTTCTCCGTCTCTTTTGCCGAACATACCTTCTTCAAGGCCACTCATTTAACCTTCTTTCAAAAAGTTAAGTTTTCTGCGTCATTTACTTTCCTGTGGAGATTGTGGTGTGGGCGTAGTTTCATTTATTTCCGGATTCTGGGATATTAGATTATCAAACACCAATTTATGGAGTAGTACCCTTTTATTTTGTACCTTACGTGCAGTTGTGTTGGTTTGGGTGCTACCTCGTCCATTTTATAATAGGATGTTAACCTTCAGCGTGGAAAGGCATTGCGGAGCACCACCATTCACACTCCTCCAGCTTTGTTTTGTAGCTGCCTTGTAGCTGTTTCGCAGCCGATTTTGTTGGAAGCATCCCTTCCCCTTGACAATATACAACTGCACTATCCCAGGGACGACGCTTTTAACCAAGCACACCACTGATTTATTTGTGGATATGATCAACTGACTTGAATATCAACCAAAATTTCCGCTTGCCTGTTGATAATCAAGCTCAGAGTCTCTAGCTATAAAAATCAACCGTACGTAAAACTCGCATAAATAAGCTCTATTTTATCCATCGGGAGTCATTAAAAAATAGAGAGTATTAATACATCCAATCAAATAGTCAATATTGACGAATAGTGATGAGTTTGGAAAATAAAAAACAGGTGATTTGTGGGAAATATTTCACGAATTAAACACAAAATCAACAATTGTTCGAAATTTTCTTGAAAACTTAGTGAAGTTTAAAATGAATATCAGACAGCAGTGTTATTTGAAAAAATACCCGTCACTGAGAAAATTGATAAAGCCAATACCATATACAATCACCAAAGGATAGATAGTTGATTAAAACGAGCGTAACCATAAAAAAGAAAATAAAAAAATTGTCTAATGAGCTTCGGTATAGAGAAAAAGCCATAAAGCATCTGAAAGTTTTGATTGAAAAGTTAAGATATGAGCAAAATATATTATTGAAGAGAGGAATGCAGACCGATGCTGTAGGCAAGATTGAAGAGCAAATTAATGCAAACTGAAGAGCCGCCAGCAAAGTGAAAGAGAAAACAAACGAAGTGTCACATGGAAGGCAGATAAACAAAATATATTGTCAGAACTGACAAGTGTACTTCAAAAAGTTTTTCAAGCTATGTGGTTTCATTTAGCGGTTAGACATGGACGATTATCATCATAAAAATCACAGGATAAGTTTCAAGGATTGCATTCCACGAAGTATCTTGGCTTGATATAACTAAAACAACAAAATTAGGTACACCAGTGGTGTACCGATGTGCAACCGTGAATCGTTTGATAACAAAATAGCTTCATACTTTATTATTGATTCTTATTGCGCTATTATGGAAAGAAATTTATGCTAGGTCAGCTTGATATACTTTGTTTACGGATTTTGCGTCAGAACAAGATATTTTAATGGATGTCTGCTGCAAATTTCAGGAAACCCAAGAAGAAAGAACATATAAAGACTAGAAGTACAAACTCCGCCAAACTAATACTCTTTGTGACCTCTTTCTGTGGCACTGAAGCTCACAGAAGCAGCAATTTGTAGCGATGTTCAGATTTAGATTTAATGACAGTTACAAAAAAGCAGACATGTATACTTCCGCGTTTGTGGCAGAGCACAATATACCTTTCAAAATGATAGAACATTTTCAGAAACCTATAAAAATATAAAACACAGTAATAGTAAAACGGTAGCGAAGAATACAATACACTACAATACAAAAATTGTATTTATTATACCAACCTACGATATTCGTATCCATATTCAATTCAGCTTTTAATTAAAAGTGCTGAAATGAAGTCCAACACGATAATTAAAATATCTACTATTTTTTGTTTGCATCTACCGTTTTCAACATTTTTCATTTAGCAGCACTGTTTTAGTCACTAAACGCGGAGACAACAAATTCAGGTTCCGGATTTTTATAATAAGGTCGTGGACCATGGAAGGCCATGCTGCTTGTAAGGCCAACTATTAAACAGTGGTAGTCATTGTCATACGATGTCCTTTTAGTCACACTAACATCTGTAGAACTCAAGAGACAGACGCGGCAGCTCGCTTTTTGTGTCAATGAGGTCCCTGGCTATGTTGACATCGGTCGTGGACGTTAAAATTATAATCCTAGTTTGTTAGATAAATATAAGTTTGCAAGTAACCTACTATTTTCTCCATTTTTTTTTGGCATTACATAAGAAGGCCACTTTGGTCAGTTTAAATTGTTTTTAACCAAAATTATAAAGGTTATTGGCAACTTAGTTGATATCGATATAAAACACAGTTCTGTGAAAATATTTCCGTGAATGCATCCTTAGTTTATAATAGCCTTCAAGCAATGTTCATTGAGTATATCTAATCTGAATATATTGTTGTAAATATTTAATATTTCATTATATGGCATTTATATGTAGTTTAAGTAACATAGGCGGATATTTTGATCCCAACGTTGGTTTCAAGATAAAGACTGATTTATCATATTGGTCTTGTTCCTTGCAAGGCAATTCGGAAGAGTTTAATTAATTTTGAATTAAATAAATCATATCATATAGCAAAGTGCTACTTAATAATTTATTTGGTTTATTTATCCAGTAAATAATTTAATAATAACTTTCTATTTGTTAGCGCGGCCTTCCATGGTCTACTCACCTAATTTCTTCTGTCCTGATTGTTTACTTCAATTACTACCAATATCTTTAAGATTTTTCATCCATTAGCCGTTTGTATCCTTCTTGTCCATTAAGTTCAGTAATCGGACAAATGTGTTAAACTGAAGATATTAACAACTGGTTACCGATAGTACGGTATCCTACCATCAGAATAGAGTGTTTAATTCTCAGAACACCAGTAAGGTGACCTGGAACGTGGTTTCGGCATTAACACACAAAGCAAAAGTTTCATCAAACATTTCTATAAAATTTAAATCACACGGTTATTACGGATCCTCTGGATATAGCAAATAATTTTGATCAGTTTTTCAAGACCGCGTCCCTGCCATCGATGAACAGCTCAATAACTCTCAGTACTTTTACTCAAGGACGTTGTGATGCAACAAATCAAAACAATGAAATGCTGTTGTATCAATTCGTTGAAGAATAATTTCTTGATCAGATGAATCGAAAGACGAAGAACAAAAACTGAGCTGGATCAGACGATATTCCAGGATTTTTTCTGAAGACAGTCCTTTATCTGTAAATCTGTTGTTCACTTGAAAAATCTGTGTTTCTGGAGTCGTAAATTTCTCACAGTTTTAAAATTAGGTAAAGTATTACCGATACATAACAGCCTCATTTGGGTTTTCAAACATTTTCGAATACTGCTTTGCTCGTCGCTTGCTGATTTTTTTTAAGAAAAATAATATATCAAAAAACCAACATGGACTTTCCAATGGTACATCTACCTTAACGACAATCATAGATCTAACGGACAACTGATAGCATTTTTCGAAGCAGGCATTCGACAGTATGAATCACCAAAAATTGTTGTTTATCTCTATCTAGTATCGTTTATGGATTGTACGTCCAATTTTAACGTGTACTATGTAGCCGACCAAGTTATCAATTTCTAAATTCGTTGAAATAATTCGTCATGCCGCCTACCCTTGTAAAGATTCGTCGCACCCATAAAATAGAAATAAACATAAAAACTAAGGGCAGAACAAACACTCGCATCTGCAAACCACCCAGTGAACGCCAAAGGAAACCAAATTCATATTACGAAGAAAATAGATAATAGAACCGGATGCTATAAAGTTGGACCTTTCAAATAGGCCGGGACAAAAACAGGGTTTGGAGATCTATTCTGTAATAATATTTGGTCGCTATAACTATAAAGTTACAACCAAAGGAGTGCTGAGAAATTTGAATCTCAGCCATTTGGTTAGCAGATGTTAGAAACTACCCCGAGCGCTGAACAGTCACGCATCAGAGGCGTATCACGGGATATCTAAGACTTCCGAATGCTGGCATATTATTAAAAATTGTCATAATTGTGGGAAAATATGAAAAAGAGGAGACAAACAGCTAGGTTTTTAGTAGAATTTTCCCCTAGCTGATAGGAGCATGTTCGCCAGGCTGGATACGATTCTACCTTCTGTCAACGCACGCGTTGACAGATGCGGTTTGGAAACTATCATTAGAGTGGGGCAGGTGAAACTAATGAAAGACTACGTAGTTCTAACAAAGCTAACTTTGCTAAAATACATTAAAAATTCCAGAAAAGAGTCACCGTTAGTTTTACCTAAATGTTATGTACAATTTTATAATTATTTAAGAGGACATCTCGAATTGTGGCCTCAGCATTACGGGAATTCCCAATCCATTGAAATTATTGAAAACCGCAGGGTTTGCTCCAAAGCAATTAAAGCCACGAGACGCCACTGAAGGGGGCGTGTTGCGTAACCTTGAGGGAAGACTGTACGCTGACGACACTCCTTGAGGTGGGACAAGGGAACGTAGTTTACCAATAGAGTTTAAGGCTATTTTGGGTTCAAAAATTAAGTCTAATAATCATTGGCCAAGTTAGTTTCCATCTTTAGAGAATCAGACGACCATTGCAAGGGTTGTAAACTGATCGGCCAATGAGGAGACAAGGGTTGAACTCACTAAGAAAAGTGACCAGCCTTCTGATGGAAGGGAAAATCCGCAACTGACCTCCGATAATTTTGAAACTAAAAACTTCAGTTCTTCTCTTATCTTTGATTTGTACGGTTGTAAAAGTTGCCTCGATTTTCCCTTAGTTAGTGGCTGTTAATAAGTGTTGCATTGGTAAAATTTGTGTCAAGTTGTGTTCTCATCAGTAAGCACTTCCAGTTACTTAAAAGAGGGCTTTTCCCTTCTTTATTAGCCCTTCTGGCTAAAGCTAACACCGAGTCAACTAAGGATTCTAGGCATTAGCTTGATTAATCAGCATTATAAAGTTGAGATTCTAGAGTCTAATTTTGCTATTAGGTTCAAACTTAAATTTATTGTAATTGAGTTGTCACTGTTCCTTATAACTTAGTCGTAATTCACTCCTTCAGTGATCTTTTCCCCATTATATTAGTTTTACGAAGTTAACTGTTCCTTGTCATTGCTACTTCACTCTTCACGAGTGTATCGATGCTTTGAGTCTGTAATTCAATTAGTAATAAAAAATGAGTCTCCTTTAACTTGAGTTCCATTAATTTCATTAACTGAAGCTAACTGAGTTCGAGGGTTCCGAAAGTATTCATTCGGGCGTTTACCACATTCTCTGATTACTTGGAGAACAGAGGAAGCATCATTCCGCGTAAAGTGAGTGTTTCAATGAATCAAGATTATATTACTTGATGTCAGGTTCTACGCGAGTCTACCTCCTATAGGAAGACAAGTAAAAGGTAACAGATTTTGAAATTCGAGGGGTCTCGGACCAGTCCAGAAATTGAAGTATTGGACTGGAGTTCCGAACTATATATTCAGGGCACGACATTGAGAGGACCGGGAGTCTCGGACGAAGATCCTGTTACAACTATTTATATTTTCATTTTATTTATGCTGCGTATAGCTTCCCTGTGATTGTATTTTAGCAATGTTCATTTGTTCGTTTTTGTCTATGTATTTGCCTTTGCTTTTAATGTGTTACGCATTTTAGTTATACACATATTTCTTCTTGTGACGAATCCCATACAAATTGCTTTTGCCCAATAGATTATAAATATACTATTATTATATTATTTTCCAATCATGAAAAAAAAACATTTCAAACGCACAAGCATAATATGTCATTTCTTCTAACCTTACAAGGAAATGAATAACTTATGATTAGAATATCGACTGTCAACATTTCTGACAAAAGGGGGCCATCAGCCGAAAACAATCCTTGAGAGAATGTTTGTCGGCTATAAGGATGATCATATTACAGCTCTATGGCAGACTAAAATAGAAATGTTTTATTTCGTTTACATAACTCAAGTTATCACCTCCAATATCATTTTTGGTATAATTTCAATTTAATTTTGATTTCAGTTTTAATTAAACGTAAGTAAATGTTAAAACTGACACATGTGCATCATCTGACATTAATTGCCAAATTTTTGCATCCGGAGAAATTTTTTATATTTTGGCAAGAAAGAAGGCAATAATATTATGGAAGCTGAACCCGAGGGGTCCCCAGGCGACCTCTCTACTGCTTTGAGTGGAGTTGGCGCGGAGTGCAGCGCTACTTTGGAATATATTCCAGAAAACCAAAACGAGATGACGCCAATGATGACATCAGGGATGACACCGATACTGGAGAAGGAAAACGAGAACCAGAGACTTTTGAAGATAATTGCAGACCAAGCAGCCCAGATTCAGAGACTGACTGACTGTGTGGAGTCACTTAATGCCCAGGTTTTTAAGCTTACAAGTATCATTCATAAAACAGTTTCCAATGTTGATTCTTCCAAAACAGCAAAACGTAGACATAACAGCCATTCGAGTGACCTACATACTGAGACCGATGAGGACACACAGGGTGATCTTTTCACACCTGTGCGACGTCGCAAAGTGAGACTGCGCAAAACAGAATTTCCTTCGCTACCGACGAAATCCCCAAATAACAAACATTCAGGCAACCTAAAACCGTCTGTGTCTGTACCCTCGACCGCTTCTACTAGTCAGCCAAGGGAAAGACCCTTATCAGCATCCACACAGAGTGCTTCTCCTATTATACCCCAAGTGCAGTCTGATCCACTGGGTGGCTGCAACTCATCTTCCTTGCCATCCAGCGGATCTCTAAACACACAGGCCCAATCGCCTCGCCAGGTGCGTATTACTCCAATCGTGTTGAGAGATGCGACAAAATGGCGCACCTTAAACTATTCCTTTGTAAGTCTTCGTATTCGTATTGAACGAGCAGTCGCCGTTGACGCTGGGATACGTATCATCCCCAAAACCGAAGACGATTATCGCAGGATAATCCGTCTTTTCAAAGAGGAAAACATTCCTCATCACACTTTCCCTTTGCCCACTGAACGCAACATCCATGCGGTTATCAGAGGTATCCCAACATTAACCACCGAACAGGAGGTCAAAGGTGAGCTAGAACAGAAGGGTTACGCTCCCTTTCACATCATTCGCCTAAAGCGCAACGGCGGCGTGCCCATGCCCTTGATGGTGGTGATCGTGCCTAAGACGGAGAAGTCACAGCAAGTGTTCAACGAGCACGAATTGCTGGGGCTCTCTATCAGAGTCGAAGTTCAGAAGAACTCTCGACTCATTGGGCAGTGTCACCGCTGCCAGAAGTACGGACACGCACAGTCGTATTGCACTGCGCCGCCACAGTGTCTAAAATGTGCCCAAGATCACATGACACCTATGTGCCCTCAAACAGGACAAGAGATTCGCAGATGTGCGAACTGTGGGGGAGGGGGGGACCATCCGGCAAATAGTCCAACCTGTAGATTTACTCCTAAGAGAAATCTACAAGTCATCGCACAAAGGCGAGCAAAGTCCTACGCGGACGCAGCAAGAGATGAAACCTCAACTGCCCCTGCTGTTTCGAGCTCATCTACGACTACTCAAAATGTGGATCTAGCGACAGCGCTCAGGTCCCTACAGCAGATTATTAGTCCCCTGATAAGCGCCACTAAGGAATTGCAGGCGATCTTTCCGCTAAATGGCTAGGTACAATAGCAGACAGCCTGAATTCATCAAAATTCTTTTCTGGAATTGTTTGGGTCTTAGGGATATCCCCAAAAAACGAGAATTTCATCAAGCTCTTTTGGATGAGAACGTCGATGTAGCTCTGCTGCAGAAAACATTGCTTAATCCGGGAGATCGTCTAGCTTTCCCGAATTATGATGTTATCCGCGCTGATAGATTAAATGGACGGGGTGGCGGTTTGGCAGTGCTAGTAAAACGTGGTATTGACTATTACAGAAGCACAAACGCTGAGATGCAGAGCATCGAGGCAACTTCGGTGGTAGTGAATATGACGGGAGGTATCTCGTTGAAAATCACATCGGTCTATGTCAGATGTGGTGCCAGGCTGCAAGAGACGGATCTGGAAGTCTTGTTTGACTGCTCGGGTCCGCTTATTGTAGCAGGGGACTTTAACTGTAAACATCGAGCATGGCACTCTAGGTTAAATTCCACCAGTGGGATTCGACTTTACAACCATGTGATACGAAACGGCTACCTCATACACAGCACTGAGGAGCCGACTCACCACCCATTTAATCACCTTCAGGCACCAGATGTCATTGACTTCGCGATATCTAGAAACTGTAGATTCAGTGTCACTTCTCGAATCATGTATGACATTTCGAGCGATCATCTTCCTATCGTACTGGAAGTGGGTAATGAGCAAACCTTGGAAGGGGAAACTCTTCCAAGGAAAAGGGTTGATTGGGAGCTATACAAGTCACTCCTTAGAGAGTTCCCCAATATCCCGATCATAGATGATGAGAACGATATAGATGCTGCTCAAGCGGAGTGGACAAGTTCCGTTCAGCAAGCTCTGCAGCGTGCAGCTGTACTACCAGTACGACGACACGGCAGACCGTTTCTCCCTGCAGACATTCGTCAGAAAATTTCTGACAAATGAGTTACAATTAAGCAAGCGAAGAGGTCTTGTCACCCAGATGACATTCACAGAGCAACTAATCTTGTTCATGAAGTGAGAAATGCTCTTCATGAATTCCGTAATGAGCAATGGAGCGACTTTCTGTCGGGGATGCTTGACTCAAGTATTCCTCTCTGGAAAGTTGCAAAGTCGCTCAGAAACGGAAAGCGAGAACAACTCCCGCACATCCACGGTCCTAGGGGCATAGTCTGTAGGACAGAGGAAAAGGTCGAGGTTTTCGCTGATGCAATGGAAAGTCAGTTCTCTCCCAACTACGACCTTGATAATGACCTCGACGAGGAGCAACATATTGTAAGATCCGTCAGGAGATATTTTAGGGCCAACGGCGTCAGTGGCAGTAGTGCCTCCCTTAGTGATTTTTCCTCAGAGGAATCTTCAGATGATTCCTCAATTGAAGAGCTGCACGGCACATCAGCGAGATCTCCTGAGACTCCGCATTGCACACCAGCAGAGCTCCAAGGTCATATTAAAGACCTCAAGGTGCGTAAAGCACCTGGAGAGGATCGAATCACTAATAAGGCGCTGAAGCTACTTTCGCGGAAGTCCTTAACTTATCTCGTGGCAATAATCAATGCCATGCTAAGGACCCAGCACTTCACAACGGCGTGGAAAACCGCTGATGTCATAATGATTCCAAACAAGGTGGGTTCGATATTCCCTCAGGATTACCGCCCCATTAGTCTACTGTCAGCTCCTTCTAAGCTCGCTGAAAAGCTGATTCTACGTCACCTTGAAAATTTCTCGGCAGACCACAATGTGATTCCTTTCGGTCTGAGCATAGTACGGAGCTACAGGCCATAAGGCTTGTTGAACGAGTAACCAGCGGGTTCACCCGTAATGAAAGTACTGGCATCTTGCTACTGGATGTCTCAAAGGCATTTGACAAGGTGTGGCACAAGGGCCTTCTCTACAAATTGATCCATAAGGGCTTCCCCTTCTGGCTCCGAAAACTTTTGAAATCCTTTCTCGAGGGTAGGAAATTTCAGATCAAAATTAATAACGTTCTGTCGACAACACGGTCCATCAAAGCCGGTGTCCCTCAGGGTTCGGTTCTTGGACCAGTCCTTTATTCACTTTTTATTCATGACGTCCCTTGCCCCAGCAGTTGTGAAACCTATCTCTATGCTGACGACACTGCCCTGGTGGCCCAGTCGTGCTCTGGGGATCTAGTTCACGACAGGCTGCAAAGTGCAGTGGAATGGGCGAATCGGTGGCTGATCAAAATTAATCATTCGAAAACGCAGGCAATATATTGTACTAAAAAACGTAGCGGCGCCCCGTCTGAGGTTTCAGTGAATGGCGCTCGGGTACCATGGGAAAGCTCTGCTAAGTATCTCGGTATCACTCTTGACAAGGGGATAACCTGGCAGAAGTACACTGAAGCGTTAAAAACTAAATTCCAAATCTCGTTTCGGCAACTCTACCCTATGCTATGTAGAACATCAAAATTAAGTTTGATCAACAAAGTTCGACTATACAAGATGGTTATTAGACCAGCGATCACTTACGCAAGTGCGGCTTGGTGTTTTCTCGCCAAAACGCATTTGCGTAGCCTGCAGGTTTTGCAGAACAGAACGTTGCGTACAATCACTAACGCCCCATGGTATGTTACCAACGAGACCCTTCACAGAGACCTTGACATCCCTTACCTAAGGGACTACATCAAACAACAAGCGCAGCTACGTTACAGTCGAGTAGAATCGCATAACAACCCCTTGTTGCGCGAGTCAGTAGACTACACAGGCGAGCAAGTTCGCAAGCACACAAGGCCGCGACTCGCACTGTGAACAAAATTAAATCGTGCGACTTTAGGTCCAACCAAAATTATAATTTTTCTTCAACAACCAATCCCAAAATTAATTTTAGGATCAATTTAAAATTGCCGAATACTAACTAGCAATGCCAAGGCACCCCTCAAATTGATGCACTACTTTTTTCTTTGCTCTCCCTCCTTCCTTCCTTCCTTTCTTCTTCCCTTCTTTCTCCCTGACTTTGTTTGGTATCTGGGCAACCAGACCTGACAGACCTACTGACTTACAAGACTTCAACCAAGAGCAAAGGTTCTACGGACCGCTCTGACAGACAATGACGAATAGTATAGTAAATGTTAAATTATGTATACTCCTTTTACTAAAAAGGTTAAATTAATAGTTTATTGCTTATATAATTAAAACTACTCACTCAGTTTATGTTGTTACAACAATATCGGAAGATAAAAAAAATATTAATATTAAAGTATTCAATAATGTAATATATGTATATGTATACGATATTTTATGTAAGTTTAGTTTTAGTTGACTGAGGGTGTGTGTTGGGTTTACCTGTTAACACACCAAATTGTATATAAATAAATAAATAAACAAAATTTTGGTTTCGATAGAGGCATGAAACCATAGAAGACGAGCCCAGAGGTGGAAGATCCAAAACAACAACAAATGATGAAATCACTCAAAAAGTTGAAGCCATGGTTGTCAAAGATTGTCATGTGAAGGTCTCTATCATTAGTATGGCATTGAATATATCGGAACACAGCGTAATAACTATCTTGTACGAACATAAGATGTCAACCAGGTGGGTTCCTCAGCTGTTGACACCTGAACAAAAATTGCGAAAGTCATTTGGAAACTTTGACCAACGATTCTGACGTTTTGGCACAAGTTGTGATGGGTGACTAGACTTGTGGTGCATCATTGGAACCCTGATACAAAAACAGAATCCATGTAGAGGGTTCATAAAGGATCTCCACCCCAAAAAGGCTCGGACACAATCCTCAGATAGAAAATTGATGGATACAGTTTCAAGGGTGCATCCTTCTCATTGAATATATGCTAAAACGGACAACAATAAATGCGGACGTCTAAGCGAACACGCTGAAAAAATCACTTAAAGCAATTAGCCAGAAAATACTAGATTCTTCTAATCGAGATGTGGTTCTGCTGCAGGACAATGCGACCGTAGCCAAAATTAAACCAATTGGGCAGAAATGCAGTTTCTTTGAGATAGGCCATCATCTGGGGGGTCTGGGCTTCGCCTCGTCTGACTTCATCAGTTTGGGTGACTAAAAAATCTTCGATGGTGCCGTCTTGACTCGGATGGTGGCCTAAAAGCAGCAGTGGACGACTTCTTGAGAGTCAAGGGGAAACATTTTTTATAACGGTACAAGTTCACTGGAGGAGACATGGCGCAAGTTCATCGATATATGGGGGGATTATATTGAAAAATAAGATTGTACAAAAAAACGCCCGTCTTTTGTTTCATGGCTAGGCAGATTACTTTTCTAGTACCCCTCGTAGTATCTGTCTTTTGGATTTTGGACTGTAAAAATTATGCAATTTACCTGATGATAATTGAAGAATAAATATCAACAGACTGATAACCCAATGCAATGAAAAATCAAAGCAAATGTGTGAACGTTTTCATATCTGACCTATTTGGCGTTGAATTAAAAAAAACGCGCCTTAAGGTAAATGTTACTTTTACTTATTCATTTGCAATGATTTATGAATGTATAGCATTAAGTTGGAAACAGCGACGTTTACGTTTTATCAGCTTAGAAATCGTTACTTAATGTGTGCATCAGAATACATTACTCTTTATACCTAACAATTGAGGACACTAGTGGATAAAAGTGGTGTCATGTAACATTTTTCAAAAATTGCTTTTTTTGTAGGCAGCAGCGGTGGCCGCAATACTAGACTCTTCGGTCTCCTGATCAGTCGCCGTGCGCTGTGCGGGTTCGATTCCCATCCCAGGAGAAATTTTTCTCTTGGCTATGGATGTTGTGATTGTCCGTAGGTGGTGGATGGTCTCTGACTGTCGAACGTGGAGGTACTACCCGGTGGATCTCTTAGGCGGGGCCAGAATGTGTGCATGTTGCATGCACACGTGTTCCCTCGCCAGAGTCCGTGTGGCGTTCCCTGTATCCCCCTATAGGCCCACGGTACCCCAAGTGTGTTTAGGCCTTAGGCCTTCGTGGTGGTTGGAGTATAAAAAAAAACTCATCTTAAGGAGTGATACTTTCATACTGTGATTACTTTGTTGCAAAAACAAGTTAATAACAAACTAAATAAACTGAATATTAACAATGTCAATAAAGTAAAAAGTGCCAATAAAAATGCTTGTCCATTAAATGATTTTGTAACATGACACCTTTATCGACTTGTGTGTTCAATTCAATTGCTTGCAAAACAAACGTATTAACATGTGAAACAGGCCGAACACAAAGTATTTATTATACATTCAAAATAAACCAAGAGAATTATTTAGAATAAAATGCATTCGCACAGGTATTCATTGATCAGCGTATCAACTTTTTGTGAAATTGAGTTGTACTCTTTGTTAAAAAATACAATAGAACACTGTACCGTTTTTACAATGAGGTTGAAAAACAAAATTTGCAGTTGAAATGACCGGAACAGCCGGCTGGTCTTATAAATAATTAGATCGGCAAAATCAGTGGTGAATCTAAAATTCATCTGCAGAATGACAAACAAGTTTTTTAGGAAAATTCGGATATAGCCTAATGGACTAAAAAAATAAATTCGGGTAGCTCTCGATTACTATGTGACTTCTAATGACCAGCTTTACAAGCAGTAATCAGTCGACATAAAGTAAAAGGTTTTGCTAATTTTGTTATGTATCAGTAAAGATGTATTGCTGCTTTACAAGTTACCCGGCACACAGTGGTTCAGAGAAAGCATCAATATTTCTAATTTTGTTACTGGTAAACCGATTTTTATGAGACATATCTCATTAGAAAGCTAAAGAAATTCTCTTCAAAAAATTGACAAATGTCAAAAATTGAAGATGGCAGCACTATACAGGGCGTTCCTGAAAGGTCTTTACAAAATTTTAGCACATATTCCTGACTTCAAACTAAGCTGAATTGAAGTAGCTTACCTTAGTTCAAAATTCGATTCCGATTCCGAGATACAGGATGGTAAAGTTAGATAATACAAATCATTTTTTCATTGTGGCCGTTAGAGGACGCTTGACACTGCACTTTGGATCGTTTTAACTAGGCATAACTTTTTTCTCAGGGTAGCTTTTTTACTTTTATTGTGAAATAACAACAATTTTCTCGATATTTTTAAGCAAAAAGAGGCACTCAAATTCGCAAATTTCTGCGTCAGTGCAGGTTGTGGGGACAATAAAACAAAATGCTCAGAACTGTAAAAAAACGTTTCAAACGATTATTTTGCATCAGTGTTTCATTCAGCTCAGTCAGACGAAGCAACATTTAATTTTTATAATGATAACAAGTTCGCCAATCGGATACTTTCCTTCACTTAGGTTGAGCCTAGAACTATCATAAATGATGTCAGTGGTCTTAAGTCAAATGCAAAGGGTATTGACAATATATCTCTTTTCATGATTAAGCTGTCTCTCCATATTATACTACCTTACTTGACTCATATTATCAATATGTGTCTAGAGAAGAGCTACTTTCCTGAATCTTGCAGACGAGCAGTACCAAGGCCAATACCTACGGTCCGATTTCTCGGATCACGGCCCATTAGTCTGTGAGATTCTCCCAGTACATCAGTCAGGGTTTAGAAAATCGTGCAGTACTACAACTGCTCTTCTTAATTTAGTGGACAGCATTATTAGGACACTTGATAAAAAATATATGTCTCCCCAGTATCCCTGGATTTCTCCAAGGAGTTTGGTAGAATTGATCACGAACTAATAGGCGCCAAGCTAAAGTTTTATAGATTTATATAATGACAGTGCAGTTTTTCAAATGATATCTAACCTGCCCGTCTCAGTTTCTGGATGTTTGTCAAATGAGCACTTTACCACTTCTGGTGTGCCTCAGGGTTCGATTTTAGGACCTTTGTTATTTTTAATTTGTGTAGCCGATATTGCTAGCCCATTTAAAATTCATAGCTACAGTCATATGCGAATGCCACTCAAATGCTTTACTTCTTTTACACAGAGGACCTGCAAAATGCAACTTTGGAAAATAACGAGGACAACTCTATTTGCACCTACTCGGCTAATCACTACCTAACAATTAATCCTTCTAAATCTTCTGCTGTGCTGGTTTGTCCAAACCACAGAAGAGAATAATCAGAATTTTCCTTTTTCTGAAAGTGTCATGTGAATAAGTATGTTAATTGTGTGCGGCTTCGTAAACATTTGCATAACCTCAAAAAACTTATATCCTTCTAAGAAGCAGACATTTCCAGAACTTGCGAAAAAAGTTGTGCGACTCTTTTGTGTTATCAATTTTTAATTATTGCAATATAGCTTAATATCCTTTTTTAGATGTTGCCAGTCGTAATAGAATATATGTTGTACAAAATAACTGCATACGTTTCATATTTAATTTATAAAAAATTGAGCATGTTTCTGATCGTTACCCTTTAATAGGTTGTTAAATATTACCTATTTAGTAAAATATAATAACATAACCTCTATATGTAAGTTACGTATCTCTGGAGCTTCAATTTATTTACGTGAAAAACTAATTTTTAGATACAATGTTCATCAGCGACCTGTCCGTAACACAGCCTCATTAACAATGCTCCTTCATTATTTATTTCTTTTTAAACCGTCCTTCTCATACAATGCATGCGTGTTGTACAACAGCTTAGATTATACAGGGTGTAAACGTTATGATAGTCATTATTTAAATGGGTGATAGAGGAGGCTAAAAGAAGCAAAAAGTTTCATATAACATGGGGGTCAAAACGGCATTTTTTTAGAGGAAGGCGACTTTAAAGTAAAATAAAATCTGACAACGCCGCTAGACGCAAAACACGACGGAACGCAGTGTAAATAAAGATGGAGTTTGTTATTTTTGGCTTTTAGGTATTATTTCATTATTTGGTAATTAAAAAAAAACGGACTTACCACTAACTGTCTCAGCGCTTCACCTGGTGTGTGAAAGTTTATTGAACGTATTAAAAAAATCCACGTATAAATAGGAAACACAATTTTGATACATCCATTGTTTTTCTTTTTAAAACCCACACTTCATTTTTTTTGTATTTAAAGAAGGTGTTCAAAATGTCGTCCTCCACTTTCCACACATGATTCATTACGACCTTCACGAATGGTATGAGGATCTTCTTGAGCCCACGTGTGAGTATTATGGAAATCCCGTCTCGCGTGAAAGTACATTCATCCGTCGCTAGAATGTTTAAACAAAAATGCGGATTTTCAATATCTTTGTGCAAAGAACACTGACAGAATGTTAGTCTGCGAGGATAGTCTTCTGGTAACAAGGCTTGCACTCGTTGTACATGGTAGGGATAAAGCAAATTTTCCCGTAGGATTCTATAGACTATGGTATGCGATAGTCCTACGCGGCGGCCTAATTCCCGAGTGCTGATATCTGCATTTATTTCCACGATATTTAAAATTTGTTCCTCTTGCTCTACAGTAACCTGTCTTTCACGAGTGCGAATATTAGTGGGCTGAACACTTCCTGTATCTCGAAGTATTTGGTACACTTGCACAAATGCCCTTCTATCTGGTTGTACCCGTTGGCGAAATCTGTCACGATAAATTTGAGCTGCAAAATTTGAATTCTGATGAGCTTCACCGTAAACTAACAACATGTTGGGGAACTCTTGATTCGAGAACATTCTAAATAAAGACGACGTACGCGAACAAAAACAAAACAACAGGCCCGATGCCAGATAACGCGATAACTAACCACTGTTACTGTTTGCGATCGATTGCCGATTCGATAAGAGTGACGAAAGGCCGACGCGCTGTTGTCATGTGTGTTTTAAATGTTTAGTTTAATGAAAATTACTTACTTACCGACTTCAAATTTTGGCTTAACTTAGAAAAACTTGATGCCATTTATTTGTTAATTACCCAATTTAAAAACGTTTTTGGTCGATATAGTTGTAAACTGTAAAGCCACTTTGACAAAAATCTATTGACTTTTGGACCATGTATCATATGAACTTTTTGACTTGTTTTGACCTCCCCTATTACCCATTTCAGTAATGACTACCATAACGTTTACACCCTGTAGAACAAAAAGCCTGACTCTATATAGTTTTAGAGAACATTTAAAAGTTATTCTGCTAAATGATGCTCTTTAAAGATAAGATAAATTCATGTATTATCTGTAATTTGTCTTTGATAAAAGACGGTTTATTATTATTATTTGTTTCTCCAATATCTTCAAACTGAAATGAAATATATTAAATTTTTTATCATTTGATCAAAGGTATGAAGTTATGTATGAAAAACGACAGCATATGTATGCCTGTAAACCGCACAAACATGTCTTCTTTTTCGACTTTCTAGCTGTATGCACGTTGATCTTTCCTACTGGAACCATATTTTTTGTCGTATTTTCGGAGCTTTTGTTCATATTACGTTTTTTGCGATAGTTTAAATAAAATACTTCAAAAACAATTAACTCACCTATATAGTGATTTAGACTCAGAGCAAGTAAATGCAGCACTGTGATAACAATGCCTGTCAGTCTTATCAGCTCTACAATGCATGGCAGCATGCCCATCTCTTCAATCGCATCGACTTTCTCGGCGAATAATAGAACACCTGTCATACTGGAGCTGATAGCGTCTGCAATGGCCAAGCTCAAACTGGAACAAACCATTTATTTTAGTTCAAGTACTCATGCACGCGCTCCGGCACGGCTATTATGCAAGCACCTGTAAGACGCAAAAAAAAAAAAACAACGAAATGTCATCTTGCAGACTAGGTAGTTTTTAGGGTGCAAATAGGTCATTCTAAGTTTGCTTGCTATGATCGCTGTGAGCGTCCTTCTATGGAGGAATGACTCGACTACACGCATTGTTGGTTGCAGAAAGCAAGTATACGTTTTGTGAATCCGAGTAGTCTGTAGTGTTTATATCTGAGAAGGCGTGAAACAAAGAAAGTTGGTAGAGTAGCAAGATCGCATGTTTCAAGATATAGAAAAGATATAGCTGATATATGCGAGATATATGGCCAGCAGGCCTATAAAATGCAAAAAACGGTCAAAATGTCAACCTGCTGCCTAGATAGTTCCTAGTGTGCAAATAGTGCATTCCGCGTTTGCTCGCTATGAGCGCTGTGAGCGTGATCAAAACCGTCCATCTATGGTGGAATGACTCAACAACACAACACACTTATTGACCATGCTGCAAACTGTCCCCATCATGCTTTGTTGGTTGCAGAATGCCGAGATACTGTGTAGAGTATCTGAGAAAATGTGCGGTTGAGTAGCAGAGTAACGCGATAACATCTGGATGATTGTGAGTATTGGTCAAATCATTGATACTTGCTGTATGAGAAAACTGAATATGCTGCTAATGAAGAATATCTATTAGATGTGCCCGACGCATTATTTATATGTTGTCCTTTCAGGAGACAAGTTATGTTCAAAGTTACGGAAGTACCTCACATCTAGTCGCTGATTTGAATTTTCTTCTGAAAATAATGTAATAACCTCCCTGTCAGATAGGGATTTTCTTTTCTTATCTCTCTCATTTTTGAAATTCAGGAATTTGCATATGTAATTTCCAGAATGAATAAGAAAAAGTGGATGCGTAACTAGTTTCTAACTATGAATCTCAAGTAAATGTATTTGAGACAAGAAACCAATTGAATTATCATCAACACATATTATTATAGTTGTAGTCACCGGCACCGTTCTTGGCGGTTACTTTATCAACGCCATATGAAATAAGTAAACAGATCGAGTCTCCGTACCATGGGCGGACCTTAATTTTCCTAACTGATAACAAAATAATTTTCCTAATCGCTGTTTCCATTCTCCATTGATCGTTTTTCCGGGCATTGTACAATTTTTAATTGAAGATTGATAAGAGGACAATTCAAATTGCACGCCTATGTCAAGTAAGTTGTCACTTTGACAAATATGATTGGAGGGCACTAATACGACAAAGTTTTCGAGACGGAGAAACACAACTAAAATACGTATGTCTTTGAGCTTACCGAACAAACGTACACACACAGGGGTAGGTTGCATGTGTATGTATAAGAGAGATAAATGGATATTGATAGTCTTACTTTGACCCGCCAAGAAAGGTGATTACAACTATTCTCGTAGCACACAAATCCTCACTCTGCATCTATGCACTGCCGTTTCCTTCCAGCTATAGTATACAACTTACAGCTTAGACTTCCATCTCTGAAGCAGATGTTACATCACAACAGAGCCAAACATTGATAGTTGAAGCATCATGACGTTTAATCAACACGTACAACTACAAATCGAGTTCATAACAAGTGTATATCAGTTGGTGCTAAATTAATATCTTGGAAAAGAACCTACGTTATGTCAAAGATAAACGACCTAATGTCACTTATACACGTTATACCCATGGCGGTGGCGGTTGATTTTATGGGATAAATTATTTTAGAGATGAATTATATACGTTAAGTTCGGAACTGGCAACCTGACAAGTCGCAGTCGTTGCTTTCATCATTCGTCGTATTTTTGAAAAATAAAAAAAAAGTCGACGTCAAGCCGGAAACGGTACAAAGGTTCTCCTATTTAGAATTCTGATTTACATGTTTACTTTGAAATTATACTGTGAGCTATCTTGTCTGATCAAATGTGAATTTTCTACATGTCCCTTTTCAAATGACGACTCGTCAGTCCTTAAAATTTTCTCTAAAAATCGTGGATTTTCCCGGTGACTCTGTAACATTGTTTGAGAACACTCATCTCCTGGAAGATAATCCACTGGTGGTAGAGATTGTACTCGCTGTGGTATGGGTGGAGCTCGTTTTTTCGTAATATTCGGTGGGATGTACTTTTAGACAGTCCCGCGCTTGCTTCTATTTCTTCTATTTGACGTACTGAAGTACTAGGGACTTCTTCGACTGCTTCTAGTAAGACGTTCTCGTAAGGAAAGGAAATTCTGATCGGGATGAAGAGCAGCATTTGGGTGCATCTCACGATGAAGCCTACCTGCAGCACTAGCATTGCATCTACATTCCCCATAAATTAGGTGTATGTTGGCATATTCCTGTACGGTGTACTCAAACATGGTGGCACTACACAATCATGAATTAATAAAAGCAGCGCTACTATCTGCCATGCTGTCACTACGTAGCATGGCACTGTCCGACACTCCGTCTAAGAAAAAATTGAAATTTGTAGTAATGAGAACTGAATTATCATCACATGGTGTTGATTTTTCCGAATTTTTAAAGCCTATAATTTAGAAGTACACGACTTAGATTTTTTTTATATTCGTCTGCTAACTATTATGACTTGGCCTATTTCCCCGCTTCCTTTAGTAAAACATAATTGCCAGGCTATTACAAGAGGAGACAGGAAGATTGCCTGTTTACCTATGTCATCAGTCATGCGGATGCCTTACTTTTGGAGCGACGGTGCACAGGATAGTTCGTAAAAGAGTACCTAACTAGACAATGGTCATGCGGAAGCAAAAACTCTTCGGAGGCCGAGGGGAACTAGTGACAGGCCCTAAGGAAGCCATCAACTTCGGGTAAGTCAAATTAACTTCGAACACAGCAACGGCGTTACAATTGCCGAGGGTTGGAGGTTGCGGGTTTCAGCCTAGTGTAAGGCCATGATGGGTCCCCAGGGGTAGCCATTCTAGCATTCAAGGACGCCACTGGCAACAAGGGACATGGCAGCTGCAATCTTGGAAACAAATGTTAGTAACAATAGATATAGGCTATCTGTAGGGACCGTATACTTGCCATACGATACTGCGAACCTTCCTCCAACTGACGACTTAGTAAATATTATAAATTATGCGGAAACTAATAGACTGCCAATCCCACTAGGATGGGTTGCAAATGTGGCAGCTGCGACATTAACAGTCGACGCGAGACTCGATTAAAGTTCACAGCGTCCCAAAATCTTGAGATTCTCAATAAGCGACTTTTACTAGCCGTGGAAAGAAGTCAACGACATTACAGTAATTACCTAGAGTCTGGAAAGTATCGATTCCAGCTGGAGGATAACAGACGATATCACTCTAGACTCAGTCGTTAACGAACTTGTGGGAATCATCAACAATGGTGCTAAATAGGGCGGTGAAAACAACAGCTCGTCAGAAGCCTTCAGGGGCTCAGAAAAGAACATCGGAAAAATAAAAGAGCAAGCTGGCGGAACTATTGCGAGGAGTAGAAGTCCCTATCCGACTCCGCCAGATTGTCGAAGGTGCTCACCTGCGAAAAAAGGAATAAGAAAAGCTCATTCAAGAGAGAAGATGGCATACAATTCAGCCAAACCTGATGACATCTTCCCGGCACTGTTACAAAAGGGGGCTGCCGTTTCTGCTGACATACCTAATGAGGGCCTCCACAGCGCAGGGATACGTGCCCAACTCATGGAGATTAGCGAGATTAGCCTTTATTTCTAAGCCAGGAAAACCGACTACTCACCTTTAGACTTATACGGGGTGTTAGGGAAATAATACGAGCCCCTTCCCACTTCAGCTGGCCCAACTATTGAAATCTTAGTTTTTTTCTTATCAAACACAAATAATAAAAATGTAGCAGGGTATTATAGGTTTAAAATATTAACAATGAATATTTTGATAATATATAGTAGAAAACACCAACTTTATCACTCTCTAATCAAATTTGCAGCATAAAAATAACACATGTTGCAATTACAGCATATCAACCTATTTTCATTTCAATGCAAAATAAGTCTATAACGCATAGGTGGCTGTAAAAATTAAAAGCCATGATAATTGTTTTTATTAATCACAGGTGCCAGAATACGTGTAAAATAGTTTTGGGTAGTTAATGTTTTAAAAAATGGGTAGAGGAAAGGTTATTAGTGAGAAAATTCGGTTACTGATAATTACATTTTTTAATTCTGGGAAATCAAACTCAGAAATTGCAACTTTGTTAGACTTATCGCGGTACAGTGTGAGAAATATTGTTAGAAGATATAACGTAACTGGTTCAGTTAATATTAAGCCACGATATGTGAAAAAAATAATATTACAAATGCCGACCGAAGAGCATTAAGAAGAATAATCGTGAAAAACAGGCGTGCCAATTATTTACAATTAAGAGCTGTGGAGTGACGCTGTTGGAAGGAGAATTTCGAGGTCCACAACTCATAGAGAGGCCCACACACTGTGGTAAGTTGTCTTATAAAAAAGTGAAGTAAAAACAATAAAGTTGCACAACTTGTTTATAGGCCAAAGAAAAGCCAGTATTAACTACACTGCAAAAGAAAAATCGGCTTAGATAGGCTAAAGAACATAGACAATGGACACCTCAACAATGGAGTGATGAGGCCGGATTCGAAGATTGTGTTGGTGACAGTCGCAAAAAAATGAAGCATTCCATGTTGACTGTCTGAAGAGAAAAGTGAAATTTCCAGCATCCATTATGGTCTGGGGCAGTATGTCATCAAAATGAGTAGGAAAACTTTATTTTATTGATGGAAATGTGGATACAAACAAATATTTGGCAATTTTAGAAGAATCACTTTTACCAGTGATGGAAGAATGTTTGACATCCGGCCAAGATTTTGTGTTTCAGCAAGATGGTGCAGCGTGCCATACCTCAAAAAAGGCTATAAAATGGATGCAAGAAAATAATGTACCACTTTTGAAATGGGTTTCTAGCAGTCCAGATCTGTCACCTATTGAAACTTTGTGGCACGAGATGAAAAAGGTTCTACGACAACATCCTACTCGTACAATCACCAAACTGAGACAAAAGCTTCAAGAAATATGGGACTGTTTTACATCAAATTTTTGCCAAAACTTGGTTAACACTATGCCCCAAAGAATTTCAGCCGTAATAAAAAATAAAGGTGATGTTACCCAATGGTAATCTTTCAATTGTTGCTTTGTTAACTTCGCGCATTTATTCGCACATTGTTTATTTATTCAGATGTTCTATTAGTTATAGGTCTAAGTGATTTCAAATATGTATTTTTTACGACTAGAGTGTATCTAAAATTTTTTTGAGAAAATAAATTGTTTTAGAAGTAAATAGTTTCATGTATAAAGGCATATTTTGGTACAAATCTTGAAGTGGGCCAACTGAAGTGGGAAGGGGCTCGTATTCGCAACTTCAAGAGGTGATTCCTTGCATTATTCTAAGCAAAAAAGTTCATTATAACCTATGTCGGAAAATCAACCGTTTCGGAGCAAAAAAATGCTGAACTCATTTCTTTTCAGTCATGAAAAAAAAATAATTTTGAACCTGAATAATTTAAATTCATATGCCTAATAGCGTAAAATGTATCAATACATCTATTTATTGATTAACTATCTCTAACAAAATAATTTTCTTGCTTATTAGACACAAGTTTCCCAAGAAAAACAAACAAAATCCCTCATGCAACTGGCAATGTCGTACTCCGCTTGCACTGCATATATCACCGTGACCGACATCGTGTCGGTAGGCAAAAAAATAAATACCTTGATAGTTTCTTGCATACGTTAAAGCAAGTAATGTTTACCGGCATTGAAATCACATTTTATTATTTAGTATGTATTACTGTATCAGTGAGTGCATCTTGATGCGAAAGAGATGTTTTCGGTACGCGAGTATCACGATATGCTGATTATTTACGGAGAGGCTCATTGCATTTCTGAAGAGGCTAGGCGCATTTACGAAGAACGTCTTCCTGATTGAAGGCTACCATCTAGAAGAACACAGTCGGAGAAGTATCCCAAAGACTTCTGGACACAGGGAGCGTAGTGCCTAACTTAACAATCGCGGAAGACATCGTGAAGTTGGAGTGGAAGCCAAAGAACATCTATTGTGATTACTAATACATTTAACTGTAACTTTATGTGATTTACGGATGTTTTTTTTTCTTTTTTCGTGAATCGCATCATTCCGAATAAGTGAATGATAGTCTTGGAAATTGGTGGTGTGTATCGCCACGTACCGGTAAGTTCTATCATTTTTTTTCTTCATCTCATTCACCCTAACCAGCACGCCTACAAACGGGGTCGGTCAACCGAAAGAGCGCTACATGTGGAATGGGAAAAGTGAAAATAGCCCTTCAACATAAGGAAGTGGTTCTAGGAGTATTCTTTGACGTGTATTGACGTATATTTAAAGAACTTTCTGGGCCATATATATAAGGAGGATTGAGTCAATGGTTTTGGTGAGAAAATTCTCAAATAGGCGATGGCGGACAAAGCACACAAAGAAAAGTAGATACTGCTTTCGCCTGTAACCTTATTTTCGTAGTTAGTACAAGCCACTTGTACTTTGGAAATGGCTGTCAAGTTTGTTTGTTAAATACATGTTTCCAGCAGTTGATGCGCCACGAGTAAGATACGCCAATCGATAGCCAATAAAATGAAGTATGCAATGAATCAGGGGAGAACAAATTTCGTCGAGTTTCGTCAAACTTTTTATGAAAAAAGTTCGCTATGTCAATGTCCAGATTAAAGGAATGAAAATACTTCCCTTTGAATCACTGGAACCAAGGAAAATGACGCTCAGTTATTCCAGCGATTATTGCAATACTGTCATTCATTTAAGATTTTTACTACGGCTTGAAAAATGAACGAAAATTTAATAAAATAGGGAATAGCGGAGTATTTACAATTATTTTTAGATAATCATCAATCCGTGATATTACGTGGATCGATCCATTCATGGTATTTAACTTGTTTTGTCATCTAAATGCTCAGGAACAGCGGAATTTGATAAAATGGACGACCATACGTTATGCTATGAAACTAAGTAATAATGGTGTATTTTTCGTAATCTGTTTATTACACCCAAAAACCAGTGGTGGCATATTTTTCGAACTGTGACTTAGTAACTGATATTTCTGAATCACGAATCACGACTGTGACAAGCAGGCGTGTCGCGACAACAGCGAACAGTATCACAGGATCAGGGCGCTAATGTAGGGCCTCATAGACACTCAAGAAAATCGTATGATTTGCTTGTTATGCAAATCGTACGAATTGTTTGAACGACTTAAATTGTCAGACTGCATGTGGTACTAAATCGTCCGTTTTCGCTGTCGCGTTCCGTTAATTGGTTGACATGAATAAAATCAACGGAATGTTAAATTTGCTTGAAGAAAAGACTGTGAGGATGCTATTTACGATTTGTGAAAATGCCGATTGAATCTTTTTCAGAATTTATATATTTATATAAACATGATGGTTGTCTGCGGAAGTTAGAAAATGATTATTCGATAAGCAGTAACCCATTTTCCAATTCTAAAACTGCAAAATAAAACGGATTGTCTGTGGATATGCAGCGTGTTGTAGTACTATGGGATCAAACTAGTAGGGGTTATTCAATGTAACAGTAGAAAACATTTGAGTATAGGGAACCATATCCGGCGCTTGTGTGTTGTTATCTTTAAAAACGATAACAGAGATTGTTTTTCGTAGCTGCATTCCATATCGCCTTAGTCGTGCTATCGTATTTGTGAAGTTTGCAAGAATTTAACAAAAATTAATTGTTGCTAATGGAAAACTTTACCAATCAAGAATTGGCGGATATGCATTTGGCATACGGAGCAACAAGCTGCAATGCACGAGCAGCAGCGCGGTTGTATCAAGAACGTTATCCCGAACGACAGCATCCGGGATATAAAAAGTTTATTGCTATTCATCGACGGCTCTCCGAGACAGGCATGTTTAAAACCAACATGCATGATACTAGTGTTGCTCGAACCGTAAGAACGGTCAAATTTGAAGAAGAGGTCCTCCAACGAGTTGTCGACGAACCATAAAGTAGTACACGTCACATTGCTGAGGATATGAATACGAGTAAAGCTTCCGTCTGGCGGGTGCTACACGAGCAACAACTTTATCCTTACCACTTCTAGAAAGTTCAAGGATTGACTGCAGCCGATTATGGTCCTTCAAGTTCAATTTTGTCAAAGGCTTCTTCATCAAATCGCTGCACAAAAAATTTTTTTCGCTATGTTTTATGGACCGATGAAGCCTCTTTCACAAGGGACGGTATTTTTAATAGTAGGACTATCCACGTTTGGGACAAAGAACATCCCCTTGCAATTTTTCCTAGGAAACATCAGCAACGTTGGTCTGTCAACGCATGGGCAGGCATTGTTGATTATTTGATTGGGTCATACCTTCTACCGGAACGGTTAACAGGACCTATTTACTGGAGTTTCTTGTGGGATGTTCTTCTAGAACTCCTTGAAAATGTTCCATTGAACGTTCGACAGCAAATGTGGTTTTAGCATGATGGAGCGCCGGCTCACTTTGCTGTACAAGTACATGAGTATTTGGTTCAGCGGTCTGGGCACCGTTGGATTGCCAGAGGTGGAGCAGTTTCTTGGCCTCCTAGGTCACCCGATTTAACGTCGCTAGATTTTTTTCCTGTGGGGACATGTGAAGTCTTTGGTTTACGAAACTCTAGTAGAAACAGAGCAAGACTTAATTGGACGAATTACAGCAGCATTTGAAATCATTCAAAACGAGTATCAAATGTTTAGTCAAGTCCGCCGAAATCATGTGCGACGTTTAAAATGGGTGTATTCAGGTTGGAGGCAGAAATTTTGAACAATTGTTGTGGTGATAACATGTACAAAAGGCAAAAATTAAATGCATTATATCCTATTCAGGCAATTCATCGTCTTTCTAAATTTTAACGCGTCTTAGGGCCTTAGTGCAGGAGTGACACTTTTCCGGTTATGGGTCCCTATACTCAATGGTTTTCTACTGTTATACTGAATAACCCCTAGAAGTTTGATCTCTTAGTTCTGAAACACCCTATATAGTCTTCCGTCTTGCTTGAATACAAAACGTTGGATACCACAACCACTACGTCTTGCATGACAACTTGCTTGATAAGATATGCTTGAGTGTATATGAGGTCCATATGAAACCGTATAGCACCGTACGATTTCCACATGTCCTGCAAGCAATATCCTGCCTCATAGGACTTGATAGCTCGCGCCAAGCGATTTCATCGCCGTAGTCGCTCAAGTTATCGACAGTATTCACTATGATCATTATGAGCTAGCTCATCACGATTCATTCAGCTGCTCAAAATGCAAATGAATCTCAATAAGCACTTATAAGATCAATTGTTTATGTTGTCACGCTTTAAATCACTGATAACAGAAATGAGCTTTATCAGGTATCACACATATTCAAAAATAGTAATATCGGCTTCTACCGCAAACTAAGTCACAAACTTTGTAATCATACATTTTCAGAAGACTGGAGGCAAGATAAACGGGAAATACAGGGTCCGTCAGAAAGTACGCATTTTTTTTAAATGAGTTTTACAGTCAAAATGAGTTTTTTTATCAAAATACTCAGATATGAATGCCATTTTTTTGAGTAAAACAAATTTTACGTTCTAAAAATTATGTCGGCTATATGGCGCCCTGTTCAATCATGAGCTGTGCAAATTAACACGTTGTGCATAATCCCCTGGCAACAGTTGTTGACAAACTTGGATTTTGTAAGGATGGAAGACTAAATCCTTCTTCAAGATGCGACGTACAGAGGACGCGTGGATCCCTAGGGAACTGGTACGCAAACGGACGGAACGATTCGGGCTTTGCAGCGTGTCGACTCTCACTCTGCCTACGTTTTCGGGGGTTCTAACAGTACGATTTCGCCATGGCGTTTTTTTTTCATCGCATTACCTGTTGTGTTGAATCCTTTCACCCATCTCAAAATGGTGTTACGGTCTGGTACTGTCCCCCAACGTGGAACACGAATGTTTACGCGAAACTCGAGTTGCGTTCGAACGACAGACTCGCCATTTTGAAAGTGGCGACGTACAGTGAACACACGATGCTCAACGTTCCAAACCATCTTGCCAACTGAAACTGCACTTCTGCCACTTTCCAACACGCCTTTCCCCACCGACACGAGACCAGCCTACTACATTCGCAAAACATGCGTTCTTTCTGACGGACCCTGTATTTGTGACTCGGCAATACTCGTATATCTCGGATATATCAGCTATGCCTCGACTATATCTTGGCAGTATTGTTTGCAATGTGCAGACACATTGTTATCTCGCCCAAATTGCCCTCAGGTGGTAGATGTCCGCTCCCCCCCCATGGTTCTACATAAGTGAAAAGTTTTTTGGAAGGTTTGGGCATTTTCTATAAATTGGGTTAGCTTATTTCTGTACTAATATAGTCAGAAAAATCTGTTTTTCGTATTCTCTCCAGTACGATCCAGTCTATTTGACCGAACATCAGACAATCAAGTTGCCAGCAGTTGCTTCTGTTAATGATACCAGCACCTATTGTTAATCCTGACAGCAGCATAACGAATTTGTTGTAACTACTCAATGAAACTCGACAGATTTCAGCAGTGGTTAGCACTAAAAGCGACGACTGGACTGGATACAACGCTCTAATTGTATTTGATGCTCAGGGAGCGCGTATTAACGTTATTTGACTAAACGGTCACTCACGGTGGCCGATACAGGTTACCGGTGGCGCAGAGGAATGATGGTACAGTGGCCGGGGTACCTTCATATTGTTTTCGAGTTATCGTAGGAGATCCAGATTGATTCTGTCAAAACGGCCGTCATTATGTAATTTCAGCAGATACGAGGGCGGTTCAATAAGTACACGTGTAAGGAATGAATTTAAAAAAAATAATTTTCAACATAGCCCACTCTAAAAAATAGGATTTGTCGAATTTTCCAAAATACAGCTCTGTCTCGGCGATGACTTCCTCATTTTAGCTAATTTTTTTCCCGCGAGCCATTTCTTCATGTTAGGGAACAAGAAAAAGTCGCTGGGGATCAGATCGAGTGCGGCAGCACTTCCTGACGCAATTCATGTAGTTTGGCGGCCACAACTGTGCTGCTGCGTGATCGTGGTGAAACAACACCTTCTTTTTTCCAAATGTGGCGTGTCTCTTTCAATTTTTTGTCGAAGCGGTCCAATAACTCACTGTAGTATTGTCCAGTGTTTGTTCTTCCCTTTTCTAAAAAATCCATGCGGGGTCGCCGGTCGCATCCCAAAAAATCGTCGTCATGACCTTTCCGGCCGCTAGGATCGTATTTGCCTTCTTTGGAGAAGATTCACCGGAAGAAATCCATTGTTTTGATCGTTGCTTAGATTCTCGTGTGTAATGATGAATCCAGGTTTTATCAACGGTGACAACTCGACGCAAAAACTTCTTCGGATTTCGCTTAAATTGCTCCAAACACTGCTGCAAAGTTAACAGCCGCATCCGCTTGTTGTCCACCGTGAGAAATCGCAGCACCCATCGGGCCGTCAATTTTTTCATCTCCAACTTATCATGTAAAGTATTCATTGCCGATTCGGTCGACACACCTACGGCCTCTGCTACTTAGCGCGCTTTCGTTCGTCGATCAGCGAGAATCATGTGGACTTTTCGAATGATTTTCTCGGTAACCACGTCTTCCGGGCGTCCTGGTCGCTCCTCAACAAAAATGGATGTTTGCCCACATTTAAATTCGTTGAACCAATATCTAACTGTGGTCATAGATGGCAAAGTGTCCCCATAAACAGAATCCAACTTTGCTCTTTTCTCCTCGCATTTTCCCATCCAGAAACAAAAAGCAAATTACCAAGCGATACTGCTGTTTTTCCATCTTAGCGAAAATCACGAAATACGTGTTACTCGAATCGCTGCCAAATCCAAACTAAGCTATCAATCAGTCTGTTGTGCTGTCGTTTGATAGATGGCAGCACGCGATGATAATACCAACTTCCCTCAGGAACGCCCTCTATTGTCAAATACGGGTCCTTATTGAATAAGCCTCGTATATCGTGGTCCCACTCAAAATCATTCCAGATCGTCCTAAAGAATAGATATCAGTATATGGCCAAACATCATAACTCCCAAAATTTTTAATATGGGTGTCTAAAGGGCCAATATGTTTGTTGAAATAGTATGCCATATCCATGACAGCTATACCACGTATAGTCAGAATCACGAAAGATGACCTTTACCTCATACCATAAATTGTACTGAAGTAATCAATGGACGTACGTCGATAGTAAAATCACGATGTCAGGAATGATGACAACAAATTTATATTATGATTTTGCGAACTTAGGTTATTTCACTGATTATTTTTATTTTAATTTTATTTCATGGTTTTGAGTAATAATATTCTTAGTGCGGTGTTTTGAAAAAAAAAACAGTTATGATTAGAATACCTTTAGACAGAAACACCAAAGACCAAAGTATTATTCGAAAACAACCTAACCTGCTTTAACATAACCTAACAACTCATCTTTCAAATATGATCGATCATGCAACATGAAAACATCGTCTATCTTTGTCGCATACATGCATATCAGCAATACAGTTTGTTTAGACAATAAAATTCTGTTTGTCTCTGTCTAGCATATCTGAAACTTCATTAAAAATATTCACAAATCGCTGACGTTTGTCTTTACTACAGACTAAAATGATGTAATCGTCATCTTTCATGATTTTGACTATATGAAAATATTGCAGCATCGCAGGGGTATTACGTATTTTGGAAAGTGACATTATGTTGTTTTTTGACATTATATAAGTTTTTTTGTGACATTATCTTGTTTTTTCTACAAGATGTCAGCTTAACACTAGCTGTTGTAGACTTGATGTGTACTCGTTCTGTTTCTGTACGTGTTGTCTAAACGTCATGACCCTTCAGCAATCAATGTTTGGCTATGATGTGATGTCACATCTGGTGAGAGATGGCATTATCGTAGGTCTAAGTTGTAAGTTGTATACTATTCTGGAAGGAAACGTCAGTACCTAGGTAGATAGTGAGGATTTGTGTGCTAATAAACTGTGTTGATGATAATTTCATTGCTTTATTGCCTCAAATGCACTTACTTGAAATGTATGCAAAGCTGAAAATTAGTTCCGCGTCCGCTTTTTCTTACTCAACCTGGACATTATATTTTTTTGTGCAAATTTGCTGAATTTGAAGAAAGAGCGCGATAAGAAAAGAATATCCCTGGTTGATGAAGTATATTACAACTAACAGGTGAGAAAATATGGTCCAGGAATATTTATGAAACGTAATTATTTTTATTTCCAGTCATTTAAATTTTATAGAAATTTTTTATGATGTCAAAGTCAATACAAATCAGCGTCTAGATGTAAGGCAGTGCGAAAATGTTTTGTGTATATTGCGTCAATCATAATTTTTATGTGGCTTAATTACACACAACGCGGGTGCGGTGCTGATTTCCTGAAATGCTTCTCATAGTTTTTGAAGATAGAAAAAATAACGGTTAAAATCGTAATGTAAAACTTTGGACATAACCTCGCTTTAGAAAGGACAACACAAATAACCTGGTACAGCTAATAGATATGTTTCATGGACAGAGTATTCAGTAATAATTTTATCGCATAGCAAATATCACTGATTTCAGCTATATCTCTTCTATATCTTGACACTGGTCTGAATTTCCCATTAGATGGGATGAACAGAGCTTAACAGATGGTGCTCTTGGACAAAATATAGAGCAAAAGTAATGGGAGACAAGTTTATAAGTATTTAGCAGAAAGACGCTGGAATCATCAATCATCATAAAATGCTATATCAAGGGTATACACCTTTATATGTTGGATTACAACGGATCAAATACAAAACATTAGATATTGCACTCTCACTGTCTAATACTATGCTTGGAGTATCTTGAGTGAGAACAAATAAGACGGCAAAGCATTTGTGGTTTGCCGCACCCGCTACCGCTTTCACACTTTTTACAATGGTCGTGTACGTCCTTAAACTTCTAAGTTAAGCTATATTAACATTGAATTTTTTTGCCATTATTTTCCATTATTTGCCTTTCTTTGTATTTCAGTCTTACCCCTGGCTCATCATTTCATAGTTCAGGACGTATCTAATTTTTGTTTATAAAATAGTATGTCGGGAACTTTAAATTCCGCAAAACATTAGATAATGAAAATATTGAAAAATGCAATATTGCAGAATATTTTCGCTTACCTCCGGTAGCGGGGTAATCTGACAAGAATCTATAAAAATATGTCAGAAAACCAAACAAAAAATTCATTGTGATTGAAACATTCACAACAGTAAAGAAGATCTTTCAATACATCTGGTTTTATTTAGACAAGCATACAGAGTTTTCAAACATGCGTATCTGGGTAACACACTCATTTGTAGCAAAATAGCAAGGCCATACCAAAATTGTTGCGGATGTTGCTGTCTAGATAATGCATAAAATATTGCCCGTTCAGAAGCTCCATTGACTCTCAACTAGCAGTGCATTTGTTTTGTATGTAAAGCGTACGATGAACTCGATCTTTTGACTTACCCAGTTGTGCTCCTGAGACCCATGATAAGGTCAAGATATGCATGTCCACAACAAATCCATTTGCATAGGGGAAAATATCTTTTATGTGGTTTTTAGATGTTCTGTTCAAGAAATATTGTCACCGTCTTCCGAATCAGCCTGTAAAATCCGGTGTTTTATTATCAAACGAAAACATACTGTAAAGCACCGAGTTGAGCAACTCACGAGCTTTTATCTGCAGATTCAATTTGCGCTTATCTGTGCTGGAGATAACGCAATCTCAAATCCAAAGAAAAACTTTTTCGCTGCAAACGACTGATGAAATCATAACCATTCTTTCCAGCGCACGACTAACTTCCTGCTTCACTCAAAATCTCTCCTCTAACTAAAGCTTTATTCAAACTTGTCCTACGCGACTACTTTCCACAGAGTTATCTTGTTAAAGCTATTCCGATTATTGTTATTATTTTCAGCTGAACTGAAACTTCTACTTTTATCCCTTTTATTGTGGCCTCTCTAGCTACCTCAATTCCAAACTTACAGAGTCGAGCTAAATACTGACTGTAAAAGTTCAAACATGCGGTGAACGCGTCTGGATCATTTTTCAAAAATATAGTTTCGGAGAACATCTGTAATCTTAAGAGATTAAGTCAAAACACTATTACGCTTTTTTTTATAAATAAGAGGAAATGGTGGGGTGATTCCTCTTTCCTTGTTTTAAATTAATTAATGAATTTTTTATAAATAAGAGGAAATCGTGGGGTGATTCCTCTTTCCTTGTTTTAAATTAATTAATGAATTAATAAATTACTGTAAATGAAATCTAAGGATCAGTCAAAGCAAAACAGCCGTCAAGTGGCGTGCAAATTTAGGCCCGAGCTCAATAAAGCGGAGAGTAGGGGGGGGGGGGGGGGTGTTAAGAGCGCCAGTGACTCAAGACGGATTAAGCCACAAATTCCCGAGTTGTTAGTCGGAACTTGTTTTGCCTGACCACCACACAAAGAAAAGAATCTAATAGTAATGATGAAATCTAATTAACTGTATACAGAGAGTCAAATAAAACAAGGTATTTAGAAAAAGATTCACAATATATTATCAAAACAAGCAGCACATATGCTCCACCACTGGAACGCAAGTTAAAAGAAAAGATGTTATTAAAAACTACCTGACAATAAAAGTAATAGACCGTAATAACTAACCCTGCAAAACGTTTACCACTGTATACGTACGAAGGCTTCACAAATATAGGCCTTACAAATAGTTTGACGCCTAAACCTAAACTTATCTGGACAATGGTCTTCTTCCAGTTACAGCTCTAGGCGTAGCTGTGATGTTCTCACCTCTCAAAAACTCAGGTCAAATATCAGTGGCCAGTAGTGAGCAGTAACGTATGGAACGCCACAAGGTAGGGGCTGCTTGCCTGGTTCTCAAAATTTATGGTATAAAAAAACCCCTGTTCACATCAGGATTTTTATAAATGGGAAGAGATGGCTTCCAACAAAATCGGCTGCGAAATAGCTACAGGGCAGCTACAAAACAAAGCTGGAGGAGTGTGAATGGTGGTTCTCCACAATGGTTTTTCACTAAAAGAAATCAGATATTGGACAAACTTCTTCAAGATAAGCAATAATGGACATAGTCCGATGGTATACAAAAGAGAACTTACCGCTTGAGGTTAAAATCCCATTACAAAATGGACGGGGTAGTACCCTAACCAACACAACTAAACGTAAGGTACAAGATAAAGGCGTACTACTCCATAAACTGGTGCTTGGGGCGTTAATATCCCAAAATCTGGAAGTTAACGAAAAAACGCCCGCACACAACCAAAATCACAGCTGAAACGCAAAAGTAAAATGGCGCTGGACGCGTCGGTACGGAATTAAAAGAAGGTATCTTGATAGTAAATCACATTTCAAAAGAAGGTAACTTGATAGTAAATCAAATTTTAACAGAAGGTATCTTGACAGGAAAGTAAACATTAAAAGAAAGTTAAACGAATGGCCTTGAAAAAGGTATGTTGATAGAACGAAATGTCCCTATACTGCTAGTGCGTGTAAAGTCACAAGGTGGCGCGCTGGTTACCACTGGGCAGAACGACGACAGAATGAATGAATGAATCTTGAATTTTAGAGGCATCCCGGCCACCATAAGGAGCCACTGCATAGGCCGCTTAAGCGGGCCCTTATGCACCTCTACAATACTTAAATCACAAGCCTCGCCCTTTTAGCGAAGTTGAGAATTGCCTTGAGTCCAAGCTCCTTTACGTCCTGAGGGTCCAAAGTAATGGACCCCAGTATAGTCTGCCTATAGTAGCTCAGAGCTTCACAGCGCACAAAACGTGCGCCGAGGTCTCTTCCTCTACTCCGCAGCGTTCGCACAAGGGATCCTCAGCCACCCCCATCACGTGCAGGTGCCGCCTTAACGTGTTATGGCCAGACAACAGTCCCACCAGCAACCTTAGGTTGGCTCTACCCAGAGATAGGCAGAAGCGTCCATCCTTAGCACTGGGCCCTTCAATGAGCTCTCGTGCCTGGCGGAGATGTCTAGAGATACTTCTCCATTTCTGAGAGTGTTGTCTTGCAACCCACGTCTCCGTTTTCCTCCTAGCTTTATCCGCGGTTACTCCTAGAGCTGGCTCAGGACCAACGAGCTTGCTGGCTGATCCTGTTTTCGCCAGAGTGTCCGCCATCTCATTGCCCCTTATCCCAGCGTGCCCCGGTACCCATATTAACGATACCGGATGCCTCGCTGCGAGGCAATCCAGAGCCTCCCTGCATTGCAATACAAGACTCGAAGTAATCTTACATGCACTTAGTGCTTTCATTGCAGCCTGGCTGTCGGATAAGATTGTTATTCTTCTCCTAGGCCCACCCTCCTCCAGAATGTGAGACACACAAGCCAGAATCGCAAAGATTTCCGCCTGGAAAATGGTGGTGTACTCACCGAGAGGCAGAGGTAGCCTAGTTCTAGGTCCAGAGACCCCAGCACCTGAGCCCTCTTCGGTGACCGAGCCGTCCGTGTACCAGACCTGCCCGCTCACTTCGGAGAGTCATCGGCTACCGGCGTCCCACTCCTCCCTCGTTGGGTACTCCACAACGACGACAGAAACAAATCTGTCTACGAGGGACCAACAATATTTTATGAGGAAATTTCTCAGATAGAAGAAAGATTTCAATATTGAGTCGCTGAGAATGACAGATATAATACGTGAGACATTCTATAGACAATAAACTATGGAATTTGACAAAAGAAAATCATTAAAAAGGGTTTGGTCTAGGAATGGGCACTCTATAATCAATAAAGAGAAATTCAAATTACTCATAAGTGATCAAAACAGTAAAAAGAAAGGTTACATAATTTTAGCACGTGACACCACATTCATCTGAATAAAAAAATGGCTCTGCTTGCCCAGAAAAGCTAGTACATTTACTACCCTTCTGTGCTCACACAGAAACAAGGCTATATTTAGCTCCCAGCAGCTTAGTTTGAGGCATGAGGCTCTAAGACAAAAGTGGCAAAGTTGGCAATGCCATGGCGAAAGAGAGAAGAACAAAACACATTCAAAGTCACAAATTTTATTAATCAAAAACATTTCCATCACAATAGGAATGAAAAATAACAATTATGTACATTAAAAGATAATTCTTGGCGAATAGACAATATAATGCAAAAAAATTGAGACTTACCTTTGCTACTTTCTTCCGTGATGGAAGGCTGAGGTTGGAGTAGTTTAGGCTCGCAGAAAGTCAGGTGCTAGTCGCAGATATGAGCCAAAAGCAAGAGGTCAAGGCCAACGCAGGGGTCCAAAATTAGGCCATATGTTAAGGTCCCCATCCAAGAATTAGAATAGAATTAGAGGGAGTTGAAATGATGAGCAGGACCTTGGACGGTTTTTCTGGCATATCTCAACGCAAGGCGGCATCATGCAGGTAAGATCAGAGAGGAAGATGTGAAACTGTTAGGAAAGTATCATTCGTTCATTCAGCTAGGCCTCCTCTGATTATGATCACATGATAAGTGTAGTAATAGCTGCACACCTCAGACATGTGTGCAATATTTTGAACTAGTTATATGGACATTGTTTCATTCCGCTATCTACTTCCTGTTTCTCTAATAAGCATTTTAACAGGTATCTATGACCTCCGACAGAGACCGTAGTTTTATTTGCTGTGGAGGTCGGCATAAGACCTCCAATTTTCTCTAGACTTCCGATGAAAACAGCTCCGTAATACCTCGAGAATCTATTTACGTATGAAGGCTCTCGAAAGAATGCATACGCCGCGCCGTTGAGGCATAAGGATTATATAGACCAGTATGTAGAGACCAAAATTATTCAAGAGATTGAGCACCAAACTGTAAGGTATCAAAATCTGAGGTAATGCTGTACAACTGATTCAGTGTTATTAAAGTAACCATTAGAGAGAATAGAAGAGAATAAAGATTGTTAAATTCATAGGTGATAGTGATCCAAGACATGCCATTCATAACTTCTAGGGTCTTCCCAAGGCCGGGCCAATTATTTGCAGTAATATCACAGAAACGATGTCCTCGAGCAAGATCAAGAACGTGGCATTAAAGATTATGTACATCACTCACATAGAGGGTCTACTGATGAGCATAAACTGTACGAGCTTTGTTTTATGAAGGTTTTCCACTGAACGAAAAGTGGCAATACGAAACAATAAGACGAATGCAATGTGTCTCTTCTGACAATATATGGCGGCAGCTCTTCATGCTGCGGTTAATACCTTTCCTACCGGGTCCATGGTCGTGTAGTCGTGGCACCGTGCGCTAGATGGTCTTATCGCTGAGTTGACGCACTGAGAGGTGTTACGCTGGGATTGTCACGGGGGTGTACTTAACAGAAGTTATTGGGAATTTAGAATCAACCAGAAATTAGTACCGGGTATTTGATAATGAACAGTCTCACTAAAGATACATCATGGGGCTTTATTAACTGTGCGCAGTTTAGCTTTGCAGAATCTGAATATTTCGCATGCTTCTTTCAAAGAGATACCATGGTGCACATTTGTAATAGACATGTTAACTCAGTGACATTACAAGTGTTACACCCAGAAAAAATAATTTCTTTAACTTGATTTTTTGTCTTACATCAAGAATGAAACGATAACATTTTAACGAAATTTTATTGACAAGTAATGATACAAAGAATAATAATAATCTATTGGGCGACCCTACAGGTAAATACATTTTTGTATTCGTCTAGGCACCGACAAAATACGGTGATCGATGTCTGGTTGTGGCACCTCATTCCAAGCAACTCGAACTTCGTGGATTAGCTCGAACTCGAGGGATTTTGTTATGCTTAACACAAAACACTGAAAGGGCAATAACTAGAAATATCTGTACTAATCAGCTCTCAGAAAATGCTTTCTTCACAAAAACTAAGAGATAACATTTTAGCAAAGGTAAACAAAAACAAAGATAAAACGTTGAAGAAATTATGTTTTCTGGTTGTAACACTTCTAATGTCTCTGAGTATATATAGTCAATTTTATGTTGACCACATTTTGAGGTACTACAGAAGAAATGATACAGTTACAAACATATTTGCAATTCGGTTTGTGACGTTTTTGTGTGCTTATGCAATTTCATGTCTAGAACATTTGGCAGATTGTTGTCATAGTTTGCGAGCTTCGTTCAGTGAAACCGCAGGCGCCGCTGCTTTCAGTTCGCTAGTTTGCGTTTTAGATTGATTAACATCAACCGAGTATTGTAGTCGGTAATAAGCAGATTCCCAGAACCTGGCTAGTGAATAAAGTGAATGAAGGATTGTTCCGAGAACAGAATTTATTATGATTAGAAATTAATAAAGGATTGTTCCGAGAACGGAATCTTCTAATAGGCCATATTGCTGATGGAATATTGTTCCTTATGATTCAAAAATTTTTAGCTCCGAGGAAGGTTTTCAATTTTCGCGGGATAAAAGTGGAAATCTTTTTAAATCAGTTAATAGAAGAGGCCGTAGTCCTGATCTCTCCAATTTTGGTCAAGACATCCAGAAGCAAAATGTCAGTGCTCCTATTGAGAAAGAAAATATCCTTTTTGGTGAGATAGAAGAAACCGATAACAGGCTCATGGATAGTAATATTGAGGATGTATGATACCCACCTTTCTTGGGATTATGATAACCTAACCTCAATTTTCCACGATTACTTCAATAGACAAAAAAAAAAGACAACTAATAACATGGCCATTTAGTGACATTTAATACCGTTAGGAGACGGAGGCGTACCTTAAATTACTGCTTACTTTCTAGCGTTGCTGAAGCTTTTCCGTAAGTTCTTTGACACAAAGTAATTAAGACAGTCTCGGTATACAGGGTGACAACGCCGCAATGCCAGACGCAAATTTCGACGGAAAAATCCACTTATAAATAGGGAACACAATTTTGATACATACATTGTTTTCCTTTTTAAAACCCACACTGCAGTTTTTTTGTATTTAAACAAGGTGTTCAAAATGTCGTTCTCCACTTTCACACAAGCTTCATTACGACCTTCACGAATGGTATGAGGATGTTCTAGGGCCCACATGTGAGTATTATGGAAATTTAATATCCCGTCTTGCGTAAGAAGAATGTTCTTAAAATAATCAGGATTTTCAATGTTTTTGTGCAAAACCCACTGACAGAATTTTAGTCTGCGAGGTCAGTCTTCTGGTAACAAGGCCTGCACTCGTTGTACATGGTAGGGATAAACCAAATTTTCCCGTAGGATTCTATGGACTATGGTATGCGATAGTCCTACGCTGCGGCCTAATTCCCGATTGCTGATAACTGCGCTGTTGTCATGTGTGTTTTAAATATCCAATTTAATGAAACTTACTTACTGACTATACATTTTGGCTTAACTTAGAAAAACCAAGTGCCATTTATTTGTTAATTACCCAATTCAAACACGTTTTAGATTAGATTATAAAAATTAGTAAGATTGTGGTGATTGTGGTTTATATATATACAGGGTGACTTTGAAGTTGAGTCATTAGTTTTCAGATAATGATTGTAGAAGGAAGATAAACCAAAATATGTGTGTAAAAATAAAAAACAAATTAAAAAAAAAATTTACCTTGTTTTATAAAGTATCCTCCCGACAAGTATTTCAGTGCGGACCTGTATTTGATCGTGAGGTCCCCTGTAAGGTCTTAAGTCACCTGATTCACGAGCCCGTTGTACTACATTAACAAAGGCACGAGGGGTTGGTTGCACTCGATTGGGAAACCGATCCGCATAAACATGTGCCATTTTTTATTTCGTTTGAGCCACGCAACAGACACTATTCACACGCGTTACCGACTGACACTGACTGTATGTATAACTGAACTAATAAAATAATTGTAAAAACATCGTTCCAAATTCTTTCGCTTTTTTGTTTCCGATGCGATGAACCGATAAGGCGGATTATATCCGTTGTTGCCAAACACGAGCACATGATATTATTATTGAGACAGGGCGGTACTCAAACTTCCAAAGGGCTATAACTTTGTTACTTTAATTTTACCAGAAAAATGGTAAAGGAAAAAAACATTTCTTTTGATCAGATCTACTCACTGTTAAAATAAATGAATCAACTTCGAAGTCACCCTGTATATGACGGGATCGCGTCATCGAAATTAATTTCAACAGTGGAAATTCATTCAGAATTAAGACCATGGTGTCAATAGTTCCACTACACGATATACTAATTATTACTCCACATTTTACAAGTTGCAAGACCATATTCGCAAGTTGGACGTTTATGATCCATAAAGTGGTAGTATCTTTCTTGTTATTTTAAGTGCCTTTGCTACAGGTGACTCTAGTTTGGTGGACAATAATAGGACAAGCTTCTTGATATAAAAAAGAGTCAAATGATATATATAGCAAGCGGAAATCAAAAGATATTTGAAACGTGCTGATTTTTTGGTAGTATTAATTTTAGAATCAAGATCAACATCATTAATATTACTACACTCTACCCAAATTCAGAAGAGGCTTGGTAGTTTTCAATACTTTCTAACCGATTCACTAAAGTCACTGTATTTTTTTAAAGACTCATTCCAAAATAATAATGTTATACACTATTTACAGATTGTTTTTACTTATTACGACTATATCTTTTCAAGTTTCTTTCTACGATACTCGAACTGTAGTAGCTCTTTGTCGGAGACAATCTAGTTCCTTCATGGCTCATATTTCAAGGAAGTCCTTTCAATACCGTCTTCAAAACTATCATATTCAATTATTGGACGACGAGGAAGATGATAAGTGGAACAAAATATGATTAGACCATATTTGCATGTGTATGTACTTGTAACTTATATTCACTAGTCTAGTGTTTTAATGGAATAGGGCGCTGAATATATGAGATTATTGTGTTAAATACTTTCTTTCTTTTCAACAGTTTCTAACCTTATTTCCCTTATAACTCTTAATCACTATTAAAGAAAATTGGTGCTACCTACTTCAGCGGGAAAGCGAAAACACATACTGTCAGTTCGTTCTTCCATAATTTTGTCACCCTCAATGTCTCTAATTACCGGACTATTAGTGGTCGGAGAAATTGAGGACGCCTAGGGGACTTTGCCGCTGTGTTTCACGGTAGTCCTACCAATTATAGCAGTTTATCGGACGACGGGTGTACAAAATGTGCTGCCGTCTTTATCTACACCTGTAGAGCAAGCTACCCAAGCAGAATATTATTTATTTTTTTGATGGCAGCATTGACTACAATGGTCATTGACTCCTTCCCACGTTCTCATTCAGGACATATTAGGGGACTGAGAATCACGGAGAGCGATTAAAAGAAAACTTCGAAGTTGAGTCATTTATTTTAACAGTGGGTAGATCTGATCAAAAGAAATGTTTTTTTCCTTTACCATTTTTCTGGTAAAATTAAAGTAACAAAGTTATAGCCCTTTGGAAGTTTGAGTACCGCCCTGTCTCAATAATAATATCATGTGCTCGTGTTTGGCAACAACGGATATAATCCGCCTTATCGGTTCATCGCATCGGAAACAAAAAAGTGAAAGAATTTGGAACGATGTTTTTACAATTGTTTTATTCAGTTCAGTTATACATACAGTCAGTGTCGTCAGTCGGTAACGCGTGTGAATAGTGTCTGTTGCGTGGCTCAAACGAAATAAAAAATGGCACATGTTTATGCGGATCGGTTTCCCAATCGAGTGCAACCAACCCCTCGTGCCTTTGTTAATGTAGTACAACGGGCTCGTGAATCAGGTGACTTAAGACCTCACAGGGGACCTCACGATCAAATACAGGTCCGCACTGAAATATTTGTCGGGAGGATACTTTATAAAACAAGGTAACATTTTTTTTTATTTTTTTTTTATTTTTACACGCATATTTTGGTTTATCTTCCTTCTACAATCATTATCTGAAAATTAATGACTCAACTTCAAAGTCACCCTGTATACCTAGAATAGTAGGTCCAAGAATAACACAAAAACCTAAAATGCCTTCTCACCGAGATTTTCACCTTGTATCTTAAGTTATTAGTTCAAAATAATTGACTTAAAAGTTTATACAGCGTGAAACAGAAATCCCGAATCGACAAAATATTTGGGAATATGCAAGTAGTATGGTAAAAGTAAACTAGGGACTTGTAAACTTTGTTATTTGTTGGGACCTTGAATTTGACCTTGACCATGATATTAAAGGTTACGACGATTTTATTTCCTACGCCACTGTGCGGCACGGGTATTATGTAAAAACCGATAAAAGGTCATTCCACGTTTATTTACTATGATCGTTGTGAGCGTCCGTTTACGGAGGAATGGCTCAACTAGACGCATTGTATGTTGCATACGTTTTGTGAAGCCGAGAAGTCTGTAGTTTTCATCTCTGAGAAGAAAGTTGGTTGAATATCAAGATCGCATCTGGATGATAATGTGTATTGGTCTCCATGTGTATAAAATCAATGATATTTGCTGTGTGAGAAATTCATTACTGAATATGCTGCCAATGAGGTATATCTATTAGCTGTGCCCGACGGGTTATTTATTTGTCGGCTTTTCTGAAGATAAGTTATGTTCAAACTTATAAATTACGATTTTTACGTTTTTTTTTTTGAGGAAAATTACTGGAAATCACCGCGTCCGCGTTGTGTGTAATTACTGATAGCATGTATATAACTTGTAATTCGACAGCGTACAATGAATATAATTATTCCTTATCTCTCTCATTTTTGAAAATCAGCAAATTTACATATGTAATTTCCAGAATGGATAAGAAAAAGCGGATGTGCAACTAATTTCTAGTTTTCAATCTCAAGTGTATTTGAGGCAAGAATCCAATGGAATTATCATCAACACATATTATTAGCACACAAATCCTCACTATGCACCTATGCATTGCCGTTCCCTTCTAGCTATAGTATACAACTTACAGGTTAGACCTCCAGTAATGCCATCTCTGAAGCAGATATTACAGAGCCAAACATTGATAACTGAAGCCTCATGACGTTTACGCAACACTACAAAAACGAGTTCACAACGTGTCCGTCAGCTAGTGCTAAGTTAACATCTTGTAGAAAAACCTACATAATGACACAAAAAACCGATACAGTGTCAAAAAAATTGACATAATGTCACTCTTACTAGAGGGACCCATCATCATTAATTTCTTTGTTTGGGCGGGAAAGGGAAACTAACCAATAGCGTAGCTTAAATATGGAAACATGGACATTTTGGACACTGTAAAAATTCAGCGTCGGTCGACAGATCCTTGTCTACCACCTTCTTTTTGCTTGTTAATGATGTTAAATAGACCTAAAGTGGCCTGCCACCCGCCAATCATACTATAAACTATAATAGTGAAACATTATTATAACATTCTCAATAAGCTGGCTGTAAAAATTCTGGAGAAAAGATCAGGTTTACAGCAGGAAAAATCGTCTTCCTTTGGAACAATGGACCTACTCACAGAAGCACCCTAATAGTGAGAGCGTTCAGCCGATGTAAAATTGTCCAGCGGTGCGGCGCTTTTATACTAAATATCAGTAGCCATGGAATAGCTTTGACAGTTTGCAGCATTATTCAACAAACTACCAAATCTGATAGCCAAGTAAAAACTGCTATTAAACTGACAAAGTTATCGCTATAGCTTTACGTTGGTTGATCTTGCTCATTGACAAAAATCGACCAATTATGTTCCGAATTGGCTGAAAATTAACCCGTGTGAGCTGATTCAGCTAGTCTTTCATTTGTTTAGATAATATTTTTTCTCTCAGGGCTTCATTGATCTGAGATACTGGGGGTCAGCAGATCTATGTATAAGCACTATTTAACTAGAAATGGGTCACAACAAACGGACTTTGTGTGTGGCAAGTCAATCTATTTGGTTTGGACATCAATTATAAGCATAGCGAAGACTCCCGCTCCTCTAGAGCTTACGTAATGCTTGAATGGTCCCTTGGGGGTTGTAGCGGGTGCGGGAGGTTACATGAAATTTTTTTGATCTTATAAGCCCCCAACCCCGGTAATTTTATGCATCTATTAGCCATATTTCACACTTCACTTATTTCCCGGCACATTGGCCGTTAGAAAAAATCATTGAGAAATGTTATCGTTCCGCGTACTCCTGCTATCCGACTCACCGCCTGGCGAACCGGTCTAGCTGACTAATCTATTCGTACTGAAACGCAAAACACATATACAACGACAATTAAAAAATATGTTTTAGTAGTCGGTGTAAACAGAACATGCAAGATATGAACGATAACTCGCTGCTGCGTTGCCACGCAGATGAAGAAATGGACAACGTTGCCATGCGGTTTGTGCAGATGCCAGTGGAGCAGGAAAGGAATGTCAATGGACTAATTATATGGGCCTGTTTAACTGACTTAATCCGTTTAATATTTTGTTGTACATGTTCGTAACTGAATTTCTTCTCAGATTATTTAAATTGCGTTGAACTTAATCCTTTATGAACTGATGACGATGTTGCAGAGGAAGTGCAGAGTCAACCTACTGGTCGCCATTTCTTCATTTTTATTAACAATTGTTGGCGCCGTACAGTGACAGAAAAAGTACGTATGTATTCATGGTAAGCAATGTTCACTTATTTTTTTTATGGAATTTGTAACGTTTTGTAATTAATAATAACCAGAGGTAATAAAGAGATTTTTTGGTCGGGAAAGGTTTTTTTTATTTGATGTTTAACAACATTTTGCCACTCCCAAGGGACAAGCCTAAAAAGGCGACTTCATCAGAAAGAGGTCTCAAGAGATGAGTACACGTTTGGCCCAAAATACCAATAATTATAATAATAATAATAATTTATTCACAGTATTTGTACAATTTGTGAATGTACACGTGAATAAATTGGAAAAACACAAAAGATTATTGTTCTTGTGCGTGGTTTAAAGTCCTTAAAAAGTATACTGAAAATCTATTCAAAGGTAACATGGTGTACACATACATACATACAGGGTGTTCATATGAAAACTTCCCACCACGGATTTATCGAAAACCACTGATTAAAAGGAAAGACGCCGAGACACGTCAAGGAGGTCAACTTTTTGACCAAAAAATACTTCACCCCTTTTCACCCTCTGCCCCCCGCGTCATCCCCTTCAAAATTTTAAAATGCAAGGGGTATCGAGTAATAGCTTGTTTGAAAGGTCCTTCGAAGTTCTTTATTTTGAAATTTGATTGTTAAAAATCGGTGATTCGTTTTCAATAAAATTAGAAAAAGCTTTTTTATCTGAATTTGTTCAAACAAAAACACACGAAAATATCACTTTTTATATCAATAATTGTTCAAAATGTTGCTCGTAATTGGCCAAACAATGCATTGACGAAGTTCATCTAAACTTTCAGGTTGGGGAGTAAATGGCCCCCCATCAAATCAGGAGATCTGGCAGGCCATTCTATAGGCCTTCTTCGCCCTATCTATTTATCTGGAAACTCGATTGCCATTGCCGAACCGGAAGAACATAGTGAGGAGGAGCGTCGGCAGTTTGCCGAGCCCATTGATTTTGGGCACCATAAATTAGAATCATTTCCACTCTTTCGGCTAGTGTGTAAACCATTTTTGAAGTAAAATCTGAATCAATAGAGTAATTTTCACTATTCCAAGATTGCCACAAAGGTAACTGACAGCAAATTAAATCGTTTATTTCCCTTAGCAACAAATAACGTAATAGGTATAACAATAAATACAGTCCGCACTGTGTTGATAAATTCGGGTTCCTATTTGGTTGTTCTGAATTTCTGTTCATGTTGTTAGTTTCCGTTTTAAATTATAAACGAATTGTAGATGTAACAAACCCTAACCGGCAACATTTTGAACACTTATTGAAATAAGAAGTGATATTTTCGTGTTTTTGATTTCTATCTGAACAAATTAAGATAAGCAAAAATTTTTCTAATTTTCTTGAAAATGATCGACTGATTTTAAGGATTCAAACGTTAAAATAAAGAACTTCGGAAGACCTTTTGAACAAGCTATCACTTGACACCCCTGGTCATTTAAAATTATTAAGGGAATGACCTTGAGGGCCAAGGGTGAAAGGAGGTGAAGTAGTTTTTGGTTAAAAAGTTGTCCCGCTTTCAATACGAGTAGATGGAACTTATTATTTTATAATTTGGTAGGTTTGTTATCAAATCTTTTATTGATATTTTGAATTGATGATTTTTATACTTCTTTACTTAGTTCTTTTGGTTGTATACTCGTACTCGTATTAGTGGACCCTGGAACATAAATGACCTTAACATAATGTCTTTTTGTAGTGTGAGTATTTTTGTTTCTTGTATCATATTATATATGTTCAATATTGCTTTATGTTAATCCATTATTATGGTATAAAGGAAAAGTTTATGTATACTAAGAATTTTGTTTCCGAAAATAGCAGTTCACTAGAATATAATAATTAATGGCTTATCATATATATTTTTTAAAATTAGTTTTTGTACAGTTTCTATCACAGTTAAGTTTTATATGCCGATCTCCAAGCTATTATCCTATATGTTAAATGACTCGGTATCTGGTAATATGTTGTACTCGTAGGAAAATGAAGAATTTGAACCTGAAGATATTAACTATGGTCGTTTAACCTTCCAGTTAATACGTAATTCTTATATGGAGTATGAGCCACATGAATCATTAAAGTACAAGTTTTTTAATACTGGATCAACCTAAATACCAAGATAACGATACGCGGCGGATGCTGTAGGTAAGGCCATTTGAGTGAATCGATTTAATTTTATTTATCCACGAGGCTCTGTGTTCAATTAATGAACAAATGATTTTATTTATTTGGCATGCAATAGCTCTTGATTACACGGCAAGGTAATTTGATTATAGAAGACCTGCTTTAATATTCTGCTCGTATTTTTCTCGAAATTGTACACAATGAATTTAATAAGGTTCCAGAATTGCGCGCCGGTATTCTCTTTCTTCGCTAAGTCAATTTCCAGCGGCCAAGCGAAATCAAAAGTTGTATCCTTTTATTAGTACTTGCTAATTTACAGGCGTCTATTTAACTTGACATGTTAGTATTTTAGTGTGAGACTAATCTTCGAACTGAATTTTTATTCAGTTAACTTTAACCAGTTGAAATTTTATATGCACGTTTGATTGTCATGATAATACACAATGAATTAAGTGTTGCCATTTTAAATCCAATGTGGCTGATGGTGCAAAATATACTAAGTGACATATAAAATGCAAAATCCAGAAATATTTATTGGATTTTGATAAAAACTTGTAAACATATTTGCTATCATGGATGATAAAACGTTGAAGGCATTGAAGGCAACAGTATGAACATGTTTACTTAATACTCAGTGATTTCTGTGTTAGTTCCATTTGTTTCATTGTTGCTCCATTGCATTATCATGCCTAGAGTTCGCAGATGCACTAAATTCAGTCAACTTTCAGAGTTTGAGACAGGTCTGATAATCGGGTCATGTGAAGCCAGATTTTCTTTTAGAGAAATCTCTAATCGGGTAAATTGAAACGAAGCTGCTGTAATGAGATGTTGTCGAGCGTGGTTCCAAGAAGGTCAAAATCGACGAGCTAGAGGTACTGGACGTCAAAGACCGACTGCAGAGCGACAGGATCTTCATTTGGGGCAAGTAGCACTTAGAGATCGATTCTCCACAACAAGGGTAGTTGCGAACCAGTGGTTTGATGCTTTCGGAAGGGCAATAACAATGACAGTTTATCGCTAAATAAGGTTTTTTCGACTATTTTCATACCTTCCCCATCTTGTACTACTTCTGACCCCACAGCATCGTCGGCAACGATTGGTATGGAGTAAGGAGATACTTGAATGGAATGTGAAATGGAACTCAGTCGTGTTCAGAGATGAGTCCAGATTTTGTTTGGGCACACAAGATGGCCGTGCAAGAGTAAGGAAGAGACGTATTGCAATATTCCATCGAACGGCATATTAATCGCAGTGTAGGTGTTATGGCATGGAGTGCCATTGCTTACGGCAGCAGGTCACGATTAGTGTTTATTTGAGGTAGCATGACTGCCTAGCGGTATATCTACGAAGTTTTACAACCACATCTGCTTCCCTTTCTGGAAACATTGCAAGATTCACTTTTTCAGCAGAACGATGCACGACCTCATGTCGCACCTGTTAGTTTAGGCTTTTTAGAAGCGTCCGAGGTAAATCTGCTTCAGTGTCCGCCTCGATATCCAGACCTTTCTCCCATCGAAAATGTATGGACATGATGAGAAGAAGGTTGCAAAATTCAACACAAAAATTAGAGGCTATATGAAACCCTAATCTAATCAATGCCGCGAAGACTTAACGAATGTGTAGCGAACAGAGGAGCTCCAACACGTTATTAACATTCAGGTGAGAAATTTTGAGATAAAATTTTAGTCACTTTCTATTTATCAGTAGACCCATAACTTACAAAAGTATGGTCAAAATTACAGCGATGTTGCATTTTCTATGCCATTTAGTATACATATAGTATTATTTCTACACATGTATATTGATATGTGTATCAAATGAGGCGGTTTGATCAAAGAAACACAATAAGCAAGGTGACGTAATTCTAAATCCAATATGGCAATCTGTCACTTCCACAGTTACCTCTTTATAATATAGGCACCTAATGAAAATCCTTCATTATCGACCATGGGTAAAGGTGTGTATATATTTACAATCGGAAAAAATATTCTGAAATTTTTATCTCTTTTAACGTCTAAAGAGAACTTTGTTTATTTAAATGTTTCTATTTTCCTTTTATTTCCTTGCTTTATACTATCGTTCATCCTGATGTATTCAGGTTGCATCAAAGTAGAATCAATAACATATCCTACTAAGCGGGACCGTAGAAAATGCTTCTTTCGGAAGCTGTTGCACTCAAAATACAACTTCCTCCCGTTGAGGCATACCTCAGTACACCGATGGGCCACTTTAGATCTATTTAACATGACTTACAAAAAAATAATGTGGTAGACAAGGACCAGTGGACCGAGGTGGTACCACTCGCCAACTTTTTCTAGGATCTCTAAACAATGTCCGCATGTTTTTACATAAAAGCTATGCAGTCGGCTTTCTTCTTTTTTCCCTTCCCCTTATTAACAAAAAATGATAATAGATCTTTCGGGATATAAACTCACTCCATTATAGGAATGTCCAGGTGCTCAACTCCAAACCATCCCCCAAATTTGTTTGCTGCATCTATCGCATAACTCCCTGTTTCAGAGGTAGTCATGAACTACACTTTAACCGCATTTCATCACCAACAGGAGGCTGCTGGATCATTTACTGTCCACGCAACCTTTCCTTACAACACTGTTGTCTAGTATCCCCTGGATAACTCAGACCACGGTGTTGTTAGGTTTCAGTTAGAACCGGCTGTGGCGGCAGAAACTCATAAGTAACAAAATTTCGCATTCCGAACGTGCTGAATGGGCTCAGAGGCTTTTTCTTCAACTTTATTTATTTTTTTTTCGCTTACTCGAATGTGCCGGCTGTCTGTTTATCAGTTACTGAAATTAACCACGTTGGGATGGAAGAACACATGCCTCATACAGTGAAAGTTCCTAAATCAGAGCCTAACTTGAAGATGATACAAAATTTTATCTAGAAAAAGTTACTGGGTGACGGTGGCGCTGGTGCAAAATATAATAATAGTAAATATAAATAATAATAATAAAAATAGTAATAATCGTCTGTATTAGGGGCGAAGTTTAGCATTGTGCTACTCTGCCACTTAACCCCAAAACAAATGTACAAAATAAAAAATATGAAATATTTCAATGTTACAATAATGAGCCAAAACATAGGTATATAAAATATTTATAAAAATACGTTCTGTAAAAATATCTTGAATGGAATTATAACATATTATAGCTATGTATACAAAGATGTATAATTAGCATTAAAACATGTTTGTGAAGCGAGAGGTAAATTTGATTAAACCATGAAAAATATTTATACAAAATATGGTTTTGACATGAGTTTTAAATTCATCATTATTCAGTTTTAAGGTTTGTGGAATTTCGTTAAAATTAATAACTGCGTTATATATGAAGTAATCACGGAATAATGATATCTCATGGAACACCGTTAACCAAAATCAAGCAGCCTAAGCTGAGACTTTATATTGGTTGTTGTTCGGAACATCTGAAATCTATATCTATCTTTTACTACTAGCCTGTAGGAGACACAAGTTCTGTTCCTTAGTTGACTTGACCTTTGTCGATTTTATTTACTTTTATCGCAACTATTGAAGTAAAATCAAACATGACATTTTTATTTTTAAATGGCATTACTATAAATTTATTCTCTTCACTACTAACTTGCTAAATAATGTTAATGAAAAAAATTCTGGGTAAATAATGTATCTGTGCAATCACGTTAAGTTTCTTTGGCTTGTTGTGCACATAATAATTGTCTCTGCTAATAAACCGTTTATTGGATTATTTTTTGACTAGAAGTTAATACACAGACCGAAATTATTTTTGATGATTATAGATATTATTTATCAGTTCCATTATTTTGATAGCTTGAAATTCCGTGTCCACTTGATAGATTGAAGTATTTGAAAATGCGGGGGGAACGAACGTGTCGACGTATTTTGAGACTTTATTATGTAGAAGCAGCGCCCCTTTCCTACGCACCGTCATTGCGTGTACTTCATTCGGACAACGTCGCCGGATGTTTAGAAAATTCTTATAATATGCTAATAATATTTCAAAGTCTAAGCAAATAAATGTGGTAATATGTCCGTATGTCATAATTAGTAGAGAAGGCTATTATTGTATTCGCATTTCTCCACCAAGGTATGTAATGTACTGGGTACCGTAACCTCTATGAAGAAGTAAGGAAATATCTAACAAAAATCTGAATTGAAATCTAAAAATTTCTACTGACCTGATTTTTAGGTTGGGTTTGAGAGGAGTCCTGATCCAATGTATGCTGATTACAACGATTATGTTGAGGCACATTGCCAATGCACAGCAGATCAGTAAGAAGTTGATGCACATTTCTTCCATTCTTTCGTAGAACGGGTCCTCCAAAACGTAGGTCTCGTTGTACCAGGTGTCATTGGTCAGCATGGTCGAATTACTAGTTACATTGATGAAGGTCATCTTAGTATCTGAAAAAAGAAGTGCCATCTATTAATAGCAAGTTAGGGAAGATATTCTTCCATTGTCGCTTTTTGGTCTCTAAGGCCCGTATCGTCAGTCGTCCCTACAATTGTAGGGCGCGTTTATGACCTCCTTGATTCCGATAATATTACATCTTCTTCGGTTAGGTACATGTATGTCCTGCTTTACATTTATAGTCTGCTGTCAATTGTGATGTTAGGTTATGTTTCTTTTTTGACGAAATTTTTGACAGATGAATCAAATGTCGAAGGATATTTCCTTGCAAATAATGTTGATCATTCAATAATAATTTCCTACATTGAACAAATTCGTCAGGCTGCGGTAACCACAACCACGCGGCCGGTTATAACCACTTGCTGTGGTACTAACAAAGAGAAAATTATCATGCGGAGAAAGGTACATAACAAAAAATAGGAAAATAATGGGAAAAATCCGCAAAAAGAAGGAAAGTGCATTGGAGCAAAAAATAGGAGCAGTACGTATTTCTGCTTGTTGGCTTCATCAGGCCCGAAATGAATGCACATATGCAACCACAAAAGTAGATACACCGGCCCATACATCCGGATACGGGTGTAACCTGAGGAAACGAAGATGGAGAGGGAAAAATGATACACGAAGTACCCAACAAGAGCCAACATACACATTGTATTATGCACCATTTGGATCGCACGAATGAGAATAACTGAAGTTACATATTATAATGCACTACTCCGAATGATTTTTCTTTTGTTGTCAATATTCCTCCATTATGATTCATAAACAGTTTTACAAAAGCTTTTCATTGCCATTTAAACTTCCGAATAGGCTTGATTCTTCATCAAAATTTATTTGAAATCTTAAGATCATCTTAAGTTATGTTAAAATTTCGTACGACCAAATATACGTCATTTTGGATAGGATAAGCCACGAGATTACTTTCCGTCTGAAATCTGATATTAATGTAACATATACTAAGGGGCATATAAATACGAACACCCAGTTTAAATGGTTTTATTTTAATAAAAGTTGGTGAATGTATTTATCTTACTGTATATAACAAGAGAAAAAATTTTCAGCCTTATCAGTTGGACATTCCGGTTTTTATACTGCTTTTTTTTTAATTCACTAACGCTCTAAAAACGAATATTTCAGCCGCAGTAAAGAATCAACATTGGCGGATTTTGGTTCTTGACATCCTTTACGATCGGTTACGATGCCTAGAGTACGGAGACCTGTACGATTTCGTCAACTTAGTGAGTTTGATAGGGGCCGTATAGTGGGACTTCGGGAAGCTGGACTTTCTTTTCGGGCAATTGCAGTTAGAGTGCAAAGAAGTGTAGACACTGTGGTTAGGTGTTGTCAGGCATGGCTTCGAGAAGACCCTACGCAAAGAGCAAGGGGCACCAGGTCCATTGCAAATGAATGGTTTGCAGAACACGGAAGACCTATTGGCATGCGAAGTGTTTACCGACGAATGAGAAGTTTTGGCTTGTTTTCATACCGGCCACACTGTGTCCTCCCTTTAACTCGAAACACCGACGTAATCGCCTTGAGTCTCGATTTTGTTTAGGCATGCACGATGGTCGTGCCAGGGTTAGAAGGCGACGTGGTGAAAGGAGGAATCCACAGTTTTTTGTTGAAAGACATGTTCATCACACTGTTGGAGTTATGGTTTGGGGTGCTATAGCTTATGGTTCCAGGTCACCTTTAACCGTCATCAGAGGTAACATGAACGCGCAGCGTTATATCCACGAAGTTCTAGAACCCCATCTTTTACCCTATCTTGACACCCTGGCAGATCCAACTTTCCAACAAGATAATGCCCGACCACATGTTGCAAGAGTCACAATAGACTTCTTTCAACATAATGATGTCACATTGTTACCATGGCCACCAAAATCTCCCGACTTATCCCCAATTGAGCACCTGTGGGATATGGAGTAGGAGATTGCTCAATTTGCAACGTCCTCCTCAGACTCTAGAAGCACTTCGAGAGGAGTTGGTGGTTGCCTGGAATGAGATACCACAGGAGGACATTGACCACCTGATCAAAAGCATGCCTAGGCGCGTTGGAGAATGCGTAGCATATCAGGATGCATCCACACATTATTAAAGGTCAAAGGGCTTTAAAGCAGTGCAATCATTTTTATCATTTACTTATTATGCTTCATTAAGTACTTATACAAAATTTTATTAAAATAAAACCATTTAAACTGGGTGTTCGGGTTTATACGTCACTTAGTATAGATTTTTACCTATAATATTCAAATTAAGAATGTTTGTTGACCAACATTGTGGTGGAAAAATACAAGATTTCACAATGTTTGCTAATGCTACAGCACAACATTATACACTTGCAAGCCCGGATATAAATATGTCATCCTCCGCTTGATGCCATGACGTATGTAACATTCTTGATGAATCATCTAGTCAGTACTGGGGCTTCCTCATTCTCTCCAATAATATACTGTAATGAAGTTCCTTCTACTCTGATTATATCTTTTTCATTAATCAGTACGTTGTTATCGATAGTGTCATCTCACATTATTTGAGTATTTCGGAAGAATTTTAGGAATATGTTCAGTAACTTCAAAAACATCTTGAGCAAACAATACCGCCATTCATCGCAAACTTAATTATTCAAACCCGCCACTCAACTTGATAGTTTTAATGAAAAGTTTGTAATAACTTCTGGGTATGGCTCTGGATCTAGATTATTCCAATAAGATTTAGATGGTGCAGTCTTTTTCTTTGCATTTAAATGAGTCTTGAGGCAATTACAAACACTAAAACAGTTTTTACGCTCAAGTTAGTTAGGCAACGCGCTATAATAATGTTTACAGTCCATTTCGAAATGTGATCTGGATAGCACCGCTTAGTGCAAATCTTATCACAAAACGTGTTGATTGCCTGCATGAAAGCCGGCCTGGTCGCCCTCTTAATTTCTCTAGATTCTCTATAATCCTGACGCATATGTTGTGACGGAGCAGCTCTATCTTCTTCTGATTGTCAGGCACGAAGCTCAGCACTATGTTGCCGTATGTGCTATAAACGATCAGCTCTGCCTTCTTCTAATTGTCAGGCTCGGTACATTATCATATACGCCTCTTCTGTTTCTCCCAGTCAGCTCATCACTTGAGAATTCTTCAATTTTTCTATTCTTTTTTGGTTCTTGTCAATCTCCTATTTCTTTATATTATAGTTTCATTTTTATTCCCACGAGTAATTGACAATTAAATGGTTAAGATGCTAACCGCCATCTGATTTCGGTGTGAGAAGCATATTTGACACAAACCTTGTCCTTGAGTACAATTTTCTCAGAGATTTCTGACCTCAAAAAGTAGACGGCCGGCCAACTCCTGCGAGATCTATCAGAAACTAGTTGAGACTTGTCTCAGCGTTATTTACATTTACGACATTTTGTCTCGATCATTTTCTCTCAGCTATTTGAATAAATCTCGGCTAGCTTCTATCACCAAGGTTTAAATTTGATATACTTTATTGCAGAGAGAAATCTAAGGAATAAAATCTCTAGTATAAACGTACCTTTTAGGTTTTCTATCTCTGGAAATTGGCAGTGTTTGTGTGGTCTCTTGAACTTTTCTACCGTTTTTCTTGTTAATGCTGTTGACGGAGATCTCTCAGAAAATGGTACCGCATAGCGTTTATGTGCCTTTGGTGCTCCTCCATAGGCGCCCCGCTTGGAAACCTTTTTCTGTGTCAAAAACGCCGTTTCTTTTCTGGGTTGTTTCTTTATTTGAAGGCATTTTTCTAACAGTACTTATATTTATAAGACTTATGTGAGCCTGCATTCAGCTTTTTTTGATGAGCTTTGGTGCAACTTCTTTGTCTGTTTCTCCATAAGGGCGACGATGACTGGAACAGAAGAAATTTCATGGGTTTTAATGGCCACCTGAAGTTTCTCGTAGTCCCACCGAAAAGTTTCTGGTTCGTAAAGTTTTCGCCTATGATGATCTCCGACCTTTTACCAAACGTTAACTGACATCGTCGGAAATTCTCCGAATCTCACTATTTGGTGACAGTACATTCTTCAGGTCTTCCCCTGGCTCATGATGTTCTTCTGCTACCTTTTTCAGTGATTCTTAAACTTGAGCTTGCTGTTGTAACAGGCCGTTCCAAACGTTAAGTCACGTTTGGCCAACGAATCCCTCAAACCACCGGAATGAGCATTTGGTTAGAGTATTTGGTTGACCCAAAGATTGCTAAAAACTGGAGAAGCGTGTAGTTTCTTCTTCTTCATTATAACTAAGTTTGTCCCAAGTAGCCCCTTCAAATCTTTGGCATGTTATCCTTTGTAGTTCGATTAATGGGTCGGACCAAGGAATAGCCGGTTCGGTTTATTTCGTCACGGGGGAAAATGTCTCAATCGAGCGGCTTCGCTACTTCCGTGTCAAACGGCAAGTTGAGGTCGGGGGATGGTGCCTCCAACTGACATTGTCTCTTGATTTCTCTTTATTTCCATTCAAATGCTTACTATCATTCCTTCCAGCTTACTCAGTCTCTCTTCACTGGAGGCGTTTGCTCTGTTTTGCCGATTGAAATGTCTGGCTACTATCGGTGCTTCGACTTGAGGAAGTTTTGCTTGAACTGGATAATGAGAACCGTCTCCTTTTCCTACTGGAAGGTCTTCGAGACTCCGCGTCCGTCGGAAGCACCACCGAGACTTATTCCGATTTTTGAAATGCCCGAGGTTAGTATAACTGGAAAAAGCATCCTCTTGTAGATTGTTCCACAATCTCGACACCCTCGGGCCGCAGGAGCGGTCGTATCGAGTTCTGGAGGAATGAAGTTCGACACGGTTGGCATGAAGGCCGCAGTCAGGCGAGTCTGTCTGGCAGGCACATCGCGCATGGTATAAATAACGTAGTCGGGGCGGCAGCACCCCAAACGTGTGAGGCTAGGCCTTAACTGGGAATTGTATACAGTGGGGAGGTCATCAGGAGAAAAGTATTTTTTAGCTCTGAACAAATAGCCTAGCCTTTTAAACTGTACCTGCAAGCAGTGATAGCAGGTCTCTCTTTGGAGATGAAAATTAATGCTCTGCAACTATCTCAATTTAATAGCGCCAATTTGATCTTTCTGTTTTTTCACCCACACATGTTGCTTCTGGGTGGAACATACAATACAAAATAATAGAAACCTTTGAGTACCGTCTCCACTTTCAAGCCAACTTATATTATCTCTGCACAACTCTACATCATCAAAAATACGTTTAATCGTTTCAGTGATTCGTCAAATTCTCCATTCTCTATCAACATTCTGAAAGTCGTTGTCATTGATTACAGCCTACAAGTAGGCATTATCGATGGAGACTCTCCACTTTCAACATGCACTGGTTCTGATATGACCAATTCCTTCATTGGATGGTTTTTTAACGGAAAACGCTTTAATCTTTGATAGCAAGCCTCAATATAAAAATCTAAGCATCTAAGCTTGAGAAAAGCGATTTGCTCAGAGCTAAGGTCACTACAGGAAGGTAATATATTGTTGGCAGAAGCTCCGAAATATATACTTGTATTATCCGTGTCCAGCACTGTTCCAGGATACTTGTAGTTGATGTTTTCAATTTGCGTAGACGATAAATATTCTCTTTTCAGAAAACAGTCAAATATTGTTTTCACTATCTTACAGATGTTCCCATATGGTATATATATTTTTGGATGTTCTGTCTGCATTCCTTACTTGAAACTGTTGAAAATGCGCAGGATGAAATGTTTTTTCATATTGTAGATAAGGTCTCATTGCGGTATAAATACCGAAAGATCGGTAAGTTCGGCAATAATGGCGTACTGAAGATCAAGCGAGAAGCTCGCCACTTGTTGGCTTGTTACGACGTAGGAGGGAGATACTCATAGGCGTAGGTATAGAGCCGAAATAAAGGATTTTAACAGAAAATGTCAACCTTGAACTTCGTATTTCACGACCTGCAGCTCAAACGACTGGATGGATTTTAGCATATGCGTCTCTAGATTTGTCTTGAGATGTGAGTAACATTGAGTATATCAAAATTTTAATGGAATAATGGATATTTTACGCAAAGAGGTTTACGTCCATTGAGGCTGACAGATACCAGCCGCACGAAAATGTCAATAACAACAATATAAAAAGATACAGTCGTATATGAAGCATTGTCGAGTGATATAGTCGCATACCTAAGTCGCTTCTCTTCTCCTCAATGAGCGTGCACCTTTCAACTTTGTATGTCATGGGCGTAATTGATTTTGACATTTATGGCGACCGGCGCAGAGGTGTTCAGTGTTCCAACCGATCGAAGTAAATAGGGTTATTCTTTTCCGTTACTGCAGTTGGGACTTTTTATGATTTTTAAAAGCATACTTTTACAAATTTGATTCTCTCCATTGGACATCAGAAACGCTAAGAGATACGAAGTCAGTTGAATCGGGGCAAATTTGTGCATTAAGGTAATTAAGAAAATGACGCTTAGAAAGTTTCACAATTTCAGGAGAGAAGTGGAAAAAAGTGATTTTCATTAGAATTATACTACTATTACTCCTATTCTTTCCTCATTTGAGGTGAGATTTTAAAATAAATTGCACAATAACATTGCTACTTGTTCTCTTCTACAAGGTGGAATAATTAGAATCTAATTTAGACGTTACCTCCCTTGTCCTCAATAATAAACTTTATTTTCCTCAATAATTGCATATTGCATGCACACAGGTGAATTAAGTTTTTAATACTCTGATTCCAAAAATGTATATCTCATACGTAAGCATTGCCAAACCCTTTTAGCTCATTCAAAAAACAGAATTTCCTAAGTAGGCCTTGAAATTTTCAGCTAGTCATTTCTTTAATAATATGATAAACCAAGTATTCCCACAGTCTTGATGAACTAGGTATAGGTGAACAGTCCCTATTTCCGATTTTAATGATAATAGAACTGTAAACATTAAAAAAGTAATCTTCCTATAGTAAGTCCTAACTTATCGAATAAATAACAATCTAATGCTAAAACTGTTACATATTATTTAAGGATCGTATTGAAAGTGTTATTAGTATTACTTTATGTAGCTGAAAATTTTGGAGTAAGTAAAAGCCTCGATGATGTCGCAGCTTCCTAAACGCATGCACAGATCTTGCATCCAAATATTATTTATATGGTTGCGGTGTCATATAGAGTACCTCCATCGTGCTAAAATAACGCTTGATAATGAAATTATTCAAAAGTCCTTTAGTCACGCTTCTGCCTATCTCTGGATAGAGCCAACCTAAGGTTGCTGGTGGGACTATTGTCTGGCCATAACACGTTAAGGCGTCACCTGCACGTCATGGGGGTGGCTAAGGATCCCTTGTGTAATCGCTGCGGGGTAGAGGAAGAGACCTCGGCGCACGTTTTGTGTCGCTGTGAAGCTCTGAGCTACTATAGGCAGACTATACTTGGGGTCCATTACTTTGGACCCTCAGGACGTCAAGGAGTTTGGACTCAAGGCGATTCTCAACTTCGCTAAAAGGGCGAGGCTTGTGATCTAAGGATTGTAGAGGTGCATAAGGGCCCGCTTAAGCGGCCTATGCGCTGGCTACTTATGGTGGCCGGAATGCCTCTAATTTCAAGATTCATTCATTCATTCTAGTCACGCTTTTAAAAAATTGAAGCATAGGTGATAAACTCATTTTCAAAGCCTACTAACTACTATTATAAATTACATATTAGTTTTTCGACATATATTAGGTTTGACAATGCCAGTATTGATGCAACCAGAATTAAAAACTCTATCCAGCTATGCAAAGCTTCAATATGACGAAAGAAAAAATTAAGTTGATGCTAAATGAAAGTATATATTATATTTGAATTACTTCTTACTGATGACTTTTCTGTCACCACGGAAGTCTTTGACAAGTGCAAATCACAATAAGGTCTGAAACACACGGTATAATGTTCTTTCCTGGAAACGCTTAATTCGAAATTACAGTAACTCCTTAAACTTATCCTCTGGTCGAAACGTCGTACAATAAACAGAAATTCAAACTCGTATGTGGTTTCATTCGACGAGACAACGGAGCCCTACGGAAATTGGAGGTTTAGATATTTTTGATCGTACCATACATTTTCGAAAACACCATGATCATGAAGCGAATGTCCCGCAACCTTCAGCTACATAATGTAACAAAATGTATGGGAGATACTAAAAATATTATGCGAATTTCCGATACGACGTCCATAAGGAAAAATAAAGTTAATGGAGGACAAGAGACGTCATACTGAAATTCTAGATATGCCATCTTGTGGAGGAGAAGGAGAAAATGAGGCAATGTTAATGTCCCTTTTGTTTTGAAACTCCATCTCAAATAAAGCCAGGAAAAAATAAAAGCTATTTTGGAAAAATTCGGTTTCCTTCGTCTACATCCGGAAATACTCGGAGTTGCAAAATTTTCTGTATGCCATTATCTTAGTTACCTAAATGCGTAAGTTTGTCACCACTTAAACGACTTCGTATCTTTTACAATTTCCAAATTTGAAACACTCGGTATATGTACCATGGAGATATACGAAGATCCACGAAGAACGAGGGCATATCAACATTCATAGCCAAGAAAATAGCTTTTAGGATGGGTTTCGAACCCGCGCAGCTCGTGGCGATCGGTTAGTTCAAAATGGGAAACTGGTAGACTACCAGAGTTCAGTGTCTTTTACATTAAATAGCCGATCAACAAAGTGTGTGTGAAATTTAGAAATTTTCAAACTCATCGAAAGAAAAAACTTAGACTACGCTCCTTTACGTGAAAAGAGAAAGGAAAGAGTAGTGATGAGAAAAATGGAACCGAATAATAATTTAATATCTATTGAAACTGCTCCATCCACCCCGAAAGCTACTAATCACATTGTGTGCGCAAAAAACACGTTTTCCGGCAAAATTCAATTTTGTTCCCCGCAACATTCCTTTAAAAGTACGGACGCTCAGGAATGTAGCAGCTTTTGTTTCAGGATAACGATCGACGAGACTACTGGTATGTTAGCACCACCAGACGCTCCACACAGATCCAATTTTAAATTCAGTTTAAACCACCTGTCAGCGAACGTGTTCGTAAGAAGACCCATCGTGGCATTTCCTCTATTTATTTGAAATACTGGTAAATCGGGGATAAGGTTTGTAGAAAAGTTTACAGGAAATCAAAAAAGGGATTGATCGATAACCTGAGGTAGTATGACGTTGATCTCAGACTTCAGTCATTTGGAATTCAAGTTGGCAATTTTAAATGGCAACTACGATCTTTGATAACACATCGACCAATTGGGTTGACTGCTAATCCTACGTAGAATCTCGAGCTGCTGGCCAAAATGGTGTTCGCCCTTTGAATCTACGTAGACGACTTTCAAATGATGATCATTATCCAGGTCAGAGGCTAACAAACATATATTGTTCAGTGTTGGCATCCTGAAATTTTTGTAGTAACCGAAAAAGATATATTTGTTCAAAATAAAATGACGTCAGGTAGGTTGACTCTCCACCTTCAACCAACGCATTGATCAGTTCATGAAGTCTGTCCAAGAGAGTCGTACACTTAGTCCATAGATATTCTCCTTTCCCTACAAATCACACACAGTCCATCTGTCAACGTCGCCTCTCCCCAGTCACCAGTCGGATGCGGTAATAATACCGGAACACTTACCAAGACCGGCACGCCGCCGAGAGCAGAAGGACACGCGGTCGATAGTTTTAAGGGTAAATGTACCGAGAAATCTATGATGTGTGAAATATGTCTAATAGCTGTGTAGAATTACCAAGATTGGGAGGGTATGAATATACTTTCTCACATCAAAAACTTGAGATATACCCTCCTCAGCCCTCAAATTTTTTATATCTGATTTTTTTTTTCAAAAATCATGTCACTATGGATTATTATACAAAGAATGCATATCATACTGTGGATCTTCTTTGGTGCTACTGATTTTTCATATCACGTAGTTGTAGAGTGAAGAACTATTTTTAAGATGTATCATATCGTCATCCATAACACGAAGTGGCGTATCTCATTTTTTCCAATTTTACAGGATAGCGTTTTAGATATTTTCACGAGATTTGAGTTGTTGCTGATAAAAAGGTATTAGTGCTACATAATCGAATTTGCTGGTATATCTGCTCATGTTTACAAGCTTTTCAAAAATGAGCAACGATTAACCCATTTCTCATTTTATGTGTTCAGTATTTCCAAAAAAGGTAGATACGTCATTTTGTGAAATTGAAAGGTCGTAATTCATGGAATAAAGACTTAGTTATGTACGTGTTATATTAAAGTGACGAAAAATAAAAACATGAAATTTAAGAAAAAAATGATTTATTACAAGAAAAAATGGTTACAAAAAGGGGAACAGTGGAGAACTATGGCGATATAAGTATCCGAAGTATCTAAAACTGTTTAACTCCTTATAAAAGTATATATGGCAGCACAAACAAGAGATTAACTCAAATAATAATGATATAATAATATCTGTTAAAGATAAATAAAATAGTAAAATATTGTTGGCGGCTCTTTTTTTTAACCTTTATTTATATATATTCTAGCCACTTTATAGGCTCCCCTGTATCTGAAGTTCTTATAGACAAAACTCTCTTGAGACATTTTTTTGAAGTCTTGAAAGTCGTTGTGCTGAGGTTCGTGCACAATGTACGGCTGATTACGTCTTGCCAGGCAAATAACTGGAGGCAGTTGGGCAGGTATAAGACTTGCACCTACTTAGGCAGCAGCGACTGTCGAACGCGGAAAAGCCACCCGGTGGATCTCGCAGGCGGTGCCAGAATGTGTGCATGTTGCACATGTATACGTGTTCCCCCGCCGGAGTCCGTGTGGCCTCCCCCCTTTCCGCTGTATTCCCCACGGTACTCCATAGGTGCTTAGGTCTTAGGCGTTCGTGGTAGTTGGAGTACAAAAAAATGCTATAAAGACGGCACTGTGGCCAGAATCTCCTTCATTTTGACCATGCATTGCCTCAAATAGAATAATAAGATACCTACTATATTCGAAGTCTTATCTACATCATCTAAAGCATTTTCGCAATAATGGAATTCTTATTCTGTCCACTGTATCCATCCGAAAATAGAGCAACCGATCTATAACCTTAGAGTCGTAAATTTGAAAAACGCTAGAAACACAAGAACTTACTGCCCTCTAGTACATTCCAAAGAAGACAGTGGCATTCCTTTGAAGAAATATCGTGCACCGTCAAATTATATTTTTTCGTAAGACCGCACCTTCATTTGACCGGGGACTTGTTCTAGATCAAAACTTGCACATGCAATTCCATTATTATTATTATTATTATTATTATTATTATTATTATTATTATTATTTCTTTTAAATTTCTCAGCTCTTGATTGTTGGGGGCTGGATTATGCCTTACCCCTTAGGTTAGACGTTACGTTATGACTTTTCTTATAATGTGGGCTGTACCGAATATGGCTACAGTTTGAAGTTTGTAAGGGTTTAAGGTACCTGAGATTGCCGTTACATATGCGTCAAAATTCTTAGACACGGCACCTGTGGAACCTATTATAATTGGTACTATGTGCGTACGCATTTGCCACATTCTGTTTATCTCAATAGACAAATCCCGGTACTTTAGAAACTTTTCAGCCTCTTTGTCTTTCACGTTGTAATCTGATGGTACTGCAACATCAATTATAGTGCAAAACTTACTTTTATGGTCTTTGATAACGATGTCCGGTTTGTTGGCAGCAATTGTTCGGTCTGTTATTATAGGCTGATTCCAAAGAATGGTGACATTAGTTGCAGTTACAACCTGCTGTGGTTCATGATCATACCAACGCTGTTTAACGTCAATATCGAAATCTTTGCAGATTGAGTGGTGCAAGATCTTGGCAACTCTGTCGTGTCGTGTAACGTATTCGCGCTGAGCGAGGATAGGGCATGAAGACATTACGTGAGATATGGTTTCATCGTTCTCTTTGCATATCCTACATTTGAGATCGTTGTTTCTTCCCAGTATCCGGTTTGAATGGTAGTTGGTATTTAAGGCTTGATCTTGTGCCGCTGTTATGAGACTTTCTGTTTCACCCTTTACGTTAGCTCTTGTGAGCCATCTCACTGTGTCTTCCTTGCTGAGGTTATGGTTTTGAAGTACTCGGGTAACATATTGTCCATGCAGGGCCTTGCCTTGCCATTTCTCCCTCAGTGCCGACTGGATACATATTTTGTAGGTCACCTTTCTTTTCTGCAAGTCTGGCCCTAAGGATTCCCGTATAGATAACTGGCGACGGAATTTTGTTGCAGTTTGTATAAGGGACTTAGTTACTGGCAGAGAGAGATCGTAATTTCGGGCAATCATCATTCTGTTTGGGCTGTTTTCACAGTAGTCGCTTATACTGAGTATTGCTGACTTGTAGGCTGCCTCCACTTGCTGTAGTCCCCTGCCTCCCTCTTTCCTGGAAACGTAAAGCCTGTCGGTGTCGGCGCGAGGATGTAGCATGCCATATAATGTTAGCAGTTTACGCGTTTTTCGGTCGATTGCTTTTATTTCTTCCAATTGCCAATCGATTACGCCAAAACTATAAACAAGGACTGGCAATGCAAATTGACCTAGCGCGCAGATCTTATTTCTGCTGTACAGATGACTATTGAGTAGCAGCCTGTTTGATTAGGTTATGATTTATCCGTTCTCCTTCGTCAATACCTAAATATTTATAAGTATCAGCATCTTCAATTTGATAGAACTGTGTCTCTTCCATGTGGTTCTTCCTTTCCAGCTTTCCTTTTCTGAATATAGCCTGCGCGCACTTGTCCAGCCCAAACTCCATATGGATATCATCGCTGAATCTTCTAACTGTATTGATTTGTTCTTCTAGATCTGTCTCATTTTTTTCAATCAGTTTCAGATCATCCATATAGAGAAGGTGGTTGACTTTGGAACCATTTAAAATGTAGCCAGCTCTCATTCTATTCAGTTCAGCAGACAAAGGAATGAGTGAGATACAGAAAAGAAGAGGTGACAGGGCGTCCCCTTGGAATATGCCTTTTCTGATATTAATTTTTGATGTGACGATCTCGGTATTTTGACCTTTTAGATGAACCGTGGTACTCCAAGAAATCATCATTCGTTTGCAAAGCTCAATGATTTTGTCGTTCACACCGACAAGTTGCAGACTTTTTAGAATCCATGAGTGGGGAACTGAATCAAAAGCTTTCTTGTAGTCAATCCAGGCTAAAGTTAGATTTCGTTTACGTCTTCTGCAGTCGTCTAAGATATACTTTGAAAGCATGAGTTGGTCTTTACATCCCTTGGATCCTTTACAGCATCCCTTCTGTTCCGGCGGCAGAATGTTATTTTGCTCGATGTGGGCATAGATTCTTTGGTAGAGAATTGAAGTAAAATTCTTATAGATTGATGGCAGGCATGTTATTGGTCTATAGTTTCTTTCCACAGCTGTGTCTTGGTTTTTGGGTATCAGAGTGGTTTTTCCTGTGGCTAGCCAGCTAGGAAAGTATTCTGAGTTGATCAATTCATTGTATAGGCGAGCTAAATGTCGATGCGTTGCTTTCAGGGATTTGTACCAAAAATTGGGCACCATATCATGACCAGGAGCTTTCCAGTTGGCAGCTGATCGAAAACTTTCTGTGACTTCTATTTGGTCTATTTCGCACCATGTCATGCTGTAGTTGTTTTCGCTTTCAAACCTGCCTACCCATTCTGCTGTTTCGTAATGTGATGGTTGCTGTTCCCACAGAACTTTCCAAAAATGCTGGACACGGTCCTTTGATGGAAGCTGTACTAGCTCTATTTTTTCTTGTGTTAGATTTCTGTAGAAACCCTTAGTATCCGTTTAAAACCTCATATTTTCGGAATACTGTTGTTGCCATTCTGTGTATCTTCGCAGTCTTTGTGCCTTTGCAGAGATCTTTTGTTTGAGCTCCTCTTTCCTTGTCTCCAGGTCTTCTATGCTCTGGATTTTGTATGCTCTGACTAAACTGTTCATTTTGCGATTACGGACATTTGTTACACATCGCAGTTCCGAAAGCCGAGACAGGTCCTTCCCTAAGTTCTGGATGTTAGTTTTTACCCTGTCTTTCCATCCCTTACCGTTGTTTGATTTTCTATTAGTGCTCGTTGTCGCTGGTCTTTTTATGATGGTTTCAGTTATTTTTCTTGCTATGACATAAATAACGGTGTTTATCCAAGAATCCTTCTAGGAATTCATTGTATTTCGTTATCGCTGCCTTCAGTTTGTGGTCCAACCTTAGCTTATTGAGTCTTTGTTTCGTAGTCGTGCTATCCTTCAAAAGCAACTCGTACTCTCTTAAGACCTGTTCATATTCGCGGCTGCATTGTGCAGAGAAGGATTGCTCGTGCATGTTTTCTTCTTCATGTGCAACGGGGTGCATACTTGGCGAGTGAGTTTGAATCTCCTCCGCATTTGTTATCTGTGGTCCTTCATCTAGAGCGTTACCTTGCCTCTGATGATCTTTTATACTTCTTTTGATCCCGTCAATTTCGGTAGGAGATACTTTGCTATTCTTGATACAGTAGTTCACTTGATTTAAAAGCTTTTTCGCATCGATATGCGGCCTCACATTAGGGTTGCGGTTTCTCCAAAGATGGTATACTTCTTTATAGTTTGCATGGGATGTTTGATGGCAATATAGGTGGCACCATATCATCTCCCTTAGTTCTTCTTTAGTCCATCTAATCCTTTGTCTATGTATTTGTATTGTGTTGCTAGATGGTTCTCCACAGGTTTCCACTGAGGGTCCAGGATGAGAGTCCTCGTTCTGGTCACCCCCAGCTGGGTCTTGGGAAGGGTTGGAATTCTGCAGTGTACCAACCCTGTTGTCATTGAGGGAGCTTACATTTCGATCAGCTGACCTGCGTGCAGGTGCTGTATCTCTATTAAATGTCAAATTGTCCCCCCCAGAATCCGAGGGACAGACCGCCTGAGCGGTGCAAGATTCTGAAGCTAAGCCTCTACCTGCCTGGGGTAGCGATACGTTTGTTTTATTTGACATTGTGAGGGTTATTACCAGAGCCCCGTTAGCCAGAATATACGCGACTTACGGAAGTACGACTCCGAAATAAGTTTTTAAAAAACTTTTATTTTCAAAACGTACAAAATTGATGTGAAACGGACCGAGAAATAGCTAGAACTGAATACAATGCAAATTACGGTATATTTATAAACTCTGTAAAAAGTGCAAGCTATGTGAAATGCAATTCTACAATTATGCATATATGGTGTCTGTAACTCGCGCGCCGTTGTTATGCGTGCTTCTGCCCGCCCCACACTTGGAACTTACGATTTGGCTGGAGTTCTGGAAGAGGGGTTGGATTTGTGTGGGGCTTATTATTATTATTATTATTATTATTATTATTATTATTATTATTATTATAATTCAGAGCTTGCACTCTATAGAAATTTTTATTTCCCTTACTTTGTTTTTCTCGTCGTAATACTTTGGATACCTGTACTTCAGTTTTTATTTCTGATCTTTCTCACCTTGTCTGTAGGCATTACACTGCAAGCACTGATCTTTCTTCGGTCGGTGAAATACAAGGTTTGATGACCTACACACTTGACGGTATAGGTTAATCGAAGGTTTGTCGTCAGTGTGATTTAGTTCTCCTATAAACATATCATATATCTTAGAAACAGTCAATTCTGGATGAAGATACTCCTTGGTTGAACTTGGCCGGCAATAGTGGGACTCAATTTTCGGGAGCCACAGGATGTGTTTGTGAATTGCATCTCGAAGTGAATTGTCTCTCCTAATATCTGCCACATATTTTTTCTCCTTCAACGATTCCAGTTGAATTTACTTTTTCCAAGTTCTCATTGTCCATTAACGATATCGTAACTTGTGCACAAATAGAGTTTTACATATTAAATACTGCTTGTCTTCGGTTGTAAGGTGATATTTGCGGCTATTTTGCCTTCCAGACTTTTATTTTTTTGTATTTTTTTTAACTGTGCCCGCTATCTTACTAAGATAAGCCATACGCTGTAAAATGTAAAAATAATATTTTATAATTTCACAAATTGGCGTAACTTGAGCTAAGCGCCCTCTTGAAATTTAATTTCCTATTAAAATGAGATAAATCTAATATTATTTTTCTATAACTCTGAATGTATTACAAACTGACCTATGCCACTTCGTGATATTGAAGAACAACCTTTTTTAAGTAATAAAATCGACCTAACTGACTTTTCGTATTTTCTGAGATACGCCACTTGGTGTTATTGGCGACGATATATCCTACGATACGTACTAGCTGTTTGTATTACAGGTCATGTGCTTCCATATTTTTTCTAGTATCACTACGTTGGAACAAACGGTTCGGATTACTTTTCGTATTTCAATTGTTTGTATACCAGACTTTCTAGTAGCTTCCCTAAGCTGTTTTTGATGAAAACATATTTTCTAACATGCTGCATGTTAAGATAAAATCTCGCAAAGGATATCCTTGTACTTACACATTTTGAAGGAAATCCTCCAAATGGTATTTATAATAATTTGAAGTAAATGCTTTTGCTTTTTGAGTATAAGCAGATCCTTCAGCAGTGACATAAGTAAAAGGATATTCATAATCTTCACCTTATAATTGGCATAGGAAGCATATCCTTCAAAAATTCTGAGTGTGGTCAGTAGCAGACTCAACTTCGTAACGAATGGTGGTCAAACGATGATGGCGGAAATTGAGGATGTTAGGGAAGTTAAAACGTACAAACCTCGTTTACCTTCACTTGGTCGTGATTTCAAAAAATTATATCGGTTCGACGAAGCAAATGTACAATGGCTTGCGGACAGATTTTTAGTTGAGAATGAGGAAACTCGAGGAGGAGCACTTTCATGTATTCATAAAATGAAGATATGTCTACACTATCTCGGTGACCCTGGATATCAACAAGGTCAGGAACGTGGCGTTAGTCAAGCAACGGTATCTCGGACTGTGGATAGAGTTGCGAAAAGCATAGTTGCACAGTCGAACGAATGGATCAAGTTTCCAACTACCACGAACTGATGGAGGCCAAGCGGATATGGGAAAGCATCTATAAATTTTCGACAGCAATTGCTATAATTGATTGTACACATATAGGAATCCTGAAACCAAATCGCCATGGAGATTAGAATATCAACCGAAAAGGTAAACCTACTTTAAATGTGCAAGCCAGAGAGATGTTCACAAGTGTTGATGTCAGTTGGCCTGGATCAGTGCATGATTGCAGAATATGGAGAAATTCACAGACTAGATCACAACTATTAAATAAAGCAAATGTACTATTGACGATGACGGTTATGGTATTGAGCCATGCCTAACGAGTTCCTTCAGAAATCCTACTCCAGGAGCAGAAATAAATTATAATAAACTTTTAAAACAAGAAAGAGTTATAATTGAACGATGTTTCAGCCAACTGAAACGCCGGTTTCCTATCCTACAGTATGTTTGCCGCGTAAAGTTGGAAAATGTGCTGAAAATAATCATTGCTTGTATTGTACTCCATAATGTTGCGAAGAAAAAGACCCAGATGAAGATTAAGGAAATCATGAGAATGATGTACTTCCTCTCCGCCAACTAGGTCAACAAATAAGAAGAAACTTGAGTATTATAATAAATAGTTTTACTGATTAAAGTGTATCTATTTATAATTTATAATAAGTTTTATTTTCGTGAACATCATAAGTTACAGGTGGCTTCTGACGCTGCATCATTTCTAATTTCGTTTTATAATACTCTTGTTGTAAAATACTTGTTTGGTACTGCTGTAATAGCACTAGACGTTGCAGTTCTTTTGTAGTTAACCCTTTGGTTCCTCAGTTTCGTATTTCTTTGTTACTAATTTTCTTTTAGGTTGCTGGCGCTGTAATACTAACTGTTTGCTCACTGCGCTTGGTATATAGGTAGTTCACTTCCTTCTTCTTGAACACTACCAACCTGAATTGCACCTCTAATTTCCCAATTGTAGGATTACAGTCACCTTCCAAAGCTTTCAGCAACTTTCATTCCCAATCTAACAATTTAATTGCTTTATTACCAGTTTTTTTAGGTCTGTTTTTTTCTTCAATCTTGATTTCATGTTGTTGTTTTTTGTTAATAATCCGTATTTTTTCGACATCTTCTTCAAGGCATCGTCCTTTCTCATTTTTATTTTTGGAACTTGTGACTTTTGCAAAAGAATGGGAGCAATGGCAATTTCATCTGGGATGAACTGCAGGCCGTTGCCATTATTTTCTATAGTTTCCTCATCACTTGAGGATGGCATGCTTATTAATTTGATAAAAAACTGTATCCAGTGAAATTACGGAACGGTCCGTGTAAGCTCTGGGGTACAACTATCAGTGACGCTGAGTGAACAAACTCCCACGTCAACTACAAGCTGGAACAAGTCATGACATGTCGCTCAAGATACAAATACCAGTCAACCTTTTACTTCTTCTTGGAGGATATCCTCGCGAGTATAAGGTGAATATGAAAACAAGGATATGCTTATACTTCTACCTTTTTCCCCGCAGCACGACCTTATACTTTTACCTTATGCTTCCAACGATATGCTTCTCTTTTGATGAATACGGCTCAATACTGCTTACTATACCGAATCTTACAAATTTGACTATCACCATTGAGATCGCGGACGTGGTTAAAGTTACCAAGTCGCTTAAATACTTGCATTCAGGTAACTAAGAAAATGGCACTTAATAAGTTTCGCAATTCAGTACTTCCGGAGACAGACGGAAATAACTGGAAACTAAATTTCCGCAGGATCACTATTATGTTTTCCTGACTTTAATTGAGGTGGGATTTCAAAATAAGTTGCTTATTACGGTTGCTGCTTCTACCAGGTAGCATATTTAGAATTTCAATTTGGCGTTTTATCGATTGTCCTCAGTAATCAAATTTATTTTTTATTATCGACGCTACATTGGATTTTTGCACAGGCGAATGTAGTTTTAAATTCTGATTTCAAAACTGTGTCACATGGCATGCATTGACGTGGTCTCGGAAATCAATTTATCACCAATTCTCTGTTTGCTTCACACCTACAGATATACATTTATGTACTTGGAACGAAACCCACGAGTTATATCAGCCGTTCCTGCTGATATGATAGGAATACTGCCGACGATGCTACTAATTTCCTAGAAGACCTAGAGTTTACTTTATTGTTCTCAACACATTTTACAGTCAGTCAGATTTAAGCCTTTGTACTGTTTACATCATAATAACATTGTAATAATTTTGTAAAAGTACAGTTTTGAGTTTTGTATTTTCGAAAAATAAACTTTTTAAAAAGCGATCTCGAAGCATCGATCTTATAACTGGCGCAGTCAATCCAGTAGGATCAGAAATACGCGACCCGGGAAAGACTTTCGCAAACCGTCGCGACGGGACTTTTCGGGACTCTATCCGGCCCTTTTGGACTTTGTGGCATTCGTGTAGTGGCAGTGAGCGCTGGAGTGGATTCATATTTTTGGATACCCAATCCATCGAGGAACCGGCGTGAACAGCTACATACGAAGGGCATCGGAATTTGGGACCACATTGCCCAAGTTCGCAAGGATTCCAGCCTGGGGAAGACAACATTGCAGAACCAGCTAGGATATTTATAGGAGTAAGAGATGCTAAAGATCGCTTTCTTAGTGTTGTAAGTGCAGTTTATTTTTTTCCATTTATCGCTTCAAATTTCAATGAGTATTGATATATCGCAAGCCCTTGAGAATTTGGATCTTAATACTGACTCTCCAAATACTCGACGGTACTCTAATATACTACGTGAGCCCATACTTTCACAAGTCCCTGTACATTCAATACCTACAAGTATTACTACAACTATGGCTACTTTTAGGCCCGAATACTTAAGTTGTGTGCCCGAATTTGACGGCAACAGTAATGATCTCAATCGATTTTTGCGTGTAAGCAAATCCTTGATTGACAATTTTTATGATCATTCCAATCCAAACAATTTTCAAAATACATTTTTATTGAACTCCATTCTTTCAAAGCTGAGAGGACATGCCAAATCTTTAATAAACATTCATTCAGTGAACACCTGGAGTGAACTCAAAACTTTATTAGTTACTAGTTTTTCTGACCAACGTGATGAAGTGTGCTTACATAGAGACCTTTGCTTACTAAAGCAATATCAAAATGAGAGCCCTCAAAAATTTCACGAAAGATGTTTGCATATTTTAAACAATCTGTGTAGCTACGTTAATATCCACGAAGCTACCGAAAGTGGTAAAGCGATAAAACGCGATTTGTATCAAAAACTTGCGTTAAAGACTTTCCTTTCAGGCTTGAAAGAACCATTGGGCACCACTGTCAGGTGCATGAAACCAACCTCCTTGAGCGAAGCTCTTCAATTAGTGATTGAAGAACAAAATGTGCATTATTTCCAAAACGTTTCATATAGAGTTAAGACAGATTCACAGAATTTTACAAATTTTCAAAATTCGCAGTTCAGACCTGCACGCCCAGTTAATATGCCTTATCAAAATTTTAATTCTCGTACGCCTAATAGCTTCTTCCGTGCGCAATTCCCATCTCAACCCATCCAAATTCAACCTAGGCTAAACTTAAATCAGCGTTTCCCGACTAACGCTGAAGTCTTTGGCAACCAACAAACAAAGAATCCGAATACAAACGTTTTTAAGCCCAATTCTTCAAATCCAAGAAATCTTCCCAGGCCGACACCGATGAGTGTCAGCACAAGAAACACAACACGTCCACCATTCGCTCCAATTCCGGCGAACACACCTCGACCTCAGCAAAATTTTATCTTTGAGGAACTGTATAACACCGAGTTAAATGATAACGCAACATATGAAACTTATGATACAGGCAATTTTGCTACCAACGTCGAAAATAATTACGATGAATTCTATGATGACCCCAACCAAAATATTTGTCAATACGATCATTACAATACCGATCAAAATAATGAACTTGACATGCCCAACCCAACCTCGACGTCAGGAAATGAAAATTTTCCCCCAGCCAGCCAGGTTATTCAACCGACATAAACAGTGAAATTATATCGTTCAATGCTAGCAACACAAAAGGATTGAGCTATATAGTTTTTCCCGAATATGACATAAAACTTTTGATTGACTGCGGGTCTACTAGGTCATTTATAGATCCAGACATCGCATTCAAATATTTTCCACAACAAATCAAAAATGAACCATTCATTGTTTCGTCTGTATTTCAGAAATCCGCCCATAAATTCAGTACTTTAATACCAGCATCCAAAATTTTCAATTTGCCTCATCTAAAGGAATGAAAATTTTACTTGTTCAAGTTTCATGATTTTTTCAATGGTTTGATCGGTATGGATAACTTACGAGAAGAATTACAGGCAAGACTCTTATTTCAAGAAGGGTTTCTTGTGACACCGTATGCAAACATCAAGTTGCTTTATCAAAAACCTAAGAATAATTTGAATTTTGTTTCCATCGAACCTCGCACTGAGCTTGTCATAAAAGTTAAAACATCGATAAGCGATGGCGAAATTATTATACCCCACCAAAAAATCCATAATTGTGAAATACCGGAATGCTTGACTATTGCGAAAGATAGTTATGCTTTGACGACCTTACTGAACAATACGACAGATACCGTTACACTCGACTTTTCTGAACCCCTTTCTGTTGAACCATTTTACCAGTCTATACATCCGACGATATGTCGAGAATTTGATCTTAATAATATCAACGATTCTCCAGCCAATAAACTAGACTATTCCAAATTTAGAGTAGACCACCTAAATTCAGAAGAACAGTCCGCAATCCTCAAACTTTGCAAAGAATTTTCGGATATATTTTATCGTGAAGGCGAACCACTAACTTTCACAAACAAGATAAAACATCAGATTCGAACTACTGATGAGATCCCAATTTATTCCAAGACCTACCGGTACCCCTTTGTTCACCGACAAGAAGTAAATGACCAAATTCAAAAAATGTTGAAATCGAAAATTATTAGGCAAAGTAATTCGCCATATTGCTCGCCCATTTGGGTTGTGGCTAAGAAGATGGATGCCTCTGGCAAACAGAAATGGCGCGTCGTAATAGACTATCGTAATCTTAACGATAAGACTATTGATGACAAATATCCACTTCCCAATATAAACGACCTGCTGGACAAACTAGGAAGATGCCACTATTTCAGTACGTTGGATCTTGCTAGTGGTTTTCACCAAATAGAAATGGATGAGAAAGACATTGAAAAAACAGCATTTAACACCGAAAATGGCCATTGGGAATTTTTGAGAATGCCGTTTGGTCTTAAAAATTCACCAGCCACGTTCCAACGAGTGATGGATAACATCCTCCGAGGAATTCAAAACGAAAAATGTCTTGTTTACCTCGATGACATTATCGTATTTTCGACGTCTCTTCAAGAGCACTTAGAAAGGCTACGATATGTATTTACCCGACTACGCGAATCTAACTTTAAAATTCAGTTAGATAAATCCGAGTTTCTAAGAAAAGAGGTTGCATACCTCGGACATATAGTAACTCCTGAAGGCGTGAAACCTAACCCTGACAAAATCTCAGCAATACAAAATTTCCCTATACCAAAAACTAATAGGCAAATAAAAAGTTTTTTAGGACTCTTAGGCTATTATCGGCGATTTATTCCAAATTTCGCTCAACTCACGAAACCTCTCACTAAGTGCCTCAAAAAAGGCGCAAAAATTGTTCACGACGACGAATTTGTATCATGTTTCGAAAACTGTAAGACATTACTTACCAACGACCCAATACTTCAGTACCCAGACTTCACAAGACCGTTCAATTTGACAACTGACGCAAGCAATGTAGCTTTAGGGGCAGTTCTTAGTCAGGGTCCAATCGGTAGTGATTTGCCTGTAGCTTATGCGTCACGAACCTTAAATGATTCGGAAAGAAATTACAGCACTACCGAAAAAGAGTTGTTAGCTATAGTGTGGGCTACCAAATATTTCAGACCTTACATCTATGGGCAGACCTTCAATATTATAACAGATCATAAACCCCTCCAGTACCTTTATTCATTAAAGGAAGGCGTCTCCTCAAAATTAATGAGATGGAAAATGAAACTTGACGAATATAATTTCAAAATCATCTATAAAAAAGGCAAACTCAATACAAATGCTGACGCTCTTTCTAGAATCGAAATTCATACTAAGGAAACTAACGATTTTTGGGAACAACTCGATGACTTCCTTGGAGAAGCCTCCAACTATCAGAATCAAAGAATTACCTTTGTAGATCAAAATTTAAACACACCTCCACGACACAAGCTAATCCAAATTCACCACTGATAATTCAAGATATTAGCTACCCCAATTTAAACCCTGAACTAGACGATATCTCAATGATTGTCAACTTGGACAATGAAACAGATCAACCTGACTGTCAGGAACTTCCTACCGTTGACAATACAAATACTGACAAAGATATAATCAATGAAACAGAACAAACTGACTACCACGAACTTCCTTTTGTTATTGACAAAACCAATACTAATGAAGACGAACTTGACAAGGATGATGAAACCCGGCACTCTAATAATCAACACCCGGTTGTTACAATTCCTATATCAGACCAACCATTGAACTTTGGCCAAAATCAGGTCGTAATTAAAACGGTCCTGCACTCTCCCGCCAAGCCGAAAATCATAATTTTATTCGAGAGAAAACAGCGGCTATTAGTGCAAATTTCAAAGAACAACCTTGAATCAGATGTTGTAAATTTTGTCAAGGAATATATTGTACCCGATGTCCCATACTATACATGTATATATTTCGAAGATCCTGACATATACGAACCCTTCTCAGGCGCTTTACAAAAGTATTTTAAATGGCCCTCTATCAAGTTTAAAAGGTGTCTTGAAAAACTTCTAGACATCACTAGTAATGATGAAATTAAAAGTTTAATACAAAATTATCATGAAGGGAAATCAAATCATCGCGGGATCGATGAAACCTATTCTCGCTTAAAACAAAAGTACTATTGGCCAAATTTGAAAAGTTCCGTTCAGTCATACATAAATGACTGCGAAATCTGTCAACAAGCCAAATACGAGAGACACCCTGTTAAAGCGCAAATGAATACCACTCCCACTGCTGTGAAGCCATTTGAAATAATTCACATGGACACATACACATTTGAAAAATCTAAATTTTTTACCATTATCGATAGTTTTTCAAAGTACGCTCAAGCTTACCATCTCAATTCAATGACAGGTACCGAAGTAGCTGACAACCTTATCCGATACTTTTCCCATCATGGAATCCCGACACAAGTTATTACTGACAATGGCACCGAGTTTAAAAACTCAGTCATATCCGAGTTATTAGGTTTACATGGAATCGAAATACATTTCTGTTCCCCGAACCATCCCCAGTCAAATGGCGTAGTCGAATGATTTCATTCGACAATATCTGAGCAACTCCGAATTTTAAACACTCAAGGCTTTCAAAAAACATCTGTCCAAATGAAAATGATATACGCAATCTTAGCATACAACAACTCTGTTCATTCTGTGACTAAATTAAAACCCATCGATGTCATAAATGGTCATCTCAGTGAAAAAGATACATTTGATATCAGCTTAGACCAAATTTTGTTGAATGATTATGTAGAACAACACAAAGCACGCAGTAAGCTATTATATACCAAAATCAACGAGGCGCTTGTTCAAAATAAAGAAACAGTAATTGAAAAGGCAAACATAGCTCGAGATAGTGCAAAAATATTTCAACCAGGTCAGAAAGCATTCGTTAAGAAAAATATACGTCAGAAAAATGCAAATAAATTCCAAAAATCATGTACACTAACATCAGTCGATCCTGGTAAAAAGACCGCTACTACTGATAAACACAATAAAGTACATATCGATAATTTGAAGCGTCCCCTTCGCAAACCATATTCATTTAGCAACTAAATGTTTCTCTCCAAGTACGACATACATACATGTAGGTATTATTCATTTGCAGATTCCTGCAAGTAACGGTTGGACTTCAGGATAGCATAACTATACGTAACCTCGACAACAATGCAGGACTACTTCCCGTGGAAATTGGTGAAGCAAAAGTAAAAGACTATGACTTTTCACTCATTTATTATTATGATATGAATCCCATCATTTCTGAAATTGAAAAATTATCAATTTCCTCCTCACGTATAGCAGAAATCATTTCTTCAAATTTAAATGTCACTACATATTTGTCCAATTATTTCAGAACATTAAAATTTGTTCAGCGACAGGTAGAACAAAAGTTACATAATATATTTCCCCATACAAAGCGAGGAAAAAGAGGCATATTAAATGGCATTGGGTCGATATTCAAATCAATAACTGGAAACCTTGACGCCAATGATGGCGAACGTTTCGAAAATCTAATTCGAGAGCTTCAAAATAATCGAAGAAAATTGACTAACAGTGTCACACAGAATAATGCACTGTCAGTATCTCTTATTGATAAGTTCAATAAAACTGTTCAGCAAATCTGTCATAATGAACAATTGCTGAATAATAAAATTAATACCATATATGCAATTGTTCATCGTACTACAATCGATTCAGATCAGCATAAATTCATAGTAGACACAGTATCTCAAATTATGAACAGCTACGAAGTAACTCTGTCAATATTACAAGACGTTGAAAATTCAATAATTTTTGCACGACTTGGAACAATTCACTCTAGCATTATTACAACCGGAGAAATTTTTGGTGAACTGAAACTATTGAGCTCAAGATTAGGCCAGGAAAAATTTGCGATTCCAGTTTTACTAGATAACATACCAACTTTTGAAAAAATAATCAAAATCTCCAGTTATTCTGTGGGCAACAACTTGCACTTTTCGGCGACATTTGTACTGAAATTACTCCTAAAAAGTTTCTCTGCGAGAAGACCATCTTGCGAGACATTAATGGTCCATTACCCTGTGAACTTGAACTATTCAATGGAAGAAACGCCCCTGCATGTGCCCGAACTCCACTGATAATCAATCAGCCAAGTATCGAACGAATCCAACGGACTAATCAATGGGTATTGATCCTGCCACTACCAGAAGTTATCAAAATGGAATGCCACGAAGAAATGCAAATGAAAAGATTGACGGGAACTTACCTACTTTATATTCCTGTCAACTGTCAAGCCGAAATTAATCACCAAATCATCAAAAATGAACCCGAAACGATTGTCGCGGGCCAACCTATAATATTCCCGGATTTAAACCTGGACACTAAAGGCGACATCACAGAAACAAATTTCAGTCTGCATCTAGAAAAAATTAAGCTAGACGAGTTAAGTAAAATCAAGTCAAGCATTATCAACAACAAACCCAACTTCAAAAAACCTACAGAATTTTTTATACCCAGTGCCTGGACACTGATAATATATGGATGTATATTACTCTTGGGTGTCTACGCATTCTGGAAAACCATTTTGACGAGGAGGAAGCTCAGAAATAGAAGTATTCAACAACCAGAAGTCGAACTTCATCCTATTCAACTTCCTTGAAGAATTCTTCCCCGAAGTTGAATCTCAGGGGGGAGGAGTTATATCAGCCGTTCCTGCTGATATGATAGGAATACTGCCGACGATGCTACTAATTTCCTAGAAGACCTAGAGTTTACTTTATTGTTCTCAACACATTTTACAGTCAGTCAGATTTAAGCCTTTGTACTGTTTACATCATAATAACATTGTAATAACTTTGTAAAAGTACAGATTTGAGTTTTGTATTTTCGAAAAATAAACTTTTTAAAAAGCGATTTCGAAGCATCGATCTTATAACTCACGCCTCAGCATTGTCGAGCAGTTACGTAAAATAATACAGTTTTCAATACTACCCTGAAATAATATGAGAGTTTCAGCGTTATTGTTCTTTATTTGATGAGTTAACACCAACTAGGGGAAGATTACTTTTTTAGACAATTGAAGTTCTATAACATGAATCCATGTCATGACATCACATTATTGAGATCGAAAATAGGAACTGTACACCATAGTTCATAAAAAGTGAAGGAATGCTTGCTGATGATATTATGAAACAAATAATCATATATTATATATATATATATATACATTTTTTGAATAATGAACTATTCACCTGTGCAAAATTCAATGTAGTATCTATAAGAAAAAATAATTTTGATGATTGGGGGCAAGAGACGAATCGTCAGATTGAAACTAATTATGCCCTCTTGTAGAGGAAGGCAAGTGGCAATGTTAATGTGTTTTTTATTTTAAAATTCCATCTCAAATAAAGCCAGAAAAGAACATAAAAGATTTTTGGGAAATTTGGTTTCTCTTCATATCTGGAAGTACACGCAATTGTGAAAGTTTCTGAGTGACAATTTCTTATTTGCCTAAATGCACAACTTTGCCCCCCTATCTCTTACCGTTTCCGAGATCGCAATGGTGAGAGTCGAAATTGAAACACCCGGTATGTCCATCTTCCGTACACATGAACTTGTATTACGAACAAGTCGATGTAAAACTTTTTCAATATCTCAGTGGGACAGACATTTCGTAGAGCTTTCCGCCAGTACCTGTATTTTTCTTTCACTTTGCAAGATGCTTCTGTTGAAGCTGTCTTTTTTCAATTGGATTATAGTTTTGTAATGTTCATGACTACCAACGAGTTTATTAGATTTTTTCTTTCAAGTAATGTGCAACTGCAATTCTACTGACATTGATGCTGTTTGATTTAGCAAATCCATGCTACTAGAAGACTAACTACAAATTGAGTAGGTGTCTTCTACGACTGTTGCTGTTTTGAAATGCAAAATTTGTAGAGGGTAGTAGGTGAAAGTCCAAAAGGGTTGCTACTACTTGTGTCATGTGTACACAAATAATTTCGTCTAGCCTCTGTTGAGAACGGAAAACGAAAGAACGAGATTAACAGGATATCCTTCTGTATTTAACAACTAAATTAAGTTAAATAGGCTACTTTAAACAATACTTAAACATGCAGTGTTTGGAGCTTATTTAAGGAAATTATTAAGCGACATCTTTCAGAAGCTTGTGTTTCTAAAGAGGTATCGTCATATTGCTTTCTTATATTCATTATGAATCCTAGAGAATGAAATATTTTGGAGAAAGCTCTGCACAAGTTCTAAAACTACTTGTGGTTAGGAAGATCGTCAATAAATAGACGGCACACGAGGCAATTCCAACAGACAGCTTGCTGTTTTCACTTTCGCAATGGTCGATTCTGATAAGAGACGGCACTTTCTGCTGTCTTGATACAAACTTAACGCTTCTAGGGAGATAGTTTGTCAACGTGTTATACGTTATCGTTACTACTACCATTTTTTATTTGTGAAAGTCAAGTCAAAAGTTTCTTTTTTCCATTTTTGAGTGTTGTGAAATGGAATTTAGCAATGATGAGTACGCCGATATCATTTTTGTGTACGGGTTCTGTAATGGAAATGCTTTAGCGGTTTCTCGGGAGTTTCAGACGCCAACTTACAACAAAGGTTTTTACGCGTTTATTTCTAAGACTTCGGAAATCGGCAATATGGAATTGCTAAGCTGTCCGGGGTTAGAGGCCTTGGTGCTGTGCTTACTGTTCAAGAGGTACTGGAAGTGATAAATTTGGCAGTGGATGATTCTAGTACAAGTACTAGGCGGATTGCAGCCCAGTTGTCATGTTCCCAAAGTCTTGCGTGGAGAATTTTTAATAGGGAAGTTTTACATCCTTACCATCGGCAAAATGTGCGATATCTGCAACCCGGCGACGAAGTGCAACGGCAAAATTTTTGTGAATGGCTGCTTTTTGCTGGCTGGCTGTCTTTTGTGGTCAGATGAATAGCTTTTTACGAGGAGTGGAACCTTTAATTCTCATAATGAATATATTTGGTCTTTAGAAAATCCCCGTTCTATAAGAATCCACTTGTTTCACAGATTTTCTAGAATTGTCTGGTGCGGCATTCTCAATGGCGAACTGTTTATACACGTATTGCCACAACGTTTAAATGCAAACTCATACTTAGCGTTTCTAGAGAATTACATGGAAAATGTGTACGACGTGACATAACCGCATGGTTAATAATTATTTTAGACTACGATACTGTTGATCAGGTACAAGAAAAAATAGATAATGCGTTTCTTGAAATTCAAGCCACAAAAAATTTTGCTGAAATACTCTATCCTTTATTAAAAAGATGCCGCACTTGTTTCCATCAGAATGGTGGCCTTTATTGAAATAAAGCTTTAATCATCTAATTCCTTTTTGTTATTTTTAGGAAAATAATGCACTCTATTGCAGGTAAAATTCGATAAAATTTCGGGTTTCGAAATCAAAAATACAGTGGCGTACTATTTTTATTTGGAAAAATAATGCCACTAATCCCCTGTATCTCCGTCACTGGTGCACGTTAATTTTAACTGAAGACTTTTGAATGGCAAAAATAAATCCTTATATCAAATTGCAGTTGATTCCAGTTTACGGTTGTGAAGCTTTAAAAAAGATATTTTCAAACACCGTATCTTTGTATACAGGGTGTTCCTTAATGATATGCGAATATTTAAGGGTGTGAATCTACATGAAAAATTAATGTGAGTTTGCTTTATAAACTATGGTCTAAAAATGTTTCCTTACGGGGTGTTGAAGTTTTAGAAAAAAAAAATGGAAATTTATTAATATTCCAGAACCGCTTCAGATACTTCACTGATATTTGGTACGTAGTGGAAGTTAATAAAGTTGCATATTTTTGTATGCAAAAATAATTTTTAGCTTTAACAGTGGCGTGCGTACGGGTATTGACCTCCATATTTAAAAAAAAAAATGGTACGCCAACGGTTTTTTGTCAAATAAAACTTATTTTTGAGTTTACCGTTCAATTTAAAACAAATGATCTCTCTTGAATTGTTTTCCTTCGATGCGCCATTTTTGAGTAAAAAAATAAAAACCGTTCTATTGTCTAACTTGCAAAATTATTAATTGGAAAAATTAAACACATTAGGGGCAATTAATAACAACAACTGACAACATAGACATAACATTAAACCCAACGAAATGATTACAAAAATTGTTGAAAATGGTCCCCTTCACTTAGTATTCATGCTTACGCGTTCCTTCTCATGGAATTGCGTACTTGTTGAAATATCCCTGGAGTGTTTTTTATTCTATCACAAGCTGCAACTATTCTTTCTCTTAATTCCTCTACATTGTTAATGGGACTTGTGTACACTAGTGTCTTAAGATAGCCCCACAAAAAGAAATCCAAACTGTTGAGGTCTGGCGACCTTGGTGACCATTCTTGGGGCCCACCGCGGCCAATCCAACGATTTGGATAAACAGTCTGTAAATAATTACGAACCGCTGCACTGAAATGCGCTGGTGCACCATAATGTATGTACCACATATTATTTCTTATTACTAACGGAACATCATGAAGCAGCACAGGCAACTGTTGTTGAAGAAAATTGAGGTCAGTCTGACCGTCAAGTCGTCCCGACAGGAAGAATGAGCCAATAAAGTGGTTGCCAATAATTCCTGCCCACACGTTACCCGAAAATTGATGTTGGAAATGGGTTTCGGTTACGGCATAGGGATTTTCTTCTGCCCACAAATGATTATTGAGGAAATTCTGACTGGCATTTCGAGAAAAAATAGCTTTGTCCGTGAACAGAATCATTGATTCAAATTGCGGATTTTGTGTAATTTTTTGAAGATATCACTGACAAAAGGTCACACGCCTTGGAATATAAATGTACTCTTAAAATATGGTAGGGATATAACAAAAAATCCACTAAAATTCTCCAAACAATTTGATCGCAAATATTTACGTGTCTAGCGATCTTCCTCGTACTCGTTTCAGAATAATCTTCGACTTCGTGCAGAACTGCTTCCTCAATTTCAGGTGTTTTCACACTTAGAGGTCTACCTTCAGATCTTCCTTTTCGGACAGAACCGGTTTCAACAAGACGACGATGAATATTAGAAAAGGTTCGACTATCCGGCAAAGCACGATCGGGATATCTCTGGTGATAAATACGTCTGGCTTGCTCACAATTACCGTCGGCAAGGCCATATACGAAATGCATTTCCGCCATTTCTGCATTTTAATAAATCACCATTATTAACAAGATTGTAAAAACTAGATAATGAAAAAGATGTCACGGCGAACAAAACGGGTATGTCTACCAAGGCAAGTACGACAGTGTAGCACCATCGGCAATGACCAGAACATGCAACATGCATCATGTATTGAGAGAGATTTAAGCTAACGTGAAGGTCGTCTATGCGAAAGGGTGGACATAAGACATGGCAGAGATAACTAAAAGATTTAATTTCTGCTCTCTACATGAAGCCATAGTAGTAGCATGTACTGATTACTGTATGAATATAACATATAAAAATGTTTATTTCATTCTGCAGACCGAGCGGTGGCATGATGGGTGATGCAATTCTTCGTAAATGATAGATGGTCTCGGATGACTGAACGAGGACGGATCTCTAAAATGGCTCGTTTACACAGTGCGAGCTAGCGTACGAGTCACCCTGCCGAGTAGCTGCAGTGCAGTAATTCGCATAAATACGGACGTACCTACGAGTAACTCGTACGTGCGAGTTGGACAGTAGCTCGCATCCGAGTTACTTCAACAATTTTTGTTTTCACTCGCCTACTGGCCCGACAGCAACGCGCATATGGCAACAGCTCGGACGTCATTCGCATCGTTCGGACATGTTCGGCAGTAGCTCGCCAGTGTCAGCCCGCAATTACGAAGCAGAAGCTGTATTTTATGTGTGCTGCGCCACAAACGTTTACCCAATTCGAAATGGGCTCCGAAAGGTGGTCTTCTGAGAATAATATTACATTCATGAATCTCTACAGAGAACAAGAAAACCTATGGAATTGTTTTGATAAAAATTATAAAAAGAGAGATATGAGAAAAGCATCTTTGGAATACATTGCAAACGAAATGAGTCTAGTTAACACCAGTGAGGTAACTAAAAAAATAAAAAATTTACGATCTACCTATAACCAAGAACGCGCGAAAATTGAATAAAGTAAAAAGAGTGGATCTGGGTCGGAAGATGTTTACAAGTCATCCTTAAAATGGTTCGATATAATGGATTATGTACTAAGTGACATATAAATCCGAACACCCAGTTTAAATGGTTTTATTTTAATAAAAGTTGGTGAATGTATTTATCTTACTGTAAATAACAAGTGAAACAATTTTCAGCCTTATCAGTTGGGCATTCCGATTTTTATACTGCTTTTTTTTAATTCACTAACGCTCTAAAAATGAATATTTCAGCCGCAGTAAAGAATCAACGTTGGCGGATTTTGGTTCTTGACATCCTTTACGATCGGTTATGATGCCTAGAGTACGGAGACCTGTACGATTTCGTCAACTTAGTGAGTTTGATAGGGGCCGTATAGTGGGACTTCGGGAAGCTGGACTTTCTTTTCGGGCTATTGCAGTTAGAGTGCAAAGAAGTGTAGACACTGTGGTTAGGTGTTGTCAGGCATGGCTTCGAGAAGGCCGTACGCAAAGAGCAAGGGGCACTGGACGCCGCCGTAGAACAACAGACCGTGAAGATCGCCGCCTAAGATTATTGGCCTTAAGGGACCGTTTTTCCACTACCAGGTCCATTGCAAATGAATGGTTTGCAGAACACGGAAGACCTATTGGCATGCGAAGTGTTTACCGACGAATGAGAAGTTTTGGCTTGTGTTCATACCGGCCACACTGGGTCCTCCCTTTAACTCGAGAACACCGACGTAATCGCCTTGAGTGGTGCAGACAACGGTCACTCTGGGATCAGGAATGGAACAGTATTGTCTTTAGTGACGAGTCTCGATTTTGTTTAGGCATGCACGATGGTCGTGCCAGGGTTAGAAGGCGACGTGGTGAAAGGAGGAATCCACAGTTTTTTGTTGAAAGACATGTTCATCACACTGTTGGAGTTATGGTTTGGGGTGCTATAGCTGATGGTTCCAGGTCACCTTTAATCTTCATCAGAGGTAACACGGACGCACAGCGTTATATCCCCGAAGTTCTAGAACCCCATCTTTTCCCTATCTTGACACCCTGGCAGATCCAACTATCCAACAAGATAATGCCCGACCACATGTTGCAAGAGTCACAATAGACTTCTTTCAACATAATGATGTCACATTGTTACCATGGCCACCAAGATCTCCCGACTTATCCCCAATTGAGCACGTGTGGGATATGATGGGTAGGAGATTGCTCAATTTGCAACGTCCTCCTCAGACTCTACAAGCACTTCGAGAGGAGTTGGTGGTTGCCTGGAATGAGATACCACTGGAGGACATTGACCACCTGATCAGAAGCATGCCTAGACGCGTTGGAGAATGCGTAGCACATCAGGGTGCATCCACAGATTACTAAAGGTCAAAGGGCTTTAAAGCAATGCAATCATTTTGAAATTTTTATCATTTACTTATTATACTTCATTAAGTACTTATACAAAATTTTATTAAAATAAAACCATTTAAACTGGGTGTTCGGATTTATATGTCACTTTGTATATAATGAAAACAATTAATTTGAAAGAAAAGAAAACAACAAGCAATCTGGTGAGTACCTGATATTTTATTCCACTGAGATAGTTCATCACATTTAATTATTATTAATCATATAATTTTGCCAGGTGACAGCACCCTCATTACAAAAAAAATTATATTTTTCTCTCAATTTTTCAGCTGCGAAGTTTGATCTGTTATTGATCCGCGAACGGGCGATACTTGGTAACGCATTTATTTCTGATCTCCACGTTCCTAGGTTCGTAGTAAAATTTACAATATATTCATAATCTATGCTACCAGGTGGTGTGTAGGTTTGAAGTGAAGATTTACGCAACCAGTTAGTTGTGCAGTACACATGTAGTTCGAATCATTTTTATTGCGCTTTCCTCTTGCAACTGGATAGGTTTTGCCAAAAGATCGAGATACTAAAATACCAAATGCATTTTCTACTATGCGTCTTGCCCTAGTGAATCTGTAATTGTACATTTTTTCGGCAATCGTGGGCTCATTGGGATATCGTTTCAATAAGTACGTCTTAAGAGGGAAAGCATCATCTCCCACTAGGAATCCACCTTCTGGTAGTAATGACCCATTTTCCAACACTGGATACAATGAGGAAGCTTGGAAAACACCACCGTCGGAATTTCGCCCATATGAGCCTATGTCCACATATTTAAAACAGTATAATTATAGTATTCACTACCACAATTGGGAGGAGCTTGAATTACCACATGTTTGCCGTCGATGGCTCCACAACATCCTGGAAAATTCCACCTGTGGTGAAATCCTACTTGTATGTCTTCCCATTCCCTTTTGTCTGGTACCTGAAAAAATATTAATTTAGTATTTTCATTTCAGCCTATCGATACACCGTCGGGGTCCAAAATTTTGGAAGATGATGTTAGTCGGGACATTGATGATAAAACTGATAATAGATCAATCGACTCCAGCGACACCTCGTTGATCAAACATAAAAATCCAGTTCAAGTTGAAAATAAAATAAAGCATAACATTACCCAAGAAACGAGTGGAATTGCAGCAGCTATTAATGAGCTTAAACAACTGAATAGTACTATACAAACTTCCAGTTGTTCTCAGCAATGTGATGAGTACGATGTTATTGGAAAACATGTCGCTATTCAACTGAGAGGGCTCCCATTACTCGATTTTATAGACGCCAAAGATGAAATCCAACAAGTACTTTCCCGATACCGAAAAAAAGATATATATATGCCCGAAACACATCTGCTTTTTCCTCATATAATACATCGTCGCCAACGTCCTACATATCGCTGACATCACCAGGATCCAGTGTACCAAGTGATTCATTCCCAGGACCTGTCCCAATATCTGATCGGCCCGCAGAAACAGTTTCTCGGCAGCCAGTTCAAACAGTTGTTGGACAACCATCAAATGCATCATACGAGGGTATCCACTTTGGTGATCCACTAGTCAGAGCAATGATAGATGCTGATATGAACAATATGCAATAACTTTTATCCTCTGTGTTACTTTTGTTTAATTTTGTATGACTTGGTTTGTCTTTAATAAATGAATGAATGTATGTACGATCCACACATGTGTCATTGAATAAGTTAACTGAACCTTTGGAGTATCAACTCATGAAGCATTTACCACATTTCTACTTACCTGCAAATATTCGTCCAAAGCTTCATACATAACGTCACAAACTTCTGGTATAAATTTTAATATGGAGGATTTTGAAATCCTGAAAAATATTGCTAACAGCCTGTATGATATTCCTGAGCTTAGAAAACACAGGGTTACTTCTAACTTTACCCTTGCTGGTATGGCATCTCTCATAAAAGTGTCTTGACGCTCTATTTTCATTTTTATTAAATTTAAAAGTTTGTCAACTTGTTCGGGTGTCACTCTCAGCACTGCTTTATATTCTCGGGGGTCTTCATGATAAAGCTCCTTGAAAATCGCACAAACCTTTTTCTTCCTCTCCTTTTTTTGAAGTTTTTTGTAGGATTTTTCCAATTCTTCACATAATATTATTGTCATATACCTTATCACCGTTTTTTTAATCACAGCAAGTTGACTCAACATCGCGACAACTCGGAAGATACTGGGCAGCTACTATCATCGTGGAAACAAGGCGAGTCGAGCTACTGGCATACGAGTAGACCATCAGAGTAGCTGTCTACTACCTAGTCAGCAGCTCGCACTGTGTAAACGAGCCATAAGACCGCGCCAGAATGTATGCGTGCTCATGGTACACACATTTGTTTAGGCCTTAGTACTTGCTCTGCATTTTTTCATAAGATATTTGTTTCACCTGTCAGAATAACTAGTAACATCCTTGAGCCTGGTTCAACTTTGGAACGCAATTTTGTTACTATGTTCAACTCAGCTTGGCATATGGTATAGAACGTCTCTAAGGCAACACCAATACAGAAAATTAGTGGATTCAGGACCAGCGATCTTGGTGGCTATGAAATAGGGCAGCGGTGCAAAAACCATCATTATGAATGTTTGTGATTAAAGTGGTCTAGATTTGGCAAATTTTGATCTGCCGGAGTATTATATTGCAGCAAATCTGTTATTTACATTTGCCTCAAAATATATATCATTGAAAATTATACCAACCGAAGTACGGGCAGGAGATGGATTTAGATTTTTTATGCAGTCGACTATTTAGCCTTTTATATTCCGCATCAAATGGCATCAAATACAAATCTGAGCTAATCACCACAAACAACTCTCAATAAATGTTGATTCCTGCGGGTCGAAAGTAAGATCGGGACGAAGTGGCCTATTTGCAGTTGCAGGATTATCCTTCTATCAGGTAACCAAATAAGTTCGTGCGGTTGCTGTATATCGCACATTGCCATGGATGTTGTTGATCGATAGGATCTTCGACAGGTTGCGGACGCAAATTCCAGGACAACGTGCCAAGGAAAGACGTGGGAGTTAAGCAAATGTGTCCCACATGAACTGACAAATGATAACAAATTACATCGTCTTACCATTTGTTCAAACATTTCACGCAACGCTAATGAACCGTTTCTTGATCGGTTATTAACCTGCGACGAAAAATGGATTCTAAGCGTTCGCATAATTGGTTGTCGCCTACTGATTCGGTACCACAAACGCACAAGGCTTCCTTGCACCCAAACAAGGTTTTGTTGTGTGTTTGGTGGACAGCAACTGGAATTGTCCAGTATGAGTTTTTGGAAAGGGGTCAAACCATCACTGCTATCTTGTATTGTGAGCAGCTTCAATGAGTACAAGCAGCACTCATCCAGAAGCAGCCTTCTTTGATCAATCAGAAGAAAGTGATATTCTTGCAGGATAGTGACAAGCCTCATACCGCGAGTGACCCGAGAAAAAATTTCTGAACTCGGCTGGGCAACGTTACCGCACCCGCCATATTCTCCCGACCTTTCGCCCAGTGACTATCACCTTTTTTTGTCTCTTGACAACTGTGTGAGGCACCGACAGTTCACAACTCGAGATGGTGTAATAAATGCAGTCCGCCAATTTTTTGACTCCAAATCCAGTGAGTTCTATAATACCGGCATACAAAAATTGGTTCCACGTTGGATAATTGTCATTAAATGTGATAGTAATAATAATAATTCACATGACTCTAGACACCTATGGTCCACTGTCAATAATATATTCAATAAGTCATCCTATTCAAAAAACAATTTTAATGAAATAAAAACAAAAACAGGACAGAAAACAGACAATATTCAGCAAATATGTGATGAGTTCATAGAATTTTTCACGAATATAGGAGGAAACTTAGCAAATAATATCAAACAAAATGCTGATATTCATCTGCATGAAACAAGACTGAATAATTCATTTGTATTAACTGAAGTAGACTATCAGGATGTTTTCAATGCCATTATGACTCTAAAAAATAAAAAAGCCCTGGAGTTGACGAAATTAGAGCTGAACATCTAAAGATACTGGCAAAACAAATAACAGAACCACTTGCTTATATCATTAACAAATCCTTCCAATCTGGAGTATTTCCATCAGCTTTCAAGACAGCAATCATCATACTTATCTATAAATCTAATGATAATACGGACGTCACTAACTATCGACCTACTTCACTTATATCAAGTGTAGCTAAAGTTTTTGAGAAATTACTCCTTAATAAAATGATTAATTTTCTTAATAAATTCAAAATTCTAAATTCAAATCAATATGGTTTTATAGCGGGCAAATCTACAACAGATGGGGTATTAAGTATAGTAGATGAAACAACCCAAAATATAGATGGAAAAGTACCATCGATATGCGTATTTGTGGATTTACAAAAAGCGTTTGACACAGTTAACCACAATATACTTTTGGAAATCTTAGAAAGAATAGGTTTTCGTGGAAAGATGTATACTTTAATGGAAAATTATTTATCAAATAGACCGCAATCAGTAAAATTATTAAGCTCGTATAGTAAAGAAATGTTTGTTAAATGTGGTGTTCCACAAGGTACAATTTTGGGTCCTCTGTTATTCAATCTTTATTTAAACGATATATTCAAAATTAACAGTACTGGTAAAATAGTCAGTTTTGCAGACGATACTGATATACTCTATAAAGGTAAGGATTGGAACGACTTAAAAGATATTATCCAAAATGACTTTTGCAAAATTATTCAGTGGTTTAATAACCGAAAATTAACAATTAACTTTACTAAAACTGATTTTTTACCATTTTCATCACTATCTAATCATCTACCAAAATATAACCACCTTCGGTTTAAGGTAAATGATAAAAATATAAAAATCAATAGAGTTAATGATACAAAATATTTAGGAATTTATCTAGATCCCCACTTGAGATGGGATGTACATATTTCTCACATACTAAAGAAAATTAGATTCATAGCATATAAAATAAAATTTCTAACCGGTATATTAACTGAATATTATCTACGAATAATATATCAAGCTTTAGTCGAACCACACATAACATATGGTATAGTAGTGTGGGGTGCTGCATGCACGACATACTTTAACGATTTAGATGTACTTCAAAGAAGAATTTTAAAATCAATGTTAGGCAAATCAAAAGTATACCCAACTAATGACTTATATAATGATGCACAAGTATATGATACTAAACAACTTTACTTCTTACATACCATCACTCATTATCACAAAACTATTAGTGAACACGACATAATTAAACATAATCATAAAACCAGATATAAATTACGCGCAAAAAATGTTCCTAAACCAAACAAATCCCTAATGAAACGATGTCACCTGTATATAGCTCCAAAATTGTACGAACATTTACCAAATAATTTAAAACAATTACGCAATACATTAGGCTTCAAAAAAAAAATAAAAAAATTTATTAACACGATTGGGAGAAATCAAATTAATAAAATAATCTCAAATATTACACAATAAATGCTCTACCATTCTTACCAATAATTTCTTTTTTCTCTCTATTTTATTATATTTTGCAATTCAACATACATATATGATCCATGCACAGGCGTTGTCCTCCTATGGATATATTATATTTATTTACTCGTTTCACGTTCCCTATATTTTAGAGTAAATAAATATTATTATTATTATTATTATTATTATTATTAATTACTTCGACGAAGAAAAAGTGTCCTGTTTCTAAAAAAAAAAAATTATTTTTAATAAAAACCGCACGAACTTATTTGGTTACCTGATATTTCTGGGCACCCTATATCTACGTTGACTATATATTAATGTGCTGTGATAAGCATGCAAGAGAAGCAAGGGCGCTTATTCGCATATGTTCGTTATGTGTTCTGTTGGTTATCGTTATCATTGTTACACCATGAAAGGGCCGTAGTAGTGTATATTCCTTATCTCGATAGCAATATTGCTTGCAAAACAGCAAGCGTACAATTGATCACCCCTGTTCGGACTTCCGAAATTAAATTGAATATCCAGTTAAATTGCTTGGGGCACGTCGCGGATGCAAGCTCAAATTGAAATCAGACAGTCGGTAACCGAGCAACTTTAGCAACGGATGGTTAGTACAGCTGGTGCTGTGTAGACTGAATGTTTGCCACACATAAACACATGCCGGCCTGTCATTGGCAAATACCAACACTGTTAAATCGGCTTGAGCAATCCAAATACGCAAGGGTCATTACTGGATTAAGATAAAAGGCTAATATCAGTTAGAACTGCTCATGCCATTAACTCAATAAGGACTTTTACACTTGAACGGAAATGCATAAATACGTGAAAATAATAAAGTTTCCAATCATGGGATCATTCAAGTATTTCTGTTTTTTTTGCACAATTTAGAAGGTTCTAGTTCTAAAAAATATGTGGTCGATAAAATATGTGGTCGATACTGGGAATGGAAATAGATGGCACTTTGTGTTTTCTTATTTTAAATGGCAATATATCAATCTAATGATATATAAACCTTACAAACTATATGGATATTGGCTTGAAAATGTGTCTTTTTAAGATCAAAATCAGAATACCAGTCTCTCATTTGGAACACATTTTTATTATTGGTGTCATAGAAATGTCGAAGAATGTTCGAAAATATTTTTGAAAAACGTATCACTTAAAATATGTATCTTATCTATCCTGAGCAAGGTATTGAATATCAAGTGTCATTGAATTATTTGATATGGAAAGCTTGGGATTTTGGCTCCCTGTCATTTTGTTTAAGCTGTGTCACAACACTCTGACTTATTAGGTAATATTTTTTCTTATACCGAAGCAGCCGCGCAGGCAGAAACCTAAATGCCAGGACACCGCGGCTGCTATGAGTATCCAAACACATTTTGTTAATCCGAATTTTGAGCTGCCGACAGTTAGAACTTGGAAAGGCTTCCTCTTGTAGATTGTTTCACAATCTCGACACCCTCGGGGCAAAGGAGCGGTCGTATCGGCTAGTTCTGGATGTACGAGCTGCGGCCAAAGTCAGACGGGTCAATCTGGCAGTCACAACATGGAGGAGAGCTCTGAGGAGCAAAGCCCGTTGGTGTAGCGGTAGAAGAGATCTAGGTCGCCGACGGCCGTCGGACCTAAAAGGTCTCGGGTCTGTCAGTTAGAGAAGAGTCATCGATCAGTCGGACATCATCGAGCATAGATAATGTAGTTTAGCTTTTACCCAGCAGCTGCTGCTACTGACGAGATATGAAAACATCTCGCTAGATCAAGTCCTCGGTTATCCGGGCTCTGGCCAGCCGAAATGAATGGTTCTTTGGCAGAAACTGAATGAGCGCTAGGACGATTTTTGTTCATCAAGGTACAGTATTATGTTGCGGAAGCATTAACCTGTACAAGATTGTCGCGACCCGAAGTAGTGATAACCGCCAGGTTTATCGTCAGAGAGGAAGTCGCCGCTAGTGTTTCATTTTTCAGCTCACCCGCAGAGATCGGTTGCTTGCTGTGAATTCCTGTATGTAGAATGATGTAATTAGCAAAGCTGTAGATTGGGTGGATCGTACATGATAGGACGTCGTTGATATGTAAATGGAACAGTGTCGGTGGCAAAACCGATCCCTGAGAAACACCCGCGTTCATGTTGTGGGATGAAGAGAGAAAGTCAGCCACACGTCTGTAAAGCTTCTCTGGGAGGCTAATGGATGGAAGTTCGCTTAAGAGGGCAGCGTGCCGCAGCTGATCGAACGCTTTCGTGATATCACGAGCAAATACATGAGCCTCACCATAAGACTGGACGAGTTTACTCCACATTTGCGTGACGTAAGCTATGAGGTCCCCTGTGGATCGCTGGTGTTGCCTTAAGGTATTTTTCAACTCAGTCATAAAGTAAAATTGTGATTTGTGATAATGGCCTAATAAGTGTATACAAGTATACATGTTTAAATTTTAAGTCATTTAATATAAAATCATGATGTCCATATGATATTATGACTCGAAAAATCATACAGTCAGTCAAATTGTTCCTGAATTTTTGAAAATTGATCTCATTATCAGTAAATGTGCAGTCATTTCACGTGGATCATAAAAAAATCCTTAATGGACTTGAAAATATAATTTACATTGTCATGGAGGGGTAGAGTGTTGCTTATTTTCGCTGACAAGAAGAAAGGGCTAGTAGTGGTAAAATATTAGGAACATAATCTGCTCAGGTAATACTTGAATGGCCCTCATGATTGAATATGCTCTAGCGAATTATGTTTTGTAGCCAGGTTTTCAATCTGGTTAACCTTTAAGTTTGGCAACTATAACTTGTAAGTTATCAATTGTCCGTTAGATTATTTTTCACTTCCTGTTTAACCAGCCCTTACCTGCTTATCTGTCCATTTGTGCCTCGTGTCATCCGTGGCAAGTCATGTCGCTGTCAAGCAAAAATAGGTTAGGGATTGCAGTTTAAGTACAACTTTTCAGTCAACTCACAGATGGTATCCTGGTTAAATCTAGCTACCGTTTTAGGACACATCTGGCATTGAGAAACGCGTTTTGAGAGTTAACTTCTGGATAACAGTCAAATCTGAGAAAACCTTTGATTGGAATTTTAGAGATAAGTAAACTTCTGAGACTGTCCCGAGAACGTTTGATTCCATTAAATCATAAGAGAATTAAGTGAATATAGGTAATTTATAGAAGGTCTTGAATATCATCGCCAGGGCTCGATAGGCAAAAAGGTGCAAGAATTCAGTAGATCTTCATAGTTTATGCTGAAATCAAACTAACATAATAATAAAAACTGCAAAAAATACTGCACATTATGAAATATCAGCTATTCCAAAAAATAAAATTGTTACCATTTTCACTTTTTCTTAGCACAAAACTGTGTCTGGATCTAAAATCTGTTAGTACATTCAGTGCACAAATTGCTAAGAAAACTTGCACGTATACTCATCTTTCCACGATGGTGTAATAGCCATATTTCAAGCAATGTTTTTGATTTTTTTGTTAAATGAAATTAACGATATTCCACGCACATATGTGGAAAGGGACAGCGTTGCCAGATAGATGGTAACTACTGCTGGGTAGGGAAAAAAATAATTTTTTCTCAGAGGATTTAAATGTCGCTGAAGTTGATCGTTTATGAATTGATGCCGGCGTTGCGTAGGAAATGCAGAGTCAACCTACTTGATGCCATTTTTTTCTTGTCACTAAAACAAGAATGATTCATACCGTTGGCACTTGCGCTGCTGTTGTCATACTGTGTATGCCCGAAGTCGAGTGAGATATTGTAGCGACTAAACGTTTGGAATCACTATCCGATTGTTTGGTAAATGATTTTGGAGAGGAGATGAATTTGAAGCTAAGATAGGGATTGGCAGGTTGGTTTAATCAATAAATGTGCTTTCCTGTTACTTGGAAGTGTTTCCTGTCTAATCAAAGGAACCAGCAAAATATCCAGGAATTTGGAAACTGAGGCGTAGTTGCCGAGCAAATGCTTTAAAAGTTGTGCAGAGCGTTGGCGTTGTTTCGTACGGCTTTCTATGTGATTTCACAGAATTGCTGTACACCACCATTTACCATTTCCAGTTGAGTTAATTTGAAGATAACTGGATATTAATATAATGTTATGATAGTTTGTATGTGAAATTATTCATTATGCGTAATTAGTAGACCGTAGTACCCTTAACCAGATCCTCCCTTATAGCGGAGCTTTGGTCTCATTGGCAGGGAATTTTCTGTAATTCCAATGTTGCCAAATATAAATAGTATCTAATAGGTAGCAGTAGAGCGCATGCCTACCTCGTGTCACGTATTACTTGTTTATTCATGATTATGCGTGATAGTGGAAACATATTTTGCGCAGTGCTTTTCATTATTATTCCTAGATACTAGCAATTAAACTTCTATACTGATATATTTTCTTAAACAGGTTTCTCCTGAGATTGGTTCATTAAGCTGTTTGATCGAAATTTGAATGCATAAACTGTTCACTATTCTATTAATGAGAAAAACCTGAATGACTATTGATACCTTTTGGAGTAAGAAGATGAAATGGGAAAATGAAGAGAGCATAAAAGGAGGTATAGGTACGTCTTTGTCACTGTGTATCTGCTTTTAATATGTTTATTCTATATACGTGTGTGATAATAAAATCTGATTGAAGATTGACAATTTCACCAACGCATATGGAACGTAGTAGGATTCCGTTGTCTGGCCGAATCGAACTACATATATGTGATAATGTCCTTGTTCAAGTACAATGACAATCAACGAAAACGCGTTTTTGTTTATTTGCCTTCCATGTGACAGTTCATTTATTTTTCCTGAATACTGAATACAAACTTTGCAAGATGATGGCATTATTTCAGAAAAACGATTAAAGAACAGAACAAATGACGATCAACATCAATCTTTTCGTTTTAGAACTTTCCCGCATATCAATCAAATATACAGGGTGTCCGCAGAGTTGGGGTTTTCCTTTACACGACTTGTATATCTTGAAAACATAAGCAATTTTTCTTAGTACCATATACACCGATGCCTTAAGGGAACCGAGATAAAGGGCTCTACAACATCAAAAATATCTGAATACCGTCCTGTAGCCGCGACCCGGGACATCACCGATTGGTACAAGGTCTCAACCCGATGGCAGAACTGGGTCGGGGTCAGTGTGTCAGGTCAGTATGCAACCTTCAACCGACGGTTACGGTCACGCATGTAGAGGTAATCGCGTAGACGAGAATCCCTCAACAAGCACTAGAGACGTGGCTAGAGAAGTGCAAGTATCAAAAACTAAAGTGTGGCAAACGCTGCGTGAAAAGGGGCTGTATCCCTTTCACGTCCAACGTGTACAAGACCTTCAACCTGACGATTTTCCAGCAAGAGTGCGGTTTTGTGAGTGGTTGTTGCATCAACATGACAATAATCCGGACTTTTTGAAGTGCATATTGGTGACAGACGAATCTACGTTCACGCGTAATGGGGTGAATAACTTTCGCAACACTCATGTTTGGTCAGTAGAAAATCCGCACGCTGTCCGTCGGGCACATTTTCAACAAACATTTTCGGTGAATGTTTGGGCTGGCATGGTGAACGGTATGCTCATTGGACCTAGACTTTCACGCAACATTTTGCATTCCTTGTTAGAAGATGTGCCATTAAGTGTAAGACAATCAATGTGGTTTCTGCGTCTGCTCGGTAGCGCTTCAGCTGATTTCATTTTCTGTTGGAGCGGTATGATTTCGGGCAGAGACGTACTTAGCCCTTCTCGTCAACTGGAGAGTGAGTACCTTTTCCTTTATTTTTTTTTTACTTGGTTGCCCTCGTTTCACTACACATTACCTTTGTTATTTCAAGGGTAGTTGTTTCTGAAAAGGAAAACCCCAACTTTGCGGACACCCTGTATAAGATGTCAATCATGATGTGAAAACTGTTTTGGAATATCTTATATAGTGTAATTTATAAGGCGACTAATTTATGACATATTCATAACCATGTCGACTGGACTATGTTGACGCGTCGGTCGCTGCTCGTTGACTGTCCCCCTTCCACTGTCATCGTGCCCATTTATTTTGTAAAACGATCAAACCAGAAGGCCTCCAGAACATTCGCGCGATATTTTTCGAACGCTTCCGATTGCAACTCGATCACTCATGCACGTAAACGAAATCGCTCTCGACGCTTCGTAAGCTGCGATACATGATAGTGTAACTCTGGTTGCCTAATTTTTGCGTGAATGTCTTTTCGCCATTGAAAGTTCCAGTTGCGAGTGCGTTACAATAGTTTCCCTATAAAACTGCTTTCATTTTTCATTTTCGCTGCGACACCCTGTATGTAACAAAATATGGAAAATTCTGTTTAAAAAACATAACCTATCTGATTTTAAACGAAAAGTTCTATATTGCATCGCACATTAGGTTGAATCCTTCCAAAAAATAATATTGATATAAAACACTATGATAATTAGTTGTTTAGTTATAAGCGACAAAATTACAAAAACAAACAGCTTCATAACTGTCACTCCTACGCTAAATATTTGTGCGTCAACTTCGTCACTTCGAATGTCAGCTGGTTAACTGTATATGCGATTTAAAAGGTTCTACGGTAAAGTGCATTTTAAAGTGACGCAGTATACCATTAAATAAGATTTTAGAAGTAGATAAGGTAGGCCTCCTGTAATTTGCTGTTGATAGTTGATTTTTGTGCTTGGTCTCATATTTCGCCAATATTTCGTAACCAGCGTAAGCAAATTAGTATGTAGTTTGTTCTACAGTGGCAGCAATCCATTTTTAGTTGCTGTAACTGTAATATTAATAAAATTCACGATTACACATTATTAACACATATCATATGATAGATGAAATCAACGTGGAAGCGTTCTACTATCGAAATAACCGCAACTAGTAATAAATCTCCGCCTTCAGTACTCGCACCTGCTTGAATTGCACTTCCAAATAGTGTTACGGAACGAGTTAAAACTTTGGTAAACCACTGAATTTATGACCAGCACACGTGTATAGTGTACTCCATTGATATAGAGAATCTCTAGGGGATAAGGCATAATGGCTGTAAGTTATATAATTCCATTGGTTTTTTGTCTCCAATACGCTTACTTGTTACAATTAGTTGCGTATCCACGTTTTCTTATTAATTCTGGTAATTACATATGCAAATTTGCTGAATTCCAAAAATCAGAGAGACAAGAAAAGAAAATCTCTGGATGGTGAAGTAATTAACGTCATATACATGGTACAGTGATTACACACAACGCGGGCGCAGTGTTGATTTCCCGTAATTCTCATCAAAGTTTTATGTGGAGTCTTATATTTTATAAGTATATGTAAGTACATACTGCCACATATTGGAATTACATGCACTGTACACTGTCCAAATACAAGTGTCATATACATGCTAACAGTAATTAAACACAACGCAAAATATAACCTGTCTTCAGAAGGGACAACATATGAATAACCAGTCAGGAAGAGCTAATAGATATAATTTATTGGCAGCAAATTCAGTAATCATTTTCTGACATAGCAAATATCACTGATTTTATACACATGTAAACAATACACATAATCATCCAGATGCGATCTTGCTACTCAACCAACTTTCTTTTTTTCACACCTGTTCAGAGATAAATGCTACTTGGCTTTCGGCAATCAGCCATGCATCTTTATCGTGTCGTGTCGTTCAGTCACTCCTCCATAGATGGACGCTTCTGATGACGCTCACAGCGATCATAGCGAGCAAACGCGGAACGAACTATTTGCACATTAATAACTACCTGGTCTGCAAGATGAAATTTTCTCGTTTTTGAAGTTTTTTAGGTTTTTTACATAATACTCTTGCCGGTCAGACGTAGTAGTACGATCACAGTACAGCGCAGCAGTAATACGTGTAATATCGGCACACTGCTTAAGACCGACACCTTATGTGCCTGAGGATGGCCAAGATGGCTGAAACGTTGTACGAATAAAATGAAGTGATTTTAGGATGACCGAAACCCAAGAATTTTTATTCTAAAAGGTTATATCTACGGTTAGGAATAGCTTATTATGGGTCTGGGTGAACATGGACCTGAACAGAAATTTAGGGGGACGATACAGAAAGCTTTAGACAAAACTGGTGGGAAAAAGATTTTTTTAGTACTTTATGTACCTGAAATGGCCTGAATGGAAGAAACGTAAGAATGAAATAAAATGAATTTTCGTTGTGCCAAAAACGATAAATTTTTATTCTGCAAAGTTATACTAACAATCAGGAATATAATAAGAAATAATAATAATTAACGTCTTTTTATTTGTAATAATATTACAGGAGGCGAGACCTAGATACTATATCTATTCTACCAACTAATCCCCTTAACAGTATGATATGTATATAAACTGAAAATTTGTTAAAAATTAATACCTGTACAAAATAAAGATCAATGTAAAGTCATTAAGACAACATAAGGTCAATTAACACTTATAGGTTACAACATATTTAGCTGCTGATCAAGTAGAATTGCTTTCACTTTTTTCTTGAATTGAGGTAATGAATTAGTTCCGTTTAAACCATGATCTAATTAATTATATGATTTGATCGTATTGTATATACCTGTATATCTAGAATTTTGCACCTTGTCGCTCCATTCCAGTTATGCAGTCATTTGTAGTCGATCTGAAAAAGGTTTAAATTATGAGTCCAACTACCAGCAATAATAAGCTGTTGCAGAAAATTAATATTATGTTCTGAGAAAGAACTAAATGACCATCCTAAGATGTCGTTTTTATTCTGAAACCCAATAGGTACATGAAATCATGAATTTTTGTTTATCCCATTCCCCATGGTAATGATTTTTTAAAGAAATATTATACTCACATGGATGCTGCGTCAGACATCAGCATAAGAGAGGCAATGGAAGCAAAATCAGATACCTCAATCAAAGGGAGACCAACTTTTTGCCCATTTACACAACAAAGTGTGACTTCTGCAGTGGCTTACAGAAGTATGCATTCATTTCTAGAAGAAAATTAAGGAAAAGTGGGTATGAGCTGTTTAGAGTGGGTTAAAGCTATCTGTGATATGTTTGAAAAGGACTCAATTGTATACATGGACCTTGAGGAATATAGGGTCAAGTGGAAAATTTATAACACGAGGAGAAACACCAGAAGCAAAGGGGAGACCAGGAAAGTGGCCATAAGGTTGAAAGCGAGATTTGCCTCATACCTGAAATGTAAATAGAGGGGGAAGAAAGAGCGTCGTGCAATATGTTCTCCTGGGATGGCGTTTAGAATGTTTCTATATATTACAGTGAATTTTCATTTAATCCTATCCAAAAATATGCCAGTAGCAAATATCTCTGAATGGGGGAAAAGAAATGAAAGCAAGGATTGTCAACAATCTATTTCAGAACAACTTGAATAATAATATATATACTATATATACTTCTGCAACTCACACATGTCAGGAGACTGAAGATGCAACAAAAAAGAATGAGTGTCTCGTCCATGCAGCCTCTCCTATTTGGCACAAATATCTACGATATTTGCATTAGGCAATTTCTGCCTAAATACAAAAGAAATAAAGAGTGGGCCATCCGCTGGTTTCTTTTTTAAATTGGTATTAAAACTAAACTCTTCAATAATATGTAACACTCGATACTTCTTTCAAAAGAATACACCTTCCGATTATTTATGACAAAATTTTCAGTTAATTGGCTGCCGCGGCTGGCCTGGTAGTAGTCGATCGTCTTAGCCCAATTTTGAAGCACATTTTTGATAGTTTGTACTTGTACTTCCTATCCATGGGCGTCAAATCACAGCTGCGGGCTGGACAATGAACGTCTCCAAAACGGCTGATAACGCGATGACCGTGTGAAAGATCGATTGTTTCACGGCTGGTGTGGTATGTTGCGCCATCCTGCTGGAACCAGATATTGTGCAAGTCCATGTCGTCTAATAGTGGCCACAAAAAACTCCTCACATGTCTCTATAGTGTTCCCCGTTTACCGTCACGCTGTTACCATTTCCATTTTGAAAAAAGTAGTGACCGATAATTTGACATGTGGATTTTCGGACTTCAAATCCTACAGTTCTGCTTGTTAACGTAACCTCCCAGATGGAAATGGGCTTCGTCCGAAAAAATGATTTGGCCGCCAAAATTGACGTCCGTTTCCAATTGATTTAGAGCCCACACAGAGAAACGATATCGAAGCGGTTGGTCATTTCAACTCTTGCACAAGTTCCACCTTGTAAGGAAATAATCCCACGTCATTATGCAATAGTCCCCGCACAGTGACGAGTTGACATTCTTGCATTTTCACGCACACTTTGGGCAACAGCAGCAATGTTTTCGGCTGTACATACGGGTTGAACATGCTCATATCTTCTGTTATCCACAAGCAGGTCAGTTTCATGAACCTTCTTAACGAATTTTCGAAATGAGTGACATGGTTTTTCATACATGTCATACAACATCGAGAAAGCATATCTCATTTTCTAAAATTTTCTGTGATTACACGCCAGTAGGCGTGGGAAGCAAAAAAAAACATTTGATCCGAGAAAGACGCTTAGACATCATTTCTAAGCTTGGAGATCTTCACGAAATGTCTATAAGGCAATATAAAAAAGCGTCTAAAACAGTTACCAAAAGTATATCTTGCGGATTTTTGGAGATGAAAATTTTCGAATCTGAAATCCAATACACAAAACCACGCATTTTTGCTTATCCTCCTTCAGTTTTATATAGACAAAATATGTATTGGTACACTTCCCTAGTTTTCTTCGTTGGTGATAATAGACATTTTCTGTGTGAAGGAACAAGAGTGTATATTTCGCAATCCATGCGGAAAAGCTTTTACATTCTGTAAAATATAAGACGATCAGCTTGTCAGTGTGAGTGAAAATGGTATATGGGAAATTTGCACTCTACCGCCTTCTCGATCGTATTACGTTGTAATATCGACAACACGTGGATGGTATGAAATCCACGATAAGTCTCTGAACAGACGGCATTTTTGAAGTAGCTCTGAGCACAAAAGTGCGGCAAACAGAACTCCACTACAATAAAACTCCTTCACCTGTTAAGGTCAGATGAACAATTGGCTACTTAGTTTACTGTTTTTTCTGTCTGTGTATTTACTTGAAGAACTCTGCGGAAATTTCGGCTGTTGAATATACATGGTGTTGATAAAATAGTTAGCCATTACTTTAAGGGATGATTCCTTTGGTGATTTTAATAAAGATGAACTAGATAAAAGTTGAACAAGTACGTGTCGATATATAGGTAGCTAGATCATCATTCTAAAAATTCAAGATGCAGATAAGTTAAAGATACAATTTTAAAGTTTTAAGGCAAGATACAGAAAAGTTATAAATAGAACTAGGCTCGAGAAGTTAAGATATACAGGTACGTTAGATACAGATGAACGATACTTGAAAATCAAGACACTAATGAGGTATAGATGAAACCGCACTGGAAAAGATTTTCAATGGTTAACGAAGAAACAATCTGAAGGTAACAAAAATGAATTTTGAAACGAGGTTATCAGATATCATTTTAATTTCAGAATTTCAGATTAATATCCAACATTTGAAAGAAACTTGTGACTATACAAATAAGTTCAATTAGAACCGGTACAACTTTCACTTAGATTGCACATTGTTAAGAAAGCCAAAATATGGTGGGTACTCGGCAACTAGTAAAACGCTAGAACACCTAAATTTCAGGTTACAATATTTTTCTGAAAATGCTATTTATCGTCTATCAGTATCAGCTGACGGTAAAAATACTACTGATGCGGACCACCCTATATAAACCCGATTACTCTGTTAGAAATATTTTTTTGACGACATGTTCATTAAATGTTGATTTACTTGCCTTAAAATATATACGTATACTACCGCACTACTACTACTACTACTACTACTACTACTACTTAATAAGTAACAATAACAACATGCAATTTATTTTGAAATCTCATTTCAAATAAAGTTAGGAAAAAATAAAAGTGATTTTGGGATAAATCTGGTATGCGAAACAAATGACAGTCTGATAATTTCAAGGCCTACCTTTTTTTGAATTAATAAAAATTTGGCAGTGCCAATGTATAACGTATACATTTTTGGAATCAGAATTAAAAACTCTAATCATCTGTGCAAAAGTCCAATATCGCGTCCATAAGAAAAAACAATGTTGATGCTGGAGAATAAGAGTCATATTGAAATTCTAATCATGACATCTTGTAGAGGAGAAAAAGTGACAATGTTGATGTGCAAGTTAATTTTGAAATCCCACTTCAGATGAAATCAGGAAAAAGTTAAACGATTTTGGAAAATTCGTTTTTCTCCGTCTCTCTCCGGAAGCACTTTAAACTTCGAAGCTTTCTAAGCGGCATTTTGTAGATTACCTGAATACGCAACTTTGCCCCCATTTAAGCGACTTCGTATCTCTTACACGTTCCGAGATCTCAGTTTCAAACATCCTCTGTATAAGGTTTGTCTTTATCCAAAACAGGTTTTCAAGTAAAAGTCAAACATTTATTGCGTAATAAGTCTTGCTGTTCCTTATGTGAGCTTTTATCATGACAAGAGGCTTTGAAAATATGTTGATGCAGCGAACCGGACAACATTAAACGGTTTGGTGATCAACTCGAGTAATAGACTTGTGCTAATCTTGAGATGTACTCATATAGTTATCTCGTAAGTACCTTCTATCTGCCTACCAGTTATATTAACCAAATGTCGTGATTTATCTGTAGTCATCTATACCCAGCACCTAGTAGTCGTTTGACCTGAACTCCGTACTCCTGTTTCGGATTATACAGGATGTCCGCAAAGTTGGGACTTTAAACGGCGAATAGATCTTGGAAAAATAAACCGTTTTTTCTAGTAACACTTACACCAAAGTCTTAAGATCACCGAGATGTACGGTCTGCAAAATCAATCAAACCTAAACAAAACTTAAGCCGGTCATGCACCTCGATCAGATCAAACGTGAACACGTATGATGCGAATCAGTACTCAATTCATGGACTAGCGTTGGCTGCAGTGGTAAACAAAACCCGTACCCATTGGTTCTGAAAAAGAACACAAACATGGCACACCCATATCGGAATTGTCTATATTATTTTAATTGTGTCGTCGAAATGCTATCGAGGCTTCGCGAGTGCATGCAGATCGTTTTTCAGGATCCTTCGTGATTTTTTTTAATCGGGGTAGAATTAAGTATTTAGCATATAAAACTGATGTGAACCGGATTGACGTACTGTGCGCAAATGTAGTAATCTGCTGCATTCATTGGGGATAGACAGTCAATTCTAAAGGACTACGTCGAGCACATACATGTGACTCCCAATCTATCCCAGACAACTTTGAACAATACTTACAAGTGGCAGAGCTGTACTTGAAATTTATTCTCCTTATGTTTTCGCTGTTGTTTCACCACACATTAAGCTTTAATATTTCAAAAGTAGTTGTTTCTGAAAAGGAAAGTCCCTGCTTACCCTGTATTTTCGTTTTTTAAGATAGTGCAAAATATTTTTTCTTTGGAAAAGACTACGATGCTCCATTCCATATTCAGGTTCTCCAGGTAGAACTATAGTTTTCTCCTATGCTCACTGATTCTACTATAACATTCTATTAAGCCTTTTTGCGTGATCGGCCTTAATACTGATTGCTTCATATCAGTCTTATGTCGCAAGCCATTTATGTCGGGTTCATGCACGACTTAAACTAACCGAACTTAAGGATCAGCTGTTTCTACACCAGTGTCCTCCACATGTTACGCCTCCAGATAGTAACTAGCTAGTGACTTCCAGTGGTGGTCAAACGTTTTGGTGACGTCACACCCATTTTTTGACATGATTCGGGTGGTTTCGGAACTCGTCTTACCCTTGGATAGCCCTTTCCATACTGTTCTATGCTCGTATTGACGTAATTATAATAATTCTGTGGTGTCCCGTGTTCCACGACGATTTACCCAGAAAGCCAAGCAGTGACTCATCTGTTGTTTTTGTTTGAGTTGTTGACGAATTTGTGGTAGAGATTTGTTTTGGTGTTCGTCTTCGGGTGTGTTTTTCTGCCTTTGACTTGTTTTTTGTGCGATTAATTGAGGATGGCCATGCCTAGAGCAAAATAACGAAAAGCCGCGGTGGTATCAACTCCTGACCTTGTTGAAGAGGTACCTGCAGAAGTCACCTGAACGCAATCGGACATCGCCAGAGGAGCGCCTAATGATGACGTTGCAGTAAGTATCCAAATCAGTTCATTTTTGCATAAATGACAAATATATTGAGGTTATGGTCGTTTTCTTAATTTCAAGGTCACTTCTTAAATTAAAGTTCAATATATTGAACTTTTCCTTAAGAACCAACCAATCGGATCACTAGCGTTGGTCAGCTGATCGCTACAGCTGGAATTAGAAGATGGCTACGAGCCATCGATACTGTACAAAAGTCGATAGTCGATATTCATATTGTGATGTTTGATCGATTTTATATCGCTGTATGGGCAGATGGTTCGGTGATACTTGTATGAAAAATTATTTGCGCTTGCTTACGCATGACAGTTTAGAGCTGAACATCGGGGCGGATTGATAAAAAAAATCATGTATGTTAAAAATTATAATAATTAAAGTCAGTGGTCATGTTTCCTTCATAAATTAGATCAAAAAACAGCATGAAAAAAATACCAAGATAGAGGATTTTGAAATTATATTCTAGAGAACGAAAAAAAAAAATGGAAATGATCTTAAAATTTTGTGCTTGTAGTACTGACTTCATAGCTGATAGATGCAAACACTTTCATGTCTGAGACTGTACCAGTGGTGATGTTGGCAAATTATAGCCCCTACAGAAGAAAAAAGAGAATTTAAATCTATACCATGCCCCCCATGACATGTTTTTCCAAAACCTCACAGAACACTGTGAAGGTACTTTGTCATTAACTACAAACCAGGTGTACACCTGACGAATGCTGTGTATTCGCAGCCCACCAAATATGTAATCTCTTTTGACGTTTATTGAGGTAAACAGATTGAGTAGCACGTAACTTTTTTTGTGACATCTGTACTGTTGATAATAACAAACCTGGTAAAGGGCCAAATTAAGAACTGGCATTTGGTATCACCAATGAAAATTTTTTTTTTAAACACAGAATTTTGGCAATCAAATGTATACTGCTAGATTGGGAATTTATACATATGTACAGAGCAGTATCATCTGAAGGGGCGTGGTGAGATGACTATGTTTCTGTTTAGTGCTTGCTGACCAAATATGACAGTGATATTATGCTAATAATTTTTTTTTTGTTTCACAGTGTCAAAATCCTTCGAGGAGACAGTTGGAATGAAGATCGTCATTTATTTTATGGATACCAAATTAATTGTCAATGAGAGTTTGTTTCCTAGTTTGAAGAAACAATTACTGTTTTATGTGGTTTTTTTTGTTGAGGACAATTTTGTTTGCCTTTACCCATTAAACAGTGTGCGCAAAACTATTTTTGATTCACATATCAGAGTGATTATATTTGTATTCCAGTCAGTCCTCTACCTACAGATGTATTTTTTGTTATTTTAGTATTTATGTTTTTGCAATAAATATACCTGATCAATTAACAAGAGATAGTGCTTGCATGATATTGCACTGATCAGGTTCATAATATAGAGAAAAATCCAGATGAGTAGAATACCTCTATGTATGTACAATTTATTGTAATGAAGAATTTGTTCTATTATTGCTGTGACTGTTCAGTAAATATTTTTTTAATTATACATTTTTTTATTATCCTGATATTCATTACTAGTCAAACTGATGAAAGAAATACTCCCTTTATTGAGGATGTGTTATGCATCTATGATCATCGAACTGCCTCAATATCGGTCGTCAGTCAGATTTCATAATGTAAACAAATGAAATCGCCGACACATTCCTGACATTCCTGATATGGGTTGTCAGCATACTTTCAATATTTATAGTTCCACCAGATTTCCAGCCAAGAAAAGTGGCGCTGCCGTCGAGGTTATAGTCCAAGAAATATCTTCACATCTGCTCAGGAAAATATTCGGATTCGGACTTTTTGCATGTTATTCGAAAAAGCCTCCTAGTAAAAAATCTACATGTTGTCAGGCTCCAAATTGCGTCTCTAATTGTTTGAACAACTTTTTCAAATAAATTACAAAAATTAATGTTTTCGCTTCATCAAAGGTAGCATTCGTTTTTTTGATACTCCGAAACAAAATGATGTTTGACAATGTTTGTCAAAAGTTGATTTTGTACGAGATGGGAAAGTACAAAAAATTGATTTTGCGATACCGAAAAACGATCTGAAAAAACGAAAATGTTAATGTCGCCATGCTTCATAAATAACCATTAACGATACCTTTTAGGAGATACTGTTATTATAAATCTTTGTATTTAGTTTATATGCAAGCGGACGCTCAATGCATATTCAGCGTGCACGAGAGATATTTCATCTCTCTCGCGTTCACATAGACATAGACTATACATTGAGCGCGCATTCAAATGCTCTGGGGGTTTTGTTATTGGTTGGTTGAAGCATGTGTGAGATTTGGCAACAACAAAATATTCATTTTTCATATTGTTTTTAGGGTAGCAAATGACATATTTTGAGTTTTTACATTGCTTATACCTGTATATATCAAGTATAGAGAAAAGTTCTAGAGCTCATTTTTTATTTAGAATGTCCTAAAAACCGCAAAATACTTTAAACAAAGCGAACAAATCTATTTTTGGAATCGGTTTAATAACAATTTTTGGAGCAATTTTGGGCCTAGTCACATGCAGATTCTTTAAGAGGTCCTTGAATCAGATTATGCAAAAATAGGAATCGGAAGAGTTTTCCGAGCAGATGTTCCCATATTATCTGGACTATTATCCGAGTTCTTTGACCTGCATTGGCGCAAGCGTGTGGGGAGGGGCCACTTGTCAACGTCAAGGCTGGCCCGCCAGTCCACGTGACACATAAGCCACAAAACACTCTTTCATCTGCTACTTTGACGTTAAACATATGATTATTTAAGGGTATTTAACTTTCATGTTGCCTCAACTGCTACGTTGGCAATCCTGGCCGCGCATGCGCATGAAATGCTCATTTTCTTAAGTTAAGTTAGCTTAAATCGTGCATGAACCCACCATTATGCTCTCTAAGTTAAAGTAGACAAGCTGCCCCAAATGGTCAGATACATTAAGATCAATACTTTGCATTTTAATTACTTCACATCACAAACACATTATCTAAACAATTTGCACCTTTGGTTTTCTCAGTACGAATCCAACACGTTATTAGTGTCAGCCACGATACTATATCATCCCTGACGGTAATGGTGCCAGTCGCAAGGCAGGGTTAGGCGTATAAAAGCCGCCTTTGGTGTGTAAAATACTTACTGATAGGTGCGTAAAATTGCTGAGATTGGAAGCATATAAATACCCCCCTCCAGCCCCACACCTTCAGCCGTCGATTTTCAACCCCTACAAAAATTTTTCTGAATATGATCAGGAGCCTCTGAAACGTTAAACATTTTTTTTGTTTTTTTTTTGTTTTCTACAAAGCTTTTTCCGTCCCTGGCATAGTAGTAACCTTGTCTGAAAATTTCATCCAAATCTGCCCGTAGGCGTGGGAAGTAAGAGAAAATCGCTAAGCAACCGCTCCTTCGTAACAAAATATGTTTGCTGATTACACTTAACGTAAAGAGAAGTTCAGAGAGCCTGACTAATTGCATCATACTTTTTGAAGCACGTGAAGAATTAGAGTTGTCTCTCCGGTTCAAGAGTTAGTGCGACAGCTCCGCTTAATTTCGCTTACATCAAAAGGCCTTCGACAAACAAGGAACAACGATAAAGTATTCACTGCTTTGCCTTCGAAGGAGCTAAATACAGATCTTTTATCAAACGGGCTACATCTTGGCGCGTGTCGTGCTGATGAAAAAGCTGATGTGCTTTTATCGGATATATTCAAAGCGACTGTTGTTCACTGATCAAGAAACGATTGAAAAAGGACGAGTATTGAGAATAAATTATTTCTTTTCGGATGTATTCAAAGATTCAAACTCCAGTTTCAATGGTTGCGAAACCGTTTCGGTGGCATTTTCTTTTATAGGGGATGTTTACCCCCGTGAAGTAATATTGCAGATACGAGACACAGATGATGAATATGCGTCTGACGTGTAATTCTACGATATGCAAAACTAATATCTTTATACACGGTATGAGACTAAGAGAGGAGATTAAATTTGAGTTTTCGGCCTACACCTATGTGCTATCTTAGAAACGCATATACAGGGTGCGGCAGAGAGGACGGACGTTTTTGGGATGGGTAGTACTCTCCGCCTCCGTCTACGAGAGAGGTGGGGAGGGTGCCGTTTGACTCGTAAGATCCTAGCATTATTTTACCAGTTGTCGTTATGGAGCCTTGGACGGTGGAGCACCGCGTTTTCGCCTATGAGTGACGAAGCCCACTTTCACCTAAACAGCATGGTTAACCAGCAGAATTGTCGTTGTTGGGCTAATAAAAATCCGCAACAGTTACACGAAAGACCGCTGCACGGCCCAAAAGTAACGGTTTGATGCGCTGTATCGCAAACTTGCATCATTGGCCCTTACTTCTTCGAAGACGGTAATGGTAGTGATGTTACCGTGAACTCAGAGCGCTACGTCGACATGATCACCAACTTCTTTCTCCCTGAATTACGACGGCGACGTGTTCCAATCCGACGTGTGTGGTTCCAGCAGGATGGGGCGACCGCCCACACAGCCCGAGCATCCATGAACGTTATTCGCCCTCTCTTCCCTGGTCGCCTTATTTCCAGGTTTGGCGATGTTCATTGGCCTCCTCGGTCCCCAGATTTATCCATATCCGATTTTTTCTTATGGGGACACCTCAACGCGAACAAGCCCCGAATTCTGGACGAATTGAAGGACGAAATTCGCGTGGAAGTCGCCCAAGTTGAGAGAGCGATGTTGGAGAGAGTCTACGCGAACTTCCAAGAGCGCCTCCAGCACTGCATCAACGATTTCGGCCACCACATGCCTGATGTGATTTTCCACACTTGACTGTCTCAAATGCTATTTCCTTGTGAACCTGATTCCATCAATAAATTTGTTTTCGAGTAAAAATTGACTATTTTATGATTTTTTTAAAACCGTCCATCCTCTCTGCCGCACCATGTATATTAGAATCTCTCGGTTCTTACGTAACATTATCGAAAATATATCTTCCACATCAATTGTATTTTGCGAGATTGATTCAAATTATCATAATAAAAGCCACCAAGCAAGTAGAAGAAATAAGGTTGAATGACCAGAGTCCAAGGATCAGTCGAAAAAGTGGACTTCACCCGGCAAACGTGCTCAAAAGAAGGCGAATTCTGTCCTAAAGGTGATGGCCACCGTTTTCTGAGATTCACAATGTGTGGTCTACAAGGGGCAAGAAGAAAGGCAAAATGGTCACCAGGCTCTCCTATGCCGCATTATTGGGCCGATTCGACGCCGAATTGCAAAAAATGGCCCCATTTGGCAAAAAAAGTATCCGCACACATCTTCACTGTCGCCACGGCCAAATTGGTCGAATCAGGCTACGAACCGCTGCTCCATCCACCCTATTCTACAGATTTGGCGTGCGACTTCTTTTTGTTTCCAAACTTGGAAAAGTCACTCGCCAGGTAGAAACTTGTGTCATGTGTGAATGAGGAGGATATCGTCGCCACGGAGGTCTACTTTGAAGACCTCCAGAAAACGTATTTTTCAGACCGATTAAATAAGTTGGAGTCTCGCTGGGTCAAGTGTATCGAGCTATGTTGAGAAATAAATCGCCGCTTTTCCAAAATTTTCGTTTTTCTTTTGTATGCTAAGTACTTATCGGACCGCCCTCGTAAGATGAAGATTGAAAATTTGACGATCATCCTGTTACCTGAAGCTTGGTTTCAACAATTGCTTTCTTCTGAAGGATTAGCTCCTAACGTATGAAGGATATTTTTTACCAGGTGAAGACCTAGTGCACAGCTTGAAACCGGAATGAAGCTTCTTTAGTACCCAGTCCCTTACCACATATGAAAACATTTGGTTTTATATTAATTCCATTTACCTACAAACCTGTATCTGTACTTTCGGCATCCTTCGAATGAGATAATAGGGAGATCATTGCCAATCAGAAAAACTATCTATGCTCTGATCCGATTGTGCACATTTTTTGTTATCACTATTTTGAAGAATTTGTAGAAAAGCCTTACTTTTGAGACTAATAACTTTTTTCTGTAATTATGTTTTGTTATTTTTCAATCAACTGTACATGATATGTTTCCAAACAATGTATCGTTAAAAAAACTTTCGCTGGAAAATTAGTAGAGTTAATGTAGGTAAAGCAATCAGCTAAACCGTAATTTAGTGTTGTCAAAAATATTCGTATTCTACAAGACCAGTACACAAAATCAGTTGATGTATAAAGTGTCGGTAGTTACGAAAACTTCTGGATAATGTAACATTTGAAACTTATGGTCACAACGGTGATCTTCTTCAGTACATGTCACTTGACTATATAATTTTCGTTTGCTTTTTCTTTACGTTTTCAGATTCCCATACAGTGCGTTACTACACTAGGTCCAAACGGTCCGAAACATGCCGAGATTGCGCGAAGCCATCATTCCAAATTTTAAGATAGCCACACGCAAAACCAGCATAGACCAATATTTGTGGTTTCAGTGGCCCCGACAAACCTGGGGGATTAAACTTCTGGATATTAAAAGCACCTTTTAGATTTTTTTTATACTTCAACTACCACGAAGGCCTAAGGCCTAAGCACCCATCGGGTACCGTGGGGCTATAGGGGGATACATGGGAAAGGGGGAACGCCACACGGACTCTGGCGAGGGAACACGTGTGCATGCAACATGCACACATTCTGGCTCCGCCTACGAGATCTGCCGGGTGGTACCTCCGCGTTCGACAGTCAGAGACCGTCTACCACCTACGGACAATCACAAGATCCATAGCCAAGAGAAAAATTTCTCCTGGGACGGGACTCGAACCCGCACAGCGCACGGCGACTGATCAGGAGATCGAAGAGTCTACTACTGCGGCCACCCCTGCTGCCTCAAATAATCAAATATCTTAGTAGTTTTGCGTCTGTCAGTGTTTCTGCGACATCTGGGATGCCCCAGGGCTCCGTCCTGGGTCCGCTATTGTTCGCTATATTTGTGAATGATCTCAGTGGCCAACTAAATTGATGCAACTTATTGTACGCAGACGACTTGAAATTATACTAAGTGACATATAAATCCGAACACCCAGTTTAAATGGTTTTATTTTAATAAAAGTTGGTGAATGTATTTATCGTATTGTAAATAACAAGTGAAAAAATTTTCAGCCTTATCAGTTGGACATTCCGGTTTTTATACTGCTTTTTTTTAATTCACTAACGCTCTAAAAATGAATATTTCAGCCGCCGTAAAGAATCAACGTTGGCGGATTTTGATTCTTGACATCCTGTACGATCGGTTACGATGCCTAGAGTACGGAGACCTGTACGATTTCGTCAACTTAGTGAGTTTGATAGGGGCCGTATAGTGGGACTTCGGGAAGCTGGACTTTCTTTTCGGGCAATTGCAGTTAGAGTGCAAAGAAGTGTAGACACTGTGGTTAGGTGTTGTCAGGCATGGCTTCGAGAAGGCCGTACGCAAAGAGCAAGGGGCACTGGACGCCGCCGTAGAACAACAGACCGTGAAGATCGCCGCCTAAGATTATTGGCCTTAAGGGACCGTTTCTCCACTACCAGGTCCATTGCAAATGAATGGTTTGCAGAACACGGAAGACCTATTGGCATGCGAAGTGTTTACCGACGAATGAGAAGTTTTGGCTTGTTTTCATACCGGCCACACTGGGTCCTCCCTTTAACTCGAGAACACTGACGTAATCGCCGTGAGTGGTGCAGACAACGGTCACTCTGGGATCAGGAATGGAACAGTATTGTCTTTAGTGACGAGTCTCGATTTTGTTTAGGCATGCACGATGGTCGTGCCAGGGTTAGAAGGCGACGTGGTGAAAGGAGGAATCCACAGTTTTTTGTTGAAAGACGTGTTCATCACACTGTTGGAGTTATGGTTTGGGGTGCTATAGCTTATGGTTCCAGGTCACCTTTAATCTTCATCAGAGGTAACATGAACGCGCAGCGTTATATCCACGGAGTTCTAGAACCCCATCTTTTACCCTATCTTGACACCCTGGCAGATCCAACTTTCCAACAAGATAATGCCCGACCACATGTTACAAGAGTCACAATAGACTTCTTTCAACATAATGATGTCACATTGTTACCATGGCCACCAAGATCTCCCGACTTATCCCCAATTGAGCACGTGTGGGATATGATGGGTAGGAGATTGCTCAATTTGCAACGTCCTCCTCAGACTCTAGAAGCACTTCGAGAGGAGTTGGTGGTTGCCTGGAATGATATACCACAGGAGGACATTGACCACCTGATCAGAAGCATGCCTAGGCGCGTTGGAGAATGCGTAGCACATCAGGGTGCATACACACATTATTAAAGGTCAAAGGGCTTTAAAGCAGTGCAATAATTTTGAAATTTTTATCATTTACTTATTATGCTTCATTAAGTACTTATACAAAGTTTCATTAAAATACAACCATTTAAACTGGGTGTTCGGATTTATATGTCACTTAGTATATATATATATATATCTGTTGAAATTCAGCAAATTTGCTTATGTAGTTTCCAGGATAAAGCATACATCGAAAGTAAGGGTCATTGAGACAAGAAACCAGGGGAATTATCATCAACACAAATAAAGCACACACATCCTCACTAAGCACCTATGCACTGCCGATTCCTTCTGGCTATACTATACAACTTGAAACTTAGACTCCGATAATGCCATCTCTGAAACAGATGTTACATCACATCAGAGTCTAAACATAACAGCTCCAGCGTCATGACGTTTAGGCAACACGTACAACAACACAACGAGTGCACATCAAGTATGCAACAGCTAGTTCTAAGTTGATATCTTATAGGAAAACCTACATAATGTCACATAAAAGCTATTTAATGTAAAAAATCCGACAGAATGTCGCCATTCAACGTCAGTTCAACATCAGTTGAACCCTCGCTCTTGATTTTTTATTTTGTGTTCCCTGAAGTGTTTCTATAGGTAAGCCTTTCTTAGCTGGCACTTGTATTCGCAAACCAATCTATTGTATGAGTTACCGGCAATCTGTATAATCTGGTATTCTATACAATACCTAGGTAATGTATAGAATACCTAAAACGTGTAGGTAATGTATGAAATATTATTTGTTTTATACTTTACCTAGGTATTATATACAGTACCGAATGCGCAGCCGGTCATGTATGTAAAAGGCGAGAGCAATAAACGGATTTTGCTCAAGGGGGCTTCCAGCAATATCAGCTGCAAAACAGCTACAAAACAAAACTGGAGGAGTGTGAATGCCTTCCCACGCCGAAGGTTAAAATCCCATAAGAAAATGGACGGGGTAGCAGCGAAACCAAAACAACTAAACGTATGGTACCAAATAACAGGGGTACTACTCCAAAAACTGGTGTTTGGGGGTCTAATATCCCAGAATCTGGAAGTTAACGAAACGACGCTCACACCACAATCTCCGCAGGAAAGTAAAAAAATGTTAATTTTAATAAAGTTGATTTTAAAAATATAACTTGTTTCATTTGCCTGTCATTTTATAGGTATGCCGATTAACCTTTAGACCAAGATCTATTTATTTCACATTACCGGTGGAACAGCCGGTACTCAATACAATCTCTAGGAATTGTATTCGTTACCTAGGTAAAGTATGTAATTGATAATAATATTCATAATATTTCATGCACTGCCTAGGCAACTCAAGTATTCTATACATTGCCCAGGTATTGTATAGAATACCTGAATTATACAGATTGCCGGTAACATATGCATTAAGTAGGTAAGGAGGACCGTTGTGTCCATGCTTATTATCTTTGTGGAAATACTCCAACAAAAGTACGATTGTCGGCATTGTCCAAGGAAAAATCCTATTGCGCGAAGTTGTGAAATGAGTTGTCACACTGGTAATGACAAGTATATACCAAACGAGAAAATGCGCCAAGCGACGAGACACAATTAGAAAAACGTCTGTGTCTCTGAGTTCAAGCATTAACGACTGCGTATATGTGAAGTGATGCAAGTGGTTTTATTGCGATCCAACAAAAACCGTGAACACACTATAGGCATAATGAATTTGTTCTTTTATTTTCTAAACCGACCTGTCTAACAAGCTTATTAGTTGTTCCGTTATAGGAAAATACGACTACAACAAAAACATTCTTGTGCCAACTGGCTGCGGGTGACTTTAATAGTGAACTTCACGAAGAGATGGCTTCCTAATTGAGTGCATCCCAATGTTCCTGAACGAACTGGAAATTTGAAATAAACAAGTATGCTCCAGAAAGACGACAAGTTTGCGTATAGATACAGGCGGAATGCCTGCTCTATTATTTGAATACTCTAGACGGCGCGAGTGGAATACAAGTTATTTGCTAGGCAAATTAAAGAAACCCAGATCTTGGGTGAATCTTGTATTTATACTTCTTCCGGAGTTAAAAATCATACAGAATGGGTCTAACTTTTGAACGATTTGATGATCTTTGATTCATTAAGTAATCTACATCTGATACTTTATTCAAGCAGATATGCTTACTTTGGGCTGCTCAATCCTCACGTTAAACAATTGTTATCAAACATAGTAAAGGACTATCCGCACAGACAAAAACTGCACAGAAATCGGTTGATCTGCTTGAACGTTTTTGCGACGGGAGTAGACAACCATACAGAAAAATGGGATCTTGAGCGGTTCTCATAAGTCCGATTTAGTAATCTACGTATCAAACGACCTTTAATCGAAAACTTTTGAACTGTTGAACCGATTTTCATCGAACATGTTGGCAGACAAGAATTTCGATTAAAAAACGCAATCAAGTCGGTTTGTCCGTTGGGAAGCTACGATGCCACATATAGACACACACATGCACACCTACGTACATACCCATGTCAAGCTTGTCATACCCTTCTTTTGCGTTGGATGTTAAAACAGCTCTTGCTCTGTCTAAACATTCTCATGCTGATCATTTCATTTTTTATATAATGCAGGTGTTGTGCTAAATTTAAAGGAATACTTTTATTAAAATCGTCGGACGCGTAAGTTTCATTTGTTGTAATAAAATTATCCCCTTTTACAGAAGATGCGTCATTATGTGGATCGTGAATGACCTTACTTTTATAATATCATATAAAAAACTCTTAGAAATCCAAATCTTGCTTCTCTTTATTCAGTTACGATCTTGGTTCAATTAATTATGAAATTTTTTCAATATTTCAGAAGCCCCACAAAAATAGCGCCGTACCTTCAACCATTACATAATGAAATCATTAATATTAGACTCTTCGGTCTCCTGATCAGTCGCCGTGTGCTGTGCGGGTTCGAGTCACGTCCCAGGAGAAATTTTTCTCTTGGCTATGGATGTTGTGATTGTCCGTAGGTGGTAGACGGACTCTGACTGTCGAGCGCGGAGGTACCACACGTCGGATCTCGTAGGTGGAGCCAGAATGTGTGCATGTTGCATGCACACGTGTTCCCTCGCCAGAGTCCGTGTGGCGTCCCCCTTTTCCATGTATCCCCCTATAGCCCCACGGCACCCAATGGGTGCTTAGGCCTTCGTGGTAGTTGGAGTATAAATTCTCATTTGGAGTCGAAGCTAAATTAAGCCTTTTACAGTATTATTTTACCAAGTATTGACACACTATTCTGGTATTGGCGAATCCGGAGCTTTCTGGTGGCTATTGTAGCTTAGGGTAATATGGAATCGAGGCCTGTCAATCATATTATGGCTTGTTATTTGAAACGGTCTCCATCATCTTGCACCATTGATTATACACTGAGAATCAAATTTGTCTGACGGCTTGGGTTCAACGTGTACGAGAGAGAAGTGTGTATAAATACATATGTTAGAAAGAGATAGAAGCCACCTGGATAGCGAAGCTCATCACCGCGTTGCCTAGTAACGCTGCCGCGTTGTCAATATGTTACACCAGTTCTTTGAATTAAGATGCATGTTGAAAATATTATGCATCAGTTTATTCTCTTCGCCCAAATAATGGTTTCATTTTGAACGTAAAAATTTTTGAATTATTAATTGTGTCGAATCTGTTTAGGATCGATTCCCGATCGGTCCTAACGGCGCTCTCTTTTAGGTTGAAATGAAAGGTAGTTGAGAACACCTCATCTTGTACATTCCAAGGCAAGGTTTCCGTTTCCTTGATCATAGTTGAGCGATTTTTGTCAGTACCCATCTAGTGCTCGCTCCTAGGGGAGTGTCGTCCTGCAGGAAATGGCTGTCACCTGCGTATGCGTAGACAGGGATAATTTGTATTGCGTAACGTTATTTGTTACATTTTCCCACCGCAGCTCTGTCACAAAATGTAACACTAACTCAGGATGTGTTGATTTTATCACCATCGGTGGAAATCAAAGATAATTTTAAAATAAATTGAAACACCAAAACGCATCAAAATTGACATAATTCTAATCAAAATGAAAACAAAATATTAAATTAAATGTTCTTGGGTTTGACAGTAACTTTACATGTTGTAGCAGCCTGTGCGAACATTTTTGGTGTAACATGATACACACTTCTCGCACGTCTCTCTCATACACATTGAACTGAAGCGATCAGACAAATTTGGTTTTCCCTGTATATATCACGCGGCGTATGGCTCCAGATGAAAGAATGCCTGAAATTCTTTTCCGCTTTATCAAGCCATGTGGCAAGGCCTACTGACACACATGATCCCAAACATATTTCTTGGACGCCACATAATTTTCCTCGTGAAAGAACGTGTGTGTATGGCCAGCAAGTCTCACACTATATTTCCCCCTTTTGTGTTCTCTATGCTGCCTTGCATTTGCTTGCCCACAACGTTGTTATGAACACAGAACGGGAAGTATACGTTAACAAGCACATCATACCTGGTCGCTCAGGTTAACATCCTCTACTTTACTCCAATCCTCTCGAATAATTAATTCTGAGTTAGCCAAAACTTAGTCCTTCCTGTTTTCATGAATAGCCGTTGCCAGGTATACTCACTTTCAAGACCTTGAAACATCCGAACTATACTAAGGGTTAGTTTCACATAACAAAAACTTCCCACCTCATACCCGTTAACTTAACAACTCCGTCCACCCTTGATACATGTGTACAGTCTTTAGAAACTCATTTTTGAAGTTTAGCCTGAGGTGAATGTATTAGCAATTTACCCTTCACGAAGTTATTTCGTAGGACCGTTGCTCCGACAACATGAGGAAGGGATACCGCATTTCAAGTACATAAGTCAATTATTGAGCTGGAGCCGGTAGTTACGCCTGATCGAAGATGTGGGAAACTCCTACGTGTTCGGATATAATTGATAAGATAGGTACTATCTAATAAGAGAGACATTATACACGGGTGCTGCCATTATGGGTGGGAATTTGGATCATGTCCTAAGGTTCAATTTCCAATCGCATGTCAACCTTGAAGTTGACTAATTGTAACTTAAAAGTCAACAACCTCTTACCAGAAAACTCTTGTAAGTTCCATTAATTCATTGATGAAACAATGCTTTATTTACCAGTTCAAGCATTGTTTTTTTCATGATGCCCGTTTTTATTGTCTCGTGTCACTCATGACAGTTCATGTCACTGTCATCTTAATATTAGGCAAAATGTATTAGACATCATTGTTTGATTAAACATTTCTTTCTTTACCCATACTTTGTTGGAACTAGCACAAATTGAAATAGCCAAAACATCAATTTCGCTGTCAGGTTGTTCCGTTATTTTTCTGTCTTTATATTTCACTAGCTTATGTTCTGGTTAGTATCGGTATGGGTGTGGTTTAAAATGCTCGAAGTTATGCACACAATATTTCTCTTATACGGTTACCATCATTCTAGTCTGTCAGATTTCCGTTAAGCAAAACTAAATTGCGATAACGATCTATTTCCACCCGCTTCACCGGAAGCATGTAGCAAATCAATTAGTGAGAGTCCAGCTACGCATCTGACGATACCATTTTACATTCAGATACTAAGACACAGATAGCTCAATAAAAAAAGCACTGAATATAGACCAAGATTTTTTCGACGTATTAAAAAACCTATCAAAACGATATAACTGGAGGGTCTCCAGTGGAGTTGGGGCATCTGCCTGTATTGTACATTATTACATCCCGATAAAATATCTGGAAGTTATCACCTCATGGGGACTCCACAATCTGGTACAGTTTGATGCCCCCAAAACACAATACGCACTATACATCCTGTTTTAACGGATAACTGAGTTCTGCCAAGGACCCGTTCGCATCGGCAGGCACAACTTGGATTATTTGTTTAGCAAATCGATTAGGAGACACCGGCCACCACTAGCAATGCATCTATAAACGCAGACCAGGCGGAGCACCACCTTCCGCTGTCCTCTGAGCAATAGCTGTTATTATATTTGTTTTTTATCAGGACCTTGTTGCAGTTAGGGGCTCCGTACAGTGAGTTTGCTACCCCTGCAAACATTTTACGCCTCTCGCCACCGCAACCTCCATCAGATGGCATCAGCCGTATCGGGGATGCAACGGGTTATGAGTGGTGCGCCTTAAGTGGTCAGCAATTTTCAGATCTCTGTCGAGTCACACACCCAGGTACTTGATTGCATTCTGGCCCCGAATCTCGGCGTTTACAATCTTAACATACTTAACTTCTGTCTGACAGAAAGTATTACCACTTTCATCTTTTCTGGTGCTGATTTCCGGAGACTTTTACCATCAATTTGATAATTCGCTAGGTTGCATTTCTAGTGTATACTTTATCTGAAGTCACTTGAAACACTGTGAAATACCGGGTGCGTTTTACATATCTATATTTAACACGCTCTGTTGCTGCAAAAATCGCCAAATTTCGCAGCAAATAAGATCAAAGGCAGTTTCACCGGTCCACGTGGAGTAAAGCACGCCTATGCGTGGACATAGCCAATGAGAAAGCGTGTATTTCAGAGCTCTAAACAAGTGCAGGTGGCTACTGAAAATTGAAACAGTTTAGCCAGTGCCGTGTAGCGGTGAATAAACGTGTTTTCTTTAGTCTGTCCGTGTTTTTTCATAGATTTTATTAGTTTGTGTGTTTTTGACTTTTGAATATGTACTCAGTTTACTTGTTGATTTAATTGTTGTGTTGATTGTTCTTGTGTGTCCTAAATATGGCTCTTTGGAGACCTTGGGAAAATTCTCCAAACCACGAGGAGATGGTTGATGAACCTGTGCAGGCAGAATTCTTTCATAAAGATTTAGAGGAACAGACCCAAAGAGTAATCCTAAATATGTATGATTGTCTGAAAAACGAAAATCCAGATTCCTCGCAAAATCAAATTTTAAACAGAATTTGTATCCTGACAAAAATCAGTCGGTCTACCATTTATCGGGTTATAAAAAGGGGAGATGTAGTCAACCATTCCTTCCACAGAAAGCGCATAGGGCAAAAATTAAAAAGAATAGACGTGGGTTTTCAGGAAGATATTCGTCGTATAATATACGGATTTTATAAAGAAAATTTGGTGCCCACGTTGGAAATGATACGGGATAAATTAAAAGATTATCCTGAAGATTTTTATAATTACAAATGCTTAGACTCACTGCACTGTATTGTAAAACTGTGTCGATTTCAATACAAAAAATTAGATAAAAGAATGGTGATTATGGAGTCGTCTCGAATCGTTGAATTGCGCCAAGAATTTTTGCACAAAGTTAAAATCTATAGAGAGCAGAAAAGAAATCTGATTTACCTAGATGAAACGTGGTATGATACCCATGATGTTGTGCAGTACGGCTGGGTTGACGACAGCAACAAGTGCATTTTAAATGCACCATGCAACCGTGGAAAACGAATCATTATTCTCCATGCTGGCAGTGAAAATGGATTTATACCTAATGCCTTGCTGTTATCTGCCAAACATATCAAAGAATCATGTGCCGACTATCATGAGGACATGACCTCCGACTTATTTGAAAAGTGGATAGAGCAGCAGTTAATACCAAACATTTCCCAAAATTCAGTGATTATTATGGACAATGCGCCATACCATTCCCGACAGAAAAACAAAATTCCGAATACAGGCACAAAAAAACAAGACATTATTGATTTTATGAACGATAAGGGAATGGAAATACCACAAAAATCAACCAAAGCCATATTATTGGATCTTATTAAAAGACAAAAATTTGAAAAAGAGTATGTTGTTGACAATCTGCTTCAGCAAAATGGCCATGAAGTATTACGTCTACCTCCCTATTACTGCATTTTTAACCCGATTGAGTTGGTCTGGGCTGCTTTAAAAAAAAAAGTAAGAAAACATAATCAGACCCTTCAATTAAGTGAATCGCTATTGGCCACAATAAGAGATGCAGTATCTCATATTGCTGCCACAGACCTATGGAAGCAGTGTTCTAGGCATATTATTGAAAAAGAAAATGAATATTGTGTTTTGCCTCCTGTAAATCCCGTTGTAATTCCTCTACAAGATGACTCTAGCGACAGCTCCGAAGGCGAGGATGATATATAAATACCTATAATGTAAGTCTTTATATACCTTTTTATATACCTACCTGCTATGTAAATATTTGCCTATGTCAAACGTTGGAATTCTGTAATTTTTCCATTTCTTAACTTTCAGTCAACATAAATTAAACTCCCAATATAAGTATTTTTTATCCCAAATCAAAAAAATAAGAAGATGGTAAAATCCATTTATTGTGATATAAAAACATTATTATTATCGTTCTAAATAAATAACCGCACGCCTATGATACGTCATGAAATTACAAAGGACGCGCCGACCAAAGGTTTTTATGCTATTTCAAGTGACTTCAGATAAACCATACCTCTCTTCTTATTAGCCACTATCGTCTCCAGGTTGCCAGAATAACCTATCAGGCGAACTCCCAGCAGTATCTGTATCCGACGAACCTCATCGTAGGACAAGTTTCAAAGTCACGACCCTAGGACGGAGCGCTGCGGCACTCCCATGGTTATCTCCATTGTTTTTTCTTATACCACAAGTAAAACATCAGGTCCAATAGATAGCTAAGGGTGCTTCCCTTCTCGAGAGATCCAACGATTTTTGGCCATTGTATCGTATTGAAGACTTAACATCAAAGGCAACCAAAACACAACGGTTACTACTTTTGCTATCGGCTGCCAGCATGCGTCTATCGTAGTTTCCGTTTCTAAATCTATACTGCGCGGGAGACAGTCCCGTTTTTTTCCTCGACGTATTTTTTGAAAATACCTTCTATCAGTCTTTCTAGTAGCTTTCTCAGTGGCTTAATATATGTGTCGCCGTTAAATGCTGAAATGCGCCCTTCCCTGCAATGCCTAGTCAGTCCCCGTATTGCCGTCAAACACCGTAAGTTTGATTATTACAACGTTTGACTAAGCATTTCAGCCATTCCCTGTAATGACACTTTTAGTCAAACACCGTAACAACCTTATAAACTTCGTTACTGCATTCGCCTATTTTAGTCAAACGGTACAGCGTTTACAATCAATATAGTGTTGCTCCAATGAAGTAATGAAGTACATAATATAACAAGGTACTACTTTATCAATAATATTAAAGGCAAAATAATCAAGCATGAATTAATCTAAAAGGAAAGAAGAATAGATTAAAACGTTGTCTTTATTATTACATTGTTGTTGTCAATATTCATTAATGTACTGAAACAACAAAATATATCCTGAAACTATCGAAAGAAATATAAAACAATAAATTACATACATCTCATATTTTATATTATTCACAAACATTATTTGTTAGCGCATGTTAGACTCATATGGCACCTTGAATTACAAAGAAGTTTTTTTCTTTTAAACAAACACATCTATTGGATAAACACTGCTTTTCGTTGGTTTACAGGAACACTCAAAATGTCCTTGACCTCCCTCTAGCGAAAGTAACTGCACAGCTTCACGTAGTGATAAAACTTTTTTCAGGGATAGTTTTTATTTGTAATAAGTTTATAAGAATTGGTATATTCTCCTGATGGCGAAACGTGCGTCGAGGACCTGTATTCTTGATATAAATAACTCCAGTGTGGATGAATAATATATGTTTTAATCAATTATAAAAATTACCTTACCTCCTTTAACTCATTTGTATTCCATGGCTTTTTCTTATTCACACTGTCATAGTATTCACTTAGTTTCTTGTAAAACAATTCTGCAAATCTTTACAAACACAAAAAAGACGATGTGTATACTCAAGGAAATGTACACAAAAATGGTACAATGAATGACTGAATCAGGCAAATGCAGAAACGAAGTTAATGTGGTTGTTACGGTGTTTGACTGAAGTTGTTCAGTCACTACACGGAATGACTGAAATGCTTGGTTAAACGTTGTAATAATCAAACTGTTACGGTGTTTGCCGGAAATACGGGGACTGACTAGGCATTTCAGGGGATGATGAATTTCAGCGTTTGACGCCGACATATACTTAGGTCTTGCATTGGCAGCCCTAATCGTTAGGAGTTCGCGCTAGGACTCCACAGTGTTACGCAGACTTGGAACTGATGTTGAAACACACTGTTGTATAATCATGAATATACGATTTGGCATATAAATACTAATTAGAAGGGCATTCTTGTTATGGTTCAGAGAAGCGGAATCCGAATAGTGAATGATACTTCCATACCACTAACACTAGATTATCGGCAATCTGCATGAGAGGCTTGGCTCGTTTGAAAACACTACTGCACGCGGGTTCCCTTAAGTAACGCTACTGTTGGAAGATCCGGTAGCGACGTAATATATGGAAGGAAGTTCTAAGATTTATTGCAAATCGTTTTTTATTGCTTTAAAATCCACGGCGATTCTGAGAAAGACACTAAAATCTTTTATGTTGTTAGAATTTCGCTATATATTTTAAGAGCTTAACTTAGGAATGTGAAAAGTAGAGACAACTCCAATTATATTCTCCAAGTTCAATAGACCCATTCAGGGAGCGATATCGTTATCAGATTGCTTTTGAAGGTGATCAATACACAAAAGTTCTTTGAGTATGGTTATCAAAGCATATACAATGTTTATGAAACACAAAAATATGCTTTGGCTCTACAAATTTTGTTTGCCTGGTTCAAAAACCATACGATTCTTGTAAAGCATACAAATACGAAGTTTGTGAATGATGTGATATTTTTTGTCACATAACGCCAATGCTACTTACAGATTCCAAAAAAATCTGTGCAGCCGTTTCCTAAATTACGAGGGTGACAACACGCCAATTTATTTTTCTTATGTTAGATGTCATGAAACATCAAAAATATATGTAAGCAAAAGTAGCGTTTTTATTAAAGTTTAACAATGCTGGTGAAACTAAAAAAACAACAGTTTTATTGGGATATTCTTTCTACCGAAGTTGTTTAATGGTTATGTTGGAATGAGCTTCAAATCCATCATTTTATTTTTAAGGAAGGGACCTTGCATACCCTGTAGTTTTGTGTCTGCAGTTTTAGAGAGCCTTACTGAAAAAATTGGTTAAGGCGGCTCCGAGGCAGTGAGTTTCGAACCATTTACAAGGGTTCAGCTGCTTCAAAACTGACACTCCATTTTTCAATATTTTCGAATGAAATTCATTCAGTATGTTGAGAAGATAATTGCCCAGGGTGCTATAGGAGCACTTTTTGAAATTTTGTTTTTGCACAAGTTTTATGATGGGTTGAAAGCAAAAGTAGCGTTTTTATTAAAGTTTAACAATGCTGGTGAAATTAAAAAAACAACAGTTTCATTGGGATATTCTTTCTACCGAAGTTGTTTAATGGTTATGTTGGAATGAGCTTCAAATCCATCATTTTATTTTTAAGGAAGGGACCTTGCATACCCTGTAGTTTTGTGTCTGCAGTTTTAGAGAGCCTTACTGAAAAAATTGGTTAAGGCGGCTCCGAGGCAGTGAGTTTCGAACCATTTACAAGGGTTCAGCTGCTTCAAAACTGACACTCCATTTTTCAATATTTTCGAATGAAATTCATTCAGTATGTTGAGAAGATAATTGCCCAGGGTGCTATAGGAGCACTTTTTGAAATTTTATTTTTGCACAAGTTTTATGATGGGTTGAAGTGCGCACTTTTTCTGTTCAACTTCGCGATTTTTTTAAAAAGAACAGTGAAAAAAATGAAAAAGTGGCTCTATAGCACCCTGTGGGGTTTTGTTTTCAGCACTCTGTGAAAATTTTATCCAAAAATATAAAAAAATAAAGCGTCAATTTCGAAGCGCGCAAATCTCTACAAATCGTATTTTGGACGAATTTTGTCTACTGTTTCCTGCTGCCAACCCAAGCGTTGTGGCTCAATGTACGGACTAAGAAAGGACGTATTCAGATAATTTGGTGGCCCTATTTCATATTGTATCGCGTAGATAAGTCGTTCTGCAAATACGTACTCATAATCGCGATCGCTGATACTCCTCGATTTTAAAGCCGTTCTACTTCGCACGTCTTTGGCGAGGAAGTATTGTAATCGCGAAACATTTCTAAAATGAGATGTTTTTTTTTAAGTCATATAACATCTACATCTCGAAAAACTGTATCACTCATCAACTTAGAAATAACCGCTCGGATTTTTATGAAATTTCCACACGGGGTTTTAGTCCAATGGCAACGGTACTACAGGCAAAAAAAAGTAACAATTGCTCGGTTTTTGACGTTACAGGGGTTCCTTATCATGGACAGAAAAAAATTGTACTGCTTAAAAAGTGGGGGTGGGGGAAGGTGATTCTAAATGTTGCATCTTTGATTTCGGTGAAACACGTTCTATTATTAAGAAGCTTCTGATCCCAGTGATTACAGGAAATTTAAGTAACGAAAATCCGACGAACAATGTGCTCACGATTTGAAAAACTCGGTACCTGCTCTATAGGTTTGACACCAAGAGCCAACAGATGTATCTGCAACTGCCGAAAGTAGGGAAGAATGAATTCGGATATCACTCCAGTCAAGTATGTGCGAATTTAGCGTGGAACTTTAAAATTATCGATACGTCAAGGAAATATGTTTTTGAGAACGATAATTTGCATTTTCATTTGAATTTCATGACCCGTGAAATGTACCCATTTCGCCGTTACCTTCAATTTGTGTTCTGCAGTTTGTGATGTTTTTCTGAATATAAGCAGGACATAAATGGATGTGTGCGATCAATAAACAAACCACAAGACTGAACTGCGGTGACCAATGATTTTTGTATTGCCTTTTTTTATTGTCTTACTAGAAAACTCTGTTGGGTATATGATGGAGTTTACTTGAACTTTACAGCTTGTTGTCTGCCTTCTTCTACAAACTTCACCAAATCGAGACGCTGTCAACCTTATCCTCCGATGAAGGCGCGACAAAGTACAGTCCTGTGATTTGGTAACTTGTTCGGTCTGCAAAATCTCGTCGTCACTTTTTTTAAGTTTCCCTAAACATTTTCGTTTAGCAACCTCCAAATCAATGTAGTTAATGTCAGGTTTTTGATTGAATTCGCCATAAAACTATTCATTTTCTTTGGAATTGATATCCGAATTGTTAGTTATTTTTATATCAGCTTTTTGCGTTTGAGTATTTGTTCCAGCTTAGCGATGGCCTAAGCTTAGAACGCAAATGTATTTAGACCACATATACAGGCCGCTGGGTATTGTGGCTCACTATAGCTGCAGCACATCTTCCATCATATGACCTCTTAATCCAATAATTTATTCGCTTACCACAATGTATTTTGCGATTATAGAGTTAACTGCTCCACACTATTGTTGACTTCATCATGAATTAAACTCACTGTATTAGTAATTAAAATGGTCGCATATGACCCTTTATTGTCCATTATCAGCCTTGATAAAAAAGGCACTCAAGAACAATCACACCAACAACAATTCAACAACACAATATCGACGAACAGTAACAAGGGGAGAAGAATACTAAATGATCACTTGCTGAGTACCAAAATAAGAGACGATTTACATCCTAGATCGCTAATCGAAATCCGACGTTATTATAAAAATTTACCTTGGTATGCACCCTTTTAAAGTAGCGCCGACGACCGTCTATGGCCAAACCACTCTCGTTTCCTTTTTACCCCCCCGTTTCCAAAGCAGATGGTGTTCGTGATTGTAGGAGCCCTGTTAAGTAAGTCCTACGGATTCCCTCAACATATGTAAGCTAGATCCTCAAGGCTATCTGTCGTGTCCTCCATATATCAGTCTCTATCAGGAGATAATCAAAGTGTTACACATCTAACGCAGAATATCGATATTCCATCTGTCATTCCATCTTTGAGCAAGCGAATATAAATTGGAATTTTCAGCTCCAGGAGATGCATGTAAATTAATAGGCGATTCTATAAATCATATAAATATAAATCACATATTTGAGCCTCATGTCAACTAGAGTTGGAATGTATAATTCATTTTCATATCTAATCACTTAAAAATATAGAACAAAACCTAAAATAACAGGGAAATATACAAGTCAATAAGATACTATAATAATTCCTCCTTATATGTGGGAGAACTGTTTAGAATATAAAATGAAGACACTAATGTTATGTCAAAAGACTTGGAAATTGTCCTCATTAGGTACTTGTAAGTGGTACTCACTCTTTGATATGCACAGCAACAATTTACAGAGAGGAGGGGGTAATTTTGTATGATAAGTGTCGATACAAGTACAAAGATTTTCGTCCTGGAGATTTTAGTAACCTTGTGTAAAAATTCCATCAAAATCTGACCGGTACTTTCCAAGTTATAGACGGGCCAACGATTAGCGGAGAGACAGAAAGACCGACGAAAATGAGCGACATTTCGTGAGGTACGTCATATTACATAATTTACAATAGGATATCTGAAATTGGAATAAAGTTTCAAAAGCCCCCAATCGACATAGAACTTGCCGAGAGCTATTAGTTAATACACATCAACACACCTTCCAACCTACTTCATGCTACAGTTCCCGTGGCCGTGCAACGGCAAAATGTACCCACAGCTCACAGGCACCATAGATATCAGGCCGTTCTCCATTGGGACTGTTTAGAGTTTAAAGTTGAAATCATTAAAGAACCCATACATAGCTATGTGTAATATACGTTACATTAGCAGCACATTATCACTTGACTATGTAAGTACGTTAAGATCAGCCTATTGAATGTAGTTAAAGACAAGATAAATCGATACGTCAAAAATACTTGAATTCTGATAAACATACGTAGGTGTTTACCTTTATGTTTCACTCATTATATCCAACAACTAATAGGTAATGACAACCCATAATTATGACATTCTATCATAATATCAAGTTTGCCATACGGTCATTTTTGTTACACCAACATATTTTCTGTAGTAAATGCCCTGCGCTTTCAACGCTCCATGCCACGCCGCAGCGCAACATTTATTCTACATTGATAACTTGCACGGATTGCGAGGATAGTAACAGATAAGCTCGGGACTAAGCCAGATGCATTATTCATCGCAACATGTCTTTTGTGTCGTGTAGCAGTTATTATACCTAAAAGAGAGCGGGGAAAAATTAGGGGAAATGTAAGATAAAGGAAATACTTACCCTTCATTACACAAGAACCTTCAAATACCGGCCTATCATGTGGTGCAGGTTGGAAACGTCCAAGAAAAAGATCTGAATACACTCACGAAAACTTAGGAGTATCTTGAAGATCCAGATCGTATTCATGAACCTCTGTTTACCTATACGATGGATTGAAGACTGAGACGCATCGTGTTTTTTCACTTAATCATTCGTTTGAGGTGGAGTTGTACTTACAGAGTTCTTCAAAACTCAATGTCTCGCTTAGGACTTTGGTGTATGTGCTACTAGGAAGATTCTACTACAAGAACACCCTTTATATTTGTTGCATATGTAAGCTACTCTAATGCGAGCACACTGGCACAGTGTGCAGTGTAACTGGCCCTTAAAACCACAACTCTCGTGAACACTTGCTTGCTTCTACCACCACTAATTAAGGTAAAATCTATTAGACGTTCATAAAGTTCTTCACGGTTTGTAATTAAATTAATTCCAATCTTCCAAGTAACAATCTGCTGCTTCATTTATCTTCTATAGTGGCCTTTTAAATACATAATTACCTAACAGGAAATTGCCTCCGATCTATATTAGCAGTACTTCCGACTTTGTAAAATGTTTGTAATACATCTATTCCAAGCACCAAGGCGGAGGAGATTAAACGAAAGCTTTAAGGCGACCGTACAGGCAACCATACAGGGTCCTAAAGCAGTGGGCACAGCCTCGTTCAAATGTAGAATTAAAAGCTGTAATTAGTACTTGCCAATTATGACTTGAGGGACCACTTCAGAATGAATGAAAGTTGGAGTTCTATTACATTTCGGGGAACTGTTTCCATTGTTTCTACAATTTACATTTCCTTAGTATGAAAATACAAAAATATAAGGGCTTCTTAATTCTTCATTCTATTCTAGATTTATCTCGAGAATACGCTCTATCTAGTATATTTTTATATTCCCTACTGCTGGGATTTGGGTGGAATTTTTACACAAGGCTAAAAAATTAAAATGACTTAAATTTTTATTGACGTTCCAGGGGATGCTGGTGAATTTTAAAAACAATTTTTAGGGTAAAAAAGTGGGTAAGGTGTTGTAGGGAATGCGGTAGGGTGTATCGCAATTTAGTGATGTTAGTATACAAATGTTAATAAACCTTAAACCTTCAACCCCGGTAACTCTATGCACATATGAGACATATTTCACACATCACAGATTTTCCCGCACGTTTGCTCTTAAAACTTTTTACCTGACGGATCGCGTACCTATCGGTCGCACTTGCTGCAGCAGGTAGCTAGCCGATCTGTGACGCGATATGCACATACGAGGTGGGCATGATATTATTTTTATATGCGACCATTATTCATTTATTTATTTTATTTACTAGTATATACACTATCCGAACGGTTTATTATACCATTCAACGGATAGGGACACAGGAATCAATTTTAAGACAAAACTGTTCTAAAATAACTTAAAATTGCGAAATGACTTAATCTACTGTTATGTAAAATCTTCTTAAGCTACGCAAATTACAAAAGAACAAATCTACAGCATTTCTTGAACGTTCATAGTTGTTACATATTACATATATCGGAGAGGAAAGCAACGCATTGGTTCTAGCTACGTTTAAGTAAACGTATTTTGAATTGGATCGCGTCTTAGCATTAGGTAGACGAATAAGAATCTTACCGAGTAAATATTCACAATCTATGGCATTATTAAGCATTTTATATAAAAATACACAAGCAGCGAGGCTTCTGCGTTTCTCCAAGTTACAGAGGTTATATCTGCTAAGTAATACATCATGCCTGAAGCCAACTTCTGGATACATACAATCTTCCTTGTGCCACAAATATTTCACAAACCGCCTCTGAATACGTTCAATTTTATTCGAGTGAACTTCATGAACAGGATACCATATTATACAGCAGTATTCAATTTTGGATCGAAAAAATGAATTACATAACGAGATCATGGTATTGAAATCCCTACAATTCCTGATACTGAAGCCCAAACTTTTATAGGCCTTGCTAGCAACAGCATCAATATGCGAAACAAATGTAAGTTTGTTATCAAAGAAGATACCTAAGTCTTGAAACTCTGCACACATGTTAAGTTGCGAATTATCAGTGTTATATATGAATCTGATTGGAACAAGTTTGCACGTAATAGACATAGTGTAGCATTTATCTGCATTAAGGTACAGCTTGTTACGGTGACACCACTTATTTAGGTTGCTCAAGTAGTTTTGCAATATATTACAGTCGTCCATGGGTTCAATTTTACAAAAAATCTTCAAGTCATCTGCATATATATGTACATAGAAGACATCAATGAAAATTTGGACAAGCAAAGGGCCAGAGCAGACCCTTGAGGTCGCCGGAAGAAGGTATCATCTGAGTGGAGGTGAAGCCCCTGTATTCGACTTTCAAGCATCTGTTTGTAAGATAAGATTTGAAAAAATTCAAGAATTGATGGGTCAACCCTCGCGTAGCTAATTTCTTTAACAAAATACCGTGGTCTAGCTTATCAAAAGTCAACGTAAGCAACATCTCTACTTGCCCCCCTTCGCCAACAACTTCAGAGCAAAACTGTTTAAAACACGCTAGATTAGTTAAAATAGATCTGCCTTGGAAAAAAACATGTTGATTTGGAGAAATTACGTGCTTAACATGGGAGAAAATTATATCATGAAATATATATTCGAAAACCTTACCAACGTTGCTTATAATCACAACAGCTCTATAATTCTCAATGACACAACGTTCACCTTTTTTAAATATAGGAGCAATCCTAGATGTTTTCCAAGGCATGGGAAATGTTGTAGTATTAAGAGATGTGTTTACAAGCTAAAGGCTCACCTAAAACAAAAGGACAGTCTTTCAGTAAAAATGCAGGGATTAGATCTGGAGTGGAAGATACCTTGGGTTTAATCTTTTTCAAAGCGGCGACAACCTGTTTCTCAGTAATTATTGGTATATTCAAGGGTAATGAGGCGCAGTCAGGTGAGTCTGTGGGTGTAAAGTTTGTGGAAGGTGAGTATGTGGACTGGAAAAAATCTGCAAAAGCGTTGACAATATCTTGTGGTTTGTTGAGTTTTATCAAAAATCATGGTATCAGGGATATGAGAAGCATTTTTCAAATAATCAATAAAAGACCAAAATCATTGAGGGTTAGTAGCAATGCCCTGATCAGTTTTAGTGGTATACCGTTGAAATGCAATATCAATGCTAATTTTTATGTTTCTTCAAAGATTTAGAAAATCGTCGTAGTCAATAGGATTACAAGTTCTTTTACACTGTTTCCATAATCTTCACTTTTTCTTGATTTCAGAAATAATAATATTGTTGAACCAAGCAAGGTAAGAAGAGTTCCTTGACAGTGTTCGGGGTTCATTCTGAGTGATCGCCGAGAATAGTATTTCATAGAACTGATCACACGCTTCGGTGATGTTACCAAGGGAATATAGAGGAGTGAAGTCTAGAGCAGCGATGTCGTTATACAATGTGTGCATGTTAGCTCTTCTATAATTGTACTCAGGACTCGAATTAACCTCAAAATTGCCGAATTCATCTTCCATAGAAAAAAATATATCAAGCGGAGAGTGTAATGTAATGAAGTTACGAGATTTCGTGAGGTAATATCATATATTACAGTATATAAGCACGTATCAAGAAATATTATATTCTGTTATCAGACGTTGTTGACATTATACCAGTGCTTCGAGTAAAAGAGGCTATCTCAACGGACAAGCTCATTGCTGCAATTTGAGAAGCAGTTGTTTTGAAGGCGTGGGAAGTATAGGCTCAATCTTCTTGACGCCATTTGTTTATATTTCTAATGGACTCTCCCTTGTTTTATTAGCATGCTGATCAAGGGGGAAGAGACAATTTATAGGTCAGTAGTGTAATGTACGAATAAAATAAGTGTCTATGTGTCTGGTGAATGTGTTTTGCTATGAGTATTATTGAAAACACACATTCTTTTGGTTGTAGGTATTTACTAGCATTATGAAACTTTTACTTTACTGGATCAGTTTCAACAATACAGTAAACAGTATTTATTATTCACTTTAGCCTATCTTAGCTCCATGAACATTTGAACATGGTGAATACAAAAAGCTTTAGCATCTGTAATTTCCGACTTCGAAATCTGACTAGATAGATTGTAGTATTTTAAATTTTTTTACTGGTTTATAACATCTTTATCACTTGACCGATTGCCATTGCCTGAAAGTTCTTATGATTAACCCAGTCCTCCGGTATCTCTGCCCGATAAAATCGATAAAAATAGAATTTTATTTCAGATTTCGGCAAAATACGACAATATCCATTTAGCGTCTAAATGAAATTATATTCTAAGTGCAGACATGAGACGTCTTATTACAGCAAAATTTGTTACGTCACACCCTTGCTTCAATTTTTTATATTTAAACTTCAAAGTAAAATTTATGTTTTAGATGTTTTCATTCTCGCAAAAGCCACAATGTTTGTGTATACTGTTGGCGAAAACATATTGCCTAAAACCTCAATAAGTAGAGTTTTCTTTGGGTAAAAAACCGCTACCACGCAGCTCCAACGTCAGTATCAATTATATTTAATACACATACGGGTATTACCCGAAGTGAACAATTTAATTAAAAAAAAGTAGGGGCTGTCAAATCAGCCTCAAGATTTCTCCGTCATATTTTTGACAGCAAATAGCATCAAAGTATTCAAAACAAAATACTTTAAAATATGAAGTGACAGCTTGCCATTGAAATGTTTTCAGGTTATTAAATATTATGAAATTATTTAAAACTGAGCCAAACTTAAAAAAAATGCTTGATGGCTTAGTATAATCCATTTTTTTTTCAGTTAAGCTCAAGGTTTCTCCATGTTTATTGCAAATTTTGTAATCTATATGTGATTATATTAACTCAACATCACCTACTGGGTGTCAATAGTTTATCCTACATTTGCAAACTTGCACTTCCAAATTCTTACATCAAAACGCCTTTTCACTCAAATTTTTTTTAGGTGCTGCGTTTCAACATATTCATACACTTCTTTCCAATTCCTCAACGACATTTTGATACCACTGGTCCCAAACTGTTCAAGATTTCATTCATACATTCAATTGCAGTTGCAGTTTTTGGTTTTGATTTCAGTATACAATCAGTCGCACCATCGGTGATGGTACATGGTACACTCAACATAACTTTGTATTTGGGGGTTAGTGCAGATTTAACTGTACACGATAGTGTAATATGTAATACTGCACAAGAAAGATCTTGGAGGGAGCACTTTTTATACGGAAAAAACTCAACCAGCTCAAATTAACATGTAAAAAGTGACCACAAAATATAGACTACAGTAACGTTGGAGAAGGAGAATAGACCAAAGAAGAATTGACATTCGAAATTAGTGTCTCACAATGCAATCAGTGGAATGCATTGGAACACTTTGAAGACATGAATTGAATCGTTCTTACATTATCTCGACTGACAGACTGGAATATCTGCTCTGTTTCTATACATATATTTTTTGTAGTACTGTTACATAACGTAGTTTGTTCATGAACCAGTTCCTAGAACTGAACTCAACTTAATGAAAGGAAAGCGCATCACTATTTCAAATAATCCAAGGAGGGACAAATTGTCATTTCATCACACTAGTGATGGGAGAATCGAAAGCCTGAGATTCGCTTTGCTCCTGTGAGAGATATAGTGTTTTCTTCTTCTGATAAAATTAGCGCAGTTTTTGTGTTTAAAATGCTATACCTTAGTTAACACCTTTGATCCTAAAGTAGCTCCCAAAACAACATTAAACAACTCTCATGTCGTGTCGCGTGCAGCAATCTGTCAATGAAGCATTATTTTTGTTTCTTTGTCCTTTTTCGTATGATGAATCACCGAATAAAAATAAATAAACCACGAGCAAACAGCACGGCTGCATACAAAAATGGAAATCGAAGCAGAAGGCAATAGACAGTACCAGCCCGACTTGCTTCAAGTTCTGTATGTTTCTACAATGAGTGAAAAACTAGCTCAAAATGCGCCCCAAAAAACATGAACATATAAATTGGTTCTGTTATAAGAATTTGGAATACGCACCAGTCCAACACTGGCTTCACTGAAAGAAAACGCGATTGAATAGCTTGTTAATATTTAACAGTTTATACCACACAAGGCAGATTTCAGTAGAAGCTACTTTCTCAGTTATAATCTCATCATACTTCAAGTTGGCTAACATGTCAGTGATTTTCCACTTTCCCCCGCGCCCCTGGAGCCTGTGGTTCTCGATACTTGCTTCCGAAGGATTTTTGACTCGCGTGACTGATGGCTATGTTTATATGTTTTCTAAAGATTTTTAAATCTTTCAAAGATTTTTCAGACCTTTGGAAGTTCTAGAAATTCATCGATATCAATAGAACATTCTCATACAACACTTAAACCTGGTTTCGACAGATGTTTCATGCCTGCCAGATGGAATCCTTATTTGACTGTTCCTTAGTTCCTTTTGGTACCTGAAAAAAATCACTTTCCCCAGCTGCAGTATGATTAAAATGTCCCATCACTATCCTAGTCGCGACTGAGTGACGTGTCAAGCGGCCTCCAGACTCACGGCGAGATGCCCCGAGAACAGCCGAGAAGTGTGAATGTGACGACTTTCTCGCAGGTTCGTTCTCGGGCTCGCCTGTTCTCCGGACGATGTCGGTACTTTCGTCCGCTTCAAAGGGTTTTCTGGGCGAGAAAGGAGACACTATCTATATTCTCGTTTAGTCTCGTGCTAATTTCAGCGGCATGGTAATTTGTTTTATACTCGTATATGCTATAGGAGATAATAATAGAACAATCACATTTATTCTTTCAAAGTTAAAAACATATACAAACCTTGTTCTATTGCGATGAATTTGTGTCATCCACCATCGTCTGGGCCTTTTTCTTTTCCTAACTGTATTTATTTTAATATTGACTAGGTTATAGTATGGTAATGCGCACAATACCAAGGCCGCTGCACTGTCAAAATCGACCGTACCGGATACGGGTGAGAACATTACTCAAGAAAAGTTCGTGAGTATGAATAGGTACACTAGGTTCGCGAGAAATCTCGGCGAGCCTCCACGCCGAGACTTCTCGCCGTGAGTCTGGAGGCCGCTTTATCTGGACAAAACAACACTGTTACCAGGCTTAGCGATTTTCTGTATGCTTCAGCGATTTTTTTCTCCACTTGTCCACTGGCGATTTCCAGCAACATTTTTGGCTACATTGGTAATTCTATCAAAGTTCGACTTTTTTCCACTTAAAGCATTTTCAAGTGCCGAACGAAACTAGCGATTACGCTGCGCTGTCTCCCCAGAAAACGTACAATGGAAGTGGGAAGCTTTTACTGTAGCCATTTTTCTTGTACCGAAGCAGCCGGGTCTGTATGGCAGGCACATCGCGCGGCGACAGCATGGAAGAGAACTCTGAGTAGCAAAGCCCGTTGGTGTAGCGGTAGAAGCGAACTTGATCGTCGACGGCCGCCGGTGTTAAAGATTCCCGAGACTGTTTGTTAGAGAAGAGTCATCGATTAGTCGGACAGCCCTTCTCGGGACAACATCGAGCATAGATAATATAGTCGAGGCGGCGGCATCCCAAACCTGTGAGCAATAGGCTAGGCTTTTTCTGGGCCTTATATAGAATGAGAAGGTAGGTCATGCGGAAGTATTACTTTGCCCGAAACAAAGAGCCTAGCTTTTTCCCAGCAGTAGCCGGTACCGAAAAGATGTGTTCGTGCCAGATCAAGTCCTCGCTGATCTGGACTACGTCCAGCCGAAATGAACGACTCTTTGGCAGAACCCGGCCATTCATCGGAACCGTATTAGCGCTAGGAAGCTTTTTGTTCGTCCCGGTACAGTACTGGGTTTTGGAAGCATTACACTGTACAAGATTGTTGCGTCCCGAATCAGTGATAACCTCCATGACTCTCGTCAGAGAGGAAGTCGTCGCTAATCTTCTTTTTTCCAGCTCAGCTACAGAGATCGGCTTGTCACTCTGAATTCCGGCATGTAGAGTGCTGTCCTTGCGGCCAGAGAGAAAGTCAGTCACCCATCTGCAAACCCTTTCTGGAAGGTCATGGGATGGAAGTTTGCATAAGAGGGCAGCGTGCCACAGCTTTCGTGATATCAAGGCCAACGACATAAGCCTCACCGTAATACTGGATTAGCTTACTCCACAATTGCGCGACGTAAGCTATGTCCTATGTGGATCGCTGGAGTCGGAAACCATACTGTCTGTCGCTAATTAAGCCAAGACGTTCGAGGTAGTCCAGAAGCTCACGATTTATGCACCTCTCATCACCTTACTTATAACAGAAAGCAGAGCTATAGGCCTGTAGTTGCAAGGGTCGGTTTTATATTCTTTTTTGGGATGGGTTGGACATGAGCAAATTTACAGCTTTCTGGATTCATAAGATATCTGGGAGAGACGCGAAAGAACTGGAGCAGGCCCCTCTGCACACCTCTTCAATCAAGTCCGAACCAGAAGCTTTGTTCGGGGGCATCCATGGTGGAGTTGGCAGCAGAGATCTTGGCAAGCACTTTAGCCTTGGCCTTCGAGTCAGTTACAATCGTTTCATCCTGACACGTAAGTTCGGAAGGCTACTGTGGGACAAGTTCTTTGAAATCTGCTTGGCCAGCGTCCAGAAAGACCGACTGCCATTTGGCTGCGACATTACCATATATTTCATCATTTTCAAAGAAATTGTACAAAATCTTCAAATTTGTGAAGTTAGCGAGTTTCACTTCATATGTTGTTACCAGACATGCCCAAATCATCAGTTGCTGCCGTGATATTCATCCCGACCACTGCATCACCACGGCTAGGTGACCTGTATGTTAAATTTGTGTTGATAGGGCAGCGGGTTATGCTATAAATCATATGTGACAGCTTTTGTGCACTGATTGTAACAGTTAGATCAGGTAGGTATCAAAAATATTGTCATAAATAGGAGATCTTTCCCATTCCGGATCGAACAATCTCCCAAAGATGCTTATAATCATGATACCTAGTAAATTTTCATGAAAAATCCGCTGTATACAACACATCTGCCAAAGATGATCATAATCAGGATAGTAAACTATGACGAAGGTCCGCTGTATGTAAGAATTTTTAGATACTTCATTTGCAATTTGACAACAGACCATGATGGTGTTTACAGTTTTCAAATATTCTTCAAGAAGTGCTATCAGTCTAGCTCCATAAGGTCTTTTGGAATATTTTCACATTGTCCCTATCTTGTACTACCTTTGACCCCACAGCATCGTCGTCAACGATTAGTATGGAGTAGGGAGAGACTTGAATTAAATATGGAATGGAACTCAGTCGTGTTCAGTCCAGATTCTGTTTGGGCACACATGATGGCCGTGCAAGAGTAAGGAGGTGAAAGAACGCCCAATAATCCATCGTACGGCATACTCATCGCACTGTGGGTGTTATGGTATGGGGTGCCATTGCTTACGGCAGCAGGTCACGATTAGTGTTCATTCGAGGTAGCATGACTGCCCAGCGCTATATCCACGAAATTTTACAACCACATCTGCTTCGACTGGGATCCAATACACCAAGAAGGCATCAATCAGTGCCGCGACGGCTTAACGAATTTGTAGCAAACAGAGGATCTTTAACGTTATTAACATTAAGAGGGATATCTTAGCCATTTTGCGAAATTTATCGGTACACCTAAAAGTTGTGCAAGTATGCTCAAAACTGCAGCACTTCTAGTCGGTGTTGCATTTTATATGTCATTTAGAGTTCCCAACAAATAATCTGAAAAAATAGATGCTGTCACTATTGGTTGGTGAAAGCCTGTTTCAAAAAATGTTGGACGCGGTCACTAGTCGTGGAGTGAACACAATTGGTCTATAGACATTATTTTTCTGGCTTACCGGTAGTTACTATCCATCGTTGTTCATTCCCACGTCTGCGCAACAGCGCTGCAGCGAGATATCATTCATCTCTTGTATAAGTTATGATCGCTGCAGTACGGACCAGTGTGCAGGTCGGTGGTCTTAGATAGCAGAAGTACGCGGATTGTAAAAAAGTCCTTATCAATATGAGTTGCACCGAATTACTGGTGCTGAGCGCGTCTATATATACTAACGTCAACCATTTTTGATATGTAACTCATCTTCAAAATTTTAACGATTACAATACTTTATCGCCTAGTAGCGTAGCAAGTAAAAATCGGTAAAATGTCAACTTCTACACTAGGTAGCTGATAGTTCTTTCCGCGTCTACTACATGTGAGTATGAAGTGAATGTCAGCTGTTCAAAGGAAACATTTTATAGATAAACTTAGCTTATGCTGAAGAAACCCTACATAATGTTATAAACAATCCATGTAATGCCATTTTTTCACGTAATGCATACTCAGCATCCTGGCTAATAGTAGCGCAAGAATTTAATGATCGAGAGCCCTTGTTTGCTTCAACGCGACATAAACAATAGTTGAATACGTTTTAGAGACACCGACTTGCTCTTAAATGAGATCTCCTTAAAAGTAATATTATTCACCCTCGAGAGTTAAAGCTAGGAGAGCGGAATCTTATAAAATCGCTGCCTACCATAGGATCCGGGAATTTCCATTTCCAAATTTTCATCAAATATAGAATTTTTGTGAAGTTTTGGCAAATTTTGTGTTCTTTTACCAGGCTGAACATGGAGATGAGCAGATACAGATAGCTTTAAGTGGGTCTGTTACGATCAAATACATGAGTCCGGACCATAAGCTTAGTTACCAAAGAATCATAGGTAAACGTCAGCATTTTGGTTTTAGCAATCATTTATTAGATTTCATTTCTTCTTACTTGCATGATAGAAATCAGTACGCTTCTTACAATGGTTTCAATCCTTCACCTTACTCGACCTCATCCGGTTTACCGCAGGGATCATATTTAGGTCCTCTTCTCTTTCTTTATTTTATCAATCACCTCCCTAATTGCTCAACCTGTCCTTCTCTGTTGTTTGCCGATCATTTAAAAATATATGCTCAGATTAACAGCATTGATGACTGTCTAATCTTGCAAGCTGTTCATATATTTGAATGGTGTTCAACTAATAAATTATTTTTGAATGTAAAACCAGTTCTTTTACCAGGAAAACGGATACAATAGTTTTTGATTACTCACTTGAAGGTGTCAGTTTGATGCGTAGTTCAGAAGTAAGAGATCTAGGTGTGTTGTTTGATGTTAAATTAGAATTTACAGGTCATATTAGTACAATAGTATCATCCGCTATAAAAAGTCTCTGGTTTTTTGATAAGAAACTGTAAATCCTTTAGTAGTGAAACGAAAAGAGTTTGTTATAGTTACAAACTCGTACACAGTGATGTTGATCATTCAGCTTTATTAGCTAAAATTGATTTTTATGTACCGTCCCGCATTTCCCGAAGATTTGTCGCTTTTTTCTTAAAAACACCAAATTCTAATGTTATCATTAAGTCACCCATGTACTTTATGTGCTCCAGCTTTAACACCATATGTTAGCTGATAATTAATCATGATAAAGTCAAAGATATATTAGCTGTATTCAGCGACTACTAATATTCAATTTATAACATTTAAGACATTTAGGTGAGCTGGTGTAGCTATTCATTTTTTTCTTTCATTTTTTTTTCAGAAACTGGGCGAGCTATGATTGTAGTTAAAAATACTGTAACGTCAAATTGTACTCAATTACATTGTCCTTTAAATGGATGTATCTATTGGGCAATAAATATATAGGTATTATTATTATAATGTTATTCGCCGACCAATGACGATAATGCTCAATCAATTTCGCCAATGCTAATGGCTACTAGCACCATTGGCCAGAAGATGAGGTTAATGCTCGACAAATAGGGATCAGTGATAATGTCAGGTTATGTTACACACTTCTATGTTACTATGTGTTGTCAATTGGAAGTGAATTTTCGTATTCAAATTGGTATAGTATTCTGACTAAACGCAATAACAGCAAATCGGACTATGAAGCCAGCTTGCATATTTTAATAATAATTGGTCCAACCTGGTTGTTTTTCAAGCTTTTTGTATGCCCCACCCTTCTTTTTAGTGACCGAGCAAAGACGTTAAAATGTGAATATTTACATTATCCGCCCGCAATGGGCTTTCACGCAATTTTCTGACATGACGTTAATGCGCAATTAACGATGTTGACACCTCAAACACCAAGGAAACAGTGGACTTTCCCGGTGAACGTGCTCCGAATAAGGCGAAGACTGTCCTATCGTTTTCTGGGATTCATGCGTGTTCATATCGACTACGTAGAGAAGGGCAAAACGGTCACAGAGCAAATTGGTCGAATTAGGCTAGGAACTGCTGCTCCATACATCGCGTGCTACTTCTTTTTGTTTCAAAACTTGAAACAGTCACTGACCGGTCAGAAATTAGGGACACGGAGGCTTACTTTGCAGACCCGCCACTTCTCCAAAATTTTCGTATTTCTTTTGTAGGCTTATCCCGCCCTCGTATAACATGATTTTCTCAAACAACTGATGAAAGAACAAAATTGATTATGCAAAACAGATATTTATCTCAAGAGAGGACAAAGAATATACATTGTTCCAACTTAAGCCCGAGAGTGCCATCTGCTCCTCTGTGTTATGGAAAATATGCATTTTCAGGAGCTTCGCACCATTTTCTCATGCGGAGTGGCTTTGTTCATCCTAGTATAATTTGAATAAAATTTACAAAATAATAAACTTTCCAGTTTCTATTCGCTGCATAAACGCTCCGCTATTATCTAAAATAATAATATAATGAAACATCCAAGAATGTTAAGGGTAATAATAATCACTAACAGCTTATACTGAAACTTTTTTGTAGAGATGGCTTCCAACTCCAAAAATTTAGAAAGCTGGTGGCATTTAAATCCTCGTCATATTTTTATGGATGGAGAAATCACTTGCGCTTCAAAGTACGGTGTGAGCTGTCTGGCTTCTCGGACCGTTTGCTTCCAATTTTTCATTTCGGAGGGGATGGCGGGTCTAAAAGCAAAATGATTGGCAGATGACGATGAATTTACTGTGCTTCAAATAATCATTTGTCTTATTTAGCCACAAAAAATAGGTAAAGCTACGCTTTGTTAGAGATGGTTTTTGACAGGCAGTCCGTATTTTGTAAGCTCTTTCTGGAGACAGATACTGATTATTTGACCCCCGATAAAAAATAGGTAAGATTATGTTGTTTCAAGTTATTATTGGTATCTGGTAAATCAAAGTTCTTTCAAGCCATGAAGGAGATTAGGTTAGATAGATGCGTATGTAGTATTTCTGTTTTACGTTCAAAGTAGTGCTAGTAACATCCATCGATTATTTGAAACTGAATAGTCGGATAATAGCCATTGCTGGCGATCAACCGATTAAGTTTGCTAATCAAATCTATAAATTAATTAACAAAGTAACTAAGTTAATGACTTACCCAATTGTTTGATGGATCAATTTGAAGTGATTACAAACAAAGCCATGAATTAATCAAGAAAGTTGTGTTTGTTTAGTTGACAGTTATATGATTTCTTGTTTATATTAACATTTTCCTAATTCTCAACTCAACTCAAAGTGATTACTATAGGTGCCCTAATCCATAGCAGGCTCTTCAACAATATTTGTTGACCCTTATTTTGGTCTTATCCCTGTAGGGTGGTTATTGCTTAAAATGGATTAATACGTAAGTAGTTTGAGACTCTTATGGAATTATAACAATTTTGAGCGCTGGCTAGATAGCTGGGTCATTCTTATTTTTAGTGGCAAAAAATGGCGTCAACCATGCTGTCTCTACACTTACACACACACTTACACTCTGCATAAAGGATTATGTTCCGCCTGAGACATCGCCATAGACATATCCTGAACAGAGGATAGTTGAGATACTTTCGTTTGTTGTCCCAGAGACCAAGCCTAGACCAAGCTGATGGGTTGCCAAAAAGCACGAAACAGCTGTATATGGTTGGCTGTCTTTGGTTGGACGGACGAAAGCGGCATGTTTGAGATTGAGCCTCTAAGCAAAAAGTTAGTCCAATTTTGGTGAACTGTTTGATATGATATAGTGCTTGTAATAAAGTTGGATCAGGGTCTACTGACCCTCAATCACACCCCTTTTTCTTGATGGAATCTAACTTTATTATTGCCTTTTTCAAGTAACAGTGCATTTTGTACAATACAAAAGTAGGGCATTCATTCAACTGCCTACATCAGCAATTAACAAGTGATAAACAGGAAAGTATCTAATATTGCAGAATCGGTTAAAATAAAAAAAAATCAAATAGGTTACATGAAGCCAAAAAAAGTCAAACAAAAATTATATGTATATACCTATATATAAAATAACTGTAAACATATGTACATAAAATGATTAATTATATGTTATATAAATAATAAATGAAATGAAAAAGAGAAAATGAGCAGAAGAGAAATAGATTAGAATAGTGAAGATACAATATGGGTAGGGCCCTTTGTCTACTAAACTTTATACCAATATCGAAACAACCTAGGAGTAATAAAGTTTTGTTCTATTCTTATGTACCAATATCTCCTTATTAACCTTAATTATTTTTACATTTGGAGATAAATCCTCTGTCACTAAATAAGGACCCAAAAACATGGACTAGTTTTATCTCCGGTTTCATTTTTTATCAGAAGCATATCTCTTTTATTATAAGTTTTAGGGTTTATTGTTTTATCATAGGACACTTTTCTGCTTTGTTTTCATTGTATTAAGCTTGCCCTTGCGTCATGGTAAGCTTTCTGTAGCCTGTCCTTTAGTTTCAGTTGATAGTTATCAAAATTGTATACTGGCTCTACAATGTGGTTCAAGTTACTAGGAATTTGACATTTACGACCAAACACTAGTTCAAATGGAGTGCACTTTGTTTCTGTATGAACGGTCGTATTATATGCTAAAAACCAGTAAGGTACCCATGTACTCCACTTGGGTAATTATTCTCTGTTTGTGCTCTAAGGTACGCACCCAAAACTTTGTGCGCACCTATACTCTCGTGACGATATGCGGTTGATTGAATATGCTTTACTTTGGGAAGTCCAGCGACTTCTGACATTGTGGATTATCGGTAGCAATTTTTTGGGGAATGCCATACCCCAAAATGAAATTTTCAACAAGACTCTTTGCTACTGATATCGCATCTTTACGTTTTAGTGGATATGCTTCAACAAACTTAGTTAATTCGCACTGAAGAGTGTATGGAAAAAATCATGTAAGTCTGTTAGTAGCTGTCCAACTAAATCTAAATATATTTTCTGAAATGCATAATTGACTATAGGTTCTTTGACGTAATGATTTGAATGTTCCATTTTCAGACAACTATCATATCATTTTACAAAATTTCGTACATCTCTGTCAATTCCTGGTCAATAGTAATATCGCTCTGTATTATTTGTTATTATATGGATGCCTGCATGCCCACTAGTCGGAAGTAGGTGAAAATTATTCAAAATTATTTTCTATCATTTTTCACATTTTTTTACACCTTTAATTACACATATACGGGGGTCTGCCCAATTGTGATAATTTTTTATTTCATTCAATAGCCACTTTATAGTATTTTCTTTACTTTCTTCCTTCTAAACAACTAATCCGCCAATGCTTGCTTTCCCACATATGTCAACCAAATATCATATCGACTCCTGCCAATATATGTAGTTTCCTCGTTCCGAAACTTTTATTTTGAAGTTTTGCATATTGCGCTCTAGTCAATGTTTATGAAGCTAGTCTTGCCAAAAACACTGATCATGAATGTAAAAAAATAAGTAAGAAGCCTTTATTAACATCCCAAAAATCAATAAAACGTTAAATCATACCTATAAATGAGATGTTTTTGGCATAGAAAATAAGTTACTACACACCGTACAAGCAACGAAGCGTGACTTTCCTTTATACTTGATTTAATTTATATTTTAACAAAGCTATACGATATTATATTTTTTAAAGAACATACATTTTTTATATTGCAGAGCTATTGTCAGAAGTAAGGCCAGCTGCTTAAAACATTAAATTTCAGACCCCTGAGAGTAACCAGAAATACGGTAGAGTTCATGTGGGTTTATGAATAACTGCCTAAATTATCTGATGGTGATGGCATGTAATAAAATCGCGGCTATATGAGCTGCAATCTGCCACATCATTCCACGCTGTTCGATAAATAGAGCACTGCTTACGGATTACCTTAATTTTGTTTCCAAGCAATTTCAAATATTTACCTAAGTCTCGCAGACGTAATCGTAGTCGAGCGAATGCGAGTTGATATAACTCTACCAGGAAGTGACGATAAATTCCAGTTTATTTAGTTAGATATATACATTTCCGCTAGCTTGTTGCCGTATGTTTTAGGGCAGTGATGGGATATGCATCGAGGACTGAACCGCTTGGAAAATCTTGTACACCGGACAGCCAAAATGCCGTCGAACAGCCATACATCATGTTGGAAAAGGTAAATTAATCTGTATTTTGGAAACTATTGGTGCTAGCGGATAAACTAGAAATAGCTAAGTTGTATACAGGGTGACTTCGAAGTTGAGTCATTTATTTTAACAGTGAGTAGATCTGATCAAAAGAAATGTTTTTTTCCTTTACCATTTTTCTGGTAAAATTAAAGTAACAAAGTTATAGCCCTTTGGAAGTTTGAGTACCGCCCTGTCTCAATAATAATATCATGTGCTCGTGTTTGGCAACAACGGATATAATCCGCCTTATCGGTTCATCGCATCGGAAACAAAAAATCGAAAGAATTTGGAACGATGTTTTTACAATTATTTTATTCAGTTGTATACATACAGTCAGTGTCAGTCGGTAACGCGTGTGAATAGTGTGAATAGTGGTGTCTGTTGCGTGGCTCAAACGAAATAAAAAATGGCACATGTTTATGCGGATCGGTTTCCCAATCGAGCGCAACCAACCCCTCGTGCCTTTGTTAATGAAGTACAACGGGCTCGTGAATCAGGTGACTTAAGACCTCACAGGGGACCTCACGATCAAATACAGGTCCGCACTGAAATACTTGTCGGGGGGATACTTTATAAAACAAGGTAAACATTTTTTTTATTTTTACACACATATTTTGGTTTATCTTCCTTCTACAATCATTATCTGAAAATTAATGACTCAACTTCAAAGTCACCCTGTATACATGAATTATATAATTCTTTTTTATGAGAAGTGCCAACAGATCAACAGATTCTCTAATATATAGGTACTAGAAGAACACCACGAATAACTTCCATACGTCAATACTAAAGATATTACTAGTAGATATACGGGATTTTTTAATAAGCAATTTTACCTTAAACAATATGAATAATTATATTTAACATTTTTTTAGATCCTGTATCTAGAGATCTCTGTAATTATGCATTTTTATCTCATTTTTGAGCTGGGTACATTTTCTTCTTACTCAACTTTGTCTTAGATGCAAAAATTACGTACAAATCGGGCATATCGGAGTGAAGGTGACATAATTTTGAGAAACCACTGAAAATGTGTGTTATTCGTTTATACAAATTGTTATCGACTGGCTTATGAAAATGTTCTAATGTGTATCCAGGAAAACGAAGAGCATACGTATATTGATATATCGGTTACATATACAGAGATTTGTTGATATTTGAAGTGAACGGAGGACGCCAGGAAATATGCATTTTCTTATTTTTCAAGCTTATTGTTCTTAAATATTATAAGTTGCTATCAGTTTCTGAAAAATTGTAGATTTGGCAACATCGCGGATATCACTAACGGTCCGCCGTGGTTTAAAAAGTTAAAAAAAAACAAGATGAGTTATTCGTCAGATATTCGATGTGTTCCAAACTTTTGTTACAGCCTGTATATTCGTATATGCTACAGAAATTGTGCCTACTACTGCTTGAGGGAGAAGAAATAATTTTTTAAATCAGAGTGTACAGATATTGAATGAGTTTTCAAGCCTACTGCAGTATTTGCTTTTACATAAATGAATAAGTTTTACACGTTTTACAATGTGTGGATGATGATGAATTGGAGAAAAAAATGATCAACAATGGCTATCTGTTAGGTAAGTATCAGAAAATTGCTATTTGTATATTAGGTACTCCAATTGTGGTGCTCGAACATGCTAACAACAAGCTATTTTTTGCAACAATAGCAATTTACTGTTTTCTATATTACAACTATAGTATTAATAAGAGTAGATGATTATTATATGTCATTATGATACAATGGCGAGTAGTAACCTCCAAGTTTTACACCGTAACCGGTGAATTTATAGGCAATACAAATCTTTGAGAATAATAGCAAAACTGTATGCACAATGACTAGGGTCAGCGAACATTTTTTTAAAAACACGGTCGTATTACATAGACAAAGACGAACCTTACTCAGATTAGCAAGGCAATATAATAATTAGCAAGAATATTTACTATTTTACTATTCTATGGATGCAAAACTGTTAATTTCGATTATCACCAGAAAATGTCAATTTTGCATGTGCGACTGTGGACGGTAGTGCAAAAAATATTTATTGATCTACTGAATTCACCTGCGCCGCTGTACCCTGTGCTTATTTGTTCTAGTTATTAATTAACACGCGTTATGTATTTTTCTCGATTTTCTTGGTAGATATTTACCGCAGATATGCCACTGCATAAATATTTATATATAGGTATATATCGAGCTTAGTTTACTCACACCGTAAATGTTTCTTTATGTTCATTGCTTCCGCACCTAATAAACAATGGTAGGAGTTCTGCATCTGGCCTAAAATTGCAACATCTGTTCCGTTATGTCTAGAAGTGCGGATGCAGATAGCAAGCTACGTTTGGATAGATAGAAATATAAAGTCCCATTTCTGATATAGAGCAGGATGCCTAACATTTCTGCTGGGTATAAGGAATGGAGTCAAGTAGGTTGGCTTTGTACTTCCTACGCTACGCCGTCATTGGCTCATAAAGGACTAAGTTCAGTACAAGTTAAACTCTCTCAGAAAAAAATCAGTTACGAACGGAGAAATTAATTGGACCAAGTCAGTCAAAGTTACATAGTATTATTCTGATTTGAATTATCCGTTAATAACTTAAATTTTATTTTGTGGTCATTAATTATGAATGATTGTTCGACCATCCACTACTGTAACATAAACTCTTTGTAATTAAAAATTATTTGTTACTTTTTAGTTCCGTTAGCTATAAAAGCGTACCTTTTTAGTTTTCTTAAACTATTATTTATCTTTCATTTTTTAGTTCTATTTATCAATTAGTCTTGTGGACATGCTGTATTGAAATGTCTAATCTAAGCATTTAAGGTTTCACTGTTGCATGAGGTTTTTCCCGTTAACTTGGAGCAATCATGTTCTTCAATCCGAATACCGTCTAAAGATCTTACACGACTAAGTGCTACATAAGCTTGTCTAGCAGCAAACAGTCGCGAGCCTAGCTAAATGACTGCATGATCGACTGTACAACCTTGCATCTTGCGGACGATCGAAGCCCAACTCAGGATTACTGGCAACATTCGCAATGAACTAGGTGAGGATGCACTACCTTGAAAAAGTATCTGCCTCCGTTGTGCTGTGCCGAGTGCCCAAACCAATAAAGAGTAAGTCCGAAAGTATACGAATGCGTAGATCTATATGTCTTCCGTGTTCTGCAAACGACTCATTTGCAATGGACCTGGTAGTGGAGAAACGGTCCCTTAAGGCCAATAATCTTAGGCGGCGATCTTCACGGTCTGTTGTTCTACGGCGGCGTCCAGTGCCCCTTGCTCTTTGCGTACGGCCTTCTCGAAGCCATGCCTGACAACACCTCACCACAGTGTCTACACTCCTTTGCACTCTAACTGCAATTGCCCGAAAAGAAAGTCCAGCTTCCCGAAGTCCCACTATACGGCCCCTATCAAACTCACTAAGTTGACGAAATCGTACAGGTCTCCGTACTCTAGGCATCGTAACCGATCGTAAAGGATGTCAAGAACCAAAATCCGCCAACGTTGATTCTTTACTGCGGCTGAAATATTCATTTTTAGAGCGTTAGTGAATTAAAAAAAAGCAGTAGAAAAACCGGAATGTACAACTGAAGGCTGAAAATTTTTTCACTTGATATTTACAGTAAGACATTCACCAACTTTTATTAAAATAAAACCATTTAAACTGGGTGTTCGGATTTATATGTCACTTAGTATACATACATACATACATACTATACATACGGGTGGCGCATCGAAAACGAAACAGACGCATTTACTGGCAGATCAGTTTTCTTTTCAAAACGCTTAGACCCGTCGATTTTGTTTTCGAGGGGGACACAAGTTTGGCAAAAAATCACATTAGCACGTGCAGCCCCCTAAGCGGGGATGACACTACCCCCAAAATCTTAAATGGAAAAGGGGGTCGAGTGATACCTTATTTTAAAGGTCTTTCAATTCCCTTTATAATGATATAAAATTAATGTACTTCAGTTCAGTAGTTTTGAAGATTTATTGGTTTAAAGCTTAAATAAAACCAATACATTATCATTAGCGGAGATCAATACATTTGGCAGCAAAGTAATTTAAAAATGAAGAATGAACTGACCCGTTAGGCAAGTAAATGTTGAAAATGGCCATCATGACTCTCCATGCAATAATAGATTTTGGCCAAAACGTTGCCGCACATTTTGCAATATTTGAGGAGTAATTTGAAGGCACTCATTCACAATTCTTTGTCGCAGGTCTCCTAATGATGTGGGCTGAGTAGCATAGATTTTGCCTTTTAAATGACCCCTCATAAAGAAATCCAAAGGTAATAAATCTGGCGATCTTGGGGGCCATTCAATGGCACCTCTTCTACTAATCCATCGATCTGGAAACGTCTGATCTAAATATTGTCGAACACGTAATGCGTAATGTGGTGGGGCACCATCCTGTTGGAACATCAACCTATTCGCAATGTATCGCCGATCTTTCTGATTTTCAATTATGACTGTTAATGCAGGATCTATGGGGTCTTCCAGTAATTCCAAATACATTTCACCGGTCAAATTTCCAGGTAAGAAAAAAGGACCAACTAATGATCGCCAAAAGTACCAGCCCAGACATTTAATTTTTGTGGCTGCTGTGTATGAACCTCATGATAAATTCCGGGATTAGAATCGGACCAATATCGCCAGTTATGACGATTTACTACGCCATTTAAGAATAAGGAACATTCGTAGGAAAAGCAAGTGTTGAATCGAAAATATCCATCGTTTATAATTCGTTCACTCATATCTTCACAAAATCGCCGATCAAAATCGTCTTCATTAGGTTCTTGTACCAGGTGAATTTTATACGGATGAAACATATGGGCTTTTAGAATCCGTTGGACAGTACGTCGACTAACACCACAAACAGTCTCCAATTTGCGGCTACTTAACGTAGGATCTACATAAACTTGCCCTAAAACCCCCACTTCTATTGCTTCGTTCCTTATCGGATTTTCAATGTTGCGTTTTTTATTGGCGACTGACCCAGTTTCCTGAAATTTAGCTAGAAGTTCTAGAACATATTTTCGATGCACGTTACTGTTTTCATGTCGCTCATTAAATATTTCTGCTGTTCTATTAGCGCACTGATTATTTCCGAAAAATATTTCGATAATTTCAACTCTTTCTGCTGTGGAATATACTATGGTTAATTTATGTAATAAAGCGATAAAAGTTATTTTCGCAACAAAGTTTGGTCAAATCAATCGCAAACTATGTACTAAATTAGTATTTAAAATAAGTACGAGATATTTCCTTATCTTTCTTCAAGAAATAACTTTTTGCCACAAAAAAAACACTCCAATAGCTCTTTTCAACAACAAGATGATAAACCATGGACGTAGTGAAGAAAATCATTTACTTATTAAGTGAAGTCTTTCAGTCAAATTTCTTCTGAAAGTAGTACAAACTAATTTGATGTACCTATTAAAGTCTACTTTAAGCTTTAAATCAATAAATCTTCAAAACTACTGAACTGAAGTACATTAATTTTATATCATTATAAAGGGAATTGAAAGACCTTTAAAATAAGGTATCACTGGACCCCTTTTTCCATTTAAGATTTTAGGGTTGGTGTCACCCCCGCCCAGGGGGCTGCACATGTTAACGTGATTTTTTGCCAAACTTGTGTCCCCCTCGAAAACAAAACCGACGAGTCTGAGCGTTTTTCAAAAAAAAAAAACTGAGCTGCCAGTAAATGCGTCTGTTTCGTTTTCGATGCGCCACCCTGTATACATACATGCATAATACATAATAACAGCGTGTTAGAAAAAGGTATGAGTTTCAATGCAACTTATTATGCCTGCTTACAAAATTTTTAAAAATTGTTCGACACTCTAGGAGCAAAGGATCTATCGTACCCACCAGTTCTGTATGCATATGTACTTCGGTAGAAGCAGAATTAGCAATGGAAGTAAGGCGGAGCGCCATCACAGAAGAAACCTCAGAGGAACAAGGTTCATTTGAATCAAACATGGACAGTGCGGTCAGAGTGGAGCGGCAGCAACCCATGCATGTGAAGAGTAGTTCAGTCGGCGTTTTGTACAAAGTGAGGAGGTTAAGTGCGGAAGAGTACTTTCCAGTAATATAGCTTTCGTTCGTCTGACCACAGACGGCCAACCGTGGATGTTTCGTGCTATTTGGCAACTTCTCAGCATGGTGTAAGCTTGGCTTCTGTGGACAATGAACGAAAGCTGAGCAACTCTACTCTATTCAGAGTACAAGGTCTATGGCAGTAGTCGCCAACCCGTCGATCGCGAGCCTCCGGTAGCTCCCAAAGGCAAATCTGGTGGCTCACAACATATACTAAGTGACATATAAATCCGAACACCCAGTTTAAATGGTTTTATTTTAATAAAAGTTGGTGAATGTATTTATCTTACTGTAAATAACAAGTGAAAAAATTTTCAGCCTTATCAGTTGGACATTCCGGTTTTTATACTGCTTTTTTTTAATTCACTAACGCTCTAAAAATGAATATTTCAGCTACAGTAAAGAATCAACGTTGGCGGATTTTGGTTCTTGACATCCTTTACGATCGGTTACGATGCCTAGAGTACGGAGACCTGTACGATTTCGTCAACTTAGTGAGTTTGATAGGGGCCGTATAGTGGGACTTCGGGAAGCTGGACTTTCGTTTCGGGCAATTGCAGTTAGAGTGCAAAGAAGTGTAGACACTGTGGTTAGGTGTTGTCAGGCATGGCTTCGAGAAGGCCGTACTCAAAGAGCAAGGGGCACTGGACGCCGCCGTAGAACAACAGACCGTGAAGATCGCCGCCTAAGATTATTGGCCTTAAGGGACCGTTTCTCCACTACCAGGTCCATTGCAAATGAATGGTTTGCAGAACACGGAAGACCTATTGGCATGCGAAGTGTTTACCGACGAATGAGAAGTTTTGGCTTGTTTTCATACCGGCCACACTGGGTCCTCCCTTTAACTCGAGAACACCGACGTAATCGCCTTGAGTGGTGCAGACAACGGTCACTCTGGGATCAGGAGTGGAACAGTATTGTCTTTAGTGACGAGTCTCGATTTCGTGTAGGCATGCACGATGGTCGTGCCAGGGTTAGAAGGCGACGTGGTGAAAGGCTCAATTTGCAACGTCCTCCTCAGACTCTAGAAGCACTTCGAGAGGAGTTGGTGGTTGCCTGGAATGAGATACCACAGGAGGACATTGACCACCTGATCAGAAGCATGCCTAGGCGCGTTGGAGAATGCATAACACATCAGGGTGCATCCACACATTATTAAAGGTCAAAGGGCTTTAAAGCAGTGCAATCATTTTGAAATTTTTATCATTTACTTATTATGCTTCATTAAGTACTTATACAAAATTTTATTAAAATAAAACCATTTAAACTGGGTGTTCGGATTTATATGTCACTTAGTATATTTTAAAAAGGTGTAGTAAATTTTGTAAATTCTGATAATAAACACACGCAGCAGCGGCAACGCTGCGGTGAGCAATCTTTTCGAGAACGATATTTTACTTTGAACGGAAAAGAATGAAGTCCAGCGGTTGGGTTCGAGTTGGCCTGCAGTTAAAAACATTACGAGCAGTAGTAAGAAGATGAAGACATACCACTTCCATTCGGAATGACCGACCATGAGAAACTGGAAAAATTAGTAGAAAATAGCGTTATATAATCTAAAAATTGACGTGTTTGGCATTGTTATTGTCGTTCCTGCTAAATATATCGCGAAAAATGGATAATTTCGATCAATTGAGGTATCGGAACGATACTATTAATGAGGATGTAGAGGAAGCAGTTTGGGAGAGATATTCTTGGGCATCGAGATCCTTTCATAATTTCGGATCGAAAGTTTGTGCATATGTTTAGGTTGACCATAGATTTTGTGTATGAATTGCTGGAGATATTGACTCCATTCATACAACCACCCCCACAAGCTTCTGCACTTTCGATCACAACAAAGACAAGAGTAGATATTAAGTTTTAGTCATTCTAAAACAGTATCTTTTAACCTATGATTGAATTTTCCCTGGTGCATTCGGGGGTGCTCTCGGAGAAATTCAATCATTTTGTCCTTTTGTTCATTTGTAATGTGTTTTTTAAAGTTTTCGGCTCCATAGATAAAATTATAAGGAGGAAATCTTGAGCAAAATCTTTGGTTAGTTTTTTACTGTCAAAGATATCTCCATTTTGATTGGTTTAACACGTTTATTCAAACCTGGCAACCCTGTGTCTTGATTTCCTTTCTCCTTTCTATCGAGTCCTTTCAAGAATACAGTATTTTCAAATCGATAGAAAATCGAGGGAGTAGGAAAAGAGAGGAGGGGTGTGATTTTCTATTGAAGTCAAGAATAGGGGCACAGAACGAAAAAACTGAAACAATTGAAAAATCAGTTGATGTTTTTAAAAACAAAAGTAATGCTGCAACTGAAGTGTCACACCGGGTGTCACAGATAAAATTACACAAACCTTATGAAGACGGGAGAATGATAAAATAGGCGTTTTCAGGAGCTGCAGATTCATTATTTGCCAATTTTAGAAATAAAGACGAGATAGTGTCTGCTATTAAATCTATGTAACTTTCTGCTAATACAATGATGAGACGAGTAGAAGTAATGAGCAATGATGATAACTGTGTTTATTTTTCACTGTAGCCGGATGAATCCACATTTGTCGTTGACACCTCTCAGATGGCCGTGTTCGTCAGGATGGTTTTAGTGATTTTACGATTAAAGAAGATCCTTTGAAGTTTATTCCACTAAAAGGACAGACTACTGGGCAGGATTTGATTTATTCTTTTGAAAATATTATTTTTTTCTGAGAAAATTCCAATATCGAAAATGGTAGGCTTGACAATCGATAGCGCTCTAGCTGTGGTGCGTCGTGGTAAGGGTCTCGTGGAGTTATGTCGTAAAGATGGAAATTTTCCGCAATTTCTCTGTTACTACTGCATTATCCATCAGCAAGCCTTAAGTGGACATTGTCTAAAACTAAACAATGTTATGAAATTGGTAGTAAAAATTGTGAACAAGATTAGAGCTCAAGCGTTACAAAGAAGACTATTCAAAACCTTGGCCGACAAAACTAACTGTCAATACGGGGAACTACTTCTTCACTCTGAAGTCCGATGGTTAAGTAGGGGACGAGTGCTGAAACGTTTTAATGATATCATATCTGCCATAGTTCAATTGTTCAAACAACGAACTGGAAAATTCAATCTGGCTTAGAGATATTGTTTTTTTGTGGATATTACAGAAAAATTAAATGAATCTAATTTGCAGCTTAAGGAGAGAGACAAAGAACTAGCAGAAATGATTTCTGATATAAAAGCGTTTATCAAAAAGCTTGAGTTTTGGGAACAAAACTTAATCGATGGCGCAACCAGGCATTTTCCTTTTCTTTCAGAAAAGATATCTCACAGTCCATTAGAACCATATGAGAGTAAATATCATGTAGAAATAGTCTCTTACTTGAAGGATAACTCAAAAAATCTTTTCAAGGATTTCAACGAAATTGCTATAGTGGCGCAATTTGTTGTTTCACCCTTCATGGAAATTGATATCCAACAGTTTGCATCTTCTGTTACGCAGAATTTTAGCGAAGACATCGCTGCGACAGAAATGGTCGTGATTGCGTTTGAAAATGATTTAGCTTTAAAATCATTAGTCTCAAATATAAAATGTATCTGGCCTTCAGTAAGTAAAGATAAATATTCAGTTTTATGTCGTGTTGCCTTGAAAGTGAAAGCGTTATTTAGTTAAACCTATTTGTGTGAATCTTATTTTTGAAATATGAAGTTTATTAACAACAAATACCGTAATCAACTTATAGATGTACATTTGGATAATTGCATTCGAGTAGCGGTATCAAATTATACTTCAAGCATTAAAAAAACTGTCAGTGAGTCTGAGTGTCAGGCTTCTCACTGTACACGAATTTTTTAACTGGACATGTTTTTGTTGAAGATAGTGCGTTGCTTTTTTCATTTTCAGTTACCTGTATTTAGTCGTATGTGACATGCCATTGTAGCTGACGAAAAATTTTGTTTACTTTTCAAACACCTACGATTGGTAGGAATGGATGTGGTAATTATTATTTATTAGTTTATTTAAGTTTATTAGTATGTATAAGTATTAGTAAGATAAACACATCTATGTCGTATACAGCTGTGTATAATTTCATTTCAGTTGGCTTACATTGCTTACGACTAGGTAGCACACTGCTTATTCCAAAATTATCAAAGTACCTCAACACACTGAAAAGGTTGGCTACCACTAGTCAATGGAATTGGTCGCACCGAAGAAAGCTATACTACTAGTTTGTTCAGTGGCGAAATGACCGTATCTACTATAGAGCCAGAATCTGCGGCATCTAGCGGCCAGTGTGACCCTTCTGGCAATGCGAACTGCCATTCAGTTCCAACAGACAGCTTGCTATTTTCACTTTCGTAGTGGTCATTTTTGGTATAAAATGGTACTTTGTACTGTCTTATTTAAATACTTCCTAGTCCTGAACAGATATCCCACCCTGATGCCACGTAGATTCTGAGTAGGGTACCAGAACAGAGATTGGTAATTAATTATCCTAGGAGTTTCAGACATTTTCATCGAATCCAGCAATACCGAGAGAGGGAGATAATCGCTTTCTGCGATGCAGATATTATGAATCTTCCGAAAAAGGTATTACCCTAGTTTACTCTACCAATAAGCTAGTTTGCTGTTTGCAGCGCATCGCTGCGTTACTGAAATCAAACTATTTCAAGCGATATCGGCGTGCTATGTAATTTGGCTGCACTAAAGCAATAGAATTGATTCTTTCATAGATAATGTCTCGATTTGTCTGAAATAAAGGAGGTATCTAGGCAGACAACCTGTTATTATAAAACGTTTATGGTACACTGATCATAATCAAAGTTAGGTTTCCAGTAAACACTGCAGTGCTGTAATAACGCACATACATAATGACCGAAAGACGAATTATGCTCAAGAATCCTGGTGAGTGGATCTTAACCTCCCAATCCATGCATTTCATCCAATTCGTGAAACATTGGCCAATGAAGAGCGTCATAGTGATTTAATTACGTTCAAAAATACCGTTTTTTTCAGCCTTTTGTTTATCTGAAAATACATTTTTGAATCGGAACTTTCTGCTGCTAGATAAGCGAGCCTAAAATATAACAATCTTCTAAACTGTCTTGTGGAAAACTTTCAACCGGTGAAAATAAAAGTCAAAAACAAGCAATACAACTTGCTCTATGCATAGTGACCGACTTTTATTTTCTACGCCAACGGGGAGTAAGTAATGTAATCGCGGAAAGTTTCGAAAATGAAATATTGTTTTTTGTCGCTCTGTTGGTCTGTGTATCGGCATGTGTGTTGGTCTATCTGTCGGACTTGACCCGTCTATAAATTGGAAAGAGTACTTTGCAGTAGCTCAGATTTTCATTAAACTCATATACAAGGTTACTACTATGTCAATGAAGAATAAGTTTTCTAGTTTTGGAGTCAAATTACGGAAAAAAAGATCGATCAATCTTTTAGTTTCAGAGACTACTGATCATTTTAGGAATTTTTTGTTGGAAAATAATTGGGTCGCGGGGGGTTCGTATTCAAGGTTACTACTATGTCAATGACGAATCATTTTTCTAGTTCTGGAGTCAAAATACAACAAAATAAAATAGAGACCGAACAAATTTTCAGTTTCAGAGAGTACTGATCATTTTAGGAATCTTTTGTTGGATGAGTGGGCAGTGTAGTCAACCTACTTGACGCCATTTTCTTCGTAGTATCTCTCTAAAAGTTGCATGAATATGTAAGGCGTCACTAAGACGTTTGTCCCAATGCAATATTAGGTGCACTATGTTAATAATATGTATGAGAAACTTGATTTAATTAAACAAAAAAATATGTGATGAATAACTTCGAACACAAAAATAAAGCAGATAAGTCAGGAGTTTTGAACTCAATTAATTTGTCAGGGCATGAGTTGAATAGCCGAGACCTACCCGCAGAATTTTTTCAGACATGTTCCAGTCATGGATGCCCCTATTTTTTTAGTGCTTATTGATGACCTTTCCAGCAGAACAGCTTAGTCGACGTATGATCTCGACGAGAGCATAAAGTGGGTTGTGAGTTAGCGCAGCATCGTTGTTAAAGTGATGGCGCTTTTAAGTGGTCATTATTCTTACTACATTATCTAACTGCAATAGAGTAGCCGGCAATATATGGGGAATATGTTTAGTATGGGCTGGCTATATCTCTACTACTTAATAAAGTGTGTGGTGACAAATCTTTACTTACATACTCACTAAAACCATTCGCCACAAATCCCAACATGGTAATGCTTGCAGCATTTCTTCATAGTGGGTAGCGTTGCGCTGGGTTTTCATACCGAAGGTATAAGTCATTCATTCCCTATCGGAAAAGGAAAAGTTACCATCGATTCCTTGACCTACCTTTGTTTTCAGGTACCTTAGCATCATTCGCCTCACTGTTGGTTTAATATTAACCCATCTTTCCTCGCGTATATGCGTGACAAAATTGTCATTAGCGAGCCTCTCATCGAGCGTCAGTTCCAGCTGTGTACGGTAGTCAACCCACCTATCAAATTGGGGTAGGTGATTAGGAGTATCCTCCTCTTCATTGCAATACACAATTCGCAATATCTCTCTTTCCTACCGTCTTCAGGTAGCTGCCAAAACTACAATGTTCTGTGAGGAACTGTGCGGTATAGTAATCTAACCGCACCGCTACCTTGTCCACCTAGGTTTTAGTATCTGGGATCAGGCTTCTGGTCCATGCACCAAGGCCAGCTTCATCCCATCTTCTTTCCTGCCATTTGACAAAAACCGAATCTCCTTGGTCCCTTGTAGCTTCGACGCCCTTTTTATAGAGCGCACATCTCTCAGCAAATCAATTGGCGGGATACCAGCTACCCTCAGCAGTGCATCGATCTATACCTAAACATTGTCCGCCAAAGCCAATAAATTCGAATAGATTAGAAGAAGCCAAGCCTATATGTTTATCTTGCATTGTTTGTCGCTAAAATTGCGTACTTTTAGCGCATACTTTTGACTCATTTGTCTACTAACACCTACCAATGTCACAGCCTTATATGAACATAATAATACGCAGTGTCGTAGAAGGTGCATTCATTAGGCTTGTGATGTTCTTTGTAAACTATGTAAGGAGTACCATGTCTTTAAATCGTCTAACTCGACAATCATAAATAAATAACACCAAATTTTCCAATTTTATGGCAGAACTGTCAAAAAAATTGACTGATATCAAGTGCACTTGGATCCTCTCCACAGAGTACCAGAGGTAGGAGACAAACAAGTCCCTGACTGGCTTTTTCTACCTAGTTTGAATTCATTGGTCAAAATATATATAGTATGCCCAGATAGATGTCGCCCAGAATAATTAAAACAGATCAAATACTGAGTTTTTTAAATGACCATACCCACTTGTTTGCTATCTATTTGTCTCTCTTCAAGATAAGACCTATGCCGTACTGATGACTGCTGAAAACAGACCAAGCTGACTGTGGTTGGACAGGGTTACTGAGACGAAAAGCAGACGTATTCAGTTCAGCCGGTCCTACGTATGCATTTATACCCAGAATGACATTGTAGGTAGCTTTGTGAATAACTTCCAATTCCTGATGCTTGATGGGTTGTCCGTTTTAATTATCGTGGGCAATATTTATCTGCACACAGTCTATAAGTTATAATCCAGACGATGACTTTCTGTCATGCTAAGCGTAAAGACATAACCTGTATTAGGTGAAGAATCGGTAGGTGATACTTGTCAGATATGTCACCTATTTCCGCACAACATGCTGAGTGTTACAAAAAATATGGTGGATCAGATCATATATGAAATTTTTGAGGTGACTTTCGCTGTGACGGGTTTGGGGGAGAGGAAAGTCTTAGATGGGGGAAATCAGCACCTTTATCCACTGTCTACATTACCCAGCCTTAAAGGAACCCTCAACCACGACATAAATTGCCAACCTCACTGTGTGCGAGCTGGCGGTCGGAAAGAAGGTTAAGAGAGAAACAGAGCAACGGAAAGGTAGATTCTGTGAAACGGAGAAGACGGTATCAGTGAGTAGAGGCGTTTGCAAAAGGTTTTGTTTTAATAAGGAAGCAAACGAAAATCGTAACCAGCGTCAGCCGTCAGCGGATTTGAGCGACTGGAAGCAATCAGCAATAAGAAAGGACGCTGAATCGGGTTCAAGTCGAGCTGTAGACTGATTTACTGCCCCTGCAAGATTTTCTCACAACTTTTGGCGAAATTGAGATTTATATTTATTTGACAAGTGTTGTATTCCATCACTTCATTTGTGCTAAATTTTAAAATATGCTTATGCGATGCCCGAAGGTGAAAGGAAATGCAAAAAATGCAAACTGAGGGAGACTGTAATGTGTCTGATATCACGCATGCATTAGATACATGACATTGGGAATGGTACAATTGCAAGAGGCAGTAACTGCTTTGGCTTCGGGAGCTGCGGTTAACGGCCATACTTTAGGCGCTCATAAGCAGATAGCTTATATATCGGCATGGAAAGAGCAGAGTGTAATTAATAACCTAGTATTTAGCCCATCAGGCAAATTACACCCACAAGCTTTCATAAACAAATTAATAAACTTATTAGAGGGAGCCAGGGTTTCCGAGCCATCACGTGTAGGTCTAGCGATGTCCTTATTGCGGGGATACGCAGCAAAATGTGCTTCTGCTTCAAAGAGAATAATTTCAGAAATTTCGCCGACTTTGAGGCAGCGTTCCTTTCTGCGACTTTGTGGGGTTGACAGTCAACGCAATCTAAATTTGAATTCGTGTTACGGAAAGTATGAGACTAACGGTAGTCGTAGTGAACATTTTTTTAATAGGGTGCATACCGCAATTTTCTTAACGGACGCTAGAGAAGATAGGTTGGTTGGTGAACTTCGACGCGGCATAGTAAGTGAAGAAATAAGACGTTCGATGCAATCGAAAATTATCTGAAAGCGATTGTAGAGACTTTTAGTTTTCCTAACGGCAGCACAATGCCGGGCGCACACTATCATAAAAACTAAGTACACATGGTATTCGAGAAATAACAATCAAATGTATCAAATAACTAAATTTAACAAAAGAACCCGATGTCATGTTAAGGTGATACTGAAATGGATTCTGCAATCGTATTGGTCAAAAGTTCGATACAGATGATTAACGTCCTTTTGGATATCGGCAGTGATCTCACGGTCATACTTAAGGAATTTTTGCAAAAAAATGTCACAACTTCGAAATTCCAATTACACCAACAAATAACTTGAGCATTCCGGTGGCGATAAGTGCCAATAAATACAGAATGACGCAGCAGGCTTCATTTACTGTTCGGATGGGAAGCGTTGAAATGGAGATTCATTGATTTCAAAGTATAATCAGAATCTTCTATTGGGAATGGATTGGATGAACGAAAATATAGCGTATATAAATTTTGCCGAAAGTAAACTTGTGCTTAGATGGGATGGACAGAGGCACGAAGAAAAATTTAAGCATCCTAATCACGCTCTTTTATCCACTGTCTACATTATCCAGCCGTAAAAGAGCCCTCAACCACGACAAATTCCATATCCACTTGTTTGTCTGTCTCCAAGACTAGACCTATACCGCACGAAATAGCGTGGTCTGCAGTTAGTCACGGATAGTGGCTACATACATTCAGTTCGTCCTATTCAATGTAATGCAATATAAGTAGTGTGGGCTACCGCGGCCTGCACAGTTTCGCCAAGCATTCCTGCCTAATTTTGTAACCCTTGTGATGAAATATTGCAGAGAGTATTACCAAGATATAGGTGGTACACCGGAGATATATTGCCAAGCCATATACAATATGGCTATGATAGCTTGTTTAGTGCTCATTTGGATGCTCCTTAACTACTACGAGGACTGTGAATTAAGTGATGAGACTGATTTTTTTAATTTTTCATTCAAATATAATTACAATTCTATACCACCCTCAAAATAACTTCCCTCTGAAGCCACACAGCGCTGGAGACCATTCTTCCATTTCTCATAGCAGTGCTGGAACTCCAATACTGGAACTGCCTTCAGCTGGTCGGTTACAGCCGCTTGAATGTTTTTGAATGTCCCAAAATGAGTTCCCTCGAGGTAATTTTTTAACTTAGGGAACAGAAAAAGTAACAAGGACTCAACTCAGGCGAGTAAGGAGGGCTGAGGAGCCACAGGAATGTTTTTACTGCTCAAAAGTCGTTTATCGATATTGCTGTGTGACAAGAACCATCATCGTGATGCAAATCCCAGTTGTTCTTGATCTGATGAACGATGGTGTCAAATTGAGCTCTTCTCTGAACATTCTGACTGTCAACCGATGGTTTGAACGCACAAGATCCCGGATTCTGTCGATATTTTCATTGGTTCTTGAAGATGAAGGCTTTTAGCTTCGTGGTTCATTTTCAACTGACTTTCTCCCTTATACCACCGAAAAACCTGGGCTCTTGAGAAAACACTCCGTAGGCCTGCTGAAGTTTAGCAAGAGTTTTTAGAAAACAATAGGAAAGACCGTTTTACAAAAAAGAAACCGCTACGGGTAACTAATACTCGAGCGAGTTCAAACTTGTACTGAAGGCGGATTTCATGTTCCCCTGACCCCCTTCCAAGCCCGGTACCTTCAGTGTTGCCAGACCGAACGCTACGTTGCCAGTCTGACCACTTAGTTTAGAGACCTCGTATATTGTCAAAAGTGTCAGTTGTACTTGAAAAAGGTCACCATTGGGACCGAAACGTCGTGCAACAAAGAGGAGTGTTTAACATCCATGTAAAAGAAAGAAAAACATAATACGTGACATAATTCATTTTGGTGTTTTAGATAAACACGCTTTATGGGCCAATGAAACTTCTTTTAAATATCCTGTAAAGTCCGTTAAGTCCAAAATGGTTGGGCAGATTTGATTTTTACGATTTTGATAATAATAAGCTTTGCTTAGAGCAAGATGTTAGTACATATAAATTGTAATCAGCATACTATAAGTATGGAGGGTAAGGAGGAGTAACACTAGCATTGTAGGATTATTAGTAAAAAATTTCTACTAGCTTTCTTGTCTCTTGTCTACCAATATAATGAATAAAAAATATATATTTTAAATAAAGTTTTTATCAAAGACGATGAGCTTATGCTCTCAATATACATACGGTACGTTTATGACAGTCAAATATAAATCTTACATGATAGGCAGGTGTGGCATCGCAAGCTTACATTTCTTTGAAAAGTTTGTATTTTTAAGTTTTCATTTTCTTCATGTTTATAAGCATGACTAACTTTCTAGAAGTTGTTTCTGTGTTTGTACATAAATTGAATTGTTGAAGTTGCAGAATCAGTTGCATTAGGTCAAACAGTCTCTGCAAATAGTCAGAAGGATAAGTATTTTTTTGCCAGATATTACTTCTAACATTCTTTTTTGCAGTACATCTAGAGGCTGCAAATGGCAAGAAAAGCTGGTGCGTACGCTGCGCTGCTGCGCAGAAGATCATGGTAAGCCTCCAGCAAACTAGGCCTTATCTGGTGATCAAAAATATTAAATACACCAGATAACTCAGGGGATTTTTGTCACCGAGTGACGCCGTGCATGAGAAAGAGATGATATGCGCGTGGGCTTATCTTCTCGAGTATCAAGCCCTAGAATGTACGGCCGGCTTTGCTTCTATGGAACTCAGATAATTGCATGCAGATTGATATTACTGATACGGCACAAAAATATAAATTGTCCATGAATCACAAAGTGCAGATCGCCAACTGGAAATTAGATGTACGCCAATGGAATAAATTATGGCCACTTTTAATTAAATTTCCTACTTGACGGCTTGTTGGACCTTGAGGGGAAGGAAAAAAGGGAGCAGACGATTGTTTATCTCTGACATTTCTGCTGGCGAATATCCTAACCAAACGTTTTCAAGGGCTGTTAATCAATTAGTTAAATATCAGATCCACGATCCACGTGTCATCAACGGTTCTTGTTTACAAAGTTTTTGTTGAATTTTTTTCTATAATTCTCCTGCAATTCTGATCGAGAATTAATTTTGTGCGATCCATTTTCGGTTTCTTATGATTTATTTCAGAGCTGTCCAACTTAATGTGGCCCAAGGGCCACTTAAAAAAAATGCAGTTTAGAGGGCCACATTATAAAATCTTTCTATACAACATTATTACTGAGTTTGTAAGAATTGTGCATATTCGGTATTTGAGAGTAATTTATACATGTGAAGTATACATGACCCGTGAAGCGGGCCGCAAGAAAGGGGCCGTATGTTGGATAGCCCTGATTTAAATGACAATATTTTTTAATATAAGGAGTTGCGGCCCGCGGGCCGAATGTTGGATAACCCTGATTTATATGATTACACAAGAAGACGGCCACCATTGAGGTCGGCGCTTTGGCTCAATTTTACGTCCCATGCCACTGGGGTATTGCAATCGCGAAAAGTTTCGAGAATGACATATTATGGTTTTTGGATGTACCGTTCCGATTTGGATGAATTTTCGACACAAGCTCACCACTATGCCAAGGAGAAAGATTTTTAGTTTTGAAAATTGATTCAGTGGCGGCGGAGCGAAGGGCAGAAACATGAAAAAATTAAAAATCGCTCAAAATTTGTTTTTTGACGTTTTAGAAGCTGGTGGTCATTTTTAGGAAAATGTTTGAGCGGGTTAAAATTCAAGAGTTGGTCATTATAGGGGGTGTAGGAGGGTATATGAAAATTTCAACACATAATAGAATGCCCCGTACATTTGCCTTTAAAATTGCTTGAAAGAAATATTTTGAATAAGCGTATTCCTGCTATCTAAGCTCACCGTCCGGCGCACCAATCCGGCTGACTAATATATCCGTACTGCAGAGAACATATGTATGTACGGAATGTACGATAACTCGCTGCAGCTGTAACGCGCAGTTGTGGGAAGCGACAATGGTGCCAAATGGACATTAACTACCGATAGAGCAGGAAAACAATGTCTAGGGATTGATTGCACGGACCTGATTGACTGACTTCAACCGTTTAGTTTCCCCGTTGTACATGCTTCAACTGACTTGTTTCTCAGAAGATTTAAATTACGATGACCTTAGTCCTTTGTGAACTGATGACGGTGTTAGGTAGGAAGTGCAGAGCCAACCTACTTGACGACACTTTTGTTTATTGAAATATTAAGATTCAGAAAATCCTAAAAAAATTAAATAACTGTAACATTAGTTTAAACATAATAGTTCCTCAAACTTTATATGTTATATGTTTGTTCCGGAAGTTGTTGAATCCAGTATAAAACTTCTTCCCGTTCAAGTGATTGTACACGCGTTAAGGAATACCTCAGTACCGATTGATGGGTGGCGGTACAAGTCCGCCAACGGGCCACTTTAGGTCTATTTAGACAAGGACCAGTCGACCGAGGCAGTACCACCCACTAGCTTTTCCCAGGGTGTCTTATAAATGTCCGCATGTTTCCACACCTAAGCTATGCGGTCGGTCATCTCCCAAAACAAAGAAATTAATGATGATGGATCCCTCGAGCACTAAGAACTCCGGACGTAAACTCACTCCACTCTCGGAATGTCTGGGTGGAGGGTGGGCTCGAGGGAACAACCTCGACGATGAAATTAGTTTTTTGAACATCTGCGGGATTACCAGCAACATTGATGCTGTTCATCACTACCTGCAATCTAATCGTCTCGCCGTGCTGTTCTTGGCGAGACAAAAAACTCAGAGTCTGCACCGATTAACCATCTTAACTTCCCAAACTACGAGGTGCACTCCAATCTGAGAAAGAACGGGAGAGTTGTGGCTTTTGTCCGGAAGGACATTCTGTGGCTTCGCCTTAACTCCAAAACATCACCCAAATTTATTTGCTGCCTTTATCGCTCTCCCTCGGACCATAACTGGGATGACCTGCTCGAATACCCAGCCGTCCAGATCGACTTCCTGAACATCAATCATCCCGCTTCAGAGGTAGTTCTTCTCGGTGATTTCAATGACCATAATGAGCTTTGGTTGCACTCAAACAAGACAGATGCAGCAGCCGAAGCGTTCGCTCTTATTCAAGGGCTGACCCAGCAGGTGACGAGCCCTACTTTTTTCCCCGGCGTCTCGTCACAGGCCAGAAGCCTGCTGGATCTCTTTCTGACCACGCATCCTGTCCTTTACAGCACTGCTGTCCTGTTCCTCCTGGGTAACTCAGACCACGGTTGTGGAGGTTAGGTTTCGGTTAGAACTGTAGCAGCAGAAACTCGCATAGGCCGCAAAACTTGGCATTACGGACATGCCGACTGAGAGGGGCTCAGAGACTTCTTCTCTAGCTTTCTTTGGAAAGATGTCTGTTTCACTCACGCGGATGCGTCGGCTGTCTGTTCTTCAATAACCGAAATTATCCACATCGGAATGGAGGAATTCATCCCTCACACAGTGAAAGTGCCTAAACCAGGGTCCAACGGTCCAATCGTGTGATGCTGCTCGCCAGCAGAAGAACAAGGCACACAGAACCTTCTTACAAAACCCCAGACGAACAGACAAGCCGACGTTGAGTCTGCGGTTCGCAATGCGAGTTAGGCACAGGGTAATGTCGAAGCGCAATGGCAGTCGGTCTTTCTGGACGCTGGCCAAGCAGATTGAGAAGAACTTCTCACACAGTAGCCTTCCACCACTTACGTGTCAGGATTGAACTATTGTATTCAACTCAAAGGCGGAAGTGCTAGCCAAGATCTTTGCTGCCAACTCCACCATGGACGTCCCCTCCAACGCCCAAGTGCCGTCAATTCAAAGGGTTCCCTACACTATGCGGGAGGTATAAGACCGTAAGACGAGTGCTCTTGTCGGTCGACATCAACAAAGAAGCTTTGTCCGGACTTGATTCCTACCGTTGTACTGAAGAGGTGTGCAGCGGAGTTTGCTTCAGTCCTATCGCGTCTCTTCCTGATATCTTATGAATCTGGCACCTTCCCAGAAAACTGGAAATTTGCTCATGCCCAACCCATCCCAAAAAAGGGATCTAAGACCGACCCTTACAACTACAGGCCTATAGCTCTGCTTTCTATTTTAAGTAGGGTCCGCGTGAACTTCTCACTCTATACAAGGCCCAAATAAGGCCTATCCTCGAGTACTGCTCACACGTTTGGGGTGCTGCCGCCCCGACTACATTATCCATGCTCGATGCTGTCCAGAGGAGGGCGGTCCGACTGATCGATGACTCTGCTCTAATTGACAGTCTCGGGATTCTTTCGCATCGGCGGGCTGTCGGCGATCTAGCTCTTCCATGATGCCGCTACGCGATGTGCCTGCCAGAAAGACCCGCCTGACTTTATCGTCCCATCCTAACCATGTCGGACTTCGTATATCCAGAACTGGCCGATACGACCGCTCCTTTGTTCCGAGGGTGTCGAGATTGTGGAACAATCTACAAGAGGAAGCTTTTCCTAGTTCTATTAGCCTTAGGCAGCTCAAAAATCGTATTAACAAAATTTCTTTGCGATCACCATAGCAGCCGCGGTGTTCCGGCATTTAGGCTTCTGCCTGCGCGGCTGCTTCGATATATATAAAAAAAATTATTCACAAAAACCAAAAAATAATTATTGCGACGTCTTGCCCAAAAAACTATGTATTTCCTGATTGAATGCCAGTATTTGAATTAAAATTAAAATGTATGTCCAAAACGTCTGAACTATTGAGATACAGTACGGTAAAGTTTTCAAAAATAAATCATTTATTATTAGTATCTATGATACCACTTTATTTCTGTTTTAGCAAACATTGATGGTACGGCACCGATTTCTCTTAAAAGAATACGAGAATCACTTTTGAAGTCCCGAATCATCTCTAAGCAGATTTGATCGCCTGATGTTTTCACTCCGATGCATGGGTTTCACTTAAGTAAACAAAAAGCCGTTTCCCCGAATGTTTATAACATCATCATTAATATGACAATATGACCATTCAGAGAGATAGATTTTTTTAAGTGAAAACCATACGTCGAACTAAAACAAATCAAGAGATCAAATCTGCTCATAAACGAAAAATAATTCTAAAATATACTTCAGACTGCATACTGCGCATTCGTTCTTTGTATTTTAGAAGTTATTTTTTTCTTGTCAATAAAATAGGCTGTGTATGTAAAAATTATTAATTCTGTTGTTAAGGCGGTTGTCATTATTTTGTCTGACAGGATGGATAAACATGAAAATATAAACAAATGCATGTAGTGGATATATGTAGAGAAAGCTAAAACGCTGCAAAAAAAACCTCAAAACAGAATGGCGAGGAAAAAAAGCGTTGTAGCTTTACCTACCCAGTGCTCAACATTCACACCGGCAAGCATTAACGAAAATAAGCATTAATGTCTCCCAAAGTCGCACAAAACGAAACTATATCTAAAACGCTATTAACTGAATTACAATTACGGCACATTATATAGATAGGGGAAAACTTTAGTATGTCTATGCCTAGGCCTGGCTAAGTAAAAACTTAAACTAGTTGGTGACGCTAATCTAGGAGTTAAGAAGTTAAGTTGTTCTAAGATGACACTGGAGTCAATAATGCCATGGATGAGCTTGCGAGTGAACTAAGTGAAATCTTTTTGCGTTTTCTCTTTAAATTATAGATTTTGTGTCTCACCATCATCTCACTGTGAGGAAAGCCAATAGCAGGATATACCCCAACAGCTTTGCATGAGAGGTATTTCAAAAACTTTATTTGAACGGACTCTAAGCGGTCAATATATATTTGATGATGAGGATACCATACCAGGGACGCATACTCAAGCTTAGATCTTACATAAGCATAGAACAGTATTTTCAGTGTAAAGGAGTTGTGTAAATCACCAGTATTTCTTACAATAAAACCATACGCCTTCGATGCAGCCACAACAGCATTTTCGATGTGATAGGAGAAGCAAAGTTTTCTGTCAAATGTGACTTCAACTCATTAATTGTATTAGGTCTGTCAAGTTTCCTGTCACCAATACTATATTCATACATCATTACCCCCTGTTTTTAAAGTAAACGACAAAACGTGACACTTAGCAGCATTCAAAACCAGTCTGTTTTCGCGACACCAGTTGTCAACCCTTACAATGTTGCATTGCAAGCGATGACAATCGTACAATGTTAGAGACTCTACAGAAAAGTTTCATATCGTCAGGATATATAAGAAAATCGACATCGACAACGTCAGAAATATCATTTAAGAACATAATAAATAACAGACGTCCCAAATTAGATCCTTGAGATACACCGGACAGTACAGGGTATTCGCTTGACTTATGTCCATTGCACATAACAATACATACTAGTGGCGGATATGCATTACGTGCATGGTTTGGCTGGTGGCAGATCGTCGGAAGCTAAGCAATCGTATTAAGAGCGGTTTTTTAATACATAGACCATTTGGTTTGGAAAAGTTCTTTTAAGATAGGGTGCACTTAGTCACAGCATTGAAATATTATTGAAAATCTTGATATAAAATAAATAATTGTATCATTAATTTATATAAGTTTATTAAGTGGCATGATTAATGATCTTTTGTCAGATTTTTCAATCAGCAAATTAGAAGGAATCCAGTATTTGTTTACATTGTCGTTATCTACAAGAGTGATAATTATGATAGAATCGTACGGGAAACATCCCAACATATAAATGCTGATTTTTACAATTGTACGGGGTTTGTGTAGTATCCATTGGAAAATATACGAGTACTTTATTTACATTCGTAAAAACGTTTCTGTCAATACATAGCTTTGAGGCCTGCTAGATATATAAAATATTGGCTTTGATAGCTAATCAGCAAAAAAGGCCTCTATTGCTCTACTTCCGAAAATCATAGCCATATACCTGATAGCTTGGCTGCATTTGGTATTAAATTTCGTACAACACATATGGAGGAAACTTTAATAGGTATTGAAAAGAAGCCAGATAAGAGAAGAATGTATGTATGATTGCCAGGGGGAAAGTGATGCGGACGCTTAATACCATAACTCAGAGCGAATGGTAATATAAACAGTTACTCAGTGGATATCAGTACTCTGATACAAGGACGAATCAAATATTTTTTCGCTTGTTTTTTCCTTTTCTCCATACTTATGTTATATTGCATGTTTGTATATGAATACTAATGCCAAAGGGTGGAAGGTAAAAAATTGTGTCAGATATTTACGTCCCCTATCATCCATAACGTCAAGCCCTATATTCACGTATTCTGACAAAGAAAAATGCTAAAGGCCAGTTTTGCAGCAGGAAACACCTTAATATCCTGGCGCTGAGTAGTCGTGTGTGATGAATTGCAGTACCCGCACAGGCATTACTAGCAATTTCCTTCGGGAAATAGAATACTTTCGTTATTGTTGAAATAATTGTCACTACGTTCAAGAGGTGACGTTTTCTATGATTGACGATCATTCTATTTATGCACCAGCAGCTTAAGTTAATCGTTCCTTAACGGCGCTCTCACAGTCAAGCAGAGTTTCTGAGGGGAATCGGGGGGGTGATAGGGAAAGGCTAGTAGGACGGCGTTGTGACAAGGCAAGCGCTCTACGTTAGAAAAGGATAGTAATACGCAGAGGTGTGCTGTTCGCGTGCCTGGTTGAATTTGCATATTGCACAGAGTCGGATTTGATTTGGATATACGATCTAGCGTACGACTGTTTCCCTATTTTGGCGCATAGTATACTCAGCCCTTATTACTCTTATTACCGTTATTGTATTGTTGTATTATCGTGTTGTTATTGTTGTGTTGTTATTGTTGTGCTGTTATTGTTGAGTATCTTTCTTATCAAGGTATCAAAAATGAACAATAAGAGAAATAAACGTGGCGTCTCGAAGAAGCCGCATTTAAATACGCACAGGAAAAAAAAAACGTTTTCCAGATAGAAAAGTAGGTACCAAAACAATTATGAATTTTAGCATTCATTTTGCCAATAAATTAGACTATACGTAGTTACTATTATAACTATATTTTATATTATTTTAGCTTAAAAATGACAGCAAGGTTTCGCATATGCATTCTCTAACAGAGACAGATGGCATGGATCTTCAAATTCAGGTGTGTATACCCTTTTTTTTTAGATTTGCACCAGAGGCTGATATCATTTCTGGCAATTCTGATTAAAAATGCAGTAAGTTTACTTCATGACGTCGATAATAGTATTGTAGAGCAGTTTAACTCAATCATAGCTAAATTCATTGGGGGTAAACGGATTAATTATTGCAAGAAGAGATCCTACCAAGGAAGATGTGCTGCAGCCGTAGTGAGCCACAATACACAGCGACCTGTTTGTGTGATCCAAAAGCGGCTACTCCCTAGTTTCAGTCCAACCTCTTTGATTGCTAAAGTTGAAGAAAGGAGAGCGCACAAAAATCTGAAAAGGAAGCTGAAACCAAGGAAAATTAAAATCAGAGATAGTGATACTAAAGAGAACGCATCCTATGGGGAATTCTGTGAGAAGCCTGACATGAGCAACGACGATATAGAGGCTGCCAAGGTAGAATTCTTGAAAAAACTTGCAAAAACCGACTCCAAAATTTCCCAGATCGAGCAAGCCACAAAATCTCAGGATTGCAATTTGTGGCGTCTTCATCGAAGAATGAGGTTGACTGCGTCTCGGTTTGGTGAGGTTTGTAGAAGAAGAGATACAACAAGTTGCAGAGCTCTAGTAAACGCCATAATATACCCAACCGAATTCTTTAGCAATGCATGTGACTATGGAAAAAAGCATGAAAGCGTGGCAAAATCAGAAATAGAGAAATCATATTCGCAATCAGAAGTACAATCTTGCGGGTTGTTTATTGATAGGACCCATCCATTTCTGGCAGCATCGCCAGATGGTTTGATAGGCGAAAAAGGTCTGCTAGAAATTAAATGTCCATGGTCTGCTAGAGAAATAGCCCCTGAAGAGGGCATTCTGAACAAAAAAATTACGTTTTGGATAAACGATGAAATAAATAAAAAGCATAAGTGGTATTACCAAATTCAAGGGCAGCTACACGTTGCACAAAGAGAGTACTGTGTGCTTGGTGTTTGGACCCCGTATGGTTTGAAAATAGACGTCATTCGAAAGGATGACGTTTTCTGGAAAAATGAAATGGAAGAGAAATTGAAATTCTTCTACATGAACTGCTTGCTCCCAGAACTGGTCGATCCCAGAAAAAGCAGAAATATGCCAATCCGCGATCCCATCTTGAAGGCACAAGAGAACCGTTTGAACAAGAAAAAGAGTTCTTGAGAATTGGCTATTTTTGCTGTACTCGGGTACCAAAATGGAAGAGATTAGCATATTACATTGTACGCCGTTACTAACCCCTTCGTGTCGGCAAATGCGGTGTGCAGATCTCGCTTTAGCAGCGATGTGCGAGATGTTATGCTAATCTTTTCCATTTTGGTACTAGTACCAGATGTTCACTATTTATTGTATATTATGTATATATTGTTTATTTAAATAAAAGTCAATCGTCAGGCTCAATAGCACGTAGCATCGGCTAGCTTTATCTAGTCTGTTAGATGGCGAATATTGAAATGTCACATTGACACGTTAAGCGCCACAGTAGAATCTGAAAATCCAGTCCACTGGGCCAAACTGTTATTATTGTCAAATTGGCTTGTTTTAAGTTTCGGTTTAATATTTTGACTTGACTTTTTTCTCAAATCCTATGATTTTTCCCCTTTTTTGATTTTTTTTTCTGAGGTACTAATTGTATGTCGCGTGGCCCACAGACCAGTCGGGTCGCGTGGCACATAAGTCGCGTCGCGTTTTTTGCAAGTCAAGACTTGCATCATGTCGCGCGTTGAGCACTGTTTCGTGTCATTTATTATTGAAGCGTTGTTGGTATTGTACGTCATCTTGTCCAAATTGCTTTACTGTTTATAAATTATTGAATACCAAATTTGTGATGTCGCATTACGAAGCGGAGCAAAAAAGGCTTGAACAATTGTGTAATGAAATACTATCGGATGAAGAGAGTGGCAGTACTGAGTTATGTGGGGATGTATACTTATCTGATGCGTATTCTCCAAGTGGTAGTGAATCAGATAGTAGTTGTAGTAATTCCATTATTATCTGTATTACTGTTTATTTATACCAGTATTTTGTTTATCCCTGCATAAGACTTTGTCAATCTGTTTAGTTTATAAGAGTTCCTCCATATTTGTGTTCGTTAGAATATCGACATTTACCATAACTTACTGATTTGCTGTGAAATTACTTTGTTCATTTTTGAATGAGAATGTCTGATTATTTTATAAGATTTGCTTTTTGTTTTAGATTTGTAGAATATCCTCTTTTTGTAAAACTCTATAAACAACGTGTTTTTTAATGTTTTCATTTCCAATTCAGTATAATTTGGTCCCTCAGGCCACGGACTCTTGGTTCCCGTAAGAAAATCACATCAGCATGGCACACGTCTTACGTTACGCGGCCAAATATAACTGCCAGCAGTGAGACATATCATGTGTGTCACGAGGCCCAAAGCGCCAAATGAGGTGCGACACACGCATTATATCTCATGACGCTTATCGTGTTAAGTTTATTCTACGATACTCCATAAGGTTAAAGCTAAACAGCAAGTGACATTTTATTTGTGGTAAATGCGTTCACTATATTATTTTTAACTAAAAAGATTACCGCCTCCAATGACCCTGGAACCACCTGGAAACTTTTGGTCACAAAGTTCTGTATTTGATATGTAAATTGGGGGTTTTGTACAAAAGTATGTAACTCGCAATTTCGAAACGGCGGCAATCTTGGAATCAAATTTTTAGTGAAGTACTGTATTCTACAAGGCGACGACTCTTATTTGAGATATTAGCAAGTATGTTATCCGCCATTTTGTAACGGCCGCCATCTTGATTTGAAACTGTTTTCGTATTACTGTTTTGTACAAGTGCTTCCATTTGATATCCATATTGGAGTGATTGAACAAAAATGATTTTTTGTGGTATCACCTCTGAAGCATGGCCTATTGTATAAAAAGAAATGATCAAAATCGATTAAAAATTTCCCCTCTTTCATTGAAGTCTATTAAAAATATCACTTAATGGTCCGATGTTTATCTCGAACGACCGACGTTAAAACTGCTACTGTTTAACTTGGGACAACAAATTATCTGAATACGTCCTTTCTTAGTCCTTACACACCGCCGCGTTGCTTCGACTGGCAGCACGAGATAGTGTATAAAATTCGTGTAAAAGCCTATTTGCAGAGGTTTTCGCGCTTCAAAATTGACGCTTCATTTTTGAATATTTTTCAATGAAATTTTCACAGTGCACTAAAAACAAGACTCCACAGGGTGCTATAGAGCCACTTTTTCGTTTTTTCCTCTGGGTTATTTTTAAAAAAATCGAGAAGTCGAACAACAATTATCTGCACTTCCACCCACCATAACTCCTGAAAAAATTTTTTTTTTAGAAAAGTGGCTCTATAGCACCCTGGACAATTGTCTTCTGAACATACTGTATAAATTTTATTCAAATATATTGAAAAATGGAGCGTCAATTCCGAAGCAGCTAAACCCTTGTAAATGGCCTGAAACTCACTGCGTCGGAGCCGCCTTAAACTCTGTCGATAAATAGCGTAGCACCGGGCATATGATAAGACGCAAGGACAGTATGTACATGGCGTCCCACGTAGAAGTCAAAATGCTGACGTAAGGCAGTTGTGCAAATTTGGACTTATAGGATATCTGGCAGGAGCAGTTCAGCTAAGATATTCTTAAAGCGATGACACTTCCAGTTTTACCGACAACAGATATCAACTTGCTTATTTTTAACACCCTGTTTATTCCACGGTCCAAGGAAGTTTCTAAACACATTTTATGTATATCAGCCTATAACTCTCTAACCGTTTTTGAGAAGTGTCAAATTTTTTGAAAAAAATCACAAATGCAAAGGCTATGCATTTTTCGTACATTTTGTCATTGTCGAATGGTTTGTAAATACTTGCCTTAAAGAAGAGGATCTGCTTTATTATATTCCATTCGATGCTATAATAATTATTAATTAAAATAGTTAAAATAATAATAATTAATAAACCAGCATGGTAAAAAGATCGTTTTAAAACTAAATAGTAAAAACTGTTAAAAGTTTTCACATCGAAACCACCTGTTTTATTATTTCGTCATTTCAAAAAGTGAAGATTAGGATAGTGTTTATGAAGTTATCTGACATGCATTACTATGACTTTAATAGGAGACCAAACGTAAAAGCGCCACTTTCTGATATTATTAAACGACAATTCTGTTTTTCACCATCAAATAAGTTTTTCTATCTTGCAAATGATACAATGTGTGTCGTTTGCATCAGAATCGTTGTTTTTAAACGTAAATGAGATTCCTCTTTCACTTACTATTTCAAAACCACGTCGTATATAAAAAAGTATAAAATGCTTGTAATATTCAACTTCAGTTTAAATGTTTAATGACGGTTATCGTCCGAAGTTGAATAAATATGTATAATAAGTTATAAGTTAACAATTTAAAAAAACCCGAAACATTTTTTTTATAACTCCTACAAGAAATTATGGAGCTTAGCATACCAGAAACAATGAAAGAAAGATATAAAAAGAACTAAAACATACTGGCATCCATCATCGACTATTTTCTAATGAACTATAGAGCACATTATACGAAATGCTGTTCTAGCCTGAGTTGATTGCCCAATACCTACTCATGAGAAATTTTTGGAAAACATCTGTGTTCCGGACATTACAACCTCTCCTTGTTATCCCTTCTCGGTAGATCTGCGAAAAATCTGAGAAATGAAAAAGGAGTACAAGCTTTTGTTGGTAAAATAGATTTCAGGTTTAAAGTCGTTGAGTCTAAACTGCCCTATTTTCCGCAACATTTCTCGGTACTTGCTTACAAACAATGTAATAAAGCTAATAATGTTGTTGCGGTGTTTGATACTCCAGGTAAACGAAAAAGCCCCAATGTTGCAAATGCAGGAACAGGTAGGTGATGGAGATGATTAAGAAATGTATTTCTATACTTCAAATCCCAATTGATTGAAAACTTGAATTGCACAGTCTACTAGCTTTGAGACACTTTGATAGTCTCTATCTAGGATTAATTATTTGTTACTGATCTCTAACAATGCTTACTTTCTCGATGCCGTTGTACTGTTCTTTTGTTCATAGGGTCATCGTTAGCTTAGAATAAAGATATATCTTACAATTTGACTCATTCACTATGCCAGGGAGCGAAACATTTTTGAAATTAAGTAAATCCCTGAACAGAGTAACGATGAATGTTTCACAACTAGCTGTAGAAAAATAGGAAACGATTGTCACATCGCAAACGTTTTCTGTAAATCGAAGGGTTTGATTTAATAAGGATAAAAAAATATTGCATCACTTCATAGGAAAATCCACTATTATTAAATCTGTTCTGGTTCAAAGTTTTTCTTAGCTATGATTATGGACTCAAACTACCATCCCTATCTTGTTGTAAGTGGTGATCAGTGACCCATCCTCTATATTCTAGGATATTGTACTTTTAACACTGACCTTGTCACTTGAAGACCATTGATTTTTCTTGTGGGAATAACTTTTTTCTACTTGATATGGAGATTAATCATCCTTGACAGTCTCTCTAGATCTTCATTAAGCAAGTATGAAGATTGATGAATCTCTTGCTAGATACTCATCAAAGTAGGTCTCTGTGCTGATTTAATTTGACACGAAAATACGTTTAGTGATGAAAAATGATCCGAACGTATATAAATCATTCTAACATGACTTTGCCACCAAGTACGCATCTCAAATGATGTCGCTGGTGATGAAAAACTCAGCTGCCAAGAAAGCGTATTTCGCTCATCTGCAGCAAAAATACGCCTAAAAAGGATAGCACTGACCGAAACTCCAAATGGGCACTCCAATAACCATTGCTAATAGCGGCCTGAAGATATTGAGTTGGAACGTTCACAGCGTTTCCAACAAGAAATATGAGATAGGCGAAGTCCTAACAAGAGGGAACTATGATGTAATGGCACTACAAGAAACGTGGATCTCTGGGGAAATCCCACACTGGACAATACAGGGATACACTACATATAGAAAGGACCGGAACAGAACCGGAGGTGGGGAGCTGCTTGCTGTCAGGACCAGCATTACCCACTGGGAACTGGGACTGCCAGAACTGAGATCTGCAGACGCCGTAGGAGTGACGGTACGCACAACCGACCATGGCCCTCTGAACATCGTATCGATATACGTACCACCTACATCGACGATTCAACTGGAAGATGTCACCTGTATCACTGCACTGGTAAATAGTACCGTGATCGTACGTGATCTAAATGCGAAGTCCACCATTTGGGGCTCAAGAAATAGAAACAGTCATGGCACTGTTCTCGAAAGACTAATGGATGAACCTGGATACACCATGATAGGTCCTGACGAACCCACAATATACCCCAGCAACGGAGGTAGACCAGACGTCATAGATATGGCGATTCTGAAAGAAATCGACCTGCGCACGACCATCGGCGCCTTGCAAGAGGGAAGCCCAGACCACAACCCCACCTTTCTTCATTTGGGAGATGGGAGAACACCTGTGGAGCAAAGAACAGTGAAGAGAGTGGATTGGCAGCGATTTAGAATCAGACTACACTATTCACTAGGACCACTACTTCAGATTGAAAGCCCTGAAGACATAGAGGAAGCGGTCACGGAACTAGAAAGGAAGATTAAGGCTGCGTTAGAAGCCGCAACCACCGTGGAAGACATCACGAAACCAAACAGGTTCAGGGACCTACCTGACGAGGTAAATCGCAAGACCACCAAAATAAATAGAGCCCGAAGAGTAGCCCAGGAGACCAGAAGCCCCACGGACATCATGGTGGCAAACAGACTGACAAGACAGGCAAGAGACGCCTTGAAGCAGCATCATCAGAGCACCTGGGATAAGAAACTCGAAGAATTATCTCCAGCTGATCCAGGAATTTGGCTAAAATCCTCAGAAACAGAACACAGCCCATCCCTCCAATACACAGCGAACAGGGGATGGTGTACACAACCGAAGAGAAGGCAGAAGCTTTGGCTGAAAACCTTCAGAGACAGTGTACTCTCAATACTCACCCCGATGAAGACGAAGACTTCATCGACGAGGTGATAAGAAGATCGAGGAGAGCTGTAAGAGGAGGAAGAGCCATTGAGGACATGACCTCTCCAGGCGAGGTAAGGGAAATAATTGGAAGACTCAAGGTGAAGAAAGCACCGGGTGTAGACGAAATTGGGAACAGAGTCTTGAAGAGACTCCCCAGGAAAGCGATAATGGCAATCACCAACATTGTCAACGCCATACTGAGAGACCGATACTTTCCAGAACACTGGAAAGTGGCCGAAGTGATCAATATACCAGAACCTGGGAAAGACCCAAGGTTCCCCCAAGACTACAGACCTATAAGCCTGTTGACGGCACTGAGCAAGATTGCGGAAAGGGTAATCGAACGAAGACTGAGGAACGAAACTGAAGAACTCCGAGTAGTTCCAGACGAACAGTTCGGATTCCGAAGCGAACATTCAGCAGAGCACCAGGTCCTAAGGCTGGTTAAGATGGCAATGAAATCGTTCCAGACTCGGCGGGCCGTGGGAGCTGTGTTCATGGATGCCGCTAAGGCGTTCGACACTGTTTGGCATGACGGACTGATCTACAAGATGGTAGACCTCGGATACTCAACGGGGATGATCCAACTGGTGAAGTCCTATTTGAAGCGTCGTAAATTCCGAATTAGGATTGGTAAAGCAACTTCGATGAAGAGGACTGTGGAGGCAGGAGTACCACAGGGAGCGGTTTTATCACCCCTGCTGTATGCAATCTACAGTTCAGACATCCCGAAGACTCCACAAACGCAACTGTATGTGTATGCGGACGATACAGCATATGCGGCAGAAAGTACCAGACCCCGCAAGATCCGTCTCAACCCTGAGAAGACCGAAGCGGTACTGTTCCGAAGAAATCGAAGATTACCTGAAACCAAAATAAAGATGACGACCACCAGAATGGAGAGAGGCTGGAGAAGAGACGAAGAAGTTGAGGTCGATTGGAAGGACTCCAGCACGTACCTTGGAGTCAAGATGGACCAAAAACTCACTTGGAAGAACCTTGTCGAGGGCCAGGTGCAAAAAGTGAAGATGGCACGCTTAAAACTGAGACCTTTAATAGGCAGAAGAAGCAAAGTGTCCTTAAAGAATAAGACCATCATGTTTCAGATGGTGCTGCGACAATAGTTGTACACCCAAGAGGGGAAAGAACAGCCCGTGTACAACGGGTGGACAAAAAGAAGCCTGTCGATTGAGGTGGCCAGAGTCAAGCACGGACTCGGGGCTAACCTCAGGAGACGAAGACGAACAGCAAATGACTGACTGACGACCGACTGACTGACTCCAGTCAACGAGGAAAGAGCGAAGGCTCACCAACCTTAATGCGAGGCTTAGGTCAAAGCCCCAAGCGCAGGACCCCCAAGAAAGACGCCAACCATAAAAGTCGAGAACCGACAGTTGGATGAAACTTCCACCACGTGCTTCCGCGACGCGTGCGCGATCGAGTCAAATTTCAGGAAAAAGGGGCAAAATTGGGAGGGGGGTAGCTCGGTCGGCAGCACACACTCGAGGAATGCTCAACGGCCTGAACCACGCAGCGCCACGCCAGGCCTTCGGGCGGGAGAGGAGGGAGGAGCAGATTTCTCTTCCCCCCACTCCTCAAGGGTTTGAGGTGGCCTGGAACAGGGGTGGAGGAGGGACCGCACAGGGTAGGAGGGTATGTGTGTGTGTGTGTGTGTGAATTTCGACACTCGTTTGCTTAGTGTGATCGACTTGATTCGGATTTGTTGTCCCTAGCCAACTATACAATATGGTACAGTGCCGGATACATATGATTAAATGACACGTAATTCAATTTTTTTAATAAAGCAATGAAAATAAGCATAATAAGCTATACATATTCAGTATTAGAAAACAGGCGATTATTGCTTTTACTAAGAATATACGTTTAAAAGAAACAGCTTATTCCAATAGCACTGTATATAAGACAGATATTGCATAAAACTCTCTATATTAGGCCCTAAAACTTTTGTATATAACTTTTTTTTCTAAAAGGTCACGCAAAAAAGTTGAGAAGGGTTCAATTTGTCGTAGGATATATCAATTTCAGAGTACATTTTCTTAACTGAGGATCAGACTTTCCATGAATATATTTGAGCTGTTATCAATGCAATATATTTGTGTTAGGGTGCAGATCAAAAGTTATTCAAACAAAATTCCATAAGGTCTACACTTTCTAATATGACTTCTTTTTGTATCTCTGGATGAATCAGGCGTGTTGTCCATATATTCAAGGACGATCTATAGAGGAGAATCATCAGGTGCACTTTTGTCATATCCTTTCATCTAGTGCTATAAAAAATTGCGTCAAGTAGGTTGACTACGCAACGCCCTCTTCAGTTTATACATGATTGAGTTCAGAGCAACTGAAATCCTCTGAGAAGGTCAGTTACCAACATGTATATCAGATAAATTAAACGAATTAAGATAGTCAGGCCCATGCAATCAGTTCATAGATATTTTCCCTACCCTACTGATTTACTGTTCTACTGGCAACAATGTACTTTTCCACATCTGCACGGCAGCGCTCCGCAACTCTGCAGGGAGTCATCGTTTATTTCGTGCATGATACGTATACGTGCATATGTTTTTCATGCCGCAGTGCGGTTATATTGGTCAGCCGGACCAGTTCGCCGGGCGGTGAGCTTAGATAGCAGGAGTACGAATTAAATATCTCGTCGTAGTTTTCACCAAAATCTAAACTTTATTGAAGAGACTGGTGCAGAATGTCGAGATTTGGTCAAGGTTTCGTATTTCGTGTTTACTTAGGTAAAAGTTTGGTCTATTTGATTATTTAATTCATTAGGTTTGGAAGATTGAACGTTGATAATATCGTGAAACATCGTATTTGCTAAATCACTAATACTAATGAAAAAGTAGCTCTTATGATAGAAATCAATATTTCTACTCTGACCTTTAGATATTTTAAGTGTTGGGTGCAGATTGACTGGGTTCTTCATGATCAGACTCTGGCATCTGAAAACAAGGTGGTTTTACTTTCTTAATCATATGAGTTCTATCTTTAACTAGGATTTTAGAATCATTTTGCTTATAGTTTCTTAGTTTTGAGTATTTTTGCTTATGTTTCGGTCGTCGTGAAGAGTCTTGGGGCGTCATATAAATGGAGCCTTTTAGTATTGGTATTCTTGATATTTTTAGCTGTTTATTTCGTTTTTCAATAGTTTGTAATGATTTTTCGTAAATTTGATTTGCTAAGTCTTTGTTTTGTTCATCTTGTTTTTGTTGGATTTCATTATGAATTTGTATGGGTTCTTTGATCCCATATAATAAATCAAAAGGTGTCTTTTACGTAGTCGAATGTATGGATTGATTATAAATTAAAATACAGTCTAGAATTATGTCGTCAGTTGAGTCGGTGGATCGATCAGTTCGAAGGTTTCTAAATTTTTCTCCTAATGTAGAATGAAAACGTTCAATTGGGGCAATGCTAGTTGGATTAGCTGTACTTCCTAAGTGTAATTCAATATTATGGTTTTTGCAATAGTCAATTATTAATTGAGCTCGCAATTCTCCAGGATCGGCGTGAATATACGTTGGATTACTATGGTGTGAAAAATAATGTTTCATTTTATTTAAAACGTCTACGTGATTTCTAGAAGTTAGTCAATAAGCTTGAGCATATTTAGAGAAATGATCGAGGAACGTTAAGTATTTGATTCCTTCGATAGTAAATACATCTATAAATACTAACTGAAATGGACGCGACGAAAAGAAGGGTCCATGAATGGGTTGTACGATTGGTTTTCGTTCATATTTGTTCTTTAGGCAAGTTTCGCATTTGTTAATAATGTTACGAATAATTTTTTTACTTTTTGGAATGACAGAAAATTTTGATTTTCGTACCAAATTCCATATTTTATACCTGGTTTGCAGTAGTTTTTGATAAAATTGTAAACGTATTGATGTTGTTGGAAATCTGTTATGCTACAGGTTAACTTGTTTTTGTGTTTTGTGATATTATTTTTGGTTTCAATAGTAAATATAATATTATGTGAATAAGAATATAAACTTTTGTGTTCAGAAATTTGTATAACATTTGGGTGCGATTCAGGTGCAGTATGTCTAGTATTTGTCGATCTAGCATCGGTTTCTTGAATCGTAAAATTAGTACCGGATATATTTGGATTCATAGATTCGGAATAGTCGTGATGATGAATATTTATTTCAACACGGCTTAAAGCGTCGGCTACAGAATTTTCCTTTTTTTGTACACGATTTTATAGTCATATTCTTCTAACTTTACTTTCCATCGAATTAGGCGTTGATTTGGTTCCTTTAAGTTTGAAAGCCATACCAATGGTTTATGATCAGTTTCAATAGTAAATTGATTTCCAAATAAATATGGTCTAAAGTTTTTGCAAGAGTCGATTATAGATAATAGTTCCTTTTCGATCGTAGAGTAGTTTCGTTCGGCAGTATTTAAGGTACGAGAATGAAATGCAATTGGTTTTCCATCTTGCGATAAAACAGAGCCGATAGCGACATTTGAAGCGTCGGTAGTCAAGGTGAAAGGCTTTTTAAAGTCTGGGTAGATTAAGATTGGTGGATTTGTTAAAATTCGTTTCAGTGAATGAAATGCAGTTAGGTATTCATGCGAATCAAATGGAATCTTTTCATTTTTCCTCAAACATTTTGTTAATGGTTTAGTTATATAGGCAAAATCTTTAATGAATTATCGATAGTAGTTAGCAAGTCCTAGGAATGATTGAATTTGTTTCACGGTTTTAGGTAAAGGATAGTTTTCAATAGCTTTGATTTTGTCAGGATTTGGTTTAATACCTTGGGGTGTAATTATGTGTCCTAGAAATGGAACGTCTTTTCGTAGGAATTCAGTTTTATCGAGCTGGATTTTCAAATGATTCTTTCCTAGTGTTTCAAATATGGTTTTTAAGTGAATTAAATGTTCTTGGAGAGATTTTGAGAATATTATAATATCGTCAAGGTAGACAAAACAAAATTTTCCTATCTGGGAGTAATACAGAATTCATCATCCGTTGGAAAGTAGCTGGTGCGTTTTTTAATCCGAAAGGCATGCGTATGTATTCATAATGACCATTTTCAACGGTGAATGCTGTCTTTTCTATGGATTGAGGATCCATAGATATTTGGTGAAATCCTTGCGCTAAGTCCAGTGTCGAAAAGTATTTTGCTTTTCCTAAGTTCTCTAGGATTTCTTCGGTACGCGGTAATGGGTATTTATCCTCAATAGTAATGTCGTTTAATTTTCGATAATCGATAACCATTCGGTAGTTTTTGGTGCCTGAAGCGTCTAACTTGTTTGGTACTATCCAGACAGGTGAACTGTATGGCGAAATACTAGGTTGAATTATATCATCTTCTAAAAGTTTACTGATTTGTTTTTGGATTTCTTGCTTTAAACGGTATGTGTAACGAAACGATTTAACAAAGATTGGGTCGTTATGTGTAGTTCTAATATTGTGAGTAGTTATTTTACAAGGTTCTAATCTTTCATTAGGTTTTAAGAACGGATACATGTGATTTTGACAGAGTCTTATAATTTTGTATTTTTCTTCCTCATTCATGTGGTCTGTACGAATAAGCTCAGAGATTTTGTAGTATTCTGAGTGTTCAATTGGTAATTTAGTAATGTCGTAGTTGTCCATGGGTTCAATTTGTAAGGTATTAACATCGTATGTCGAAATTTCGTTAGGTAGCATTAGTTTATTATTAATAATTGGACAAATATATGAAGGTTCATCGTATGGAGTAGAAATTATTACAGAATTATGATTAGTATCAATCTGACATGTATTAAAAGTATCGTTAGGAATTCGCATGGGGTCTTTATGGCTGTGGCAAATTATTTTAAATGATTGGATTGGAAGTATATTTTTTCCTAGATCAAAGTTGCTTCTATATTTTCGCAAGTCGTGATATACTAGCAGACAATCATAATTGTGGTGCCAGTCAATGATTAGAAACTCGGTTTCTATAGCAAAACCTAAATTATTGAAAATTGGAATTTTACAAGCATATTCTCCTATTTTAGTATCAATAGCAGTTTTGATAGTGAAATTTCAAAATGTTCAAAAGCTATTTGTGAGTTTATAAACGAAGCGGAGGCTCCAGTATCGATTAGAATTATTAGGTTCAAATTAGGATTGTAAATATAAGGTAAATGATTTTCTTCGTTGTAATTATTTAAGTCGAGTTTGTACTCGTTGGTTCCATTTCTAAAAAGAAGGATCGTACGACTGCTCGTTGTTTTCATGATTTTCTTCATAAGGTTGTTCAGTTTGATTCTCAATCTGTGGATTTTCTACGTTAGTTAATCCTTGTACAGCAACACTTGGTGGTTGTCTGTTATTTGAAAAGAAATTGGGTCTGTGAAATGGTCGATTAGATTTTATAGTAGAAGTAGACATCGGTGTTGATTGGTTAGAATTATTTCTAGGTATTTGGAAATTATTTTGCACTCGATATTGAGTATTTGGATTAAATGGTCTAAAATGGTTATTAGTTCGAAATTGATTCTGAGATTGTCCTGAATATCTGTTAAATGGATTGAATTGGAATGGTTGTCTTGGCCTGAAATTGTTATTAAATTGGGGACGAAAAACTTGTTGGTTTCTCTGTGGTGTAGTAAAATGAGACTTGAACAGCGTTTGCGAACATGATCTACTAGTTTGTTCTTTGTATTTGGATTGCATTATGGAATTATCTTCTTCCTCGCATATAGAAAGTGCGCTTTGTAGGGTTGTAGGACTTTTATTTTTAAGGCGTTCTGAATAAGGCAGTTTGACTCCGTGTATGAAAGATTTTAATCCAAAATCCTCGTATTGCGTTAAACGAGAAAGTTGAACATTATGATCGGCAAAAGTTGTACAAGCGAAGTCGTGTAAATCTCTTAACGAGAGTAAAATTCGTTAGTAAAAATCTCGGTAAGTTTCGTTGTCTTTCTGTTTTAAGGCATTTAGATCAGTTATTAGGATGTTTTCAGATTTAGTATTTCTATAATTTGTTATTAAAATATCTTTAATATCAGTCCAAATAGTGCCATTTCTTAATCGTATCTTTTCATGTGCTTCATCCAATACGTTAGAAACAATTAATTCTATAGATAACGACTCAAAAACAGTACCTGTGAACTTATTAATAAATTGTTCGCTATCTCGTAGGAAACTAGATAAATTCTTACTACTAGGTGAAAATTTTGGTAATCTATGTTGTAAAGCTTTAAATGTTAATTCCAATAACTTGAATTCTTGATGTTGAGCAGTAGATGTGTTTGTAGGATTAGACATCGTGGTTGCTTCTGGATTCATCAAAATATTTCTACTAGTTACTTTTGGATATGGTTTCGGAGTGAAACGTTTTTCAATAGGCATCAAAACTTCACTGTTGCTTAAAATTACTTACAAAGGCAGGAACATCAGAAGGTTTGCCCAGGGATTCATCACTCGTTCGATTCTATAACTTCTTCAACTTGTTTTCAGGGGTTTCTACGACGTTGCGTGGTCTTACCGGCCACACTCAGGATTCGGATAGTCAACGTAGAAAAAGTAGAGACTTTTTACCTTCTTAGCAAGTTGGCGGACGAATAGGCGAGGACCCTAATGAATCTTGCTGATTTTTGTAAAAGTGGGTCACCCAAAGTCAGGCCTCTTGATGGAATCTTCAAAGGCTTGGCTATCCTGTTCGCAGCGCCAATTAAATATCTCGTCGTAGTTTTCACCAAAATCTAAACTTTCTTGAAGAGACTGGTTACAGAATTGTACAGAACGTGGATAATGAATGAATTCAATGGCTGCAAAATGACCTTATTTATACTTATTTCTAACAAAATATTTTGAGTGTGTGTAAAAGAAGAGATTACAAAAAATTGCTTTGTCAATACATAAAACATTAAACTGAAACAGTAGTATTTTCCCAAGCGGAGATACTGCTGGCTGTTACTACGTTTACAATAATGGGGCATTACCGATTTGGAATACCGCTATGTATTAGGACAGCAGAAGTAAATGGGCTGGTTCCATAATTTACGTGGATCGATAACATTAACTCTATCATCGATTGATAACATTTCTCTATCATCTATCAAGTTTTGAATTTGAATATTACTTAAAGGTGCATGGAATTATCGAGGTTGCGAGCGTATAAGTATACAAAGATCGGCAAAATTTTCACTTACGCTCCTCCATCCCTAACCCCCAAATTTCAAGTCCTACAAACTTTTTTCTGAAAATGATCAGGAACTTCTGAAACGTCAAAAGATGAAGCTTAAGCGAATTTTATTTTTTTCGTTTTTCACTTATTTCTCCGCTGCCACCGGATTTTCAAAAACTACAAAGCATTTCGTCCTTGGCATAGTAGAAACTTTGTGTCATCAAAATCCGAACAACGCTTTACAGACAGACAGACGGACCGACCGACAGACCATCGGAAATGGTTTTTCATCATATACATGTCATTATGTGTATAACTTTCAATAAACACAATACTTTGTTTCCGATTTTTTTAACGATTACGATACATCCTCGTCCAGTGGCGTAGTAAGTAAAATCAGGTTTATTAAAACTGTTAAATGGAGACAGCCTTTACATCCGTGACCAAATCATTTGAACTATTCGAAATTAAATCACACATGTGTGCAGTCCGACCTAATATCGAACCCAGTTCAGTGTTACCAAAGCAAAAAGCGTAGTGTCAGATTTGTTTTCCAACAGTCGGGCAAATTCTAATAAATAGACATCCTGCGGCGTCACGATTAGGATATGAATGTGTCGGAAAATGAAAAAATAGCTACGCCTCAATAGATTACACAGTATACTGTATTCAGCCTCTGTATGTCACGCTAGCTATGCACATTGCTGTGAATGCTCGATATGAACGAATTGCTATTCCTATGCAAATTTTACAGCGTTAGGAACTTTTATGAAATATTTATGAACAATGTTGGTTTGGAGAGCGTCTAGCTTTATAGACATTCGCAATATATTTTTTAAATGTTAATGACAAAAATAAAATAATAATAATAATAATAATAATAATACTACATGGCCTTTATTCGTTACATGATTACAAAATAATTGGCTTAAAAGGAATAGTGACGAAAAGGTGGAGTGTCAACTTATGCTGTTTTTCAATGCGACCTAAAAAACGTTGACACAAACTATACAGAGAAAAAAAAGTACCTACATTTAAACAGCACAGTTCACACCATTGACCACCAAAAAGAGAAAAGCTTAAAATATTACACTTCCCCGAAAAAGGAATTAATCAATTACCTGTGGATATGCGTAAGTTAAATTCTAGCCATCCGACTGGTTTAAACTCATCTTTAACCTTATTTTAAAATCGCTTAGGCTATATTCTTTATAATCACTTGACAAGCAGTTATATATACTAAGTGACATATAAATCCGAACACCCAGTTTAAATGGTTTTATTTTAATAAAAGTTGGTGAATGTATTTATCTTACTGTAAATAACAAGTGAAAAATTTTTCAGCCTTATCAGTTGGACATTCCGGTTTTTATACTGCTTTTTTTTAATTCACTAACGCTATAAAAATGAATATTTCAGCCGCAGTAAAGAATCAACGTTGGCGGATTTTGGTTCTTGACATCCTTTACGATCGGTTACGATGCCTAGAGTACGGAGACCTGTACGATTTCGTCAACTTAGTGAGTTTGATAGGGGCCGTATAGTGGGACTTCGGGAAGCTGGACTTTCTTTTCGGGCAATTGCAGTTAGAGTGCAAAGAAGTGTAGACACTGCGGTTAGGTGTTGTCAGGCATGGCTTCGAGAAGGCCGTACGCAAAGAGCAAGGGGCACTGGACGCCGCCGTAGAACAACAGACCGTGAAGATCGCCGCCTAAGATTATTTGCCTTAAGGGACCGTTTCTCCACTACCAGGTCCATTGCAAATGAATGGTTTGCAGAACACGGAAGACCTATTGGCATGCGAAGTGTTTACCGACGAATGAGAAGTTTTGGCTTGTTTTCATATCGGCCACACTGGGTCCTCCCTTTAACTCGAGAACACCAACATAATCGCCTTGAGTGGTGCAGACAACGGTCACTCTGGGATCAGGAATGGAACAGTATTGTCTTTAGTGACGAGTCTCGATTTTGTTTAGGCATGCACGATGGTCGTGCCAGGGTTAGAAGACGACGTGGTGAAAGGAGGAATCCACAGTTTTTTGTTGAAAGACATGTTCATCACACTGTTGGAGTTATGGTTTGGGGTGCTATAGCTTATGGTTCCAGGTCACCTTTAATCTTCATCAGAGGTAACATGAACGCGCAGCGTTATATCCACGAAGTTCTAGAACCCCATCTTTTACCCTATCTTGACACCCTGGCAGATCCAACTTTCCAACAAGATAATGCCCGACCACATGTTGCAAGAGTCACAATAGACTTCTTTCAACATAATGATGTCACATTGTTACCATGGCCACCAAGATCTCCCGACTTATCCCCAATAGGCTATTTGACTAATTTTGCAAAATCATTTTAAATTATTCTTTTATATATAATGAGCACACTACATGAATATTTCCTGAAAATCTATACTATTTTTAATAGAAATCAAATTTAAAGTTTGAATTTTTAGAACCGCGCCAAAAACGCTATTCCTGTGATGGCGCCGGCAGATGACGTCTGTGACGTCACACGCCATTAAACACGATCACGAGCTGTCAGCCGAAGTTAATTTCATTATTGTGCTTGATTTTGCTATAAAATCATAGATAAAATGGTCTATAAATGGTGTGTAGTGCCAAAATGTACGAATACGTCTATAAATAGTCCACAAACATTGTTTGTTTCTGTTCCAACTTGTAAAAGACGAAAAAAGTGGTTACTATTAGCTCGGAGAGACCCAAAGGGCATTTCATCGACTTCAAATGTATTTATGTGTGAAGATCACTTCGATGTAAGTATAAATTGAATATGTTATCTACTAGGTAGCTTAAATTACCGCTTTTTTTAAGATTGAAATAATATATAACTATCTATAACCTCAAATGTATCTTTGGTTATGTTGAGGATAAGTCAGTGTTGAGGATCAAAGATCCTGTTTATTAACCCTAAACTTATTACTCTGTAGGGTTTCAAAATGTTTTCTGTTGTTTTGATTATATTAGCTACCTACATATCTCAATAATTTTCTATGCTGTGTCATTTTACCTACTTTGCTTATTAGATAGTGATAGTTATGTTGAATTGCAGATGGAAAAAGACACCATTAACTACATGCAGTACAAAATGGGTTTCAGCAAGAAGATACTTTTGACAGAAGATGCTGTGCCAACAAAATTTCATTGTCAAGAAGATCGTAAAAGACCACTGTCTGATGCTGGACTTTCTCGAGGAGCATATGTCAAGAGGAAAAGAATGGATTTGGTCAACACATGTTTGCAAAGTCAAAATGCTACTGAAGCCCAATCTGAAAGCTTACAAAAAGATGAGAGTTTGATACAAGACATTATTGAACCTCAAGGTATGTAATCTATTACATGTGTCCTATCATAAATTATAGTCTAAGAGCTGATAGACATTTTTGTAACCTATTTGAGGCCTTATAAAAACTTGTCTACTACTTCTTCCATTATTTCTGAATAAAAAGGGCAGAACTGAATAACATATTTGTAGCACATTGAGATTTTCACAGAATAATATTTATGGTTTAAAATTGATATATTCAAAGTGATAGGTCATTTTAGTGGGACATTTTACTTGCTAGGTGATCAAGAATGCTCAACTTGTACTTCAGGTAATGGGTAATTTTCTCTCAAGCTGTTGATGTTGTGATTCACTACCCCTTATCCAGCACTGCACTTTTTCTTCAGTGATAATGGTAGTAGGAAGTAGTAGACAACTTTTCATAGTGCCTTAACATAATCATTTACGTTGAAATTAAGACATTAATTTTGAGTCTTTGTTCTTTCAGATTTATCAAGAACTCAAGACAGAGAAACTATTACCAACTCTATCATAACTGCAGAAAAATCTGTGCAAGTAACAATAAAAGAGAATGTGCATCATAGGAGCAAATCTGTGCAAACAAGATGCCAGACTACAAGTATTTCTACCTCACCAATGAAAGTTTCTACAACATCTCGTTCCACTTCGCCCTTTAAGATTAAACCATGCAGTCTTCGACCATCACAGTCTGAAATTGTCAAAGCAGTCAAGAGAAATGTTTTTCTTGAAGATGAAAAGTCAGATAGTGATATTTCCTGTATTGAAAGTGGTCGATATTTATCACCTTTTGTAACTAAATCAGCATCATCATCATCAGGGCTTACCGACTCTGATAGTAATGTTACAGATGCCAATGAGAATATTGAAAAATTAGAGTGCCTCAAAATTACTATGCGTTCAATCTCTAAAAAACCAATGATGTATGTTGGTATTCCAAAAGAATGTTATTTCTTAATCAAATTGTTACATAAACACACAAGCATAAAAGTAGAACACATTTTGCTATGCTTGAAAAAGATTAGAATGAACAGTACATTTTCTGAACTGGAGGATAATTTTGGAATATCATTATCTTATGCTAGTAAATTGTTTCTACAAAATATACCAATAATAGCTAGTGTTTTAAGACCATTCATTGTAAATATAGATAAAAAATTGGTAAAAAAAAATCTTCCTATTTCATTTAGACATAACTATCATAATGTCAGTTGCATCATAGATTGTTTAGAGATTGATATACAAAAACCATCAAAGGCTCTTCATCAGTCATTGACGTGGTCAGAGTACAAAAAGGGGAATACTGTGAAGTATTTAGTATCCTGCACACCTAATGGTTTAGTTAATTATGTTTCGCATGGGTTTGGGGGCAGAACCAGCGATGCCACAATAGTAGAAAATTGTAACTTTCTAGATGGATTACCCCAAGGATCCTGTTGCTTAGCTGACAGAGGCTTCAAACACCTTGAACAAATACTTCATGAAAAGGGACTAAAACTATTAAGGCCACCCAGTGTAAATGCTGGTGCAAAGTTGTCAAAAACTGAAGTTCGACAAACTAAAATAATAGCTAGTTTGCGGATTCATATTGAAAGGGTAATAAGGCGTTTGAGAGAATTTCATATTTTAAAGCAACATTCAGTGATAAATACTAACATACGTCGTGTACTTGATCATGTCATTATAATTGCATGTGCTCTAATAAATTTGCAAGATTCTCTTATTAAATAATGGGTTTTTGCCTGTTATGATACTTTATACTTAATTATTATCATGTAATCTCCTCTTTTGTGACATACCATTTGAACTTTGTGTTTTGTACTTGGCTGAATAAATACTTCTACTACTACTACTATAAATAACGAAATAAATGATGTAAAACCATGAATAAAATGATAATAAAACAAGAAATATGCACTGCATAGTTTTTTATTTGATAATCACAGACTAGTGCTACGATACAAAATAGGATATATATTTTTTTTCCAAAAAATATACAAGTTTTTTATTAAGTTGTTGACATAATCATCTTCGTACTTCACTAGAATAATATCTACATTTTTTGTTTCTTCAAAGTTGCTATCAGCAACACAAAAATAACATTTTTTCATACCAGTTGCATGCATCTGTAATTGAACCTGTGCCTTACATTTCTCTGAAATAATTCCATTTTTTAAATAATTGTTCTTAGCTTTTGCTTTGGTAGGGCATTTTATTTCAACAATGGCATCTTTCAATAAACCATCAGGAGATGCTGCAAGCATGGGATTGTCTTGGCATACATAAAGTCCACATGTTCTGATTTTTTTGTTCAATGTTGTACTAACTGTCTTCCGGACAGATAGCTCCAAACTTCTACCTCTTTTCATTGCAATAGTATCTGGTATTTTTGCGCCCATTATAGTAGCAACCAATGAACCATCAGGTGTATGACATACACTCACTTCATGTGCCTTTGAAGCTGTGATACGGCCATACCTCATCTCATACCACAAGCTGCTCTTGTACTGCATTCTTGTTGCTTCTTCAATTGCACTGATAGCAGCTCTGTTGAATGTTGTCTTCATTATGTCTACAAGATTGTCTACGTCTGCTTGAATTTTTGGTGGTTGGTCCATTATGAAACAGTGCAGCGAATACCGCATAACATTTGAGTGTTTAAAATCGTCCTGATATTTTATCAATTCGCAGTGTTGAAGTTTTCTTTTTTTGGCTTCCAAAACAAAGTCTGTGTAAAGTGCTGATGTACTTGGTCTGTGTGGTACTTCCTTTTTCGACATCTGCTGCACAGTGATGTACTTCAGAGTAGTCCCTACTCTTGACAATGTTGGCTTTTTCCAATAACATTCCACCGAAGTAGATGGAGGTTCCTCACTGCGCCGATGTACCCACATCAAAAAAGCGACTGCATGCTTGCATCCTCCTGCTGAAGCAGCACAGTCATGGCACTGACAACTTATTATCTCGCTTTCATTTTCGTTGATAACCATTGTCACATTATAAGCTTTTGATCTCACTTTGTGCTCTGGGCACATTTTGCACTTAAGTGTGCAAAGTCCATGCTCCCGGTGCAGCTGCACATAGCCAATTGCATCGTCTCCGTAGGACTCCCTTCCAGACCTGTAAAACAAAAGCAAAACATGAAAGTATGTTTTATTCATGAAACCATATATGAACCATATTATCATATTGAACTGAAAGCTTTTTTCATTACATCAACATAACCTAAAATAAGATTGATTTTACAAATCTTTTAATGATCATACATAAAGGTTAGTAGGTATAAATAAATACTTTCTATTACTACTTACATTGTTGTTTTCACATGTTTGAGTTCCGCAGCATAGTAGTCCGCATTATTTTTGAAGAAAAATGCTACCATTAATGCGTCAACCTTAGGTAGATTGCTGTTATCAGCTTGCACAAAATTTAGGTCCATTTTGAAGTCCACAACGAATAATGATGTCAATAGTTGAAAGATTGATCAAGAAAGTAATAAAAATCTGTTTATGAAATAGAATTATGATAGAATATATCACAGAAAGCCAGCAAAAACGTACAACGCGATGTTTGTTTACATGCATGTGACGTCACCAGAGTCGCAGCCAATCGCAGGGCGTTTCTGTGACCCATCGAATTTTTAAAAATAGCTGATTTTTATTTGATTATTTCCCAAAAAATATACATATTTAGGTGTACATTAAAGTACTATGTGTTTTCTTATTCTACTATCTAATAGGATGACCACAATTCGCAACTTATTTTCAATACTGTCAAATAGCCTATTGAGCACGTGTGGGATATGATGGGTAGGAGATTGCTCAATTTGCAACGTCCTCCTCAGACTCTAGAAGCACTTCGAGAGGAGTTGGTGGTTGCCTGGAATGAGATACCACAGGAGGACATTGACCACCTGATCAGAAGCATGCATAGGCGCGTTGGAGAATGCGTAGCACATCAGGGTGCATCCACACATTATTAAAGGCCAAAGGGCTTTAAAGCAGTGCAATCATTTTGAAATTTTTATCATTTACTTATTATGCTTCATTAAGTACTTATACAAAATTTTATTAAAATAAAACCATTTAAACTGGGTGTTCGGATTTATATGTCACTTAGTATAGTTTGGGTGCCCAGTATGAGAAACTGCGTGTGAACAATGCTGTCGAATGCCGCGGGATAAGTAGATGCGCTTATTCCTAGAAGATCTTTGATCGTACTGACAGAGGAGGTTTAGCTTTGAATAAAGATAATATGGCGCTTTAAGGAGAAGGGACTTATGTACCAGAGATAGGCAATGCAGTTTCCGCAATTTGTTTATCTTAAACCATCTCGATTGGTCAAAAGCGCTACTAATATGACCAAATTTACGGATTCCATAAGAAAATCTGATGTATGAGTTTTGTATCGTCTGAATCCGCTCGGCATCATGTTGTATAAGAGCAGGTCCATAAACAGAGTCACCGTAAGATAATTTTGTCAGGATAAGAGATTCGCAGAGTTAAAGCTTGAGCTGTGTTGACAGGACACTTCGACTCGGGTATAACTGACGAAGCACATCATAGGACGCATTGCATAGTCGGTTAACATGTTTAGTGAAGCGTAGCTTGAAGTCAAACCAGATACAATGGTTTTTGCATTCATTTACGAAGGATATGTCTTCATTATTCACCGTAATATTAATGCGATATTGATTTATTTCACGATTTTTTTTGGGCCCAAATAAAATGCAGCAAGATTTGCCAGCATTCAGTTTTAGATTGTGAGCACTAGATATGTCAAAAATAGACTGCAGATCTTGATTGATTTGATGTTAGCCAAGCATATATTCATCAGGATCGAAGCTGTTATAAATAAAGTTGGGTATCATCGGCATAATGATGAACGATTAAGTCGAAATCACGAAAGATGACGATTACGTCATTATTTTAGTCTGTAGTAAAGACAAACGTCAGCGATTTGTGAATATTTTTAATGAAGTTTCAGATATGCTGGACAGAGACAAACAGAATTTTATTATCTAAACAAACTGTATTGCTAATATGCATGTATCCGACAAAGATAGGCGATGTTTTCATGTTGCATGATCGATCATATTTGAAAGATAAGTAGTTAGGTTATTTTTGGTGTTTCTGTCTTAAGGTATTCTAATCATAACTGTTTTTTTCAAAACTCCGCACTAAGATTATTATTACTCAAAACCATGAAATAAAATGAATATAAAAATAATCAGTGACATAACCTAACTTCGCAAAATCATAGTATAAATTTGTTGTCATCATTCCTGACATCGTGATTTTATCATTGACGTTCGTCCATTGATTACTTCAGTACAATTTATGTTATGTCGTAAAGGTCATCTTTCGCGATTCTGGCTATAGCTGGCGTGAAAATCATATATACAGGGTGTTCCTTAATGCTATGCGAATATTTAAGGGTGTGAATCTACATGAAAAATTAATATTAGTTTGCTCTATAAACTATGGTCCAATAATTATTCCTTAAAAAAAGTCGGGGTGTTTTGAAGCTTCAGGAAAAAAATGGAAATTAATAAATATTTTCAGAGCCGCTTCAGATATTTCACTGATATTTAGTACATAGTGAAAGTTAATAGAGTTGCATATTTTCCAATGCAAAAATAATTTTTAGCTTTAACAGTGACGTGCGTACGGGTATTGACTTCGATATTTTTTCAGAAAAAAATGGTACGCCAATGGTTTTTTGCCAAATAATTTTTTTTTGAATTCCCCGTTCAATTTAAAACAAATGATCTCTCTTGAATTGTTTTCCTTTGATGCTAACCATTTTTTTGAGTAAAGAAAAATAAAAACCGTTCTATTGTCCGAGAAAATTAATGTAATAATTAAGGAATGCAATTTAGCAATAAATATCTAGTTGCTCTAGAATATGTCACTGGCTTTTAACATCTGATAAGTCTCAGTTATTCAAATCTGTTCGCTTTTCATTATTTAGTTTTTACAATCTTGTTAATAATGGTGAATTATTCAAATGCAGAAATGGCGGAAATGCATTACGTACGAGAATATGGCCTTGCCCACGGGAATGCTGAGCAAGCCAGACGGATTTATCACCACTGATATCCCGATCGTGCTTTGCCAGATAGTCGAATCTTTTCTAATATTCATCGTCGTCTTGTTGGAACTGGTTCTGTCTGAAAAGGAACATTTGAAGGTAGACCTCTAAGTGTGAGAACACCTAAAATTGAGGCAGCAGTCCATACCATATTTTAAGAGTACAGGCATTACTTCCCATTAATTTACAGAGGTGCGTGACCCTTTGTCAGTGGTGTCTTCAAAAAATTACACAAAATCCGCAACTTGAATCAATGATTCTGTTCACGGACGAAGCTAATTTTTCTCGAAATGTCATTCAGAATTTCCACAACAATCATTTGTAGGCAGAAGAAAATCCCTATGCCGTAACCGAAACCCATTTCCAACACCAATTTTCGGTTAACGTATGGGCAGGAATTATTGGAAACCGCTTTATTGGCCCATTATACTTGCCGGGACGACTTGACGGTCAGACTTACCTCAATTTTCTTCAACAACAGTTGCCTTTGCTGTTTGATGATGTTCCGTTAGTAATAAGAAACAATATGTGGTACATGCATGATGGTGCACCAGCGCATTTCAGCGTAGCGGTTCGTAATTATTTTTACAAACTGTTTATCCAAATCGTTGGATTGGCCACGGTGGGTCCCAAGAATGGCTACCAAGGTCCTCAGACCTCAACAGTTTAGATTTATTTTTATGGGGCTATCTTAAGACAGTAGTGTACACCAGTCCCATTAACACTGTAGAGGAATTAAGAGAAAGGATAGTTGCAACTTGTGATAGAATAAAAAACACTCCAGGGATGTTTCAACGAGTGCGTAATTCCATGAGAAGGAGTGCGGAAGCATGCATACTAAGTGAAGGGGGCCTTTTTCAACAATTTTTGTAATCACTTCGTTGGTTTTAATGTCATGCTTATGTTGTCAGTTGTTGTTGTTCATTACCCCTAATGTGTTTAATTTTTCCAATTGAATTGTATTTTGCAAGTCAGACAATAGAACGGTTTTTATTCTTTTACTCAAGAATGGCGCATTAAAGGAAAGCAATTCGGGTGAGATCATTTGTTTTGAATTGAACGAGGAATTCAAAAATAATTTTTATTTGGCAAAAAAACCATTGGCGTACCATTTTTATCTTAAAAAACATCGAAGTCAGTTCCCGTACACACGCTACTGTTAAAGCTAAAAATTATTTTTGCATTGAAAAATATGCAACTTTATTAACTTTCACTAGCGGTTCTGAAAATATTAATTAATTAACATTTTTTTCCTAAAGCTCAACACCCCGAGTTTTTGTAAGGAAGCAGTTTTGGACCATAGTTCATAAAGCAAACTAACATTAATTTTCCATGTAGATTCACACCCTTAGATATTCGCATATCATTAAGGAACACCCTGTATTAAGAGTAAATAAAAGGCGACTCAAAATAGATCCACCAAAATTTTGATCAGTCGCGCTATAAATATTATCCGATATAGACAGGAGCGCATTGGTGGTGCTATGCAATGGTCTGAAGTCAAATTGGGAGGTGGTCAGTAAATTATTTTGACAAACAAACGTGTGCAGCTGCTCATGTAGAGCCATTTCCAAAAGCTTAGATAGACTTGGTAACAATATAAAAAATTGAAAATACAGTAACCTAAATTGATTTTGACGACATAATGAACCCTCAATATAGTTATTCAAATAAATGGACGATATAACGTCACCAAGCTGCATAATGAATTGGATCTGATCCACTGGAAAAAATGTTAGAAGGCAATTGTCGGAAATAATCCTGTTACTCCATGCTAATTCAGACAGTCTGACGGAAATCAAATTAAGTATCAGGGGGCAATGTAAGTCGATAAATTATGCAAAGCGAATGTCTAAAAAGTGTTGCTGGACAGGAATGTGGGGCAAGGGAAAAATGTCCTGCGTATATTTTTTATTCGCGAAAAAATAGGGTAAGAAATCATTTTTAATTTTTTTTATCAAGTTATTTAGTCGTTAAGAGAATAAACGTTGTCTCCTTTTTGCCCTAAAGTAGTTACAAATTAAATTTTCGAACATGATCGGGGCAAATGATTAAATAATTAAAATAAAACAGCTAAAAATCAAACAATTTACTATATGCATTGATAATTTCTATTCGCACGGCACTGACCTCTAACCCTATGATAAATATATACTCTCTGATAGGTTACAATACAATAAATTTGTAATCAATATAACACAGATTTTATTTTTTATTGCAGTTTTTTTTGACAAATCAGTTCTACCACTCAGAAAGGTGCTACGGTTCCGTGCTGGTGCTCATTTTGTAGAGGAGGTATTTCATGATAGTCCAATAGAGACAAACACGTTGATAGGTTTACCTATTTCTGCAAGTACTGAGAAGCTTTCCATAGCCTACTTTGAAAAAAGTTAACTTTTCGTATGGAGATTTTCAAAAACCGCCAATGAATAATTATAAATATTGAAACGTAGGATTTCCTCAGGTATTCAGGAGATGATGCGTACAGTATGACATTAAGGTAAAGTAAATGTCTATAATGTAATACATATGCACCACTGTCAAGAGTTCAGTAGTTTAAACAAACTATTTATATTCTGAAGTATATGTAGAATAGTTTGAGCACAGAGAACATGTAGCATTTCTAGTGCTACGGCAGCTCCATGATGCTAAATTTGACGCAACCACGACTAAAAGCTATTCATGAAATGGATAAAACAATTACCTAAAAAATGCTCGCACGGATCTGATTATAGACATGAGGATAATAGTGGATGACGGTTTTTGTAGTGTGTTCAGCATTGGGCTAAAGCCGCGTTCAGACCGAGATTCCAATGCTAGCCAAGGCACATGTGGTTACAGATTTGGAGGTGTTTCGAATCGGTTGCGCTTTTAGTATTTAGTCGTTTGTCTGCAATGGCTCAACATTAGCACCCAACTTAAGCCACTCGAAACGAAATTTAGGTATAAACGAGCGCATTCCAATACCTTCTAACAACAAACACCAACGTCACATGTACTTGCATTCGTTTGCACGGCGTTGGATGTTGGGTCTGTATGCGGCTTAATGTCCATGCGCTGACACGATTATAATTTGTATAATTTTCAACACAGGGATACCACTTAACGACAATAACGTGACGCTAAATGCATGAAGTTTCCACTTTTCATACAATATGTCATATATACGAACGTTTAATGTGTCGGGCTTTTAGGGCTGCGTTAGCGTAGGCCTTTCTGTGAATGTCACTCCTATACTGCCACAATGGGGTTTCTACAACTGTCGCTCTTACTTTGTTACGTGGCAGAAACAAGTCTTACTGGCCTAGCTTGGGCCACTCTGAAGCTCAATTTATTGATTTATTTAACAAATTAGGGACGTCAAACAGAGAAAATCTCCAAAATAGACATCCACCGTGTAGTTAAACATACTAAAATATGAGGATTGGTCTACATAACATTTATGAAATATAAACATTCAATTCAGTAAGATAAAACTATTACAAAGAATGGGAACGTAGCTTACAAGGGAGTGACCAACATTATGTTTTTATCAAGTATGTAAAGTGTATCATTTCACAACCAAAAATATCAGCGAATTTGCCATAGTTGTTGAGATTACTTTGCATTCGTACCAGTGGAGAGTTTAAACCAATATTAGTTCAACAAAATGGAATATTGAAGTATGTACAGTGTCTAGGATTCACTCTTATCGGAACACTGATATTGATTTTTGATGAAAGGTAAAAGCAGTCAATTTGATTGTTCAGGATTCTGTGAAGAAACCATAAATCAGATAATATCCTTCACTTGGCCAGAGGTAAGATTTTGAAATGTACCATTATCAAGCTATAATCGTGATTATGGACAATACAAGCCTTGTAAGCCAGAATTCGCAAGAACTTATGTTGCACAGACTGAATTCTCCTTATGTGGACTTGTACTGTGGGTTCCAGCTAATAGACGCGAAAGAAAGATTACAATGTATAAACGCATAATATAGTGATAAGAGGGTAGAAGGGTTGTTGAAGTATCTAGAGTATCTTCTGATAAAGCCAAGTATCTTATTTGTTTTATTTAGGGTTCCATCTATATGACTATTGAAGCTCTATTTCGTATCTAGAGTAACACCCAGATCCCGAATATTGCTTAGTTAATTAATATTAAGTTTCTCAATCTGATACGCATACTGAAATAGGTTTCTTTTTTTCGTGAATGTGATTGAAAAACATTTTTTAGTGTTAAGTGGCAGGCCATTTCTCTGACAATAATCGCTGAGTTTGTCGATATCAGATTGTATTTTGACGCAGTCTTGAAAGCTTTCAACTATCCGATACATTTTTAAGTCATCTGCGTAAAGAAGAAACTGGAAATGACTGATGCATTCTACTATATCATTTATATAAATTAAGAAGAGTAATGGACCTAACTGGCTACCCTGAGGAACTCCCGATAATGGAATAACGACTCTGGATTTATAGTTTTGTTTATTTATTGATTATTGGAAATATGCAACATCTATATAGTACTGTAATATAAGAAAATATATAACTACAATTAAAGATACAACCAGGAAAGGGATTAAAATACTCAGATACAATACAGATATATATATATATATAAATGCGTGTTTCATAAGATATCGAACTCCTTACAAGTTATTTATCGATCTGATACTTTGATGTAAGTTGTTGAATAAGTGTCGGCACTTGTAGCAGGTCGTCTTAATAGGAAATCGGAAGAACAAACCATTCAGTTCCATGAATAAAACAATGAACTATAAGTCGCCTTCATTGCTTTGAGTGGATTCTACATTTTATGTAGCAGTAGTAATTTTAAGTGTTTCTTGTATATAATTATCTGTATCGATAACCTATAACGGCAAACATGATTTGAGATGTTTCATTTAGGTTTATCTTACGACCTAAAATTTGTTCATTCATAGGAAGACATGCAATTGACCCTGTACAGCGACAACCTGTAAAGCTAGCCTCGAATTTCTATACGGAAGAAAATGTGTCCAGCAACCAGAGCTGCTTTCAAGTGGTTTTTGGTTTGAGAGTGATATGCTCGCGAAATGTTCCAGAAACAATGCATTATAATACAACGTGCTGAGGAACGGTATTGGTGCTGAGCACTACTGAGCTACTCAGAGTAACTGAACAGTGCGACTAGAAAGCAGCTCAGGAAGAACTTAGCAAGGCTATGTATAATGTCAGAATAAAATTGTCTAACGTGTTGACTAGAAAACGTAAAGTAACACATACTTGTATTACAGTAATCGCTGGACTAATAACCATCTTGTTCAATTTTAAGGTCTTATGTAACAGGGTAGATTTGCCAAAACGTTGCTTGGAATTTGATTTTCAACGCTAGTGTGTACTTCTACCATGCCATCTCATTTTCAAGGGTGATATGGCAGTATTTTACCAAGGTACACGTGTTCCCTTCAGTAATATTTCAGATGGGATGCCGCGTGAAAAGTGAATAAAGTATTGGTTCCAAAACCAAACACCAAAAGATACCACCTGTAATGGGCTATGTTGTTATTAATTTTTATATCAAAATTTTCTGTATTAAAGAAGGTTTGTCTCCCATCAGTGCATAGTGCAACTTATATTTTTGTTTTTAATGTAGATTGTAGATAGATGATATAGATAGTAGAAAGTACCCTATATTTTTAAGAAATTTGACTTCGGCTGAGCTAAGTTTGCGTTTCCATCGTAGCAACTGGCAGTCTAGACATAACGTTGCGGATGAAGCCGCTGACAACATATTTACTAATATTAAGGCGGAATATGAATATACTATTTTGGTTCTTCGAAGTTTTGATTGGAAGAAATATGGTATAAACAATGTATTTCAAAAATAAAATTTAGGTAGATCCATCAGCATAGATAGTTGTACCAGTTTATTTACCACAGCCTCCCAATACGTAACAAATATGATATCTTTAATGAAAAATCTGTAGAGACAGGTACTTAGCTTGCATTTTTTTATATAGAGAAATCTATTTCCTTTATTGGGACCAGGTATGTTTTGGTTCGTTCATTCAAATAAAGGCTGAAGGAATAAAAATTGAAAGAACGATAGATCAAAGTCGTTCATTAAGTGCAGCAGGTATTTTTCCTTATCATCTAGATACAATTACCGTGGTATCAAACATTTCACTGTTTTCTACTGAGCTTTACTACAAAGTGTTAATAATTTTTGAAAAAAAGCAAGCAAGACCATCATAATGCCCTTATTACAAATTTAACGGCATAGCCACACATGATAGTAACCAGATAAAATGACTTGCTAATCCCAACAAATTATTTATATTTTTCTACACCCTGTAAAATAATGACCAAACGATGGTATGTCTGGAAAGCCTGATCTACAAGCTGAAAAAAAATTCTCTTTTTCATTGATGAATTGAGCAGCATTGAGGTTTACTGTATTGAAACAAGTGTGTTTCAATACAGTACACCGAAATAAAAACGAGATATATATGTAGTTCTTAATGACTATAGACAAGTAACTGTCACCTAGACATAAAAAAACAAAGTAAATACTATATCGACGGAAATACCCCGAAATGTTACATTTAAGAATACAAAAACTCTTGGTAAGAACAAACTCCCTGTAAAAAGGGTTTTGACAACATTGTCACATTTGCGAGCTATAAGTTTTCTGAGATTTGTTGGCGAGAAAAAGTTTTTAAAAGATGGAAGTTGACCCAGGAGGATCAACAGACGACGCAGTTCCACATACTATGAGGAAAGAGCTGAGCGGTGGCAGAAAACATGAGCTCACTGACGCAGATGTCATCGGAGCAGAAAACGATCGAGAAACTGATGCTGATTATAGACGACCAGGCGAGGCAGATTCGAGACCTAATGGAGACCATCAAGGACCAGACAGCCAAAATTGACAGCCTTACCGCCCAGGTAACCATATTACTAAATTCAAAAGAATCCCCTAAAGAACGGACTAAGACCCTAAAAAGACCACTGAGAAACGTTTCTGATGATCATCTCACATCCACAGACGAAGACGTACAGACTGAAGGATTTGTAAAAGCAAAATCAAGGAGGAAAGGCGACAAGGCTGATCGATCAACCCAAGACTTTCCTCCTCTTCCGAATACAGGATCAATTCCATTTCACACCTCCCCCAATTCATCAAATCGAAACACTATTATTGCTTCTATTACCAAGCCAGGGACCACGTTATCTACCTGTCAGGTGACTCCGTCAGCCGATCTTACTTCTCCTCCGTCATCTCGTCCAACCGTCGTGGCATCAACACAACCCTCACGACAAGGGCGCATAACCCCGATCATCTTACCCGGGGGGACGAGATGGCGTACTTTAAATTTCAAGTTTATTTCCCTAGGTATTAAAATAGATCGCGCGGTTGCCGTCGATGCGGGAATAAGGATTATTCCTAAATCCGAGGACGACTACCGTAAGATCGTTCGCCTATTCCGAGAGGAAGAAGTGCCCCATCACACTTTTCCTCTCCCTTCGGAACGGAACATCCATGCGGTGGTTCGAGGAGTTCCCGTCAACTTTTCGGATACTGAGATTAAGGGAGAACTGGAGCAGAGGGGATATAGCCCTCTTCATATCATTTGATTGAAGCGCAGCGGCGGCGCGCCCATGCCTTTGGTGGTCGTGATACTGCCCAAGACTGAAAAGTCTCAGCAAGTGTTTAACGAACTGCTGGGACTGGCCATTCGAGTTGAGGTTCAGAAGAACTCCAGACTCATTGGGCAGTGTCACCGCTGCCAAAAGTATGGGCATGCGCAGTCATATTGCACTGCACCGCTCAAATGCTTAAAATGTGCAAAGGACCACATGACGCATTTGTGCCCCCTCACAGAAGAGGAAGAACGCAAGTGCGCGAACTGTGGAGAGGGACATCCCGCAAATAGCCGGACTTGCAAGTTCACTCTAAGGAGGAACTTGCAAGTTATAGCGCAAAGGCGCAATATATCATACGCGGACGCAGCTCGGGAGGCAACCTTGCCTGCCCCCTCTGCCCAACCTCCCTTGAGCACGCAAAATGTGGACCTGGCAACCGCGCTAAGGTCCTTACAACAAATAATAAGCCCACTGATTAGCGCTACCCAAGCGTTGCAGGCGATATTTCCTGTAAATGTCTAGGTACAATAGTAGACAGCCTGCATTCATCAAAATTCTTTTTTGGAATTGTTTGGGCATGAGGGATATTCCCAAAAAACGGGAATTTCATCAAGCTTTTTTGGATGAAGGTATAGATGTGGCCTTGCTGCCGGAAACGTTGCTTAATCCGGGAGATCGTTTAGCTCTCCCGAATTATGATGTTATCCGAGGTGACAGATTGAATGGTCGAGGCGGCGGTTTAGCAGTGTTGATTAAACGCGGTATAGACTATTATAGAAGCACTAATGCGGAGATGCATAGCATCGAAGCAGCTTCTGTGGTGGTCAATATGGCGGGAGGTGTCTCGTTGAAGATCACATCGGTGTATGTCAGGTGTGGTGCCAGGCTACAAGAGGCGGATCTGGAGGTCCTTTTGGACTACTCGGGTCCGCTTATTGTGGCAGGGGACTTCAACTGCAAACATCGAGCATGGAATTCTAGGTTGAATTCCACTAGTGGGGTTCGATTGTACAACCATGTGATGCGAAATGGGTACCTTATACATAGCACTGAAGAGCCGACACATCATCCATTCAACCATCTTCAGGCACCAGATGTCATCGATTTCGCGATATCTAAAAACTGCAGATACAGTATCTCTACGGAGGATAAGGTCGAGGTTTTCGCTGATGCCATGGAAAAACAGTTCTCTCCCAACTATGATCTCGATAATGACCTCGACGAGGAACAGCACATCGTACGATCCGTCAGGAGATATTTTAGGGCCAACGGCGTTAGCGGAGGCACTGAATCCTCTTCAGATGACTCTTCTTCAGAAGATTCGTCTGAGGCTCCACATAGCACATTAGCGGAACCCTCCGAGTTTCCACATTGCACACCAGCGGAGTTACTAAGTCATATTAAAGACCTCAAGGTGCGTAAAGCACCTGGGGAGGATCAAATCACCAACAAGGCGTTGAAGCTGCTCTCGCCGAAAGCCCTGACATATTTGGTGACAATAATCAATGCGACGCTCAAAATCCAGTACTTCCCTGCTGGGTGGAAGACTGCTGAGGTCATCATGATTCCAAAGAAGGTGGGTTTGATATTTCCTCAGGATTACCGTCCCATAAGTCTGCTGTCAGCTCCTTCTAAGTTCGCCGAAAAGGTGATTTATCGTCACCTTGAGAATTTTTCGTCAAATCACCATGTGATTCCTGACGTCCAATTCGGTTTTCGGTCCGAGCATAGCACCGAGCTACAGGCAGTCAGGCTGGTGAAGCATGTAACCAGAGGGTTCACCCTTAGCATGAGTACTGGCATCTTGCTTTTGGATGTCTCAAAAGCCTTTGACAAGGTGTGGCACGCGGGCCTCCTCTATAAACTAATCCAAAAGGGTTTTCCTTTTTGGCTTCTAAAATTACTGAAATCCTTTCTTGAAGGAAGGAAGTTTCGGATCAAAATTAACAATGTTTTGTCAACAACACGGCGAGTACGGGCCGGTGTTCCTCAGGGTTCGGTCCTAGGACTTCGCTTTTCATCCATGATGTCCCTTCCCCCAGCAACTGTGAAGTCTACCTCTATGCTGACGACACTGCACTTGTCGCCCAGTCGTGTACTGGTGATCTGGTTCACGATGGGTTGCAGAATGCGGTGGACGAAGTTCTAGAGTGGGCGGAACGGTGGCTGATAAAAATTAATCATTCGAAAACGCAGGCTATTTATTGTACCAAAAAACGTCGCGGCCCCCCAGCAGAGGTTTCTGTAGGCGGAAATCGTGTACCATGGAAAAATTCTGCCAAGTATCTCGGTGTCACCCTTGATAAAGTCATGACCTGGCAGAAACATACAGCATCCATAAAAACAAAATTCCATATTGCGTTTCGGCAACTATATCCTTTGTTATGTAGATCCTCCAAATTGAGTTTGATAAACAAAGTTCGACTATATAAAATGATTATTAGACCAGCCATTACTTATGCATGTGCGGCTTGGTGTTTTCTTGCCAAGACACGCATGCAAAGTCTTCAAGTACTGCAAAGCAGAACTTTGCGGACAATTTGCAAAGCTCCATGGTATGTCTCAAATGAGACACTACACAGAGACCTTGACATTCCTTACTTGAGGGATTATGTCAAGCTTCAGGCGCAGCGACGTTATAGTCAAGCGGAATCGCACAGCAACCCTCTGTTGCGTGACTCAGTGGACTACACAGTGGAGCAAGTTCGTAAACATTCAAGGCCACGGCTCGCACTGTAATCAAAAGTTAGCGTGAATCTTTAGTAAACTCAAAATTACACTCTAACAAAACCGAATCAAAAATTTGTTTAGTTCACCTCAAAATTAATCCGTGTACCAAGTCAAAAAGCCTAGGTGGTTCCTCTTAAACTAAGCATATCTGTTTTTCTTTGTTCTTCTCCTTTTTTCTTCTCTTTCCCTTTCTCTTTTTCCTTGACTTTGTCTGGTTTCTGGGCAACCAGGACTGACAGATTCGACTAACGTACATCAGACAGTGACAATGGGCAAAGGTCCTACGGACCGCCCAGACAAATAAATGACGAATAGTATACTCTTGGTAAGAACGTTTATATCTGAAATTTTGACACAGCCAGCATCGTGAAAAATTGTCAAGGAATTAGGTTACGATTGTCATCACTATGCCAAAGTAACATTACAAGCATACAATCAATACACGTAAAATAAAAAAGAAGTGAAACACTCAAATAAAAGATACCAAAGTTGAACAATAAAGAAAATTATAGAATGGAACAATACAATGTTACTGGAAAAGAAGAAACAGAAAAAGAGGTATATTGAACGTCTCTTGTACTGGAAGAAAAGGATATAATCATCAATAGATTTCTAGAACTGAGCAAGAAAATCGACACCCTTGAGGAAGCAAACCACAAATCAAAAGAAAGGTAAGACTATACTTTAGCGCATATCGCAAATCCTATGCCGATCCAGTGATGAATGAGAGTATATTTCGTGAATAGAAAAACCAGCAACATAAAAATCTATTAATCAAACCACTACATAACCAGACCCCAGATGGAATAAAGACAGATTTAAGCAGAAGTGATAACCACAAAAAATGGAAACATAGAAGTCAATCTATGTTAGATGAAAATAATTACAGTAAGCTAAATCATGAGTTTCAAACGAAGCTGTTTGAGAAATATGCATTAATTGAAGAAATAAAGTTAAAACCACGTTCATATACCTGTTGTGGCTATTATGGGTAACTGAAGTCAGCTATCCATATGCGCCAGTGTCACAAAAGGCAGAAATCTTTATAAAATAGGATTTGAAATCAAAAGAATATGAATTCTTTCACGTATTAGTGTAACCATCATCTAGTCTAATCTTATTAGCAAGTTTCCTCGGAATAATTGTAAGGTCTGATTTTATTGGTGCAAGTTGTTCAAGTGGGTATTTAAAACATGGACGCATAAAATGGGTACACCAATTTTTGTGGGAAAACTTTTTACTTGACAACAAATGAGAAAACGTGTTTTTTGGGATTCAAACGGAAGTGGTGACAGGAAAGAAAAAACTTTTTATATAAGATTTTTAGGTATTTATGAGATCTACAAAATGAGACCACACGTAAAAAGATCGGACTAATAGCAAAAATGTTATGGCCCAAAAACGAGGCAAAATGCAGGTTTTGGCACTTGTTGGTAATGCGACGATGGTTTCTCGCTTCTTCAAATTCGTAGGAATCGCACTTCAAAATAACAACAAAATTGGATTATATTTAGCAAGTAGTTTTTTGAGAATTTCAAATTGCTTATCCCGAAACACCTGTTTTCCGGTCATCACCTCTAGTTTATTGAGCAATATACAGGGTTCGTTCAAATAGCATTTAATAGCAAAATACACCTTGTCGAAGTGAATCACAAACCATTCCGAAAGGTGAATGTTATTTTTATGCGAAAAACAAAATTACATTTTTTTTTCTAAACAAATTCAGACATTTCGTATTTGTGAATAATTGAAAAAATGCGCTACGATATTCGAAAAAACATACGTTACTATACATATCTTAAAGCAAAGCGTATGTGTCTATCATCTTTTGTTGCGAAATACTCACAAATACGAAATGTTTGAATTTGTTTAGAAGAAAAAACGTAATCCATCCTTTTTTGCATAAGAATAACATTTATCTTCCGGAATGGTTTGCGATTCATATCGGCAAAGTAAACTAGTGTATTTTGCTATAATATGCTCTTTGAGCTAACCCTGTATATTGCTCAATAAACTAATAGTGATGAACGGAAAACAGGTGTTTTGGGGTAAGCAATTAGAAATTCTCAAAAACAGCTTGACCACTCTATTCCAATTTTGTTGTGGTTATTTAGAAGTACGAATTCTACGAATCTAAAGAATTTCGAATATCTGCGAGAAACCATCGTCGCATTACCAACAAGTGCCAAAACCTCGGCCATAACTTTTTTCTATTAGTCGGATCTTTTTACGAGTGGTTCATTTTATAGGTCTCATAAATACCTGAAAATCTTGTACCAAGAACTTTTCCGTTCCTGCCAACACTTTCGATTGAATCCCAAAATACACGGTTTCCTATTCTTTGTTGTCGAATAAAAAGTTTTCCCGCAAAAATTGGTGTACCCATCTTATGCGTCCATGTTTTGAATACCCCCTTGAACTTTCAGCAATAAAACCAGACAATTATTTCGCAAACCGGGGGTATTTTCGTCTAATATACTACTAATATACTAAACGGTACAATCACTACCATCAAGTGATAAATATATTTTGACAAGCTGCATACGATTCATGGCTTTTTTCAAAATGACACCGTCAATCTGTGATTAATGAAATGACTAATTGTGAACAAGCTGTCGATATCAAAGTGTTCTTCCTAGTATGAATGACTGTGAATACAGCATTATTGGGCACAGTGATACGTAGCTCAAAACCGAAGTAAAATCTAGTGAATTGTTTACATCGAAGGGATACTAACTTCATTTAGCTCTAAACAGTACAAGTTCAAAATTCCAAACTTCGTTGCATTATATGAGGATTTAATTTTAGAAAACATTGGCGTGGCCATGCAATTGACAGCTTCTATATTAACCCCTTATTGCATCCTGAGTCATATATGATACATACCAATATTAATATTTTTTTGAAGCTCTAGAATTTAAAGAGCGAATAACTGCATAGTGTCGCATATTTGGGACCGAGGAATAACCACGTTAAAATAATGCCGACGCTCCTCCGACAAAAAATATGACCTTGGAGCGGTTTGCAAGTTTACACTCGCACTTTTCGTGGTACAGTCGACATCTCCGATTTTATGAAGCATTTTTGTTGGGTGAAACGTAGGTTTTGGTGATAGAAAAAAATAGCTGTCCACAGTTTATTTGTTACTTGTGCGTTTCAAGGTAAGTTTAGGCAATAATTTCAATTTTTGCAGAGGTTACATACAAAAATTGTTTTGATTCATATATGGGACATCATGCGATTATAACGAGTGATAAGAGTCATCTTGATTCCAGATGGATCCAAAAATATTTTATGGAAGCAGTAAATATGTTACGAATGTACCGGAAAACAATGAAAGTGATGATCCCGATTTGTCAGACGATGAAGACACAAATAATCCAATAATTAATGATAATATATTAGCATTTGACAGCGACGACAACAGTGAGCCTGAAGGAGATTATGATGAGACAGTCATTTCTGAAACAGATGTAGAATCTGACGATAGTGAAAATATGACTCTACACGAAATTGCAGAGAAGATGAATCCAAGCGCCTGGAGAACTGGAAATCTCGTGAAAGATCCAAAGGATCTAGAATTTACAGGCAATATGAATATGCCTCCAGAAGTTACTGACTTAGAAACGCCATTACAATTCTTCAAGTTCTTCTTGACTAAGGAAATCATATCAGCAATAACTATCGAATCAAATTTATATTGCTCACAAAAGCGAATAAACCGTCCTTTGAACCTCACAGATGATGAATTAGAGCGGTTTATTGGCATATGTTTATATATGTCTATTATACAACTACCCCAAGCTAGAAACTATTGGTCGCCACATTTAGGTCATCATAAGGTATCAGCAGTTATGACATGTAACAGGTGGGAAGAAATCAAAAGATTTATTCATTTCAACAATAACGATAATTTCATACCTCGTGGTACACCTGGACATGATAAATTATTCAAAATAAGACCTTTTCTAGACAGTTTACAAGAAAGACTAAATAAAATTCCAGTTGAAGAGAACGTTGCGGTAGACGAACAAATTATTCCAACTAAAGCCAGATCAACAATAAAACAATACAATCCGAAAAAGCCACACAAGTGGGGCTATAAAGTATTTGTTTTGAGTGGAATCTCCGGCTTTAGTTACAGCTTCGACATTTTTGCTGGATCTCAGAGCAACGTAGTTCCTGTTGATGTCCCTGATTTAGGAACAAGCAGTAATGTGGTGCTAAAACTTGCCCAAAGAGTCCCTAAGCATATGAACCATAAAATATTTTTCGATAATTGGTTCACCAGTGTCCCACTTGTGGTTTACTTGAGCAAAAATGGCATTCTTCCTCTTGGTACTGCGCGCTTGAATCGAATTCCAGGTTGTAAAATGCTATCGGAAAAGGAATTCAAGAAACTTGGAAGAGGATCTTGGCAAGAAAAAACTGCTATCAAAGATGATGTGAAATTAAGTACTGTTTGCTGGTATGACAACAAAATTGTCACAACTCTGTCATCTTATGTCGGCTCGCAACCAATTGGAAGTAAGCAAAGGTTTTTTAGAAGCGAGAAATGCTACAAAGATGTGCAATGTCCGCAAACAATCCTAAAATATAATGAATACATGTGAGGCGTAGACCTATTGGATTCTATGCTTGGTTATTATCGCATCAAAATTAGATCCAAGAAATGGTATCTCCGCATTTTCTTTCATTTTATAGATATGTGCGTTGTGAATAGTTGGCTTTTATGGAGGACGCAGAACGAGTTTTATATGCCACTTGCAGATTTTAAGGTAGCTATTGCGGATGCTTTATGTATCAGTGGAAAATCTGTATTGAGTAGAAAACGTGGGCGACCTAGCGCCAATCTTGAACATGCTTATTTGGAAAAGACTAAACGTGGACCTGCGGCTGAAATTCCTCAAATTGAAGTAAGAAAGGACGGAATAGATCATTTGCCGGAATGGAGAGAAAATGAAAGAAATCGATGCAAACATCCAGACTGCAAATACCAATCATATATTTATTGTGTAAAATGTCAACTACCGCTCTGCCTAAATAAAGATAGAAATTGTTACCTAAGATTTCACACCGAGTAACTACATAAGACTGGTTGTTAGTGCATAGAGTCCCATATATGATACATACCCCTTTTTTGTAAATTTTTCAATAAAAACTTAATAAATATTTTTTTAATTATTTTTCATCTAACTTGTGCAGACTGATCTACCTCATATATTTTTTCCATTGAAAATAAAAAAATCATGCAATAAGGGGTTAAGCTATATGAAGTAGTTGATATCCTTGTACTAGTTTATAAAAGTTTAGTCGCAAATATGCTGTTTTGTATATACTCGTATAATGCTCCGAATCATGGGAGTAACTGTTCTGATCAATACCTAAAGTTCAAACTGAGTTAAAACATGAATGGAAACCTTTTTGGGCGTTCATGCATAAAAAATAGTAGTTATAGAAGACTTGGACGATTGTCTGATGGAACCTAAACGTTCAATGATCATAAAACACACATTCAAGTATTGTTTAATTTGATCTTGTATACTCCTGTTTTTCCTAATAAGCTTAAAATCCTTAATAAAATTATAAATCTGAGAGTGTGAACGTTAGGTACCCAATCACGTCAAAATGGCTGAACGGATGTGGATGAAATTTGATACAGAAATAAATTATAGTATGGAATAGCACCTAGGATACATTTTATCCCGCGAAATAACATTGAAATGGCTCAATCGAATTTGACGTGTATTTGGCGTGGAAACGCTGGTCCGACCGAAAATCCCCTCGCTTTCTCTTCTCACTCTAAATTTCCATTTCTCTACTTACTATACTTCGCTATATTTCTTAAGTTTAAAACATTATTAATTATCGATGTCTTAATAGCCATTTGTCTTACTATAGAATTGTTTAAGTGGTATATAAATAGGGTATTTCGACATTTGTTTGATGAATGTGATCGTCTTCATTCAGTTTAGCTTAAACAGATGTTAATCAATATCCAAACCAGGGTTTTGCAGTAACAGTAATATTTATTGACTCTAAAATACAGTGAATATGAAATGAATAAATAAATATAATTTAACCATAGACGTATACGGAAGGATTGTGCATGGGTCATATGTATGTCGAATTGCAATAGTAAAAATAACAAGAATACAGGGTGTTTCAGTTTATTGTTGCATAACTTTAAGATTCGATAGAACTATTAAAATTAATGCATAAAGTCTATATAAACATGGGTCGAAAAAGGTGTGGCTTCCGAAATACAGGGTGTTTAAATTTACTTTCTAAAATAGTTTTTTTTAAATATTTCGAACAATATTTGATACATAACAGTGAAAATTGGTATACAAGGGCTTTTTGGTACGACAAAATGAACCATGGGCATAGTTTTACTGTAGCCGCTAGAGGGCGCTCTCTACTGTACCTGTAGTGTATTAAAATGACCGAAAAAATTTTCTTAGTGCAATTTTTTGCTTTTTGAATAAAAAAATGATTCTTCGCATTTTTCAACATAAATATCTTGTGAATTTTCGTTATAGTTAGCCGTTTTTGAGATATTTCGATTTTTAAGGCTCGATGCATTTTTAATTATTTATGATAAAATAACGTTAAAAAGTCAGTAGCTCGATAATTTTTAGAAGTAGGCTGTGCCTGCAAATATTTTTGAAATTGAAAGCAGAAGCAGGTTAAACGTCAATTAGTTGACAGTTAGTTTTGTTGTCTGTTGAAACCTGAAACGTTTTTCTGCAATTGTGAATGCACGAAATTTAGTTTCTTTTACCTTTTTTGTAAGTTTTATAAAAATGCCATTTTTATTCTCCAATCAAGAGTTAGCGGATATTCATTTTGTATATGGCTTTGTAAATGGAAACGCAGCAGAAGCAGCCAGAGAATACGCACGAAGATTTCCAAACAGACGACATCCAACTCACTCAGTATTTGTAAGAGTGTATCGCCAAATAATTGAAAATGGTTTTGGAAATCTCCAAAGGTATCAAAACATAAATGTTCGTCACCGCAGATTTACCCGTATGATTCTGCGTGAGTTTGATAGAGATCCGACCACAAGTGTTAGGAGAGTTTCTGGTGCCTTGGGAATTTCAGCAAGCTATGTTCACCGTGTTCTTAGAAATGACCATAGACGTCCTTACCATTTGCAACCTGTGCAAGGACTACAGCCAGGGGACGGAGAACGAAGAATCACATTTTGTTAGTGGATTCTTGATAGAACTGATAATAATGAGTTTTTAAGTAACGTTTTATGGACCGATGAGTCATGCTTCACTAGACGTGGAGTGGTAAATTTTCATAATCAACATATTTGGTCGCATGAAAATCCGCATGCAGTTCGGGAAAGAAATTTTCAGCATGAATTTAGTGTGAACGTGTGGTTTGGTATCTACCGTAATCGACTAGTTGGACCCTACCTTTTGCCTGCAAGGTTAAATGCTGCGACCTTCTTGGAATTTTTAAAGGCTGAACATGCAAATATGTGGTATGATGTTATGTTAGATTTAAAAAGATTGGCCTGGTTCCAGCTTGATGGTTGTCCAGCTCATTATTCGAGAATAGTTAGAAACTGGCTGGACGAAAATTATCCAGAAAGATGGATCGGCCGTGGAGGACCAGTCGCCTGGCCCCTGACCTAAATCCATTAGATTTCCTTGTGTGGGGATTTCTAAAGGAAAAAGTGTACCAGACTCCCGTAACCACAAGAGATAAGCTAATAGACAGAATCAGGAATGCATGTGATGAAATAAGGCCTTATTTGAATAATGCTATACCACGTTCGATCATTCGTAGATGTGAATTGTGTATTGAACAATTGGGTTTACATTTCGAGCAACTACTTTAGATTTTGTATGTTTGTTCTAACTATCCAATAGCATTTTAGTTGTAAATAATTAATTTAATTTGTTAAAAATAATATTGGAAAATTTAACAAATTAATATTCTGTTTTTTTGTGTTTATTTGGAGTTAGGAATTATTGCTGTGTTTAAAAACACAATCTAAACGATCATCTTAATTACTTGTAATGCCCAAATCGAAAATGTAAAAAAAATATTATTTTCCATAAATAATTAAAAATGCATCGAACCATAAAAATCGAAATATCTCAAAAACGGCTAACTATAACGAAAACTTACAGGAGAGCTTTTTTATGTTGAAAAGCGCGAAGAATTAGTTTTTTTATTCAAAAAGCAAAAAATTGTACTAAGAAAAAATTTTCGGTCATTTTAATACACTACAGGTACAGTAGAGAGCGCCCTCTAGCGGCTAGAGTAAAACTATGCCCATGGTTCGTTTTGTCGTACCAAAAAACCTTTGTATACCAATTTTCACTTTCATACATCAAATATTGTTCGAAACATTTAAAAAAAACTATTTTAGAAAGTAAATTTAAACACCCTGTATTTCGGAAGCCACGCATTTTTCGACCCATGTTTATATAGTCTTTATGCATTAATTTTAAAAGTTCTATCGAATCTTAAAGTTATGCAACAATAAACTGAAACACCCTGTAGAGAGAAAAAAGCATGATTATTTGTAAGAATGATAGTGTTTATTGTGTTAGTATCTTACATTATCCTATTAATGTTATTACTCTCAAGCGTGTCAACCATTTTTTAATTTTTTTTGTGAAACTCAATGTATTCCCTAATTGTTTCAAAGTATTTAGTAAATGTTCATACAGTTTTGGAGCTAAATACAGGTGAGATCTTTTCATTAAAGATTCGTTTGATTTAGGGACTTTTTTTCAGGTTTGCAATGTTTCGCTTTCACTAATAATTTTGTAATAATGGGTGATGTATGTAAGAAGTAAAATTGTTTAGTATCATATACTTGTGCATCATTATACAAGTCATCAGTTTCGTATAATTTTGATTTACCGAACATTGATTTAAAAATGGTTCTTTGAAGTACGTCTAAATCGTTAAGCTACGTCGTGCATGCAGCACCCCTAACTACTACACATTAAAAGCTTGATATATATTTCGTAGATAATATTCATTTAACATACCAGTTAGAAATTTTATTTTATATGCTATGAATCTAATTTTTTGAACATTTTGTATAATTGACTTGATTTTTATCATTTACCTTAAAGAGAAGGTGGTTATAACTTGATAGATGATTAGATAGTGATGTAAATGGTAAAACATGAGTTTTAGCAAAGTTTGTTGTTAATTTTCGGCTATTAAACCATTGAATGATTTTACAAACGTCATTTTGGATAACATCTCTCAAATCGTTCCAATACTTACCTTTATAGAGTATAGCGGTGTCGTCCGCAAAACTAACTATTTTACCAGTACGATTAATTTTGAATTGTAAATAGAGGACCTAAAATTGTACCTTGTGGTACACCACATTTAACAAACATTTATTTACTATATGAATTTAATAATTTTACTAACTGTACTAATTTTACATTAAAGTATCTATCTTTCCACAAAAACCTATTCTTTCTAAAATTTACAAATTGTGGTTAACAGTGTCAAACGCTTTTTGTAAATCGACAAATACACATATAGATGGTACCTCTTCATCCATATTTAATTTCATCTGTTGTACTTTATCTGCTATAAAATCGTATTGATTATTTTTAAAAATTTTGAATTCATAAAAAAATTAATCATTTTACTAAGGAGTAAATTCTCAAGAGCATTAGCTAAACTTGATATAAGTGAATTAGGTCGATAGTGACATCCGTATTATCATTCGATTTATAGATAGGTAAGATGACTGCTGTCTTGAAAGCTGATGTAGATATTCCAGATTGAAAGAATTTGCTAATGATACAAGCAAGTGGCTCTGTTGTTTGTTTGGTCAGCATCTTCAGATGCTCAGCATTAACTTCGTCAACTCCAGGACTTTTCTTATATTTTAGAGTGATAATGCTATTGAAAACATCCTGACAGCCTACTTCTGTTAATACAAATGAATTATTTATTATATTATATATTTATTATCAGTCTTGTTCTACGCAGCTGAAGGTCAGAATTTTGTTTGGTATTATTTACGTTTAAAGTTTTCCTCTATATATGTGACAAATTCTATGAACTCGTCATATATTTATAGTTTTATAGGTGCCAAGAGTCATGTGAATTATCATTCAGTTTTTCTAAATAGTAATTTTTTTTTATTCAACAGACAGTACCGCATCAACCTCGTAGGGTTATGAGCGGCGTGGACGGCACAATAATCTATATATTGAAGTACATGCCAGCAGACATTCGTCAGAAAATTTCTGATAAAAGGGCTGCAATTAAGCAAGCGAAAAGGTCTTGTCCTGATGACATTCGCAGAGCGAGGAATCTTGTTCATGAAGTAAGAAATGCTCTTCATGAATTGCGCAATGAGCAATGGAACGAATTTCTGGCGGGGATGCTCGACTCAAGCATTCCTTTCTGGAAGGTGGCGAAGTCGCACAAAAACGGAAAGTGTGAACAAATCCCACACATGCACGGTCCTGGAGGCATTGTCTTCAGGACAGAGGAAAAGGTTGAGGTTTTCGCCTATGCCATGGAAAGATAGTTCTCTCCCAACTATGATCTTGATAATGACCTCGACGAGGAGCAACAAATCGTAAGATCTATCAGGTGATATTTTAGGGCCAACGGCGTCAGTGACAGTCGCGCTACCGTTGGTGATTTTTCTTCATCACAAGATTTTTCTTCAGAAGCTTCTTTAACCGAAGATCTGCTTAGCACATCAGCGGCATCTCCTGAGCCAGCAGAGATTCAAGGTTATATTAAAGACCTTAAACTGCGTAAAGCACCTGGGGAGGATCAAATCACTAATATGGCGCCGAAGCTGCTATCGCGGAAGTCCTTAACCTATCTCGTGACAATAGTCAATGCCATACTAAGGATCCAGTGCTTCCCATCCGCGTGGAAGACCGATGAAGCTATAATGATTCCAAAGAAGGGTTCGATATTTCCCCAGAATTATCGTTCCATTAGCCTGCTGTCAGCTCCGTCTAAGCTCGCTGAAAAGGTGATTCTACGTCACCTTGAGAATTTCTCGTCAGATCATCATGTGATTCCTGACGTGCAATGCGGTTTTCGGTCTGAGCATAGTACGGAGCTACAGGCGGTTAGGCTGGTGGAACGAGTAACCAGAGGATTCAGCCTTAACGAAAGTACTGACATCTTGCTTTTGGATGTCTCAAAAGCATTTGACAAGGTGTGGCACGCGGGCCTCCTGTATAAACTAATTCAAAAGGGCTTCCCTTTTTGGATTCTAAAACTACTGAAATCCTTCCTTGAAGGTAGGAAATTTCGGATCAACGGCACTGACCTCTGATTGTCTGCGGAATTCGCACGTTCTTTTGCCTCTACACGTTGAGACTTGCATGCGCGTCTCTGCACGTGCGTTTAAAATTTCTGTCGAGAACTGAAATTTGCATGCCACGCCAATCGTGAACGCACGTTCATGAACGCTGCCGATATCTGCATACACATTGACGTTATTGAGTGCGCATTTACGAACGCGCGTTTATGTATTAAGTCATAAGCGTGTGTTTGTAGCCGCCTTAGGGTTTGTCCAGAAAAACCGTCCACTTCGGCAACCCCTCAATCCGCCATTTTGAAATTTGGAGTACTGAATTTTGTATCCAAAAAAACTTACACACCTTAGCTTTTATCTTATTTGTTTCTTTTCCGAATTTTAGCACTGTTTTATTCTAATTTTCGGAGGAATCCTAAAAACCAACCAGGTGGAATAGACCGTCCTGGAGGGTCAGCGCCAATGTTATTTCACGAGTGGATTCTCGTAAACAGGGCAGTTAAGCAAACACAAAGTAGCTGATTAAATGCGGACGTAGATGTGGAGGTGGACGATGCAGCGAAGGTTAGGAGTCGTGAGTTGCAGTGCATGTTTATAATTAAGAGGTTAACTGGCACTCTGACTTAGGGCTTAGAGTCGAGAGGGCTGGTAAATATAAGGCTTGTTTTAGTGGGAAAACTTTTCTTTTTTAGCGTCATGATCGTACAACATAACGAGTAAAACTCTTTATGACATACATATCTCTAAACTCAGGAGAAATGGAGTAATTGAAGTCGAAAATTACTGCTAATTTCTGATGGGCCTTGTGGAAAAATGTATCAGACTATGGACTTTTGATTGTATTCATCGGTAAACATTTGTTTGGCCTCACAAGTCACACAGATGCTACAGTGTCTGTCGGTCCCTTTGATCTTGGTGTCACCACCTATTTGGACAACTATCCTATCAGTTACCATGGGCGCCTGAAAAGGTTTTTTTCCAAGGGGAGGAAATAAAACATGTATCGTTGTGCTTTTCATATTGATTATATCTAAGCACTAAATACTAAATAAACTTACCGTTGTTGATTCTTCGACAAAAACTGACCCAAAATAGTCCACATACATGTTTTTTAATTGCCTGACTTACTTTTTCAGAACCACTGTTTGAATGTGCCTGCAGTGCCGGTAAAGGAAATCCTACCAGACGCAGCGTACCAGTTTTTTGGCAGGCTGTTGCATCTGGTATTACCTTTTACAAGCGTTTATTTGACTTCTTTGTTAGTGTGTAAGAATGTATGTGTGAGATCAGTTACCTTTAACCAATTGAGCCTAAATTTCATACACACATTTGCTTCGCAGATCCGCGTGACATAACAAATGAATTAGCTGCCACCATTTTGAAACCAATATGGCAATTCATCATTTCCATAGTAACCCCGATGAAATTGATATCAAATGAAAGGGCTTGATGAGAAAAACGCAGTGACCAAAGTGACGTCACTCTAAATCCAATATAGCGGCCACCTAAAAATGGCGATTTACATTTCTTATAGTAACCCCGACCCCTATATGGGTATCAAATGAAAAGGCTCGATGAGAGAAACGCAATAAACAAAGTGACGACAGACTTATTCCAATATGGCGATTGAATCATAATTAGGATGGTCATCCCTATGATAGGTATAGGTATCAAATTGAGGGGCTTTACGTAAAAACATAACAAGCAAAGTGACGTCATTCTAAATCCAGTACTGCGGCGACCGTTAAATGGCGATTTATAATTTCCATGGTCATATGACATGGGTGTCAGATGGCTTAATGATATAAACAGAATTAGCAAATAATATCATTATAAATTCCTTATATCGATTTACCATTACAGGATTTATGTGTGTTGAAATTTCATAACACAAATAAAGCAGGAACTTTTATGGAGTCCTATTGATGAAATATATGGAAATTACGTAGAAAAACTGCTTTTAAGAAAGATAGAATAAAGTAATATACATTGTCCGTTTGAACCGGCGAATAGGATTGACTATATCGAAAGCACCGAGAGTGATTTATCGAGACCCAGCTAAGAAGATAAGTGATGTCTAGCGGAAAGAAGAAAATATATGATTGTGTTATTAATAACAAAGCATAGGTATAAAATTCGTAATAGGCCCTGCTCTAAGCCTTTGTCTCAATAACCAACATCAATTTGTTATATTTCGCAATTTTATCATTTTCACTACTAAAAAACTAGGGTGATGAGGTTAAAGCTAAATTTATACAGACCTTGAAAACTACAGACCAATATCACTTTTATCGATGATCTCTAAAGTCATTGAAAAATGTCTGTATAAACGTATATTATGTTTTCTCAATCGCTATAATGTCTGATCAGATACCCAGCATGGGTTTAGACCCTCACGATCTATAGAAACGGCGACCTTTGACGTTTTTTTCCCATATACAGGGTTATCCAAATTAAGTGTCCACCATTAGTAACTTTGTTATTAGTGAAAATACAAAGTTGTTTGAATTAGCAAACTAGTAGCATTTTTAACGCTGGTAAAAATGAGAAATAAAAAAAAACAATTGAGAGTCGTTATTTTGATTTTTTTCAGTAAAATAACATTTTTTTAAATGGAAACCCCTGTATATTATATTTTTTTCTGTTAAAGCATCAAATTTTAAACAAAAAAGCTTACAATTACTTTTCTCCTAGGTTACAAATTGTTGAAGTTATGGCCTCCAATCTGAAACAATTAAATTGTATCGACAAACTTTATTTTCAACATCAACTTATAATCTTACAAAATACAATAACAATTTTTTTTAAAGAAGATGCTCGAAAACACCACCTTGTTCTTCAATACATTTTTGGGCACGTTTTTCAACTGCTCGAACTGTCTTAAGTATGGTCCTACCATCTATCTGGGTTATCTTTTCCCTAACTGCAGTCTTTAACGCGTCAAGGTTATCGTACCTTCGCTTGTAAATTTGGTTCTTTAAGTAACCCCACAAGAAGTAATCAAGTGGGTTTAGATCTGGTGATCTGGGAGGCCACTGTATTGGGCCATTTGTTCCTATCCACTGATCATTAAAAGTAGTACTTAGAAAATGATAAGTACCTCTGGAGTTGTGGGCAGGTGCGCCATCTTGCTGAAAATGCAGATGATGTCTACTTATAAGATCCAATTCGTCTAAGAAATTAGTCAGAATTTCTGACATAAATTCCACATATCTTTCACCAGCCATGTTGTTTTCATAGCCGTCTTAATATTATAATACTGCAAATAATTAAAAATATTTATCGTTATTTTGACTTTATTTTTGACTTTAGCGGAAAAGTCATTATGAACTTTTTTGTTTAAAATTTGATGCTTTAACAGAAAAAAATATAATATACAGGGGTTTCCATTTAAAAAAATGTTATTTTACTGAAAAAAATCAAAATAACGACTCTCAATTGTTTTTTTTTTATTTCTCATTTTTACCAGCGTTAAAAATGCTACTAGTTTGCTAATTCAAACAACTTTGTATTTTCACTAATAACAAAGTTACTAATGGTGGACACTTAATTTGGATAACCCTGTATATAGAGAAGTAGATGAAAACAGATACGTTGCTGGACTATTTTTTGACCTTTCGAAAGCATTCGATATAATGGATATTTCGTTTATCGTGGAAAAATTGTACTGCTTAGGTATAAGGGATTTTATTCTCAGCTGGATCCAGTCTTTCCTCACAGATAGAAAATTGAAAACGAAGGTCAATGGTCATTCGTCAACTCAATATTCCGTGAATATAGGTGCGGCACAAGGCTCAGTACTTGCACCACTGCTCTTCATTGTATACATAAATGACTTGAAATTGTCTGGCTTCATGATTAATTATCCGGATGACACATCTATCGTCGTCAGTGCCACGACACCGCAGGATCTTCTCGAATCTATTGAGAAAGTCAAAAGTGAAATGAGCAAGTGGTGCCAGTCTAATCGCCTCATTTTGAATGAAGATAAGACTGTTGAAATTCATTTCTTCAACAAGAAACCACGCATGGATATTGATAGCTTTTCAGATCAAACTGTCTTCTTAGGAACTCATGTTGATAGTAAGTTAAGCTGACAACCACAAATAAATCAGATTTGCAACAAAATTAACAGTGCTTATTTTGCAATATTGAAATTAAAGCCTAACATCCATTTAAACTCACTCTTAGATATGTATTACGCGCTAGTTTATTGTCACCTCACTAACAATATAATCATATGAGGACAGGCAACAATAATTAACAGATTATTCATCCTGCAGAAAAGAGTACTTCGATTAATCTTTAATATTAATAAAAGGGTCTCTTGTTAAGAAATATTTAGATGCTATAATCTGCTTACATTAACTTCCATCTATATCTACAAATGTGCCATCTTCGCATTTGAATATAGCAATAGATTTGTTCGTAACAACGCCATTAATAATCAATACAACACTAGAACAGGGCATGATCTGAGTATACCGACACATAACTCTGCCCTATTCCAAAAATCTCCCACCTAGCGTGCACTAAGGTATACAGTAATCTGCCGAGTGAGTTGCGGAGAAGCACTAAAATCCATGCGCTGAAAAAACATCTCAGGAAATATCTGGTTGAAAAATGCTTTTACTCTCTACATGAGTTTTACTAACCCATAAAAGTATCTGTTTTTAAATTCTTTTAAGCTGTTAATCATTTCGTTATCAGTGAATTGTCTATTATCGTGGAGTAAATGTATTTTAATTTCACTTTTTATTCGAGTTTTAACGAAAGTATGTATGTTTTCTTTTTAAGCTTTTAACGATTTGTCCTCACTGCTCGATGTTTGTTGTATTTATTTATTACGTATTTCTAACAGATTCTCCTACCGCTTTTCTTTGTATCAGCTTCAATGATTTTTACCGTGATAAAAAAAGTCGCTGTATATGTATATATTTTTACCGTTACAGATTGAACACATTACGATTCTTGAGCTGTACCTATAATGTGATTTGACCTTTTAAAATGTTTTGTAATTGTAATGACCTTATTTATTTTATAATAACAAGTATTTTTCTGGCATATTTGCTCAAACGCATATATGACCTTCAAATTGATATTGACAAGTCTTATATCATGTAACATGATCTAATAGGACAATAAACTATCTATCTATCTATCTATCTATGTGAATACCCATCACTCTATCATGTTTAACATGGTAAATCTGTACAACATCCAAATGCAAATTGTAGTTTTAGCAGCCAAAGTATCTGTTTTTAAATTCTTTTAAGCTGTTAATCATTTCGTTATCAGTGAATTGTCTATTATCGTGGAGTAAATGTATTTTAATTTCACTTTTTATTCGAGTTTTAACGAAAGTATGTATGTTTTCTTTTTAAGCTTTTAACGATTTGTCCTCACTGCTCGATGTTTGTTGTGTTTATTTATTACGTATTTCTAACAGATTCTCCTACCGCTTTTCTTTGTATCAGCTTCAATGATTTTTACCGTGATAAAAAAAGTCGCTGTATATGTATATATTTTTACCGTTACAGATTGAACACATTACGATTCTTGAGCTGTACCTATAATGTGATTTGACCTTTTAAAATGTTTTGTAATTGTAATGACCTTATTTATTTTATAATTACAAGTATTTTTCTGGCATATTTGCTCAAACGCATATATGACCTTCAAATTGATATTGACAAGTCTTATATCATGTAACATGATCTAATAGGACAATAAACTATCTATCTATCTATCTATCTATGTGAATACCCATCACTCTATCATGTTTAACATGGTAAATCTGTACAACATCCAAATGCAAATTGTAGTTTTAGCAGCCAAAGGTGGCGAATTATGCTTGCAGTTTGGCTTCATTTTGTGACGCCACCACATGGAGTAATGGAATTACAAATTAGAGCTTTTGCAACGCCTTGTTATAATGGCTGCTTCTGCTGCATAAAATCCAACTGGTGCGTCGTGGAATGACACTGATTATGCATATAACCTTCTAATAGCGTGTTAATATTCAGATTTTCAGAGCGTTTATTTGCACACGCTGCTCGTAAATACTAAAGAGGTCCTAGTGAGAATCATAAGATTATGCTTTAATCTTGATGTAAGTTTGAATACTGAATTAATGATAGCGTTTATCAAAACAGGGTATAGTGCTACTGGGGTGTTTACTCCAGGACTCGTTCTCTGATTGAGAAAGACTGTTTTCACTGACGTGGTAACCCTGTAAATGCAGTAAATGGTCGTTCCACCCAGTTCTACTACCATCACTACTCATACAATTCTACAGGTGATTTCTAGATAAACTTAAGTTACAGTGAAGAGTTAATATTGAGATATATGTTAAGAGTCTTACGGCAATGCCTGGTGGAATTTAGAAATCAGTGGTTGGATTTTTTTTTACCTTTTATTCATGTCATTTTTCGCCTCTAGTGCATCGGAAGAGAAGTGACTGTACTCTCAAATATTTTTTCTTGGTACGTCCAGGTTGTTGAATTGGAACATTTCGATCAATTTCAGTCCGGAGAGATTCGATCAAATATCCCGTCTCGCGATAGCAGGTTAATTAATCCGCGGATCAAAATTGATCAATCAGGATATGTTTTTGAGGTTGATATACACCAAATTTCAATACGTATAAAATTAGAGGGTTAGTTCATCCCATTAGGAAACATCTCACTGAAATGCCATGTGATGGGTGAATATCAGGGAAACAGGTTGAATTATAGGTATGGTTGCCATTTTATCATGTTCTTGACCATAAACATCATGATACGTTCCATAAATTTGAGTATTTCTTATCAATTTACCAATAACGGTCGGTCTAATGAACTAACCAATTAGAACGAGAGAAATACTAGGTTGATTTTCTATTATATTTAATAGTACGCTTATATTTTTTTGGACGTCTGTCAATGCATGGCAATCATGAGCTTTTTATATTTATGTATAGAGTGTTCACACATATATTACTATACACATCTGTTGAAATGTGCGGATTTGTTTTTATTTTGCAGAGAAGGGATATAAATTCAATTCAACTGCTTCTTCATCATTTTTTTTACTACACAATAATATCAATTTATTTTCGCAGATATTTTTCATTTATTCATCTTCGCGGTCCAGAATACAATAGAATAGACTACGAGTATAAACAAAAATGACGTCAAGTCACGCCACAACTTCTAGTACAAATTTCCATGTAGTGCAATGTCAACAAAAATACGTAGGCTTCATCCGAACCATTAAAGCACTATGTGGGCTTCTAACGGAAAGAAAATGCTTTTTCCATGAGCAGGTCCAGTTGCCTCATTTCCTTGAAGGTGTAGTGTCAAAGTGTCAACAATGCTTGGAAACTGATGATAACAGCTCTTGATGTGTACTCCTATACTATCTACCACATTATATAATCCGAGTCTTACCTCGCGAAGTCAAGAAACTTTATGAACCTAAACTCCAATCGTCATGGTCTTATATACAGGGTGTTAATAAAGTATGTAGACAAACTTTAACCATTGAATCCTTGGTCAGTTTGAAGACTACATGTTTATATGAACATGGGTCCGTAACAGCTTTCTTTTCGAGCTAGAGCACTATCACTAAAGAAATACGAGTAATGTTCCAAATATTTCTATGAATAATGAAACGTATTTATTGAACAGTTGGTATAACTTTTGCATGTTTTACAAGTTGCTGAGTGTGAATATGAACGTGGTTGAAAATAGTATTATCCTGTATTCTTGGAAAGAAAATTCATTTAGAAGGTCAATAGTTTTGAAAAGTAACATCTAATAGAACGACAACAATAGAAAATATCGAATAGTTTTTTTTACAATAAATGTTCAAACTGGCCACGAATTAATTCAATTGTTATCGGGTACGTCAAAGGTGTCTAGATAAGTACAATGCTTAAATATTAAAAGTATTGCGATCGAAACAAATCAATGTAATGCTATTTCTTCAAAAAATACTGGAATAACATTATCCGTATCTATGTACATGGAGGGTCTGAAAACAACTGTAAATCATGTAATATTTACCACATTCTTTTATAATTTTTCTGAACAATATCATCATTTCTGTTAGTGCTAATATGCTCTAGCTTGAAAGCAAATCCATTGCGGACCCATGTTCATACTGAAATTTCGTCTTCAAATTTACCAAGGACTCGATGGTTGAAGTTTGTATACATACCTTATTAACACCCTGTGTAGATAATATCACGCCCACCTCGTATGTGCATATCGCGTCGTCTGCTACCTGCTTTTCTCTTGGCTCTAGTACCAAAGATGCAATGTTTACAACCCCGTGGCGCCCGGCTAGCGCGATCCTCTGCCGAAATAATTTTCTGTATTAAGTGCAATTTTATGGGGGAATCTATGATGTGTAATTTGTCTAATAGTTACGTAGAATACTGGGGTTGTAAGTGTATTAATATAGTAACTTAAAAAAAATACGATACAATCTCCCCACCACCTCAATTTACCACTAAAGTTTTTTTCCAAAAACTATCTCTTGATCTTTCATTTAAAACATCAAAAAACGAAGTTTGAGAAATTTTTGTTTATTTTGTTTTCGTCAATTTTCTAAAGAAACTAAAACCAGAAAGCTTTGTTGTCCTTGGCATAGTAGTAATGACAGATCGTCTGAAACGAGTGACATGTTAAGTGATTTACACGCCATATAACATCCAAAAAAAATACTTTCTCATTTTCAAGACTTCGTGACTACAAAACTTCCTCGCCAGTAGGCGCGGGAAGTAAAATAAAAGTAAGAGATTATTCGGAAGGCGACCCCTAAATTATCTTGATTTTTCTAAATATAAAAAGAATCAGAAATAAAAATAAAGCAAACCGTAATTGCAATTCCAGCGAAATGAGAACGATAATGTTAGAAACATCCTCTCCTTTCTCATAGAATATTGGATAAAGGTAGAAATATGGGTTGAATGCCCGAATATCTACGGATTATCGTTGGCTGGTCGATCGTAGGGATATTCGCCGATTTTCTGCTGTTATGCTGTTTACCAGTATCAAGATATTTAGTTACCCGCCGTGGTGGTGGTCCTGAGGTTATGAGGTTGCAATCAGAACGTAAAAAAATCATGATAGAAACGTTTTTTGGTTTTTGTCGAGCTTTAAAAAGAAAAAAAATTATCTTTGTTCACGTCGATCATTCAAAAATGTTATTCTTCAGGACGCACTACAATTGTATGACAATTTCCATCGATCACAATATCATAATAAATATTGTCTTCTTCCTAAGTCTTCTTTAGTAGTGATCCAAAAACGGAGAACAAACCATTGATGTGACCCGTACATTGCTGATTCTCAATAGTCCATGTTTACGCCGTTTCTGAATTGTCTAGAAAGAGGACTCCAATGTTGTAAGCAAAGATTTATGATATTGTGTTTACTTCTATTACAAATAAGAAACTGTGAACGTTTTACGCCAAAATAGCTGAATAGATCTGGATGAAATACGGTACAGACATATATATATATATATATATATATATATATATATATATATATATATATATATATACAGGGTGACTTTGAAGTTGAGTCATTAATTTTCAGATAATGATTGTAGAAGGAATATAAACCAGAATATGTGTGTAAAAATAAAAAAAAATTAAAAAAAATTGTTTACCTTGTTTTATAAAGTATCCTCCCGACAAGTATTTCAGTGCGGACCTGTATTTGATCGTGAGGTCCCCTGTGAGGTCTTAAGTCACCTGATTCACGAGCCCGTTGTACTACATTAACAAAGGCACGAGGGGTTGGTTGCACTCGATTGGGAAACCGATCCGCATAAACATGTGCCATTTTTTATTTCGTTTGAGCCACGCAACAGATACCACCATTCACTGACACTGATTGTATACAAATGAATGAGATACTTGTAAAAACATCGTTCCAAATTCTTTCGCTTTTTTGTTTCCGATGCGATGAACCGATACGGCGGATTATATCCGTTGTCGCCAAACACGACCACATAATATTGTTATTGAGACAGGGCGGTACTCAAACTTACAAAGGGCTATAACTTTGTTACTTTAATTTTACCAGGAAAATGGTAAAGGAAAAAAACATTTCTTTTGATCAGATCTACTCACTGTTAAAATAAATGACTCAACTTCGAAGTCACCCTGTATATATATATATTATATATATATGTATATATATTTACGTTAACATTATTTTTCCTGGGCGTTTTCTTGATTTAGATTTGTTTGATGTTTTGTTTCATTTTAGGTTCCACTGTTCTGTTCAGGGTGGTATTTATTTTTCTAAGCAAGAATTTATTATGTGAGTGACATGAAAGAAAGTCATAGGAAGACTTACTTTGATGGTAGTTAGAAATAGAGTGTCAATTTCCATAGATCATTTTGAGGTGACATTTGAAGTCATCGAAAAATTACTTTTATGCTAAAACTTTTCTTAGAACATTTTTACAAAAAAAAACGCGTGGTTGCCATTTTTTCTGGGTATTCGGGTATTCCATAGACACCCTGCAAATATAAACAAATTCGACGATTAGTTCGCAAATAAAACAATGCCTATAACCTTCCCCGGGTATAATTTTTGTAGAAATGTTTACGTCTCGTATTGTTCTTAAGACTTATGATGTTGATGAACTGAAGAGAAGTTCACGTTTATGTATTGTTGCATTAAAATTTTGAATAAAGAATAACTAATTCTGATTTTCAATAGCTCGACATGAACAAGGAGAACTGTCTTTCGGGCTTGAATTTATTTGCGTCTAGGTCCAAGACCATCTTACCTGTATTTTAACTAGTCAGTCAATACTATCCTTCTTCTTCCTCCTCCATAAGGCTAAATAAAGAGACTCAGCTATGATGCAAATTACGGCACCGCTATGATGACCATCTCATATGTAGAGATACTTACGCCCCTTTTACACGATCCGGTTCCCGGCGCGCGTCTAGTGCTGGACTACTCTTCGAAGGTCTATTGTTATTCGAGTTTTCACATGGTGGTTCTGCCACTGGAGAGTAGAGACAAATACAAATTACTAATACATTTATAAACTTACCTTATTGTAATGGCAAGTATTTCCATAGGTTGGATGGAGTTCCTCATGTCTGTATATTGTTTTTGCAGGTCGCCTTTCAGTTTGTCATAAAGTCCATAAAATGATTTGACATACGAAAGTACGAAAAGAATCTTTTCTCACTATTCCACAATGAATTGAAAAAGACTTTGAAGGACCTAGAAGCAGAAGCAGCTGGCCCTTAAGTTCTGCAGAGCTGCAGAACTACCAAAACTTTTGTCTTAACAGAAAAAAGCAGTAGTAATTTAATCATTATTTATTTTCCGTGCTATTGTGGACTGATTAATTTTTCTGCTGAGCTTGATACAACCTTAAGCGAACACTTAAAAAATGCTTCAATATTTAAAGGAACTTCGAAAGAAATACAAAACGATCTACTAGATTGTATTCTTGAAGTTTGTCATGAAGAAATAATAAAACATATTAACATTATTTGGCGATAATAGCAGATGAAACAACGGACATTTCGGGGAAAACCCAACTGGTAACAATTTTCAGATACGTATTTAACGGCGAACCAGTAGAACGTTTTTGGAATTATATGAATCCCGAAAAATGTGACGCTGATACTCTCACAAGACATATTTTGAGCGTCGTAGATCCATTAATAGGAATTTTCCCTAACAAACTGATTTCACAAAGCTATGATGGAAACAAAGATATCCATTTGCTCACTATGTGCATTGCTATGCGCATCAGTTAAACGTGATTATGTCCCAAGCTGCTTCCGCAAATGCTCAAGTTCGGGTGTTCTTTGGGGATTTGAAAGATATTCCGGGATTTTTTAATAATTCTCCTCAATGGGTAGAGGTACTGAACAGAATTGTGGGAAAAAAATAAATGTAGTGTTTGAGAACAGAGAATCACTCATTGAATGCATGGAAGAAATAGAAGAAAATTTCATTAATGAAACCGTTTGCAAGGCAGCTTGCGGTATTCGCCGTATGTTAAACGATTTTGTTTTCGTGTTTTGGTTGACATTTTTCCATCATGTCATGCCTCACGTCGACATCTTGTTCAAGTTGCAGAAGAGAAAAACCGAGCCAGCGCAAGTTAAAACGGATATCGATAATTTTGAAAAATGTATTGTCGATGTGAGAAATAAAACTGATGACATAATAAATGAAGCCAAAAGTATTTGCGCTGATCCCCAAGGCAAAAGGAGACGACGTAATAATACCATTCACGATCACCGAGTTGCCGCATTAGAAGTATGCAACAATATAGTGAATTCTGCAAATGACAGATTTCAATTGCCTAGAAGTATGCCTAGAAGTATGTCGATTTTGAAGCAATGCGTGGATCCAAAACCGCCTATTTCTTCTTCTTATTCGCCGTTTACATAGCAAGAACATGGCTAGCACTTTCTTCCTCCGAGCTGTGTTTATTTTAATAGCCAGCCTCAACTGAACAGTCAAAGTCCTTAGGTTTGTGCTTTTTAATTCGCTTGTTCTAGCCTATGTTATAAATAGGAGGTACTTGTAAAATAATATGACCAGTACACAATCGTCTTCTGTTAAGCAAAGTCGCGTTTTTAAAAAGTCGTTTGTTGTTTGCATATTCATAATTTGTATGGAACCAATCTGTCACCGTGCCCGAGGTTGTAGTGGTTCAGTGATGTGTGCGACGTTATGGTGAATGTGCTAAGACATTTGCCAACTATGTTAGAGTTTGAATCGACTCTGATCACGCGTCGGGGTATGGTCGCCTTAAGCGTTTTTCTTCAAGTTTTTCTTAGAATTGCTCTTTCAATAAACCGAGTTCTCTCTCGAATCTAGCGTTATTTACTTATCGATAACCCATCATCTGAAGATTGGATAATCGGCAGCTCAAGTGTGAGGTTGCCCGCCTGTTAGCTATCATCGATGACTCATCTATTAACGAAAACACTAACTCAACAAATTAACATTATTTGTATGTTATCCATTCAAACGTACACACACAAACAAATATCTGTCGAAAAAATTATTCCATAACAAATACTGCATTTCACCCATTTCACTTTATGGATGATTGTTGACACTGTTTGCGTTCAATGACGTAATTCAGTTCTATTCAACTGTGAGCTACTACTGCTGTGAGCTAACGTGTCGTACACACAGAAACAGAGTGTCATTCAGTTGACGTTACGTAAACATGAATTAATTTATATTTTATTACCGTCCCACATCACTTATTTCGAATGTCAATTATCCATTGTTGAAAATATAAACAGAAAATAAATATTATAAACATAACATTTACACAACTAAATCTCCGTAAAATGAAAATTTTCTTGTAAATTGTAGTTTTTTGCAGGAATCAGGTTTGCTGGCTGCTTTACGACAAATATTTGGATGTCTCTCGGCAACTTATGTATGTTATATATTGGCCACGTCTACATCTAACTGAGTTCGAATTGAATACAATTCTAAATCCGGTATTCCGTCGGCAGTTTTCAGGTCGATTTCAATTTCTTTTGAGTCCTTGTTCTGATCGGCGAGCTAAATGTCATACCTAAGGCCCGTATCGTCAGTCGTTCTTACAGTTGTAGGATGCCTATATGGTCTCCTTGATTTTCATAGTCTTTTCTCTCCCTCAGAAAGGCAGGGATATTTTTAGATTTCTATTGTTCTGTGCAAGCGACAGCGCTCTCTTATTGTCAGGCTGTGTTTTATTCTTGAATTATAGGAAATAACCTTAAAATAGAGCGCTGACACAGAACAGAACAAAATTATGAAAATCAAGGCCGTAAAGCCGTCCTACAATTTTATCGTAGGAACGACTGACGATACCCTAAGTCTCATTTATATAAATGTATTGAAACATCCATCACTTTCAAAATAAGTGAATTTATTACTAAGATTTCTCAGGTCGGCCATGACAATCATTATGTTTCAGATCAAACCGATTCACATTCGATCTCACGAACAAGCCGTATCGACCTTGAAACGTGGATTCAATTTCGATCCTAATTCCAGAGCATGCAGTATTCAATACCAAAATCGAAACTAGTTCGGTAACGTCGTAATTATTACTTCAGGGTACACCGCATGAAGACTTCACTGATGAGCAGCAACTAAACTTAGGGATTTGTGGAAACAAGCAATACAGAAATTTTTCTCTCGATGTGAGTGAAAGTTACCTGTAAGTGATCTATGGGATAAGCGCACGACAGATGATATTAAGCCAGTATAGTCACACAGAATTTACATATGTATAATGAAACATCAATAAACTGAATTGAATTTCATTCATAAATTAAACATATGTCTGAAGTTTGACTGCATTTTATGTAATTTGTTCAAAACTCAATAGACTGCTGACGTTTAAGTGGTAAGCTGTAATCTCATTCTTTCACAATAGCCACTGGCTATATTTGATGGACTCTTTTGTTCTGTTACTTTATTGGTGGAAAATACCAGTATTTTATGGATGTTGACTTGAGGCTATTCCCTTCAAAATATCTCTGAAATTAGGGGAATTATATCATTTATACAAGAAGTGCCTCTAATCCCCATATTAGGTCAAGAAATTCTTGTTAGCTCATAACCTATTTTTTTATTTGATTCGAGGGGCAAAATTAGCTTCTAGAGAGTAAAATCTACCAATCAGAAAGAAGTACCGTATAACCTCGGCCAGTGACCAAATCTGATGCAATCGATTGATATGACAGTGATTGCTGACCATTTTATTCAAAATAACAATGTTATCACTTACCTGAGAGATAGTGGATATATGTACGAGCCCTTTCTCAATGAAGGTGGCCCAACTATCAGAACTACGTTTTTTATGAAATTTGTCATATTAGCAGAAACGTATTAAAAACTAAAATAAAACTTTGTATTTCTGATAACATACGAACGTATTCTTTAATATTAACCTAAACTGCTAAACTTCTTTGTAACAAAGAAAAAATATCTTAAGAATTCAAAAAAACTGCCAATTAATAAAAATCAACGAAACCAAATAGCAGCAAATCACAACTGCGTTACATCGCTTTTTTGATTGATTACTGCTTCGATACGTCTTCACATAGTGTCAACTAGTGTTTGGCAGTCATCTGGTGTAAAAATGTTCCAAATTTTTTGGAGACGGGTCCGAAATTTTGGAACGGTGATTAGACGGCAATTGAGTATATTTCTCATCAGAGCAATAAAGATTTAAATACAGTTAATTACAGTGTCATAGAAGCAGCTCGAAAAGAAGATTGAGTAATTAAAGTACATAATCAAGTAAAAGTAAAATAGTTATGAAAGCTCCAACTCTAGCAAATGCTGAAATTACCGAGATATTCACTGACTGAATAGTAGCGCTCTTGTGTTGAAGTTGTTCTTATCCTTTTTTTAAATAGCGATGTCGGTAGTTCCTTTACGCTATACGGCAGCTTATTAAAATACTGTATGCCCATAGGTGCAGGGATTTGCAGAACTAAAGGGTTACTCGTCACGTCATTAGCCTAATGACTTTATTTTTCAAAGTGAATACACTGGTGGCGTCACTAGTAGCTCGCCAGGCAATTTCTCCGTACGAATAGAAACAAGCGAAGTACGACTGATTCTTCTGTCTGAAATTGCAGCTGGCTTATACAGAATAATATTATACGCAAGCTTTTTGAATATATTGACATGTGTCTTCCAACCACAGTTTTTTCAACAGACGTAGATATTTTGCTGATTGAACCTGCTGGATAGAGCTGTCTGGAAATTTTATCAGGAGACTGATCAAAAGGAATGTGAAAATTGAGGAATTGTGTTTTTCTAGCATTTAATACTAATCCGTTTTCCTCAAACTACGGTCGCACCCTTTTCTGCTCAGTGGTGCCTCTTAGCACAAGCTGAGAGGTGTTGGAGGCACTTATTAGGATTGAAGTGTCATCAGCGTACATTACGTGTTGCTCACTATGAAAATCGTTGAGGAAGATAACGTATAGGAGTGGGCCTATAATCAAACCTTGGGGTACACCTCCTTCAGACTGCATCTTACTTTTCCTACGCCCATCAATTTAAACACACTGTTAGATTGTGTAAATAACTACTAATCTGTTTCTCTTAATATCATCTATGCTTCCAGATTTATGAACACGTATAATTTTGGACATCTTTAAACGGTCCGGAAAACAACCCTCCTCTAACGAAGGGTTAATTAGGTAAGGCGTTTCAATTAGAGATACTAGTACTGATACACATCTATCAAGTCAGAATTCTTCAAATTATTATAATGATCATACCTCCTTCTGCTGCAGGTTGTAAGAAGAAATTATTGAAAGAGTTTATTGATATTTTATTGCTAGTTGCATGAGTTAGTTATGAGTATTTGGTTGGTATTTCATCGCAAAAAAGAATACACACGGACCATGTACAAATCAAGCGCGGCGTCGCTGCCGCGCAGGTGTGGGAAGGGACAGCGTTGCCAGTACTACCGGTAGGACAGGGAAAGAATGCGCATGGACTAATTGTATCGGCCTGTTTGACTGACTCAATCCGCTTGGTTTGTCTTTTATACATGTGCATAACTCACCTTTTTCTCAGAGAATTTACATTGCGCTGAACTTAATCCTTCATGAACTGATGAAGGCGTTGCGTCCGAAGTACTCAGTCAACCTACTTGACAGCATTTCTTGATGTGGGGTGCTTGTTGGTTACTAATTTGTCAGAAAATCGTTGACTTTGATAAAAATTATTAGTCATGAGAATAGTAATATCGTCCATGATACAAGAAAAAATCGTAAAACAAAAATGGAAAATAGGTAAAATTAGAAATTACGTGTTTTTCCTATTTTAAACGTCATATAAAGTGGAGTTACGTAGTTTTCTTGTGTTAACAACGATATGTTGATGGCAGTGAGGAAATAAAATATTTATGATTGATATAACTCCAAATTAAATTTCTCTATACCGTTGTAAATAGTGGAAAGCGGCAAAAAGTTGGACGAAATAAATTCAGGCAGTGCAGCGTTTTCTTATGAAACCTGTCAGAAGCAAATACCCACGTCAGTAACGTACCTGATTTATTTAAAGCTCCCTTTATTACATCTGAAATGAGGATTCGACTGCCAGAAATCAAAATCACTTCATTTTATACGCATAGTAGAACATTATTGAAGTTGTTCTTCTTAACTTAAGTAGGACAGAAAATTGAAGAATGAACTAACTACGCGTTCATTGATAGAAATAGACTACCCAACAATTATCATCTATTCTATCACATCAGTTGGGCCACCTTTACTTCTAAATATCTTTACATAAAGGCAGAAACTTATTCATCAGCTAACATGGACATATAAAAATCCAAATTAACAGAGTCATAAGCTCCATGTATCGCACATGTGTAACATTATTTCTTCTATCTCAATAAATGAAGCATATAAAGATATTGATTAGCTTTGGTTGTCCATAGGTTATGTAGTATAGCAGTGTTTTATAATCATAGTACGGACCCGTTATATTCAATTTTTAATGGAGGAGACAAGAATTGTATGATTCTGGTCTTCCATTTGTCTACAGTCAAAAGAAGAAATTCTTCCATTTCTATAAATGTTCTCTGTACATTTTATCTCAGATTCTAATACGCATCATGTTAGACGTCTTCTATAATACCCTTGCCTTCTATGGATCTTTGAATTTTATAGTCTTAGCTATCCTTACTAATTTTACTAAAATTTCAAAACAAAACAAACAGAACTTGAATTCCTGTAATGTTGTCGAATCGAAAATCTTTTTGGCTAGGAGCAGATAAAGCAGAGTCTGGGCATATAAGAATATTGTGTTTAACTTATGTTCAAAACGTATGATTGACTTTAAAAATTCCATTCACAAGTCATAGAAACAAATTACTATCTTTTGTTCCTATACAGATTAATTGTGATAATATAAATACTTAAATAAATTTAACAAACTAAATAAAATTTCTAGGTGTATATTTACAATCACATTTGAAGTAGGATATACATACGGATCATGTAGAAACCAATGTGAGACCATTATTGTGTAAATTCAAGTATCTAAACAACTATTTTGGATAAAATAACAATGAATATTTTATATTGCTACGAACGAAAGTCGTATGAGTTATGCAATATTAGGTTGGGCAGCACTTAATAACCAAATGAATAAATTCATAAAATCATAATTTATCAGTTTCAACATACAAATTATTCCCTTAGATCACTTATATCAAACGGGAAACAGAATCAACAACATCAAGCAAACACCTTTCACCTCAAACAGTATAGGCCAAAGTTGTCAGACTTACCTCTCCAGTAGGCTATGTAACAAATGTTACCAAATTATATAAGGAATATTTTAAATAAAACAAAATTTAAAACTGAAGCCAAAAAGAAAAATCGACATAAAATTGCAATCATGATACGTATGAAGGAAATTCAAATTTAATGAAGCAGTATAAAACTCCAATGTTCATATATATTGAGCCGTATTCATAAAAGAGAAGCATATCCTCGGAAGCATAAGGTAAAAGTATAAGGTCTTGCTTCGGAGAAAAAGGTAGAAGTATAAGCATATTCATATTCATAATGATTACCTTATCCTCGCGAGGATATCCTCCAAGAAGAAGTAAAAGGTTGACTGGTATTTGTATCTTGAGCGACATCTCCTGACTTATTCCAGCTTGTAGTTGACGTGGGAGTTCGTTCACTCAGCATCACTGACAGTTGTACTCCAGAGCTTACACAGACCGTTCCGTATTTTTACTGGATACTTTTTTTTATCAAATTAATAAATATCATCCTCAAGTGATGAGGAAACTATAGAAAATAATGGCAACGACCTGCAGTTCATCGCAGATGAAATTGCCAGTGCTCCCATTATTTTGCATAAGTCACAAGATCCTAAAACAAAAATGAGAAAGAACGATGCCTTGAAGAAGATGTTGAAAAAAATACGAATCATCATTCGGTAAAGTATTAGATACTAAAGGCTTATTAAAAAAATCAACAATATGAAATCAAGATTAAAGAAAAAAACAGATCTAGAAGAAACTGGTAATAAAGCAATTAGATTGTTAGATTGGGAAAGAAAGTTGCTGAAAGCTATGGAAGGTGACTGTAATCCTACAATTGGGAAAAAGAGGACATTGCTACCAAAAAGAAAATTAGCAACAGAGAAATACGAAACTGAGGAAACCAAAGGGTTAACTACAAAAGAACTGCAACGTCTAGTGCTATTACAGCAGTACCAAACAAGTATTATGAAACGAAATTAGAAATGATGCAGCGTCAGAAGCCACCTGTAACTTATGATGTTCGCGAAAATAAAACTTAATATAACTTATAAATACACTTTAATCAGTAAAACTATTTATTATAATACTCACGTTTTTTCTTATTTGTTGACCTAGTTGGCGGAGAGGAAGTTCGTCATTCTCATGATTTCCTTTATCTTCATCTGGGTCTTGTTCAACTAACTCAAAGTGAGAATCGCCCAAGCTCTTCACAACATTATGGAGTACGATACAAGCAATAATTATTTTCGACACATTTTCCAACTTTACGCGGCAAACATACTGTAGGATAGGAAACCAGCGTTTCAGTTGGCCGAAACAGCGTTCAATTACGAGTATAACTCTTTCTTGTTTTAAAAGCTTATTATAATTTATTTCTGCACCTAGAGTAGGATTTCTAAAGGGATTCATAAGGCGTGGCTCAATACTATAACCGTCATCGCCAAGTAGTACATTTTCTTTATTTATTAGTTGTGATCTAGTCTGAATTTCTCCATATTCTGGAATCATGCAGTGATCCAGGCGAACTGACATGAACACTTGTGAACATCTCTCTGGCATCACAACTGGCTTGCACACTTAAAGTAGGTTTTGCGGTTGATATACTCATCTCCATGGCGATTTGGTTTCAGGATTCCTATATGTGTACAGTCAATTACAACAATTGCTGTCGGAAATTTATACATGCTTTGCCATATCCGCTTGGCCTTTATCAGTTCATGGTTGGTAGTTGGAAACTTGATCCATTCGTTCGACTGTGCAACTATGCTGATCACAACTCTATCCACAGTCCGAGATACCGTTGCTTGACTAACAGCAAGTTCCTGACCAATACCTTGTTGATATCCAGGGTCACCGAGATAGCGTAGACATATCTTCATTTTATGAATACATGAAAGTGTTCCTCCTCGAGTTTCCTCATTCTCAACTAAAAATCTGTCCGCAAGCCATTATACATTTGCTTCGTCGAACCGATATAATTTTTTGAAGTGACGACCAAGTGAAGGTGAACGAGGCTTGTACGTTTTAACTTCCCTAAATCCACAATTTCCGCCAGCATCGTTTGACCACCTTTCGTTACGAAGTTGAGTCTGCTACTGACCACATTCAGAATTTTTGAAGGATATGCTTCCTATGCCAAGTATAAGGTGAAGATTATGAATATCCTTTTACTTATGTCACTGCTTTGAAGCATATGCTTATACTCAAAAAGCAAAAATATTTACTTCAAATTATTATAAATACCATCTGGAGGATTTCCTCCAAAATTTGCAACTACAAGGATATCCTTTGTTTTATTAATACGGCTTATTATGGATAATATGTATATTTATGTTAGTTCTGAATCATTCATTCTCACGCACAAAAATTCATTCTTCTATGGGTATCTTCTGGTCATAACACGTTAAGGCGTCACCTGCACGTGGTGGTGGCTGAGGATCCCTTGTGTGAGCACTGCGGGGTAGAGGAAGAGACCTCGGTGCACGCATTATTTACTGCATTTCGGCATTCGTTTTCTTAGCGTGATCATCTTGATTTATATTTGTTTGTTGTTTTGTATTGCTTCAAGTATAATATATACACGTTCAGCATGATTTTTTCTAGAATTTCTGGAAGCATGGGCAAGGTCTAAGTTTAGTAGGGCTTAAAGCCAGTTTAAACTGTTAAGGGTGGATTTCTGTTCCTAAATAAAAATGTATTATGAGACTAATATGAAAGAAAGTTATGGGAAGACGTAATTTGGTCATACTTAGTGTTATAGTTTCAATTGCCATAGAGCTAAAACCTTTTTCCAATAAAATATGTGGTTGTTTTCAGGGTGTAACATATTTCACAGGCAAATTCGATAATTAATTCTTGGCAAAAACCACGCCTATGGCTTTCCTTCCTCGCATATTAATTATTACTACGTGTATACATTTTCACGTCTCTTCGTATTGTGGTTCAGACGTGATGCCGATGGACTGGAAAGACAATCACATTTTTGATGTGTTAAAATATTGAGCAAAAAATATCTGTTACCAAAAAAACTATTGCATTTCTTTCTCCAAAATTAATCTCCATTAAACTAATGAAAGATGTATGGACTATTCTTTAACTACCTCCACCCGAGCGGCTCGCGGGTTTGGGTTACTATGCATACAAGCCGGAAACAATGAATTCAAAAATTGCAAGAACAAAGTGAATATTCCGAAGCAAGACATCAAATTCTAACAAAAATACTAATTTTCATTTCTCAGGGATTCTTTTCAAAATGACTTTACTATCAAGGTATTTAGAATACGAGCGTGTGTCCTTTATATTCAATAAATTAGGTATTTCTAGCCTTGTATACGCTGTCACTTCTCGTTATGCTCCAACCGCCCCAGCTTTCGCGTTCGTTCAAATGAAGCCTATTCCACAATTTCTTAATTTGGCTTTGGCGCCGAACCAAATCTCATTTAACCACTTTTAAACTTAATTCGATTGGATAGCATCCAAAAAGCTTGGGGATGACTCTCATTAAATTCAAACGTTTCACTGTTATTAGGAAATATAATTCACTAACAAATATCGACATCCTTATTACTGCAGACACTTCTTGAGGAGAATTTGATTCACAAAAATTGTGTGGAACATAAAGCATCAGGGAGGGCATGCAGATGCACTAGAAATACGTATTGACAAAGAACAAATGAGTGACTTTGTTAGTTCAAGTGCTGACTAGTGGTGTGCATTGGTTGCTCTGAAGTTTTGTAATGTTCTTGAAGATGTTAAATATTATTCTGTGTATCAAATTTGAGGTGTTTCCAAAATTTTGAATTTCCTGTCATTCCCGTCAAGTTTTTGGAAATGCAAGAGGATAGTGTTCCGATATAGTATTATACTACTACATAAGTGGAAGAAGGGTGGAAATGTGCATAAGAAATAATAATAATAATATTTATTCACTCAATGTACAAAGATAACAAACAATATGAGTAAATAAATATAAAATCAAAACAGGCCCAATAGAAGGCATCGCCTGTACATGGACCAATAATTTAAGTTGAAACTGTAGAATGCAAATGACAAAAAAGGACAAAAATTAGCTACAGTAGATTATGTATTTAGTTGATGTTCGTATTTATGAGTTTATGAATTTCAGTCCTAGATATAGAATGTAGCCACTTTTTTAAATTTCTTTTGAAACAATTTCCGAAACGTAAATCTTTTAAGTCTTTAGGTATAATTTCATAAAATTTAGGCGCTAAATAGAGATATGATCGCTGCATTATAGATTTATGCGGTTGAGGAACTACTGTGCCACGAATTTTGTACCTGGTATAATGATTATGTTTAATTTTTTGGTCGGTGTTTAGAAATTTATGGTAGTGAGTGATACTGTGTAAGAAATAAAGCTGTCTTATATCATACATTCGAACATTTGCGTATAATTTTTCAGTGGGATAAAGTTTCGGTTTTTTAAATATCATTTTTAGAATACTCTTTTGAAAAACATCTAAACTATAGATATGTGAGGAACATGCAGCTCCCCATGCTAATATACCTTATGTGAGATGAGGCTCAATCAGTGCATGGTATAATGTTCGAAGATATTTTTCTGTCAATATATTCTCAAGGTATTTAATTTTGTAGGATACAAATCTAACTTTCTTTAAAATATAATTGACATGGATATCCCATCGTAAGTGAGGATCCAAGACCAGTCCAAGGTATTTTATGTTGGGCACTCTATTAATTTGCATTTTTTGATCATTAATGTTGAAGGAGAAATTTGTGTAATTTGGCAGATGTCTAGCATAAGATCCAAATGGTAAAAAATGTGTTTTAGAGTAGTTAATGCTTAATTTTCTACTGTTAAACCACCGAATAATTTTGATAAAATCATTTTCAATTACATTTTTCAGATCAGACCAGTCAGTACCTTCATATAATATTGCAGTATCATCTGCAAAACTAGTTATTTTGCCAACAAAATTAATTTGGAAAATATCATTTAAATATATATTGAATAACAGAGGACCTAAGACAGTTCCTTGTGGGACACCACACTTAATATACATTTCTTTACTAAATGATCCTGATATCTGCACAGATTGTGGGCGATTTGACAAATAACTTTCGATCAGTGAGTACGCGTTGCCTCTGAAACCAATTCTCTCCAATGCTTCTAATAATAATTTGTGATTAACTGTGTCGAAAGCTTTCTTTAAATCAACAAAAATGCAGATTGAAGGGATTCTGTTATCAATATTTTGATGTATTTGATTTACAATTTTAGTTTTTTTTTTTTTTTTTTTTTTTTTTTTTTTTGACGGCGTCAACTTCTCTGGTTATTAGCCGAACAATTTTAGTTATTGCGTCCGATGTAGCCTTCCCTTCTGTAAATTGTTTACATTTTATGATTCAGTGGATGAATACTTTTTTCCAATACTATGTGTATTGGGAAAAAGAAAATATGTAAATAACATGTCATGAGAAAGTGCGGAAGTAAAAAGAAGTTTTTTTAGCGATCTTAGTTCATACTTTTGGCAAACGCTCCCACAAACTCGTCAAAGCACTGTAAACATTTAATGTAACAAAATTATTTTTGATAACGTTTACGCCATTTATTTTTAATATGGAAACTATTTGCACAGGAAAACTATACATCAAGAAAAATGAGAAAGATAGGTCAAAGTAGTTGCTCTTCATTATTGAGCAAGCGATGGTGTGTCGCATGATTCTGGTTTTCTTTCTGGTATCTCAAAAAATGCGCGAAATCAAAAAACGATTCGACTTTGCAACGTATAATTGGTTTAATGTGTTCCAAATGGGTTGTTCTATCAGCTTTTAAAAACTTTCTGGCGACGTTCCGATTCCGATTTTGAAGATAAGAAGCTTATTTGTAATTCTTGTCTACTGCGTAGAATCTTATTTCTGCTCCAATGCATAGGCTGCAACTGTTTCAAACTTTATGTTACTCTGCAGATACATTTTTTTGCAGAGAGAACAAGGTTTAACTGCATTTTTTTCATAGTATAAGGCCCCAAGTGATTTCAACACTACAGCTCTGTATTACATATAACGTGGAAGCACTAGATTATGGTTAAGATAGTTTGAGAAGTTGAGTGCGGCAACGTAGTAAGTTTGACTACGGAGTTGACTCGAAAGTCCTAAATAAAGTTGTTAAACATCCATTAACGTAACACCTGAAACTTATTCTATGCTTTTCATGCCGATGGGATTCAATTGTCCGATCATATGAACTCACACATGTGTGAACTACTTCTTTACTGACATTTCAGTGACCATATCTATACTTTGAAAAAGCTCACCGTAGTTACCAAAACGTCAGTAAAAAAAATCACACATACAGTGAAAGTAGTTTATAAGTAAATTCAAAAATATATCAAAAATCTGTTTTCGTGGTAACCTTGATTGGTACCAATGCATATTTTAAAACTATTTTAATATATTCCATAGCTTCGTGCCTTAGCAAACACATATTTTTCTAAATAGAACACCCTATATTTTATTGCATATTTGAATAGAGCTTCTAAAGACAACAAGTTTGATATCATATAATGTGTGGTTTCGATTATCAATTGTTTAGATATTCAGTAGAATGTTTGAAAAAATTCACAGCTTTGACAAATCGTAAATCCGTCATTTTTTGGAGATATGTACTCAGATAAATTTTAGATCAATACAATACCTGAGCTCGTATTGAACTCGTGACAAGAAAATATAGTGAGTGTGCTTGTTGAAGTAGAAATGTCAGAAACCGCCATGCGTCAATTACTACTACTAATTTTTTCCTGTTGAAACCACGACTCATGCTTCTTGTTAAAGTATTACTTAGCAACGTGTTTTTTCGATTTTTTTCGGAAAAATTAGATGCCTTATGATATTACTTATGAAAATATACAAACCAATTTAACACATAATGTAGGCTTGGTCTCGGTGGACAACGAACTAGAGCTGAAGAACTATTCTCTATCCACAGCACAAAGTGGCGTCTATTACCAGAATCGACTACTTGTGAAAGTTATATATATATATATATATATATAGGTATATAGAGAGAATATGATCATCCGGAGAAATACGTATCGCTCGGGTTACCTATCCTATTTTCTGCTCGAATCCACTTTCCTCCTTTTTGCGGATTTTGCCCATTATTTTCCTACTTGTTATATATATATATATACAATTAATACACAATTAGTTGTTAATTGGGAAATTGGCAAACTTTTTGGCTTTAGTTAACTCTTTTGACGATACTATCAAGCTTTCGGCAATTCTCTATGGAGCCTTCATCAGGATCTGAAAACACAATTATGATGCTAGCAACCAATCCAGAAACGACATAAATTGTCAAACAACTTACTCGTCATAGAGGTTGCAGCCAAATGGTGTTTCAAAACGAACGCGGAGATGAGAGAACTAGTTACAAATATAAAACCAATCGGACGGACACATTGAGCTTAGTGGTAACGACGGATAACATCATTATGTGTTAACACTATAAATCAATACACCCAAACATATTAAAAAAATTTTTGTTTTAAATTGACGAGAAGCAATTTTGGGGACAAAATTGGAATGTAGTTTCTAACCTCCTACGTCCGCTTCACGTGGAGAAGGTGGGCGGAACGGAAAGATAATAAGATGACATGTGATTGACGCGACGGAATGTGGAAACCTCATTATCAAATGTGGGTATGAAGTATACGAGGGACGCTCGCTAAAACCTCATCCTAAGTCCCAAAATGCTGATTTAAATTTGTTCTGGAAAAAGGTGTAGTTCATATGAGTGTACGAATTTAAGATAGTGATACACACTTGAAAAGATGGGTTGTGGGAATTTATATTAAACATTGTGAGTGAGATGTTTCAATTGACAGGATAAGCAATTGGAAATATATTTTAATTTTGGGACGACGTTAGATCAACTGGGATATGTAGCTGTTCTAACTTTCGCTATTTAACAGGTAGGAATAAACGACACTAAGCTGCTTAACATCAGCCTTTTTATTCATGCAATGATCTGTCATGAAAATGTGGGACATTTTAAAAAATAGACGTTTTGAGAGATTCTTTTTTCTTTGTCAAGAACTTCAATACTGACATAATTCATAGAGTGACCTGTGGTGTTAATATGTGATGCCAAAGCACATCTCTCTGGATGCAATCTGGCGTCACTTTTGTGTGAAGTTATCCTGCCTTTCAGTGATCTTGATTTTTGGCCTATATAAACAAAATTACAGTTGTTGCAATTAATGCGATAGATAGTGTTGGTTGAATCAAGCATTTTGGAAAACAAACTGTTGACTGTGAGCACTGATTTACAAGCAAAACGACAATTAAAGGAATTATACAGCCTGGTCAATTTTGGTGTAAGTTCTTTGATGTATGGCAAGACAACATAATTAGGTTAGTTAGTTAACTAAAGCCTAAAAAATTTTGTCAATTTCCCAATTAACAATTGATTGTATTTTTTTGCCCAACTGGTCGTTGGCAATGGCCATGACTACTGCTCATATAGCTCATATATATACCCTGTTTCACGAGTATCCATCACGCTTTGTCGTCTACTGAGGTGAACAGCTGATCAGCAAGTGACATTTATGTTTTAGTATGCAACGTTAGCAATAATGTATCAGGTATAGACCTAGTAAAACTTGTTTGTGCCGTACTGTTTTTTGTATGCAAATGAACTTTTCTAAATAAAAAAAAAAATTAGCAGGTACATTGAATCCTTAGCCTACTATAAAGCAAAGCAAAATATGGCTCTATCTACCTGGCGTCGACGGATCTGTCAGAATTATGTGTCCTATGCCGATATGAGGAATTTTGAAGTATTACTAGATAACCCGCTGTCATTCTACCGTGACGGATACTCATGAAATAGGGTATAACTGTATCCCAGTTCGCAATATCAGTCGGGTCACCACTATGGCCGCTAGATGCTGCTAAGTTTGGTGCTACAGTAAGTACGGTCTACTAACCATTAAAATAACTACTAATATAGCTTTTGTTGGTTCAACCCCGTAATAGATGGCACTTTGTGTTGTATTACTTCGATAAATCTTATACTCTGAATAGAGTTGAGTTGCTCAGCCTTCGTTCGTTGTCCACAGGAACCAAGCCTACATCATGCTGAGGAGTTGCGAAATAGCACGAAACAACTGTCCATGGTTGGCCATTGGCGATCAGATGGACGAAAGTTATGTTACTATTTTATTTAATGGCAACTAGACCATATCTACTGTAACACGAGAATCGACGGCATCTAGCGGCCATAGTGGTGACCCGACTGATATTGCGAACTGGGATACAGTTATACCCTATTTCATGAGTATCCGTCACGGTAGAATGACAGCGGGTTATCTAGTAATACTTCAAAATTCCTCATATCGGCATAGGACACATAATTCTGACAGATCCGTCGACGCCAGGTAGATAGAGCCATATTTTGCTTTGCTTTATAGTAGGCTAAGGATTCAATGTACCTGCTAATTTTTTTTTTATTTAGAAAAGTTCATTTGCATACAAAAAACAGTACGGCACAAACAAGTTTTACTAGGTCTATACCTGATACATTATTGCTAACGTTGCATACTAAAACATAAATGTCACTTGCTGATCAGCTGTTCACCTCAGTAGACGACAAAGCGTGATGGATACTCGTGAAACAGGGTATATATATGAGCTATATGAGCAGTAGTCATGGCCATTGCCAACGACCAGTTGGGCAAAAAAATACAATCAATTGTTAATTGGGAAATTGACAAAATTTTTTAGGCTTTAGTTAACTAACTAACCTAATTATGTTGTCTTGCCATACATCAAAGAACTTACACCAAAATTGACCAGGCTGTATAATTCCTTTAATTGTCGTTTTGCTTGTAAATCAGTGCTCACAGTCAACAGTTTGTTTTCCAAAATGCTTGATTCAACCAACACTATCTATCGCATTAATTGCAACAACTGTAATTTTGTTTATATAGGCCAAAAATCAAGATCACTGAAAGGCAGGATAACTTCACACAAAAGTGACGCCAGATTGCATCCAGAGAGATGTGCTTTGGCATCACATATTAACACCACAGGTCACTCTATGAATTATGTCAGTATTGAAGTTCTTGACAAAGAAAAAAGAATCTCTCAAAACGTCTATTTTTTAAAATGTCCCACATTTTCATGACAGATCATTGCATGAATAAAAAGGCTGATGTTAAGCAGCTTAGTGTCGTTTATTCCTACCTGTTAAATAGCGAAAGTTAGAACAGCTACATATCCCAGTTGATCTAACGTCGTCCCAAAATTAAAATATATTTCCAATTGCTTATCCTGTCAATTGAAACATCTCACTCACAATGTTTAATATAAATTCCCACAACCCATCTTTTCAAGTGTGTATCACTATCTTAAATTCGTACACTCATATGAACTACACCTTTTTCCAGAACAAATTTAAATCAGCATTTTGGGACTTAGGATGAGGTTTTAGCGAGCGTCCCTCGTATACTTCATACCCACATTTGATAATGAGGTTTCCACATTCCGTCGCGTCAATCACATGTCATCTTATTATCTTTCCGTTCCGCCCACCTTCTCCACGTGAAGCGGACGTAGGAGGTTAGAAACTACATTCCAATTTTGTCCCCAAAATTGCTTCTCGTCAATTTAAAACAAAAATTTTTTTAATATGTTTGGGTGTATTGATTTATAGTGTTAACACATAATGATGTTATCCGTCGTTACCACTAAGCTCAATGTGTCCGTCCGATTGGTTTTATATTTGTAACTAGTTCTCTCATCTCCGCGTTCGTTTTGAAACACCATTTGGCTGCAACCTCTATGACGAGTAAGTTGTTTGACAATTTATGTCGTTTCTGGATTGGTTGCTAGCATCATAATTGTGTTTTCAGATCCTGATGAAGGCTCCATAGAGAATTGCCGAAAGCTTGATAGTATCGTCAAAAGAGTTAACTAAAGCCAAAAAGTTTGCCAATTTCCCAATTAACAACTAATTGTGTATTAATTGTATATATATATATATATATATATAACAAGTAGGAAAATAATGGGCAAAATCCGCAAAAAGGAGGAAAGTGGATTCGAGCAGAAAATAGGATAGGTAACCCGAGCGATACGTATTTCTCCGGATGATCATATTCTCTCTATATACCTATATATATATATATATATATATATATATATATATATATATAACTTTCACAAGTAGTCGATTCTGGTAATAGACGCCACTTTGTGCTGTGGATAGAGAATAGTTCTTCAGCTCTAGTTCGTTGTCCACCGAGACCAAGCCTACATTATGTGTTAAATTGGTTTGTATATTTTCATAAGTAATATCATAAGGCATCTAATTTTTCCGAAAAAAATCGAAAAAACACGTTGCTAAGTAATACTTTAACAAGAAGCATGAGTCGTGGTTTCAACAGGACGGCATCTAGCGGCCACAGTGATGACCCAGCTGACAACGATAACTGGGATACAGTTCCAACAGAGGGGTTGCTGTTTGTACTTTCGCAGTAGTCGATTCTGGTAATAGATGGAACTATGTGCTGTCTTATTTCCATAGAATCATTAATGTCCCGTATTTAATGTTTACGAGCGAGGTAGAGGAAGAAACACGTGATGTTAGAGTGAGAGCGCCAACGAACCGTGATTGACACCAAAGACAACGAGTCATTGAAACCTTCAATCGCGCTCACGCCTTTCTCTCTGTATCTGCTAGTGCACAGTAAATGTCGAATCTCAATGATTCGCTGCCGATCGATCAAAATCACAAATTGTGAGAAGCCTCTATACATAACTCAGGACCGTAATTATGTAGCATTATTCCCACACTATGAGTGACGAATGTCATTCACACAGGAAACTGCATGCCTGAGGGCATCCCAATATCGAATCAGTCAATATTGTTGTTCAAAATAGTGTTTCGGTGATCAATCCATACATATTGAGATAATACTGATTGAACTGTGTTGACGAGTTCAAAGGGTAGCCTGAGGCGTCTGCATTTAACTGGTAGCGGGTGGTATTGTGAGGATGCACAATGCTTTCGAAAATGTAGGATACCAGAATATCTGCCCATTGGTGGCGTGGAATTAACCATGATAACGTGAACTGGTAAAGTACTGCATTCATTCATAATACTCGTATATGCTTGCGTCGCAACACGTGTCCATATACGAATTTTAGTACAAAGGTCTCAATTGTACGCTACTAGTGCAACACTTTGATAATCCTTTCATCGTCGATCACTGTAGCAGTGGTTTGTAGTGCAATGGAAATTATATGGTCATGCCTGTGCATTTTATAAGAACATGATTGGGCGATTTACATAATGAAATAGAAGTCAAGACATCTACAAGTGGACCAAACCACCTCAGCCCATAAAGTTGACAGCCTTCCAACCAAAACTTTATCCTGGAAATGGGGAAAGCGCCGAATAGGAGCACATAAACACAAAAAGGTTGCTCGTAATAAAATATCCGACTGCAAAGGATACTCAAAACATCAACAGCCGGAAGAGGCTTTTTGATAGAGCTTTCTTCGGACATCGGCTTGCTTATACTTTTACGTTAACGACTGTCCAGCCCTCCCACCTGGCAAATTGGTAGGTGTTTGATACTCAGTTCTCTGTTTGGGTTTCGAGGGAATAGACCTCGTAAGTTTTCTGTTATTTAGCAATTAAATTCTCAATTTCTCTCTGGTCATGGTTCCAGCAATCGTCCATAAAGTGGCAATTTAGATTCTTGGTAGCACAATTATGATTTCATTATCGGTCAATTTAGCATCCTTTAACGTTTCATTGATACTATGATAATGAAACTCCCAATCTCTTGATCTTATACAACTTATTCTTTTTTATACCGAAGCAGCCGCGCAGGCACAAGCCCAAATGCTAGGGAACCACGGCTGCTATGAAGATCCCAAAGACATTTTTTTAATCCGATTTTTGAACTGCTTAAGTTCCTCTCGCAGTTTGTTCTACAATCTCCACAGCCTCGGGACAAAGGAGCGGTCGTATCGGCCAGTTACGGCTGTACGAAATTCGACACGGTTTGAATGGGAGGCCAAAGCCTGGCGGGTCTGTCTGGCAGGCAGACCGCGGCGGCATCATGAAGGGGAGCTCTGAGGACCAAAGCCCGTTGGTGTAGCGGTAGAAGAGAGCTAGATCGCCGACGGCCCGCCGGTGTGAAATGGTTCCAAGACTGTCTATTAGAGAAGAGTAATCGATCAGTCGGACAGCCCTTCTCTGGACAGCATCGAGCATTAATAATATATTCGAGGCGGTAGAACCCCAAACGCGTGAGCTATACTCGAGGCTAGGCCTTATCTGGGTCTTGTATAGAGTCAGAAGGTCATGCGGAGAAAAGCACTGCTTAGCCCTAAACAAATAGCCTGGCTTTTTCCCAGCAGCTGCCGCTATTGACGAGATGTGTTCGTACCAGACCGAGTCCTCGGTGATCTGGACTACGACCAGCCGAAATGAACGGCTCTGGCAGAAGTCGGCCATCCATCGGAAGCGGATGAGCCCTAGGACGCTTTTTGATCGTCAAGGTACAGTACTCGGTTTTGCAAGCATTAAATTGTTATTATTGATAGTTACTTATTTGGCTGACAGAGTAACCCAGTCTTTTCTATCCAAAAGTATTTTATTTATCTTAAAGGTGAATAAACGGAAAATCAACTCTCGATAATCAGTTGTTTGATTTCGTAGTCATGTAGTTCAACTACACTTAACCTCCTACTGAATGACAGACTTTTACTTGAGCATCCCCAGTCTGACACTCTTGTGAATGAAGTGTTCAGGACAGTGCTAAAAGTGAGATGGAACTTGGAATTTACACCATATCGAATTTTACAAAAATCCTTCCTAGGCGGCCATTTGACAAACAAATTGCATCTTGTGATACGTACATTGAAAGGGAAAGTTCAAAAACGTTCTGCTACTGTATAACAATATGTTCAGAATTACTGACTTGGACCAAATTCCAACTATACCACATCTGCGGGATCACAATTGCAGTTGATTTATAAAACGTATTACAAATCAGCATTTTTTGAATACCAGGGTTTAAAAAAAACATGTTTCAAAAAAACAAAAATCATGTTGCTTTTGTTTAAAACTGCTTTTTTATTAAAACATTCAAATTTAGCTGAAAAAAAAACATGTTTGAAACTGTAAATAGAATTAAAAAACTATTGCCTTTATAATCTAGCAACGTTAATGAAATTCCTTGAAAGTGTTATTACTATTTTTGATCCAGCTCTATAAGAGAACATCTCTAATTTCAAACCGGATGTCGGGAAACTACCGTTCGGGCGTCGGGGAAGTACCGTTTGTCTTTGGGTGATTTTTCGGGTTGCGATTTGCGATCTCCAGCTGTCAAATGTGCGAAATCGTAGCGTGGTGGTGTGCTTTGTTTTTTGTGCATTAAAGATCGGCAAAAAAGTAAAGGCAATGCCAGTGAGGAGAAAGGATCCCGTGTGGAAATATTTTAAGGAGACTGATGCCAAAGCTGTCTCGAAAATAAATAAACGAGCAAAATGTTTAACCTGCAATATGGATATAGTGTCACCGGTAGCTAGAATGCGCAAACATATTAAAAATTGTAAACATCTTAAACAAGTATGTCAGAAAAACAAAATATTCATATATCAGATAGTTCTGATACCGACAATGATGATGTTTCTACCGTACCTATTCCCTCAAAGTAGCTTGGAGAATTGTGAAAAAGGTAAGAATTACCTAATTGCTATTAAATTTTGTTTAAATATGTTAAATATATATGTATAAGAATTAAGAATAAAACAGGTCCCTATTAAGGCTCGGTATATACTTTTTGTTTTGTACAAGCAAATTTCTTTTAATCAATCGCATTAAATTTCCAGGATATCAGCCACCTAATCGTCAGCAAATAGGAAATGAACTTCCTAGTAACGTAAACACAACTTTACAAGCAGAAATAAAAAATAATTGGGAAATAAATCAGTATGCATGTCTGTTGATGGTTGGAACAATATTAGAAATGATTCAATAGTGAATCCGTAAATGAAATTCAAGAAGGTAAAGCATATCTAATTGACACTGTTGACACTCAAGGCAAGGTCATATTTCTGAATAGTGGTTGAATTTATTAGTGGAGTCTATAAGGCGTTGTTACACAGATTATAATTGTACTGTCAGAAGTGTTGTGACAAATAATGCTGCAAATATGACTAAGATGCGTGCAGAACTAGCAAAATGCGATGGAGCAGGTCTAGCTGATATACTTACCTATGGGTGATCTGCACACATTTTAAATTTATTTGCACAAGATATTCAGGTACCCACATTAAAGGAACGCATTAAGAAAATAATAAAGTACTTTAGAAATGTACATTTCGCAGCAGGCAAATATAAAATATCTGTCGGAAAAGCTCTCGTGATGTTAGATGGAGCACTTTAGCTGACTCTATTGAATCTTGTCTAGAGTACTGGCACATATTATCAAAAATTTGTTTAGAAAACCGAGCTGCTATTGATATTCATATCTCGGAAAAAAATAATTCAAATTTAAAAATAAATGCCCAGGACTATTTAGTAAAGCAATTGCCCTAGATAAGATTCAACGAGATGAGTGTACAATTAGCAAATGCAAAGAAATTTGGATAGACCTATTTGCCTTTTTTAAACAAAATGAAAATTGCACTGATTCAGATAAAAATCATTTTGTAAAAAGGTTTCATATGGCTATGTCTCCAACACACTATCTGGAAAATATGCTAGATCATCGATTCCAAGGACTTAAATTAAATCTACAGCAACGTGAAGAAGGTATTGAGTATGCCTCTCATTATTATCCTGAAACGATGCCTTTTATTTTAAGTTATCAGGCAAAAACATCATCATTTAAGGATTATTTATTTCAAGACAATTTAAAAAGCCTCACAACACTTGTTTGGTGGAAGTCCTTGAAAGATAACTTAAATAAAGTTACAGTAGACCTAGTTCAGCAGCTTCATACAGCAGCTGCTTTATCTGCTGGGCTTGAGTGTATTGAGTTTTTTCCTCATTTAGGATAATCCACACCAAACTTCGTAATTAGTCACAGTATTCAAACACCGGAATCAAAGCGTGGGAAAATAGATTATTACATGTACATTCTCCATGATTTTATATTTAAAAAATGTGGATTTAAGAGTTTTTTGATTTTTTGTTAAATCAGATGGGTTGTATGCTTTTATAGAAATTGAAGTAACTTATTTAATGTTATTATACAAGTAAATATACTAAGTGACATATAAATCCGAACACCCAGTTTAAATGGTTTTATTTTAATAAAATTTTGTATAAGTACTTAATGAAGCATAATAAGTAAATGATAAAAATTTCAAAATGATTGCACTGCTTTAAATCCCTTTGACCTTTAATAATGTGTGGATGCACCCTGATGTGCTACGCATTCTCCAACGCGCCTAGGCATGCTTCTGATCGGGTGGTCAATGTCCTCCTGTGGTATCTCATTCCAGGCAACCACCAACTCCTCTCGAAGTGCTTCTAGAGTCTGAGGAGGACATTGCAAATTGAGCAATCTCCTACCCATCATATCCCACACGTGCTCAATTGGGGATAAGTCGGGAGATCTTGGTGGCCATAGTAACAATGTGACATCATTATGTTGAAAGAAGTCTATTGTGACTCTTGCAACATGTGGTCGGGCATTATCTTGTTGGAAAGTTGGATCTGCCAGGGTGTCAAGATAGGGTAAAAGATGGGGTTATAGAACTTTGTGGATATAACGCTGCGCGTTCATGTTACCTCTGATGAAGATTAAAGGTGACCTGGAACCATAAGCTATAGCACCCCAGACCATAACTCCAACAGTGTGATGAACATGTCTTTCAACAAAAAACTGTGGATTCCTCCTTTCACCACGTCGCCTTCTAACCCTGGCACGACCATCGTGCATGCCTAAACAAAATCGAGACTCGTCACTAAAGACAATACTGTTCCATTCCTGATCCCAGAGTGACCGTTGTCTGCACCACTCAAGGTGATTACGTCGGTGTTCTCGAGTTAAAGGGAGGACCCAGTGTGGCCGGTATGAAAACAAGCCAAAGCTTCTCATTCGTCGGTAAACACTTCGCATGCCAATAGGTCTTCCGTGTTCTGCAAACCATTCATTTGTAGTGGACCTGGTAGTGGAGAAACGGTCCCTTAAGGCCAATAATCTTAGCCGGCGATCTTCACGGTCTGTTGTTCTACGGCGGCGTCCGGTGCCCCTTGCTCTTTGCGTACGGCCTTCTCGAAGCCATGCCTGACAACACCTAACCACAGTGTCTACACTTCTTTGCACTCTAACTGCAATTGCCCGAAAAGAAAGTCCAGCTTCCTGAAGTCCCACTATATGGCCCCTATCAAACTCACTAAGTTGACGACATCGTACAGGTCTCCGTACTTTAGGCATCGTAACCGATCGTAAAGGATGTCAAGAACCAAAATCCGCCAAAGTTGATTCTTTACTGCAGCTGAAATATTCATTTTTAGAGCGTTAGTGAATTAAAAAAAAGCTGTATAAAAACCGGAATGTCCAACTGATAAGGCTGAAAATTTTTTCACTTGTTATTTACAGTAAGATAAATACATTCACTAACTTTTATTAAAATAAAACCATTTAAACTGGGTGTTCGGATTTATATGTCACTTAGTATACATAGTCATATTATATGATTAATCTGCTGCTTCTTGTGTGTATTAGAGTTAAATGCAGTTTATTAGGTTCACTCATTCGTTAAGAAACAGATTTTTTTCCACTAGTATTAGCTGCCTAGTTTCATGTTGGATTAATTAATAAAAAATAAAGTATATCTTTTAGTACCTATTGTCCTATTAGTTTCGTTTTGCAAACTAAGATCAATTTTGATCATAGAATCAAGAATATTGAAAAAACATGAATAATTCACAAACGACAAAAAACAGTGTTTAAGACATGTTTTAAACAGTTTAAAACAAATTGATTTGAAATACCTTCATTGTTTTAAACAGTGTTTAAAACACCCGTTTTAAACATTTTGATTAAAACACAACAACCTTGTTGACTACAATTATTTTTATGTCAAAATTTTAATTTCTACCATACAAGCACCACTTTATGGGATTGGTAGAAAAGTGACCTTATGTCGATTTTTTTGACATCATATTGGTTTTGTGTGACATTAGGTTTTTCTGCGAGATGTTAACTTAGCACTAGCTGACGGACATGTTGTGAACTCGTTTTGTGCTTCCGTTATCAATGTTTGCATATGATGTGATGTAAAATCTGCTTCAGAGATGGCATTACTGCAGGTCTACGCTGTAAGTTACTATTACTATAGCTAGAAGGAAACGGCAACGCACAGGTGCATAGTGAGGATTTTGTCCTAATAATATGTGTTGATAATTCCATTGCATTCTTGTCTCAAATGCACTTACTTGAGATTCATAGCTAGAAATTAGTTGCGCATCCACTTTTTCTTATCCATTCTGGAAATTACATATGCAAATTTGCTGAATTTAAAAAATGAGTGAGATAAATAATTATATTCACAGTAATTTCACATAGTCCGGGCGTGGTGGTGATTTCCCGTAAGTTTATGAGTACACAAAAAATGCAAAGAATCGTAATTTATAACTTAGAACATAACCTGTCCCAGAAAGGAAACATGTAAATAAACCGTCGGGTACAGCCAATAGATATACTTCATTGGCAGCATATTCAGTAATGATTTTTTCACACAGCAAATATCACTGATTTTATACACTTGCAGACCAATAAACATAATCATCCAGATGCGATCTTGCTATTCAACCTACTTTCTTCCAGATATGAAAACTACAGACCACTCGGCTTCGCAAAACAGATACTTGCTTTCTGCAACCAACAATGAGTATAGTTGAGTCATCCCTCCATAGATGGACGCTCACAACGATCCTAGTGAGCAAACGTGGAATGACTATTTGCACCCTAAAGACTACCTAGTCTGCAAGATGACATTTTATAGTTTTTTTTTACGTTTTATAGGTTTTTTACATAATACCCGTGCAGAGGCAATTCGAGGAGACTCGGAACTATCCAAGGACATTCTGTGTCCCAGTGAAGAGAAATCTCAACTGATCTGAGAACGGTTTCTGTACTGATGGGAAAACAGCTAAAGCAACATAAGGAGATTCGGTTATGCTTAAGTGATCCAGAAATTCCACGCATGCGCAAACGGTACGATTTTTCTGAAGATCCAAGAATCGACGGAAAAGTGTCAGTGCACTCCGGACTTTACTAAGGTATTATAAGCTCAAATTTATTTTGATGTCTCTTATCACCCTCATTTCAGCTAATTCTGAAACGCACTTTGTAATACAAATTGATATTTAACGATTGTCAATAAAACTTAATGCTCTTTCTATTAACCGAAAGAACCGGAAATGCGAACCATATATTTTACTTTCTGAAATCTCTCCCCAGTAAATCCGTCACAGTAGGATGTAATCACGATGCCCTTGCTACTATCCAGAGACAGTCACAGACACTGTCTGATTTTATTTCTCTTCTCACGTCCCTAAATGTTCCACTAATCTCCTTTATGCAAGAGAAAGCCCTTTTGTCCTTATCAGGTGAAACCTGGTATATCTTCAAGATGTAGAAGATTATTACTAATAGCAACTAACGTAATTGAAATATGTGCGACTGTGTGTTTCAAGTTATGAGATCGGAAGATGAAATCCATTTGCCAAAAAGTTAATGGTTAACGGTATAAAAACAAAGAATAGGAGAGGCCCGGAGAGGAGACATCACTTATACGGATATGACCCTGCTAATCCAATTCTGATACATTACAAAATTGTTTCTGTACGTCACCATATACATTATTCTACAGGGTGTTTCAGAACCAAGGGATCAAACTTGTAGGGGTTATTCAGTGTAACAGTAGAAAACATTTGAGTAAAGGGACCCATAACCGGAAAAGTATCACTACGGCCCTAAGACGCGTTAAAATTTAGAACGACGATAAATTGCCTAAATAGGATTTAATGCATTTAATTTTTGCCTTTTGTACATGATATCATCACAACAATTGTTCAAAATGTCTTCCTGCAATCTGAATACACCGATTTAAACGTCGCACATGATTTGTTACTGGTTTTGAATGCTGCTGTAATTCGTCCAATTAAGTCTTGCTCTGTTTCTACTGGAGTTTCGTAAACCAAAGAATCTACATGTCTCCACAGGAAAGAATCTAGCGACGTCAAATCGGGTGACCTAGGAGGTCAAGAAACTGCTCCACGTCTGGCGGTACTTGTACAGCAAAGTGAGCCGGCGCTCCGATATGCTGAAACCACATTTGCTATCGAACGTTCAATTGAACATTTTCAAGAAGCTCTGGAAGAAACGCCGGTAAATAGGTCCTGTGAACTGTTCCGGTAGAAGGTATGGCCCAATCAAGTAATCATCAACAATGCCTGCCCATACGTTGACAGACCAACGTTGCTGATGTTTTCTAGGAAAAATTGCATGGGGATTTTCTTTGTCCCAAACATGGCTATTCCTACTAACAAAAATACTGTCTCTTGTGAAAGAGGCTTCATCGGTCCATAAAACATAGCGTATAAAAATTGGTTGTGCAGCGATTTGATGAAGAAACCATTGACAAAATTGAACTCTAGGATGATAAACGGCTGCAGTCAATCCCTGAACTTTCTGGAAGTGGTCAGTATGAAGTTGTTGCCGCCAGACGGAAGCGTTACTTGTATTCATAACCTCAGCAATGTGACGTGTGCTACTTGATATTTCGTCGGCAACTCGCTGAAGGACCTCTTCTTCAAATTTGACAGTTTTTACGGTTCGAGCAACACCAGTATCATGCATGTTGGTTTTACACATGCCTGTCTCGGAGAGCCGCCGATGAATAGCAATAAACTTTTTGTATCCCGGATGCCAAATGCATATCCTCCAATTCTTGATCGGGAAAGTTTTCCATTAGCAACAATTAATTTTTGTTAAATTCTTGCAAACTTCATAAATACGATAGCACGACTAAGGCGATATGGAATGTAGCTACAAAAAACAGTCTCTGTTATCTTTTTTAAAGATAACAACACACAGGCGCTGGATATGGGTCCCTATACTCAAATGTTTTCTATTTGAGGAAAGCAAACACCCTTAGGGTAAGCTAAGTTAGGTAACATTATAAACGGGTCATAGGTTGGCGGAACATAGAAATTCATGTTTGACCATGTATATTGTCAGATTTTGTGCAGTCTAAAACATACCATGAACCATAGATAATAATGGCTGATTCATAAAACTTTGCCACATTTTGAGCATTTGGACGGTAGTGGTTGAAATTTTCTAGCAGTTGCCCTCGCTATAGTCCAAATGTAATAAGGGAAAAGTTATGAATACATCTTTATGCTAACATTTATGCCACACTACAATTTTTCACAGAACAATGTCATCACACCAGTTGAAGATATACTCAGTGACATTAGAAGTGTTACACGCAGAAAAAATAATTTATTCAACTTAATTTTTTGTCAATGAGATAGTCTTCCATCAAGAATGAAACGATAACATTCGCACGAAATTTTATAAGTGATAAGACAACAAAAATTAATAATGTGTTGGGAGACCCCGCAGCTGAATACACTCTACGTCTAGGCGTCGACAAAATGAGATGATCGATGTCTGATTGTGGTATACATTTCATGTAACTCGAACTTCGTGGATTAGCTGTGGCAGTGTCTGTGACGGATGGTGCAGAGTGGATAGTCTCCTCCCCATCATGTACCACACATGTTCGACGGGATATGAATACGGTGAATGGGGTGGCCACGACAAAACATTAACAGCAATATGGGGACGTGCGTTGAATAAATTATTTTTTACAGGTGTTCTCATATTGTGCATCTTTAACCATGCCTATTTTTACGCCGTACATGTTGCAACTTTTTTTTGTTTTCATATAGCGAGAAGAAGCATGCCAATCAACAAACGATTGGATTAAATTACTGTGTTGGCAGATCGGTTAAACAGAGCTGTCAAACAAAATAGAAATTACCGTCATACTGTGGCTAATTCAATACAATCGAGAAAATAAGCGGTCTTTAAGGAATTTATTTAGAAAAGGGAAACATTGATTCACGAGAATCAATTTGCTATAATCAAGAATTAGGGAAATTTTATGAAGGATCTTAAGAAGGTGGTACTGAACTGATTGTGTACAAGGTACTATACGACCAGGAATACAAACCTGGGAATAAGAATTATTATTGTTTTCATGTGTCCGGAAAATATCCATTCGCAATGTGAACCGATATAGTCAGTTGGATTTTGTAATTTAGCCAAAGACAGTTTTTTTATTGCGCTGGGAAGTAACTGTCTTCAATACATGAATTACCACCTTCGTCTTCAGAGGTTTAGAACAGGACTTCTTTTATTTTTACAATCAAGCAATCATTACACGTACAGACATATTGCAGTTAGTTTTCCTTTAACAAGCGTATACTTGTAATCATTGTATGTTTTTATTGAATTTCAATTACGGCTTAATGTTATTATCTACGAAGGTATGTTGCTCCAAATACTAACCAGGTATAATGCGAGTAATACTACACGCACACAGTTCATTGTTTGCGGCTTCTCTGTTTTCATAATAGATACTTCAATAAATGATTCAGTAGGCAGTACGTTATCATGGAAATGAAGCTATTCCTTTTTTGCTGCTGTTATCGCTATTATAGCCTTCAGATGTAGGGATAGAATAAAAAGGAACTGCAGAATATGTGAGGTGAAACGGCGGACCTGTGTAAACAAAAAAGATGGATTACTTTAAAGATTGCTCTGAAACCGTTTCTGTGGTCATTCTATAATCAATCCTATTCAGCTTACAGTTTCATCAATCGGCAGAAAACAAATCCAATGTCTACTATAAAAACTTGGACCTGAGAACATGTTTGAGAAACAAGGTATAGGGTCAAACCGAAAACAGTCTGGATATTACGCAAGAAGTATACCAATTACAACTGGTAGATTGACTCTGCAAATCCAAGCTAACGCTGTCATTAGTTTATAAAGGACACATGTTCGCCCTCTTGAGAAAAAAGTCAGCTGCAAACATGTATACGTTCCGATCTAGAAATGTCTCCCCTACCCTCCGTGAATCTAGCAGCGTTGCTTTGGTTAATCTGGCCACTCGCTACTTCCCAGTCACCAATCTGTTAGGTCAAGATACAATTCAAACATCGATCAGACCTCGAAGCAGGTGTATCAATGTTAGATGCGTTGCGTGGGACGCGTGTATTTAAAATATTTATCTTTCTAAGAGCACATGTACGGGGAAATCTATGATGTATGAGATACACATGACAGGTGCGTAGAATTACCGGTACTGAAAGCGTATAAGTATACGAGCGCAAACATCGATATTCACCTTATTACCCCCAATTTTTAACCCCTATAAAAATTTTACTGAAAATAATCAAGAAGTTTTTTATTATTTTGTCTCTTGACAATAGCTCCGCCGCCACTAGATCTATTTTCAAAAACAAAGATGTTTTGGTCCTTGGCAACTTTGATCACAATCGGTCAGACCGACAGACAGAGCGACGGTAATGCGTGACATGGTTTTTCGTGATTATCGCTAGTGCCGTAGAAAATAAAAGGAATCTGAGACAATCTATCTATACAAAATTGTACAGCCGCTATAAATCCAATTCTTCTGTTGGTTGGGACATAATTTGATGGTTTGTTGTTGTATACAAAATGCGAATGAACTTTACTTCTCCGCCAAGAAGCCCAACAGGTGCGTCTTAGTTCGTTTACTTACAAAACCAGCAACGTTGTTCCCCTTGAAGTGTCGGAGTATTACTATTTAAAAAGATCCCTTCCCTTCTGAACTGTTCAAGTTATAAAGCTAAAACCTGGGATAATGAAATTGACGTATGTATTATTTCAGCGTAAGAGTGTCAAGTGAATCTTGATGCATGCTGAGGACTATATACTATATAATATAGCTGTAGCTACCGTTCTTGGCGGTTACGTCATCAACGCCATATGCAATAAGTAAACAGATCGAGCCTCCGTACCATGGGCGGATCTTAATTTGATATGTTGTCCTTTACTTCTCATATCGTAGAAAGTGTTCCTAAGTGTATTTCACAAAAGTTAGTCGAAACAAACTGGTTAAATCTGTAAGATAGGCAAGAGCTGCATAGCGCATGTTTTCATCATAAGGTTGTGACCATGAAAGCTTCGTCAAACTTATATAGCAAAATTACCTTTCGCCAAGATGTACACAAAGTAAATATAAGGTCTAAAACTACAATCACACCACCAGCCCATCGTACTGCTCTATGTGAAAGATCGTTCTCTTATAATATCTTCAGAACATATAATGCTGTCCCTCAATAGACTCAATACTTAAAATCCAATTCGCTAGATTCTTTCACAAAATACTACTCTAGGTTTCTGAGGTCTCGCTATAGTAATGTACCATGTTGAGTATCTATCACCTATATGTATATGATTACATCTATGAATCTGAATTTTTTCTTGTTTTCCTTCTATCTGAATTTTGTCAATCTTTCTTTATTTGTATTAAGTGCGTTATGTAGGGTTAAGTGGAAGACCAGCTATTCCCCCTAAGAATGAAAGCTGAACTTAGCCTATTCCGGGTAGCAATATATCCTTGTACCTTGCTATCAACGATTAAAGATGATTATTTTTGATTTGCTTCACAGGTATTCTGGTATTCTGGTATTCTTGACTGACAGGAAAATTAATCCCGAGGTCACCCATAGGCAAAGTTACTTGAAGAACTTCCTGACTATTCTTCAGGTACCGAGGGTTGCTGCCTTCTGGCACTCCCTTAAATAGTTAAGGTCAAGCTTCAAGGCTTTGAGGTTTGTGTAGAAGTTTTTGTGGATGAGGCCGTTGGCAGAAACAATAAATGGCAATATAAATGTTTATGTAGTTGTATAGTTGTTAGACCTCGTGTGAGAGCGGATCATACTTATTTGTTTTTTCGGTGTAAGTTTTTTGTACATTTTCGTCAACTGGTACCGCAATATCTATGATATAAGCAATCTCTTTACTTTTGTCGATTACTAGTATGTCCATGTGCTGGTCAATATGCTTGTATTCCAATAAATAATGACGCTTGATGATTCATGTTTGAACAAGGGGACGTATTTGTATGCAGGCTTGAGATGTTCCAGGATGAGGTAGTTTTTGCAAATACCTTATTATTTTGGCGACCATGTTATGCCTTGCCAGGTATATCGCTGGAGCTGGGGAAGGACATCCAGAGACAATATGTAGGATTGATTCAGATGTTGTATTGCATCGACGACATATCTGTCAGAGTCAATCGGTTGGTTTTGAATATTCTTGATATGTGTAGGGACCACTTGATCTTTGATAGCATGTAAGGCACCCTTTGTTTCAGGAAACAAGTATCCTAGTTTAAGGTATAATAGAGAGGCCCCATGGTCAATGAGGGCATTGAAAAATCTACCGTGTAGTGGCCTTTGTCGCCACTCTGTAATCCTGATATTGTTTGTATATGAATCAGGTCTAGTCTTGAAAATTACATGATCCGTTCCTATCATACGAATTACGTTATGTAATGGGTTGGTTGATGATTCAAAGTATTGCTACAGCGCTTTCTCTTGTTGGCTCGCCATACCTGTAGTCTCAAAACTGATTAAACCTTTCCCACCTTTTTTCCGTGGGAGATACAGTCTACACATAAATGACTTAGCTTGATGAATACGGTACTTAGTTGGTGTTGTTCTTACATCAATATAATTTTTTTTAGTGTCGTTGTTGGTCAAATGTATACATTATTACAGGGAAAGCCCAAGTGTTCAAAGCTTGAATAATGTAACTGCTGCTTAGTTTTGGCAGAAGGACATGGTTAACGCGGTCCTTAAGTCTGGCGATGACAAGTTCTTCAGTTTTAGCAGCATCAAGTTCACATGCCTGTAAGGCACCAAGATATTTGTATCTGTATTCCTCAGTAAGCGTTTGGACTTTCAGGACATTAAGCATTTCCGCATTATCACGGTATTGTACCTTTCCTCTTCGTATATGCAGACAAGCACATTTCTGTAGACCGAGCTCCATTTCAATGTCTTCTGAGAAGTTATTCACTATCTCTAGCAACGATACTAATTATATTATTATTATTATTTATTCAATATTCCTCACTTCCCTATTGGAAGGAAAAAATAGTTAGCAGTATACGCACCGGGAATATACCATAGTCCTAGGGTGCGATATTTATTTCCTTAAGTGAGTACCTTTCTAATAGTGTGTGCTGTTTTTAGGATCACTGTTTTCTGTAGTAAATGTAGGTTATGTTTTCCAGGTATTTCTCCTGCGTTGCTCCTATGACGATGGGCACTATTTTGGTATTCAATCCACACATCCGTTGGACCTCTATCTCTAAATCCTTGTACTCAATCATCTTTTCGGCTTCTTTCTCAATGAGAATATAATTCGATGGGACTGCAACATCTATGAGCATACACTTTTTTTCTGCTTATTATTATTATTAATTTCTGTTTTGATGGCATCATTTACATCATCGGTCTTGCATTTGATTTTTTGAGTTTCCCCAGCTATTACTATGGGCAAACCTTTCTTATTTTCTGATTTTATTCGCTGAACACTGCGCAGACTAATCTTTAGCGCATCTGCTACTCTTTCCAGTACGCATGAAGCGGAACCGTTGTTTTCATTCTCTTCCTGGAAATACTCTAATACAATTAGCACGAGCTATCAGACTTCTTCATTGATCGAATTCTCGGGTATTGTACAATTTCATATTGAAGATTGATAACAGGACAACTCAATTTGACGCCGATTCTGAAAAATATGGTTGAACAGCACTCATACGTAACAACAAACTTTTTGAGACGGAGACACACAACTAAAAAAACGTATGTCTTTGAGCTTACCGAACAAACGTTCACACAAAGGGGTAGGTTTCTTTTGTATGTATGAGGGAGATGGAGATATATAAAGGGATGCTAGTCTTACTTTGACCCGCCCCACGAACGGTGACTGCAACTATAGGAGAGTTCAGAAAACTAACTACCAACTTATAGAGATTTTAATTCAGGTTACCACATTACGAACAAAATCGCTTGACTTACCGGACTTCCATCGCAAATATTAATATTTTATAGCGATTTTTATCTAAAAGCATAGAGAGATGCTTAGATCCTGAAACCCCTATTACAATAATGCATTGGATATCATTTGTAAAGTCAGAATTGTAAATACAAAGATACTCAGTGATGGGTGTTGCTTTATTTAATTTTTTGAATGGCAGCTTTTGTGTTTTTAGCTTTTTCCCTGCTTTTGCATTTTAGCTTAGATTGTCACAATTAATGTAATGGCATTTTATATAAATCATGCAAGTGGACACAACACTATAAGGGAACCTCATCTTTTGGTTGATCAATTAAGCTCTAGACTTTTTTTATGCTCCAAACACCACGAAGGCCTAATGCCTAGACACCAATGGATACCGTATGGCTATAGGGGATACAGACTTGCATTCTGGCTTATCAATTTTTTTTGTAACTACTGCCAAATCTCTCTGATCAATCTTTAGTCATCGACTTATTTCATGTATAATAAACTAGATCTAATTTTAGAACTACTGAGACTTGAGCTTAAATTATGTAGTGCGAAACTACATGGAATTTCAGCCTAGCTTATCGACACCGAAAGTAAATTTCATTGAACTCCGCTTTATCAGAGGTAGAGAAACTCCACGAGGTCTTTTTCTTGATATCCGCACCGCCATGCCATTATGATAAGGCGTCCCCTATCTCAGACTTCCGAAAATCCTGAAATTGTCGATAGAACCTGTTATAGGACTATGTATGTGTTTATTTATGTGTGTGTGTGTGCGTGTGTGGGGGGGGGGCATTGTGCTGATGTTAGCGAAAAGTACGGTCTATGATATGAACCCTTCATAATTTGAAACAAAAAATGTCAATTTTTGCATCTAATGCATGTTGAATCCTAATGAAGTTTCAAAATTAACTATGTCGCGTACTTACTGAAGTAATTCGAGTGATAAGTGTCGACATATGGCAGTTTACCTAAGCTAACAGAAATCTTTAGAGTCCTCTGTTAGATTTCTTGGACACCCTCTAGCTTGCATACTGGAGTATGGAATTACATATTTGCAACTAGTAAGATATGTAAACGCAACAGCTACTGGTAAGCTGAAAGTATCTGGTAATTTCTAAATTAAAATTCAGTTAATTGAATGGTAGAATGGCTGGCGCCTAATTGATAAATTATTGTGATTATGAAAACATTGAACCCGGCAGAATCTTACATACAACCCGAAACTCTTCCAAAACATATAAAGTAAAAAAGTAACACCGATGAAAATATGCCTAAATAAAGTATATCTGGTATTTGCAATACAGGGTACCAAAAGTAAAACTTGTATTCGCCACTTGGCACCTACTTTTACCTACTAGCAATTTAACACATATATCTTAACATAAAACTATAAAAAAATTATAAAATTCAGATAAGTATAGAATATTGCAGGCAGTATATAATACGGAAATAAATGGTAAACTGATACACAACAGTTACAACTCATGGTCAATATACTTACTCTAAATCTCTGGATGAATTACATATGTCGTGCTTATGGATGGTCGGTGAGGGACCTGGTACCTGTAAATTGAAATAAAATTTACAAATTTACAGAAAACGAGTAGATCATTATTGAGCGAAACTTTCTTGTTATGTATACGTATTATATATGCATGAGTAAGTTATTCCACTGGGAGAGGCAAATACTCGTATATCAAGAATGAAACAATAAAATTCTCGCGAAATTTTCTTGAGAAGTAATAAGAGACAAAAGTTAATGTGTTGGGCGAGCCCGCAACTGGATACACTCCTGTATATATATGTCTAGGCATCGACAAAATGAGATTATCGATGTCTGGTTGTGGCACCACATTCCAAGCAACTCGATCTTCGTGGATTAGCTGTGGCAGGGTGTGTGGCGGATGCTGCAAAGTGGATAGTTTCCTCCCCATCATATTCCACACACGTTCGATGGGATTTAAATCCGGTGGATACGGCAAAATATTAACGCCTGCTTCTTGATGGAAGTCCATAGTACGACGAGCAATATGGGGACGTGCGTTGTCTTGCTGATAAAGGACGTGCGGACGCCCTTCTAGATACGGCAGTAAAATGGTTTGTATCATCAACATAACGCGCAGCAGTGATATTGCTTTGAACAAAAAGAAGAGGTGATTGGCTACTATAGGCAATAGCCCCCCAAACCATTACTCCAACAGTCCTGTGTACATGCCTCTCAACAGCAAATCCTCAGCTCTCAGCTTTCTTCACAAAAACTTAGAGATAACATTTTTACAAATGTAAACAAAATCAAAGATGGAACTTTGACATTGTTGCCATAGCATGCTTCAAATATAGTCATTATGTTGCCAAAGAAACAAGTTGAAGAAACTATTTTTTCTATATGTAACATTTCTAAGGTCATAGAGTATACTTTGAAGGGTTATAAATTATCTATGGGTTAGTGGGTCGATTTGTCCATTTCTGTAGCGGTTTACGACCACTGCTTGGGGACTTTGAAGCTCGGTATGCATATTTATGATTCCAAGTTGATTGTTACACCAGTAACATTAATCTAGGATTGGTGTTATTAATTCACGGAATTGTTCTCCTCTAAATCATCATCCTGTACAATTGAAAATTGTTTATATATTTGAAGGAGCATAAATGGTTCATTCTTTTGATCTAGTTTGACTTTTTGCGAAAAGGATTCTGTAGGTTGGACTTGCTTATGCACAGATCGATTGGATATTTTTACTTAGAACTAGTTTCTCTTACTACATAATCATAACAGTACTTGGTCCTGAAGAGTAGCTAGTACTTGCACTATATGAACTATTGGTATGATATTAGAAGCTCACCCTGGGCAACTTCAAGGTTTGGACGTCTCAAAATACGATGCGCTTATCTTTGGATGTTCGACACACGTGGATCAAACTATCAAAACTAATTTCAAGATTTTAGCTTTTCCTTCCAAATTCGAGCGTCTCGGTATGTCTGATATCACCAAACTCCCGGTATTCTCTTATGGAACATTTTTTTCGTACGTATGCCGAGTTTGTAGGAACTATTGTCCATACGAGAGCACATTTGCTACACCACAGAGTACGGATATTTTAGCTTGGCAACATTTTACCAGTCCATACCTCTACTAACCGATATGAATATAACGCTTGACCTACCAGTCTTCGGTACATCCTATTACTCATTCTTCCTTCCCCATTTTCTGAGGAACTGTACTGTCATAATACCATAACTTGATCAATAACGGCTATGCGATAATACGAGGGATGTCTTTTAAGTTTTGCATATGGGAATAAAACAACACGGTAGGTAGTTTTAAATGACTTTGCTGTTCTTCGAAGCATTCTCCACGAAGATTAATATACATCTGCATGTGCTCGAACCAATTTTCGAAGCACTTATTCCACTCGTTTGCTGGCAGATCCAAAACGGCATTTTTGAATGCGTCAACTGCTTCTTCTGGTGACTAGAACCTTTGACCACGCAGTATGTTAATAATTTTCTGGAAAGTAAAGAAATAGTTAGGAGTTAGATCGTGACTATATGGAGGATGGTCTAATAATTCCACGTTTTCTTCCGTTAAATACTGCCTTGTTTTTTGGGCTGTGTGCGAGCTTGCATTGTCTTGGTGGAGGATGATTCTTCTTTCGGGGCTGATTTTTCGAAGCTCGGTGATGACTTTTGGCAAACAGATGGTGGTATACTAATCCACAGTAACAGTTCTTTGCTCATTAAGAGGAATTGTTGCAATATGACCCGCTTTTGACACAAGTGTCGCGACCATCTTTTTCGAAACACTTCGAGAACGGTTAACTTTTGTTGGCTTTTCTTCACCTTGGAACACCCAAACAGCCGACTGTCGTTTATTTTCTGGTTCATAACAGTAAATCCACGATTTATCACCACTAACAATGCTGTACACATTTTTTGAGTTTCTGGAATTGAAACGGTCAAGCGTTTTTTGACACCAACTAACCCTGGCTGCTTTCTGATCTATCCAACGAGAAACTAATTTTCTTACTCCTAATTCTTCATGTAGAATTTTTTGAATTCAGGTCTTTGATATCTTCAAGGACGCCTCAATCTCGCGATATGTCACATGTATATCTTCAATGATGAGTTTGCGCACAGCATCGACGTTTTTCTGGGTGACTGCCGTTTTTGGTGCACCCACCCTGGGATCGTCGCTAAGACTCACCCCCGTCCACGTTTGAATTCTCCATAGCAATGGGAAATTGTCGACTGATGTGGCGCTTCGTTGCCGAAAACAGACAGTAACTCAGCAAGGCACTCTTGTTGCGATAATTGTCTCTGAAAGTTGTAATAAATTATGGCGCGAAAATGTTCTCGGTTGAGTTCCATGTTTCTAATGACTTGGTGACACTTAAAAATTCACTGTAGTGAGAACACTGCACGTATTGTTGTGAAACTTTGAATTTAAGTTTGAGGTTAAGATTCAGTACTGACGTTCGATCCGCGCGGCCTACTATGTTTCTATATGCAAAACTTGAAAGACATCCCTCGTACCGTTAATGTGGGAAGGCAAGAACTGGAACAGGAGGCATGACGAAATTGCTAGAAAGACAGTGTTCTACAAATTTCGTTAGTTCTAGAATAGGAGTGCTACTTAATATTCAAGCGAGGGTGCCTTGGAAAGAAAACAAACCTATAGCGGCGGAAAGAGATACCATAAAAGACTAAATATACATGTTTTTACTTTGACCACCTAGGGAAAAGTTGTAATTGTCCAGAAAGTTTCGTTGCTATACCCTGTAAAAGTTTGATATCACTGGCTAATATCCTGATATTTACATAAAAGAATTTTCTTTGCAGTATTTTTGATATCGTCGACATTGTAGTGCCACTGGCGCAGACAGAAGAGCTTCGGGTGGGGGAACAACTACTAAAACCGATGTTGTGGAATTCGAGGTTAAGAAATATTACATAGTCAAATCCCTGAAGTTATCAGATATATATTTATAGATTTTTATTTACTCTATAAATACACGTAACCTGAAATGAGTAAATAAATATAATTTATCTATAAAAGGACAATGCCTGTGCATGGACTAACTGTATGTCGAATTGCAATAGCTAAAAAAAGAAAGAATAGAGAAAAAAAATATCTATTTCTAAGCATGATGGTATTTACAGTGTAATATTTGAGATTATTCTATACTAAGTGACATATAAATCCGAACACCCAGTTTAAATGGTTTTATTTTAATAAAATTTTGTATAAGTACTTAATGAAGCATAATAAGTAAATGATAAAAATTTAAAAATGATTGCACTGCTTTAAAGCCCTTTGACCTTTAATAATGTGTGGATGCACCCTGATGTGCTACGCATTCTCCAACGCGCCTAGGCATGCTTCTGATCAGGTGGTCAATATCCTCCTGTGGTATCTCATTCCAGGCAACCACCAACTCCTCTCGAAGTGCTTCTAGAGTCTGAGGAGGACGTTGCAAATTGAGCAATCTCCTACCCATCATATCCCACACGTGCTCAATTGGGGATAAGTCGGGAGATCTTGGTGGCCATGGTAACAATGTGACATCATTATGCTGAAAGAAGTCTATTGTGACTCTTGCAACATGTGTATCGGGCATTATCTTGTTGGAAAGTTGGATCTGCCAGGGTGTCAAGATAGGGTAAAAAGATGGGGTTCTAGAACTTCGTAGATATAACGCTGCACGTTCATGTTACCTCTGATGAAGATTAAAGGTGACCTGGAACCATAAGCTATAGCACCCCAAACCATAACTCCAACAGTGTGATGAACATGTCTTTCAACAAAAAACTGTGGATGCCTCCTTTCACCACGTCGCCTTCTAACCCTGGCACGACCATCGTGCATGCCTAAACAAAATCGAGACTCGTCACTAAAGACAATACCGTTCCATTCCTGATCCCAGAGTGACCGTTGTCTGCACCACTCAAGGCGATTACGTCGGTGTTCTCGAGTTAAAGGGAGGACCCAGTGTGGCCGGTATGAAAACAAGCCAAAACTTCTCATTCGTCGGTAAACACTTCGCATGCCAATAGGTCTTCCGTGTTCTGCAAACCATTCATTTGCAATGGACCTGGTAGTGGAGAAACGGTCCCTTAAGACCAATAATCTTAGGCGGCGATCTTCACGGTCTGTTGTTCTACGGCGGCGTCCAGTGCCCCTTGCTCTTTGCGTACGGCATTCTCGAAGCCATGCCTGACAACACCTAACCACAGTGTCTACACTTCTTTGCACTCTAACTGCAATTGCCCAAAAAGAAAGTCCAGCTTCCCGAAGTCCCACTATACGGCTTCTATCAAACTCACTAAGTTGACGAAATCGTACAGGTCTCCGTACTCTAGGCATCGTAACCGATCGTAAAGGATGTCAAGAACCAAAATCCGCCAACGTTGATTCTTTACTGCGGCTGAAATATTCATTTTTAGAGCGTTAGTGAATTAAAAAAAAGTAGTATAAAAACCGGAATGTCCAACTGATAAGGCTGAAAATTTTTTCACTTGTTATTTACAGTAAGATAAATACATTCACCAACTTTTATTAAAATAAAACCATTTAAACTGGGTGTTCGGATTTATATGTCACTTAGTATATTAATGTTGTTTCTCCCAAGCGCGATAATGCATTTTTTTAATTCTTTTTTGAAACTAAACGCATTACGTAATTGTTTTAAATTATTTGGCAAATGTTCATATAATTTTGGAGGTAAATACACGTGAGATCATTACAAATTTGTTTGGTTTAGGAACATTTTTTGCGCGTAATTTATATCCGGTGATATGACTATGTGTCGCGTTCACTAAAAATTTTGTGATAATGAGTGATGGTGTGCAAGGAGTAAAATTATTTAGTATCATATACAAGTCATCAGTTGGGCATAATTTTGACGATTATACCGACTCCGTGGGTGTGTATTGTTCTACAATATTTATTGAGAATGGAATATTCTTTCAAAATTACAGTTTCGTCAGGTAATAACCAATTTTCCGTAAGTAAAAGAAAAGATGGGAAATTCAGGTCATTTAGGTTTATACAGGGTGCGGCAGAGGGGACGGATGTTTTTGGAATGGGTCCGTCTACGAGAGAGGTGGGGAGGGTGCCGTTTGACTCGTGACATCCTAGCATTATTTTACCAGTTGTGGTTATGGAGCATTGGACGGTGGAGCACCGCGTTTTCGCCTATGATTGTTTCGTCCGAAATAATGAGTCAGTCATCGTCGTACAGCGTGAGTTTCGTCGCCACTTCAACATTCATCGGAATAGTTCTCTCTCGAAACATCATCCTTTGTTGGGTTGAATCACTTCGCCGGCGTGGTGAACTGATCAACAGAAGACTAAGAGGATCACCGCGAACAGTTCGAACTCCTGAAAATGTTGAACGCGTTCGACAGGTCTTTCTTCGCAGTCCGACTCGATCTGCCCGGAAACATGCTGCTGCACTTCGCCTTAGTGATCGTTCCATAAGGCGAATTTTGCATATCGATCTCCGCTTTCACTCCTACAAATTGGCCATTGTGCAACAGTTACAGCCCGGAGATTACGCACAACGAACTTCGCACGTGAGATGGAAGCACTGATCGATCAAAATGAGAACCTCATTTTGTTTATGAGTGACGAAGCGAGTGACAGCATGATTAACCAGCAGAATTGTCATTATTGGGCTAATGAAAATCCGCAACAGTTACACGAAAGACCGCTGCACAGTCCAGAAGTAACGGTTTGGTGCGCTATATCACAAACTTGCATCATTGGCCCTTACTTCTTCGAAGACGGTAATGGTCGTGATGTTACCGTGAACTCAGAGCGCTACGTCGACATGATCACCAACTTCTTTCTCCCTGAATTACGACGGCGACGTGTTCCAATCCGAAGTGTGTGTGGAGAGAGTCTACGCGAACTTCCAAGAACGCCTCCAGCACTGCATCAACGATTTCGGCCACCACATGCCTGATGTGATTTTCCACATTTGACTATCTCAAATGCTTTTTCCTTGTGCTCCTCATTCCATCAATAAATTTGTTTTCAAGTAAAAATTAACTATTTTATGATTTTTTTAAAACCGTTCATCCTCTCTGCCGCACACTGTATATAGTTCATCAGCCTTATTTCTTGAAGATTGAATATTCAAAAGAAGTACTGATAATTTAGAGCTATCTATAATGAGTGTTACATCATAGGTAAATGTATTCTCTCTCAAAAATCCAAGCTCAATGTTGTTTGTGATGTAGTGTGTCCTAAGTGACTTTTTTTTTTTTAGCGTAGGTTACCCTTAGCGAAATTGACGTTCAAGTACGCGTCCTTCTGGCCAAAAGTTTTCTTGGTAGACAATGTCCGAATCTTTAGGAATAGCGCCGACGAAAAAATAATTATTATCTTTGTCCCACTCCACAGGAGTAACAAGGTTACTTATATCGCCACTTGTCATTTTTCCTGGAACTTTTGGTTTGAGTATATTGGAATAGTTAGAACGTTGAAGATAATTTTGATGTCGTTTCGTCTCCAATTTATTGATGTGGATGGATTTATTTGCTGGTGTTGTCTGTTGTAGATCTGTGTATGACACATCGGTTATGAAGTGACGAGATTGTTTGCAATTTGCAATTTGCGTCAAATTCCCAATGATTTTAGGCTTGTTCAATGTCATTCATTTTGTTGTCAATTCTTCCATAATGCTCCCGTAGCCGTTCATTTTCTGTAAGTCGCCTTATAATTATAACGATTTTTTAATGCGTTGCTTCAGATACAATTTTTCTGGCTTATATTACCCACAATGTACGTATTTGATCTGAATTCAATTAGAAAAGTTTACTTTGTGATGCTTGTATAGGAAAATGTGTGCCTCGAATGTTGTTAATTTATTACTACGATAACATAGCGGCACCACACTACTTTGCACTTGCGAGGAAAATTTAAGTACATGTACCGGAATATATACCATATTATTTTAAAATCTACCATATGTTTGCTATCATAACATACAGTGAATTCCAGGATTTAGGTTCTTAGGCCTACTTCAACTCTACTCTAGTATGAAATTCAGGAAACAGCAGAACATTTTAAGGACGTTTCAAAGAGTTCTGTTTCTACATTTGTACGACTACATGCAAATAATGGCTAAGCAATACATAGCGCTTTTTCATTTTGTCATCGCCTTTTTGGCAGCAATTTCTAAAAGTACACTTTATATTTATGAATGAATAATCAACTTACTAATATGGGCATACCCACAGAAATATAAAGCAACAGCCCGTATTATTTTTAGTTCGAAAATGTGTACGACCACAATAATTTCTTGACTTGTGCTTGGAAAACAATACTTAATTTGTTTCAAAAAATCATGCAAACCAAGTGGATCCTCTAACATCTGACTACGTTGCTAGGTTGGAGACAAATCTGTGGCCGTGGTATATGACCTTCGCCATCAGTACCGACGGACAAGTTTCGGAAACTCTTCACTCGCCCTTTCGCTCATACGTGCTTCTCTGTTTCTATCGTGTGCATTGTTTTGTTAGGAGTATCAAAAAATTGGTATTCCCTAACTCATTGACAACGACCCAACAGCAACTTACTAGCGATTTGAACTGTCAAATTAACAACTGCATAGTGGTAGTCGACTAGCCCGTCGCTAATCGGTTGCTAGTGTTTTTTTTGGATACATTTGTCAAAACTGTTCATTTCTTTAACAACAAAGGTAAGTATAACAAGTTCAAATAAGGAATAAAATAGCTTGACGAGTCTAAGAAGTGATTGTATGCTCCCAATTTGTATTTTCAGCAATTTTTGCTTATGGAAGCATTGGAAAGCGAAAGAATGCACGTTCAAAGATGGCAAACTTCTCGCCTACGGCGTATTTTTCTGTATCTATGACTTGAAGTACATAATGATTATCAAATAAGCTTACTTGCACCTTCCTACCACAGTGTAGAAACATATTAGCAGCACATCTGGTGCTGGCCACTGGTTCCTGCCAGAAACATATTGGCATAGGTTATTTACATGGGCATAGTCAACCTAGTGTATCCAAAGCACTAAGGGAAGTGGCGGATGCATTAAATCATACAGACATTCTACCTAAACATGTTTACTTCCCTCAAACACTGCCAGAGAGGATAGTAATCATATTGCCATGCATATTAAGAAAGTGAGATTGCATATCAAAATTGTATGGATCATTAACTGAGCAACTAATGAGTTCATCTACATCAAAAATTTTCAGCACATTACCTGATAAAAATTCTATCGCTGTGGAAGTTGAAATTTCCTACTAACAAGAGTAGTAAGTCAATACTCATCGATCCTAAGATCAATACCTCAGACACATTATCTGCAAGATTAACAATACAGCAATAAATCCGAGTCTTAATATTTCACATATTTTAGGCAACATACCGATTTCAGCACTAACATTTACTTTGATTTTTTTTACTTTAGTTGTAATTATTGTTATATACCTGCTTGAAGATGAGTAATAATGAAAGATATATTTTTACAGGTAACTCTGGACATCCATTAAGAATCGGTCTTACCAGAAATACCATAGGGCGATGCACAGGAGTATTAAAATTTGTAATATCTACTGTATCGAACATTTTAAATTTCCATCAAATAATGTCCATTGTCATATGCTTATGCTTAGCGATAGCTCTGCTTTAAAAAGGTTTCATCAACCACTGTATAGAACATGTTAATGTTTATAGAACTAGTTTTCTAGGAAGGTGTATTTTCACATGTCCATATTCAAAAATATCTATTTTAGAGAATTTGGAACAAGCCTAAAAGTACGCTTTGAGCTAAATGCATTTTTAACAAAAAGCACTGCCTTTTAAAATATAGTTATAAAACCGCTGACCTTCTTTTTGTAATAGAACCCACAATTTTTTTATCAATTTAAGCATTAATGGTACTAAACTAAACTACTAAAAGAACTAGGTCCCATAGTTAATTTTAAATTCACAGTCACGATCCACAATGTATTTATCATTCTTCGATGTATAAACACGACGATTGTTGATCATCGTATGTCACTTCAATTCCACCGGTTGCTACTGGATTGGTGGTGGCGCTGTTTCGGTCGCAAAAACTGCATTCAATGACAGTTGGGAAACCGGTCGCCAATTGCGTTAGCGAATACAAATTTTTCGGTCGGTCGACAATCGGACGCAAGTCGGTTGGTGATCGGTTGCTCACCGATTAGAGTTGGAAATTTTTACGTAATAAGCCTGCCGAACGTTCTTGCTTTCCACAATAAATGTGTATTTAATATGGTCGATTACGGTAATAACTCCGTACTGTAGAATTGGGAAAATAACAGTTGGTATAGCAACAAATTACTCCTTGTAGTAGGAAAACAATTAAATAATTATACTGTCTGACACACTTACGTTCGTTTTTATGATTAAGGATGGCACGTGGTACGTTAGAAAGCTAGTCAGGAGGCTCCTGAGATGTCTACCATGTTGTTACTGTACATTAGAACAGCAATTGTTAGGGCCTAAACAAGTTGAGCATCTTGTTGACCCGTTTTTAAAACAGCCTATGGTCACAATGAAGCACATAGTCAGATTGAGGAGCTGGAAGCTACGTGGGACATTTTCCTTTACATAAAGCCTGTAAGGTTGGGTTACACATAACGTACAAAATTCGAGTAATAATTTGAAAGATTTATATTATACTTCACAAATAAATCCGAGAGTAAAGTCACTGTATAATAATGCTAAACAGTCATATAAAAAAATGATCAGAATCACAAAAAGATCATTTTACCAAAATTGTATTGTCTAAAAATATCACTAAAGCGTGCTGGCAGGTGGTCAACGAAACTAAAAATGAGAAGTCTGTTCGAAAAAATATAGTTCTACATGAAGATCAAAATGGGAAAGTGCACGACCCTTAGTTGTTGGCAAATATGTTCAATGATTTTTTTAAAATGCTTCAGATGACATAATACAAAAAATTAACACCTCAGATAATACACCTGATTTTGACTTTAATGTCACAAATGTTTTCAAGCTTTGCCCTGTATAGATCAGTGACGTACTTTTGAAAAAATTAAGTAGTAATTAAAATTAGTACATTTTATAATAAAACCACTAACATACCTTATAAATATCACATCTTGCTGCTGAGAGATTCCAAATATTCTGATAGTGGGTAAAGTTATGCCTATTCTAAAAAGGGGGAACGAGCTTGATATTGCAAACTACAGGGCAATCACTGTGCCGTCTGTATTTTCTAAAGTGCTTGAATATGCCTCTTTGGATAGACTTCTTCTACATCTTAAGAACAACAATATTTTGTCTCAAAACCAGCATAGTTTCACAAATGGTAAGACCACAATGTCAGCGCTACGTTCCTTCTATGAGAAGCTTATAGAATATATCGACGCGGGCGAGTGCCCTACTGGGGTATTTTGTGATCTCAGTATAACATTCGACTGCGTTGATCACAACAAACTCTTGGAAATTGTTGATAAATATGGTTTTGTCGGTCCGTCTCTTAAATGGTCCAGATCGTTTTTAGTCCAAAGCAGACAATATGTTTCAGTACAATATCTTGTTGCATGGAACAATGTGAAAAACTTTGTGTCAGGTACAACATTAGACATTTCGATTCTAGTCCCCCAGGGCTCCATTTTTGGACCAATCTTTTTTCTCTTATATATTAATCAGTTTGATAATATTCATCCAGATACTTATTTTACAGCATATGCTGATGACATTTCTGCCATAATATCAAGTAACTCAAATATGATTTTCGAAAGTAATTGTAACAACTTAATTAGGAAATTCAATATGTGGTTTAACCAGTACTCATTATACTTGAATCCTTGCAAAACAACGCTTATTCGTTTTCATCATGCTAAAAAAACTGTAGAAGAGTTTCAAGTTATAGTTGGGGACGACGAACTCGATTTTAGAGGATAAGTGAAATTTCTTAGAGTTCATTTTGATTCGAACTTAAATTGGAACGCCCACTGCGAATTTCTAATATCAAAGATGTACTCTCAAAGCTATGAGCTGAGGCAATTAAAAACCATCTTATCAACTGAACAACTGATACAAGTTTAAGATATGGAGTATGTTGCTGGGGTTGGTAAACGCGCTCTGAAGACGTATTCGTGTCTCAAAAAAGATGCATTCGATCATTCGAAAGGATATCACCAACAGAAAGTTACAAAACATATTTTATAGATTTCAACATTTTAACTGTCCCTTCGTTGTATATATATATACGCGGGATGTCTTTTAAGTTTTGCATATAGAAACATAGTAGGCCGCGCGGATCGAACGTCAGTACTGAATCTTAACCTCACTCTTTAGTAAACTTAAATTCAAAGTTTCACAACAATTAGTGCAGTGTTCTCACTACAGTTAATTTTTAAGTGTCACCAAGTCATTAGAAAAATGGAACATTTTCGCGCCATAATTTATTACAACTTTCAAAGACAATTATCGCAACAAGAATGCCTTGCTGAGTTACTATCTGCTTTCGGCAACGAAGCGCCACATCAGTCGACAATTTCCCGTTGGTATGAAGAATTCAAACGTGGACGGGTGAGTCTTAGCGACGATCCCAGGGTGGGTGCACCAAAAACGGCAGTCACCCAGGAAAACGTCGATGTTGTGCGTAAACTTATCATTGAACATAGACATGTGACATATCGCGAAATTTAGACGTCCTTGAAGATCTCAAAGACCTCAATTAAAAAAAATTTACATGAAGAATTACTAGTAAGAAAATTAGTTTTTCGTTGGATACCTCACCTGTTGACTGAAGAGCAGAAAGCAGCCAGGGTTAATTGGTGTCAAAAAACGCATGACCGTTTCAATTCCGGAAACTCAAAAAATGTGTACAGCATTCTTAGTGGTGATGAATCGTGGATTTACAGTTATGAACCAGAAAATAAACGAGTCGGCTGTTTGGGTGTTCCAAGGTGAAGAAAAGCCAACAAAAGCCGTCCGTTCACGAAGTGCATCGAAAAAGATGGTCGTGACATTTGTGTCAAAAGCGGATCATATTACAACAATTCCTTTTAATGAGCAAAGAACTGTTACTGCGGATTGGTATACCACCATTTGTTTGCCAAAAGTCATCACCGAGCTTCGAAAAATCAACCACGCAAGAAGAATCATCCTCCACCAAGACAATGCAAGCTCGCACACAGCCCAAAAGAGTATTTAGCGGAAGAAAACGTGGAATTATTGGACCATCTTCCATATAGTCCCGATCTAAGTATATGAATATTGTGCTTACGTGTTTTTAAAAATAATGATAATTTGAGGCGAAATTCTGATATGCATAATTATGATACAAGGACTTGTGATGATCTGCAGCAAATCAAAAGCAGCATTTTGATCACCTAATAAAATTGGTCCGCTTCTTTTTAATAATTCACCATGCCACATTACCTCGGTTGAAAATGTTAACCAATTCAAGTTACACTTGAAGCAATTTTGAAAAAGAAGTGCTTTTATCATGTTAATGAATTTTTGGACATTGCAATTTAGGATTAGTTGTAGGTTGTAGCGTACAAAAAATTGACAATTTAAATACAATTGTATATTCTCTGTATGGAAATAAAGGTTTTAATTGATGACTACATGACAGATCTAAAAGGCGGCGGCATTATGTTATTAAAGAGATTTGTTGGCGTATCGGTAGCACTTTGATCCATGGAGCCCTTTGTTTTTTATCACGCAAAGCTCCTTTCTTCCAAAATATCTGTCATTTTGCACTAAAATTGTATTTTGAGTGTTTGGTCTGAATAGCTTTGGAAACATAATTCCATCCATATGACCGGTTTTGGATTTCAATAATGAACAACTATATCCAAATTCATTCTACTTAATAATAATAATAATAACTCGCCGCTGGGCGATATTATAAACTCGAAAAATTACGTTAATGACCTATTTCGTTTTTTGATGTTATATCACAAGTACATCATGAAAATTCATGTCACTCATTTCCGACGGTCTGCCTGTCCGCTAATTCTTGATCCCACTATAACTTGGAAGGTACCGAGAGTAAGGTGGTTAAAGTAATCGGGATTTTTTAGCTTGTTTCTGTCATTTTCATATTCCTTCCTTGAAACTTTCCGGTACTTTTAATTAACGAATAAGTAAACAACTCGAAGTTTCATCCGATACTTTGATAAAAGACTGTATACGATATTTTAATTCCTAAAAACTCCATAACTAATCAGTTTCCACAATTTTTGAAATTACTGCATTTTAAAGCGGCATCGAATGGGCTTCTCTGAAAGAGGTCATTATCTTGGATCAAACTTTGTATGACCGGTATCCTAATCACATCATGGAACAAACATTTAGGCCTCGTATCAATAATTTTGGAGTCTATGGTGTGTCTATAAAGGTTATATGGAAAATGCTAACATGCTGATTAGGTAGTGCAAGTTAAATTAGTTGGAGTGATTCCTACATTGTTTTTGTGCATATGGGAAGTTCGAAAAATATGAACGCGCGAAGAGCATCGAGTCAATCTGCATTACACCATTTTTATGAATATCTATTCCGTACCAGACTGATGCATACATACGATGATCCGAACTCGCTTCCATATATCGCATAGTTCTGCCTTAGCTTACAAATCATGCAGAACAGTTGCCTTTTAGGTATAGACCACCTGGAGGACATTTTCTATACTTACATTAAGATACACAGTGACCGGTCTACTAAACTGATTTGCCGATTTCAGTGCCCAAGCGGAGTTCAATCCTCCGGATTATATTCTTTTCCGGTGTGGGAATATAAAAGAGTTCTTATGATGAAAAAGGAAACCCTTCTTGAATATATATATATACCAGGGAACAAAGCGGTTTTTTGTTACGACACGCAGAGATAAAACTTCCATGAAAATTTTGCTGTTATAAAATATTATATTTGTAATACGTCACAGAGGAAGGCTGAGCGAAAACAAATAAGCCATAATATTGCGAGAGACTGTCCTGTGTTTGCTACCTTTTTTCACTTGTGGTTCAATTCACCAGATTGGAATCTTTCAATCCTGTCGGAAATCCTCTGAAGCTGATGATAAGCAGCATTCACAAAGGCGACAACTATATCTCATAAACCAATCGATGTAGTACGATAAAATGAATAATATATATAACAAAACTTGATGAGAACATTTTTGAAAGATATTTCCAGGTAAACTTAGATGCAAGCGTGACCGCATGTATATTATCTTGAGCTAATTCTCTATACCTATTTACGTTTTTATCAAAATAGAAAGTGGGGAATATTTATTGAATTTGGCTGCATTGGCTTTTACTATTTTAGATTTGGATATATGATTTTTACGGAACGTGGGTTATGTACCAGTAAATGTCTATCGTTTTACCCTGTCCCATTTTTGAGAATTCTCTATTCAGTGTGCCCTCTGTAAGTTAATTTATATTTTAATGTGATCAACTACATATTGTAGATTCTTAAAAACGATAAACTATATGAATGATTATTTGTTCAAGACCTGTCAAAATCACTAACACTTACAGTAAAAAAATGTACATCAAGTGTGGTGTGCCTCAAGGAACAATACTAGGCCCACTATTATTTAGTCTCTACTTAAATGACTTATTCAAAATTAACAGTTCTGGAAAGATTATATGTTTTGCAGATGACACCCTCGTATTATATAAAGCTGATGACTGGAACACACTGAAGCAAATGGCTGAAAAGGATCTTATAAGGATCATTCACTGGCTTGATACTAAAATTTTAACAGTTAACTTCAAAAAAACAAAATTTATTACATTTACATCCTATTCAAAATTTTTACCTACCTTCGAACAAATTTCCGTTAATTATCATGGCCAAAAGACCAAAATCGATAGAGTTAACACTTTGAAATATCTTGGAATATTTATAGACTCACATCTAAGGTGGGATAACCATATTAAATATGTTATCAAAAAAATTAGAAATGTTGCCTATAAACTCAAAATGCTTGCTAACATTCTTACAGAAAGTTATCTGCGAATCCTATACCATGCCTTAGTTGAAACCCATATAATATACGGCATCACAGCTTGGGGTGCCGCCTGCGAAACATATATTTCTGACCTGAATATAGCACAAAAAACTGTTATGAAAGCCATTTTCCATAAGCCAAGATTATATCCAACGAACAACTTATATCAAGAAACAGGGATACTTGATACAAGACAACTTTATTTCTTACATGCCACCACCTTATACCATAAGTATTGTAATAAAAAGAAAAAATCCTATAAACACGAGCATAACACACGATTTCGAATAGGCTCATCTAATATCCAAAGACCACACAAAACATTATTCAAAAAATCATTTAAATTCTTAGCAGCTAAATTATATAATGTAGTACCAAACGAAATAAAGATACTTAATTTTGGAAAAAAATTTAGAAGAAAATTGAAAGACTGGGTTAGTAATGTGCAGCGAATGACTATACATAATTATATAGAAAACTAAAACTACAAAATTCCAATTACATTAATACCTTTTAGATTTAACAATAATTGTTATACACATATATGATTGATTGTTAGTTATTAAGATATAAACCACACACAGGCGATGCCTTCTGTGGTTTTTTCATATTTATTTGCCCATTTTTTGTATTTTGGCGAATAAATATTATTATTATTATTATTATTGGCAGCATCTTCAATGTTTCACATCTTTAGCTTCGACTATTCTGTCAAAAACTGTTCATCATTATTCAAAAGTACATACACACGGCAATTGCAACGTTCAAGTAATTTACGATTTATAAACACATATCGACTATCTACAACCGATAACTGACCAACTGAAAAACTATAATGGACAAAAATCCAAAACAGAAAAACAAATTATACATGTTATACTTTAAGAAGCTTAGATGAAGTTTTTCTGATTTCACCAGTTCATAAGGCTCCTAACAAACTCCTGAATTACGCACCGGTAGACTTCCATTAAAATGGAAATGAGGCGCACATGTACCCAATCGCCTGGTAATTCTACTTTAAATCTCCTCAGGTAATTATGGATAAAACAGGGAGTCACATGAATAATTAGGTTCTACTTATTTAGGCATCGAGGACAACTATAGACGGAAATGCTGTGATTTTACCAGTCGATTGCTATCAACTTCCCTTCCGTTTAACCCTCTGATCATTTACAGCGACACTGATTTTCTTGTAATTGAAAAGTAACATAATACTCTTATCAAATACAAAATAAAAGAAAAACTTAGACTTACGCATTTTAATGCGATGGTGGACGAAATTTAAACTAGCCTTCTCCAAAATAGTACTCTACATATCTAGTGGGTGAAATGAGTCACTATTGATGCAATATATAACGTGTAAAATTCATCCAACGAGATGTGTACAAGCTCGATTTCATAACATTGAATATTTTTACTGTATCTGTATAATTTACCCTATGCGTATATCAACTATGAAGATATTTAATACTCATTTTATAGACTCTTTGAAACATACACTAGCTTGGTGTAAAACTTACAAACACACATGAACCTAATAGAAAGCAAATTTGGTCTGCTGTCTAGACCATTTCAGCTTCAGGGGGGAGCAAGGTGATACCCGTTATTGGTTATGCTGTCATTTTGTTAGCTATTTTTCAATGCTTTCCAATTGTTGAGTAGCTTCACCTAATATTCTGCATTTCTCACTTGTTTCAAATCTACCGGAATATAAAGTTCAATCACAAACTCACACATTGGAGTTAACACGTTGAAGTAGCACTTTATTTACCTAGGTGCTTTTCGTTATTGTTTACTTATGGAGACAAAATCCACTTCTCAGTGGATCATTGCTGCGCCAGTAATGATGATTTCTCTGGTTAGTAGTAAAAATTATGTATGTTTACTCATTTTTGTATAATTTTTTATGCAATCTTTCTACATATATATACTTTTTCCAACGTTGTGGAAATTTTTGAAACTCGTCAATATAAAACGCTTTTGCACATCCATCGAACCAATATTGTACAAGAACTGTTTCTGGCAACTCCTCGATTAGTGTGAGGGCGCTGTTCACAAAGAGCGCTTTTGAGTGGTTGAAACGTATGGTATTGTGACAAATCTGGGCTGTAAGGTACTTTTCTGATAGACCGATCGAACACTGCAAATAAGCTCATAATAATAGGAAGCGGTAATGGTTCTAAATCGACCAACACCGCTGCTTTCATCAATGTACTGTCACTTACTTTACGCCACTCGTTACTAGATCGATCAAATGTGTAAGTTAGATAATAGGAGTTCGTATCACACGTGACAATATGGTCTTCTTTTCGGAATCGTGGAAGTTATTGAGACAAAGACTTGATAAAAGCGCTAGGTTCTACATACATGTCCCGTCTCTCCTGTAATAAACATTGCAGATTCCTTAAGCCCCAATCTGGCACACGGTTAAAGCAAGTTTGTTTATGTTTGATTTATGTACATTATGTACGTAGAAAATGAAAATCTCGAGCTTTGCATGATTGGTCAATAACAAAGCAGATTCTGAAAACTCTTATGAAATGCGAATAACAATAAAAAAAACACGGTTTTGATCTTTGATCTTTTATCAGGTCACTGACATTTTTGCGATCGCCTCATCACTTGCACTGACACCGATGCTCTTCATAATTAGGATTTATAACATGTACGTTACATAAAACATAGACCTGGAACGTATACGTATTTTTCTAGAAAGCAATGATCCAAATTTTGTGTAAAGTGCTCAAAGAAAGTACGATTTCTGAAATTTATTAGGAACTGAGAATACCAATAAAAAATGGGGTTTTGGGTCCTTGGCGATCTGGTAGATCTATTTAGTTGAAAGTTTGGAAACTGAATGTCTTACGAAACACAACCATTTATTGTAGCACCCTTTCACGATCCACGCAGAGAAGGTAAACATGTTATTTAAATTCAATTTCTCCCAAATCAATGTATGAGCAAAGTAAGCTCATGATTTCCCTCTAGAAGTCTTGCAAGACCCGATGCCGCTATCGTACTGAGGATCTGTATTCGTGTATAAATGGAAACATCAATGACAGGAAGTTGACGAGGCGTAGATGGACTGGCATTATTGGGCCGGTATATTGCATATACATATATACATCATATATGTCATGAAGATGAAAACTTCACTGAGCAGTCACTTCCGAAACATGCTTGCACAGTGGATTGCATAAAAAGAAAAGTGGAGGAGATAGCGAGTAAACGCTCCAAGAAATATTACGATCTATAGATGCTGCGAGCATATCAAACCCAGTCATGAGTATAAAATTCATATGATGACATGATATCACCCTCGCAGGCCACTTTTGCATGCCATGGAAGCTCATAACACAGAGTGAGGCAAAATGAGTTAGGTGTCAATTTGTCTATAATATGATATACTCAGGTTTAGAAGTAAAATTTTGGTCAAATTCGGAACGTCATAACTTTTCTTATTTTTAACTCGATTTTATTGATTTTTTTTCGGCAGTTCGGTCGAGTCATTTATTTCTTGATTGCGGGCACAATTTGACTTGTTGTACAGGGTAAACCAATCATCGTAATTCTTCTTCCGTTTATCTACAGTGCCAAAGAAAATGAAAACGTCTTAATTTAAGGAAACGTTGTACAATAATTTTACGCTCCACACTTTTGAAAAACAGTGTCAAGACAATAACTCCCTTATCCTCTAATTTTGGGCACATGAAAATTCTATCAAAGATTGCTGTTTTGGAGCAGAACGAATGTAACAACACTTTACAAATTTAACTAGTATTTAGATAGGCGCTTCTAGTCGTTCTCGGGTCGAATGTTGCTCCCAGATAGTCTTTCCTTCATTGCACGTGTGAGAGTATGATTTAGGCATATTTTGCATTATACAGAATAGTTCATTTTCAAGTTGCAGACTGAAGGTGATGGATAACCAACTTGTAATATAACTTTTACATAAACGAAGAGAGGAATATGATATACCGTAGTTCTATGACCTTTCTGAGATGCTTTACAGCTCATAGTGACATAGTGTTCTGTTCAACTGGTGATCCTCACGGACGACAGTACTTTGCATGCGGGAATTCAGAATTTCAAACTGTGGAGAATTGGAGAGAAAAAAACTGGTAGTGATATTATAGTGACTTACTCTTAGACGCGAATATTATCACTGATCACGGCTTCTAAGGCACAGTACTGTATTTTATCCAACAAGAGGCGTCGTCGAGAATATAACAGGTCCCCTCCGTACTCAACACAATTGAGAGAAAGTTTCGTGAAGCAGCTAAATAGGCATCCTCCGAATAGTGTTGAGTATGGAATGTGTAGTTATTCGGACTGCAATCGAAAAGTATTGAAAAAACAAATGCACGGCTACCAGCTATGCACATAAATGAAATATACTTTGTACTTTGAAAAAGGCAAGCGAGGCGGTCGAAATGTCAGTCAGTCTTCAAATAAGCATGTGAGGTTGTGAGGTGTTATTTATCGACCAGTGAAACATTGGGAATAATTACTATAATACATACGGAGCACTCTTTCTAACTCTTTACATACGTGTTGCGCGCTTCTCTTGCTTTTCTCTCGTACACAATGAAATTCGGCCGACCTCAATCGTAAATTATTAGTTTAATATAAAAAAGGTATCAAGCGAGTCAGTATGCGAATAATTACGCAGAATGTTGAAACACAAATTGGCACACTGAAACGCCCAAATTAACGTAACAGACTACAAAATTCATTTTTCATAGAGGTTCCCAAACACTCTTTATTAATATAATTCATGATAACAGTCTCAAATCCACATACAATCATTCTTTATAAAGTAATAGAGAAGATGCAATACTTTTGTTCTTGCTTTTATTTTTCAGGATTTCATGTAGAATTATTAATATAGTATTTATGGAATTAAAGGAAAATATGAACTATGATGCACGCGACATGACTCGCACGACAGCGCCATGCTACGAAGTCGTACGACGTTGTGGTGGTATGACTGCGTGGACGAGGCAAGCAGATTTAGAGTACTGCCTAAGCGTGCTATCATAGGCTCTCAGGCTTACTGTTTTACAAAAACAATATCCATTAGGTGTGCTTTTGGCTTTAGCTATAATCTTATACACAGGGTGGCCCATCCATGTGTAGACGGAATATTACTAATAAATAAATACACTTTGGGATGTTATATATTATGACATTTGAGGGCACATTTCTAAAATACTGGCCATTATACACGGTGTCCCAATTTCGACCTACATATCAAAGTTGTAATTTTTCAAATGGAATACCTTAAATTTTATTGCATATTTGGATAAACCCATTCACAAAAAGCAAACTGATATAACATACTATGGGGTTTTGGTGATTAGCTACTGAGATGTAAGGTATTTTGTCTAGAAAAACCCCCCAACTCGGCAACCCCTCAGTCCGCCATTTTGAAATTTGGTGTGCTAAATTTTGTAACAAAAAAAACTTACACACCTCAGCGTTTATCTTATTTGTCACGTTCCGAATTTTAATTTTTGCTCATACAGGGTGGTCAAAAACGCAAATTGTAGTTTTTCTCAAAAATTTCATCACCCGCATCACCCTGTATATTTGTGCAAGTTTCGATTCAATGATTTATAAGCTTTTTTGATACTAGACACATAAGGGTTTTTACGGCTATTTTTTCGGTTATTAGCACGTCTTTTATGAAACGGCTCAATGTTTGGGGAGGAGTTGTCAACCTGCAAACTCGGATGCATATGTACTTCCAACATGACGGCGCACCTGCGTATTGTCATAATCGTGTGCGTAACTATTTGGACACCTGGAGTAATCGTTGGATCGGTTCTGATGGATCTATATCTTGGCCTGCTAGATGACCAGATATGACACCGACGCACTTCTTGCTAAGGGGCTACGTGAAGCAAGAGGTTTATAGATATCCACCATCTACCCAGGAAAATACCTGTATGAAGGAAAGGATTAAGGATGCTTTTCTGAACATAAGGGAACACAGGCTGAGGGCTGTGCAACGGCCATTTGTCCAAAGACTACGGCTGTGTATTCAACACGGTGGAGCTATTTTCGAGCAGTTTTTGTAGATTAGGTCTTATGTAGTGATATGTGTCTGTTTATGTTGTTGTTATAGTTGTTTTTCTCTATAACGCTTGAAGCTGATTTATACTGTTCTGATTGTTATTAGTTTTTACGTCAAATCTGTACTCTTAGCGGCAGTATGGAACTATCCCGCTGTTTGTCTTTTGTTTCCATGGATCAAGTGATTTTTTCCCTTAATTTTGGTGTGTTGTTCTATTAAAAGCTTAATAACTCAAAATCTAGTGATTTTATCTGAATCAGCCGTATACCAAGGGAAGCTTATAAGAAATTGAATCCAAACTTGCACAAATACGAGTATACAGGTTAATGCATTTGAAATTTTTGAGAAAAAATACAATTCGATTTTTTGACCACCGTGTATGAGCGAAAATGAAAATTCGAAAAAGTAACAAATAAGATAAAAGCTGAGGTGTGTAGTAATTTTTTTTTTGATAGAAAATTCAGTACTCCAAATTTCAAAATGGCGGATTGAGGAGTTACCGAAGTGGACGGTTTTCCTGGACCAAACACCTTACATCTCAACAGCTAATTACCAAAACCCGATAGTATGTCATATCAATATTTTTCTTTTGGATTGGTTTATCCAAATATGCAATAAAATTTGAGGTATTCCATTTAAAAAATCACAACTTTGATATGTAGGTCAAAATTGGTACACCCTGTATAATTGCCAATATTTTAGAAATGTGCCCTCAAATGTCATGTATAACATGCCATTAATAGATTTTCCCAAAATGTATTTGTTTATGAGTAATATTCCGTCCACATATGGATGGGCCACCCTGTATGTCACAGGTAATAGTGAGCATTCATCTATACTTTTTAGAAGCTCTTTGGCAGAGCATTGTTCAATAGTTCTCTGAATCTCCACTTATGCCAAGATCTTCACAATACATTTTTGTTGGTGGCGAAGCATTCGAAGCTTCTGCTAATTCAGTCAGACTATATCCACTGTCAGAATTCCGAGAAAAGGACGAAATTTTCAGCTATCGTCGTTTACTGCTCCTAAGTTTTGTCGGGTTACAAGCAAAATGCATTAAAGTCTAAAAATGTACTTATGAGTATTTCGCTTGAAAGATTTATATTTTTCATTTTCTTGTTCATTAACATGTCTTGGTATTTTATACATTTTAATTATATTTCACACGTATATGGAGTAATAAAATTGGATAAAAAGTTTAGTTTGACTTTTCAAAATTATTTTATTAGAGGTTATTGGTGAACGATACGCTGGCTTAATGTATCTTTCATGTGAGGGTTGAGTTACTGTATTTTACGTGTAATTTTTTTATGAAATTATAGACTTATTACTATTTTAATTTCTGTATTATCAAAATGGAGAATACTTCGCATAAGAGGAAAATTAATAATGTAGGTAATGTAGTCAAAACCCTTAAAACTATTGTAAATACAATTGAACCAGTTCATGTTTTCGTCTTCTGGGTCTGTATCATTTTCAGCTGGTTCGGGTGTTACATCTAAAACACAAGATGAACAAGACACATTTTTATACCAGTCACGTAGGATCGGCGGAATAACATTTCTGTCGCAAAGCTTAAGAAGATATTTTTTTAGCAACCGAGATTTCACAACTACCACGCTTTCCATTTATTTCTGCCCAAAAATAACAAAATGCCTCGTTTGGTAGAGCAGATTCATACATTGTGAAATTATACAAGTCAAATTTACGAAGATAGTACACCTACAATAAACTAACTTGCGATATCGGGATTTGGAGCACACTTTGCATATCACATGTTATAGATGTTAAACTTTTATCACCAGTTCTTTTTACCTCTATCTTTCAAAGACTCTTCTTTCCTTCTCAAGTAATCCTGGTACTTTTTTTACTCTAACTTTTCTTTATCTAGAGCCTGTTGATATTCGTGGAAAGTGGAGCATTTGTCTTTTTTTTTATTTAAAAAATGACAAATTGTATTGGGTGCAAAATATTCTTCTATAGGTAATTAGACTTTCTCCCGGCAATTGACTTTTTACATTCTTCCATAAATAAAAATTTCAATGATTCCTTTTACTCTTCTTATTACGTCTTCTGGTGATTTACTGGCTGGAGCTTTTTGACCCCTCCTGTCTGTAACCACCGTACTCTCCAGTTTTACTTCTATTTTGAAATGCATTTAAGATCGGAATGTTTGACAGACATAAAGTTTTGCAAAAGAATGACTGACAAACTTGATTCTTAATTTCCATTTTAGTAAAAAATATGACTTTGCGTTACTTTATCGTTTATTACCCTCTCCTTTTCTAAAATACAATAAGTCAGCATTTTGCGTGGTATACGTACAAAATGCTTACAAGAAGTAACCATTAAGTCAGTTTTTTTTCAGAACAAAATGCGTTATTCGTGACTCAATGGTAATATGATTTTTGGCAATATATTGTACTAAGAAATTTTCAATTGACTTAGTGGGTTTACCATAAAGAAATTTTCTGAAGTGTGACCAGATGGTATAACAACATTTAAAAAAAATCACTTAGTGTGTTTTGCTTTTAACCCGGCAGCTTGTCGAATGCGCTTTTAGCATCAAAGCTAATATATGGCGCTACAATATTTCTGAGAAACAAGCAGTATGCGCACTGCATGAGTATGTTTGATTCCTTGAGATTCAGGGAACAACCTCACAGATTTTATTTCATATGAAGGTAAATTCATATTGTTTGGCAAATATATTTCAGCAAATATGTTTTTTATGGCTTGTGATGAATCAATGCAATCCAGAGCAGTACATTTCTGCTATTTTCATCATTTGTTATTTTTTTCTAGATACAATCTCTTGAAGCACTCATCTGCGTACCTATGTACAAGCAATCCGAACTTTTGTCTGGAAGTCTCTTTGCCACTCACGGGTTAAAGTTAAAATTTGATGTAACATTTGAAACTTATCCTGTGGCTTCCATGCCGATAATCCTCCATGTTTGTATGATCAATGGAACCACATGTCGTATATGTTTCAGTTACAACGGTAAAGAAGGTCGCATATATGTTTCTTCAGATTTTGCTAGACATGGTACTGAATAATCCAAAAATTATCCTGTGTAATGAATCTGCACATTTCACTGGCTAAAAAATAAAACAACCGGTATAGAGTTAAAATTTACCAGCAAATATCGTCCGTGGTCTGCTAACGCAACAATGTATCTATTTCTTTTGTATAAAGCTGCGATCGCGGAAGTAATGCAAAGGTGGACGCGTCTGCAGTAATTGGCTTTACTGCTAGTCTCTCAATTCCTTCTTTTATTGCAGTATGCTTTGTCCTCAGGTGTATAGAGTGCCATTAAGTAGGATTACTAGTGATTGGAGACATGTGCTGCGATACCCGGCATTCTATAGCTCATTAGAAATGTCATAAAATTGGAACAGCTGAATGTACCTAAACTAACGAGTTTCCAATATTATAGGTATTATGGTAATCCAGGGGCAAAACTCACAATTTTATTTAGACTCTATACCGGTATGTTCGTACTCGATTAAGTATTTGGAAATAAATGCCCCATGCGTGACGTCAAACATGAATTTGTTGATTTGAGGGTCTCTTGAAATGTGGAATTCACAAAATTCGATACTTCCACCGACTTTGACTTCGAGCAACGCCAAAGCTCGAAAACACGTACCTCATCAAGGCACTAGTGTTTATGTTGGCTGATCAATCTGGTAAACATAGCATCATTCTTATTCTAATTCTAATAAGTAGAACAAATGATTTTTCTAGCCACCCAAGCAGGTATATTTATTGCTCACAGTCATACATGCAAAATTGACGTTTTATTACGACCAATTTAGATTGACAGCTCTTATTGTTACTCGCCTTTTTTGTAACCTTCAAGAATTCAAGTTTGCTCTAATGACGAATTCGTTCCAAAAACCGCTTTTGGCCCAGATCCAATAGCAGTTGTGATACTTCCAGTTTATATTGCAGCTTATACCAAATGTCACTAATAGAAAGACGTTAAACTAATATAATAATAGAACACTTGAAACATATTCTTTTTCTTTTATGTTGATAAAACTTCATTGCCTGGCCGCTAATTCTTTAAGTTACTATTTACTGTGATACTAACGAATACCTAATGTGGTGTTTTGTCAATCTATCGTAATGCGTCTAATTTTTTTGAAGGTATGAATTTTTGGTATAATTTCGACATATTCGCTAAATTCTGGTAATAATACTGACAATAATATTTTCACGAGTGGTCACCCTGTAAGCCTCTACACGTGGCAGCTCGATAGCTTGCGAAGAGATATCCTAAACCACATCCGCTGATGAGTATGCATAATCACCAATGGTGTATCCTTATACGCGGAAGCGGGGATACGGTGATTATAAAAACTAGTTGGGCTGACACATGAGGATATTCCCGCTATGGGGCAGTCCCTCTCGAGCGGTCAACACTTGCATTCTTCCCTGAGAGAAGACCAATACTGCCCTACAATGCAACTACAGTAAGTTCCTCTTTTATATGTCTATATTGCGATTTATATCCGTGTAACAGCACTTTGCAGTGCACAAGAAAGACTGCTCTGCCCCAGCGACTATCCCCCAGTCACAATCGTGACATATTGTTTCAATAGCCCATAATTTTTATCTCATCCCTTCGAAGCTCCCCTTCTGATTTATGTGGCACCAACCTGTCAAACATATGTGAATCCACTCAAGTTGTATAAATCTTGTGCAATAAGGTTAGTGGTCCCTGTGCGTTGGAACATGTTCCAACTCAATAAAGCAAGATCGATAATATTCGCTCCCCCCCCTCTTGCACCTTAGTAAAGCTCGGTATTTTCTTATTTAGACCCAACTGACATGGCCTGATGAGGAAGGTTTTTATATACATTCTTTTTAGTATCTGATTCACATCCTGTTTGTATCAGAATACAGTCTCTTTGTGGGTACCTACGACTTATATCCCTTTAACAGCCTTTGCAGCGCACAAGCGAGACTGCCTAGCCCCAAGCAACTAACCCCCCAGTCACAGTCATGGCACATTGTCCCAATAGTCCATAATTTTTGTCTCATCCCTTCCGATTGATGTAGCATGGTCGTCCAGGAAATGAGATTCCTGGTGATCTCTGACCGTTGGAACATGTTCCATTTCACTGAATCGAGATTGTCCGCTAACCCTCTTGCACGTTAGCCAAGATCGCTATTTTCTTATTTAGACCCAACTCAGAATCTGACATGGTCGGATGAGGAAGGTGTCTGTATCACCCGTTGTCCATAAGTTTGCGAGAAGAAAGTCTTCCCACCTTTCCGCTTAAGTTCTCTCTCTTTCCGTGTTTGAAATGAGATGTCGTCATTCCTATAAGGTTTCCATCATTCAAGTTCGTTATCACACTTTTAGCCTCATTCTCTGTACCTCGTAAGTACCGGGTCCACCTGGTGAAACAGGACTTCTCTCAGAAATGTTTGTTTAAATTGTAACATAATTATGTCTTAAAAGTTTTAGCACAAAACTCATTGGCTTTGATTTTAACAAACACAAAATAATATCAAGTTGCCTTTGGAAACAAAAGTTTGTCTATGTGCTTTACTGTGAGTTTATTTTGAAAGTCTTGCTTTAAAATGGTAGCTACCAGCATACAGCGAAATATGTAGTTAAAATCCTAGTCTGGTGCGCAAATTCTAACACGGGTGTATTCTAACCTTTTGTGGATAGAGTCAGGGGTGAAGCTTTAAATAGTCAGCGCTATATTGATAAGTGACTTCCCAAATTGCTTCAGTTTATCCACAAACATCATGCTAATGACCACGTCATGTTTTGGCCAGACCTAGTATCGTGCCATTACTCAAAATTTACTCAAAACTGGCTTCGACAATGCAACATATCTTTTGTTTCCAAAAACAATAATTCTCCAACTGTCGCGGGCTTGGCCAATAGAGGATTTTTTGGATTTAGTGTTTAGGAACGTTTATCAAACTGAGAGAAATTGATCTGAATTCCGTCCAGGACGTTGTGAGAGATATACGAAGAAAGTTGCGTCTGGTAGAGCAGAATGGGCCATTTCATATAATTCGATAGTATGGTTTAGTTCAGTATTGAGCTGTAATTTATGATAACTAGTTAGTGTATAAATAAATTTCTTCATTAAAAAAAAATCCGATAAGTATTTTGTGAAAAAACTTTTACGACATGCGTTATATATCCCCACGCATTCACAGGAATTTTAATATATACTCATATTCGAATCCAACCTTTAATATTAAAGGATGAATTCCATGTCTGAATTCTACCATTGGCTATTTTCTTTCTTTTTCGATATATCCATTTTCTTTTAATGCCTTTGTCCCTCCAAAAGGATCTAAGACAGGCCTGTCCAGCATAAAGTTGTGGAGGGACATGTTTAGTATTTTCGTAACCATAGCGCGCCAAAAGAATAGTAAATATACTCATTATTTCACTTATAATATTTAGGTAGGTACTCTTAAAATCTAATCAATGAAATGTGTGACATTTTTTCTGCTTGCACAGTGTATTTATGTCACCTGATACTTTAGAAGTGGCTATGCGCAAAATTCCTGTAAGGTGGTTGTCTAATAAACTTGATCTCGTTTTTAATTCGTTATACTATTTCATGCGGGAAAACAGCTGCTCGCAAATATCTGCGAAAGGTTCGGAAATCTCGAAAATGGAGATACTACAGACCAAAATATGTGAATTGCCCTAAACGTACATTGGTCCAAAAGTTTATAGTTTGCAAGATACAAAGTTACGATTTTGTTTAATATTTTTCCTTACTGCCTGAGAAGTATTTCAGATTTTGGCATACAACTCGGTATAGGGAGGTTTTTTAGTATGAGAAACAAGAATCCGTTATTTTTTATGGCCAAACTTCTACTACAGCACTATTTCGGTAAATAACTTATCATAACTTTTTTGTGCTAACCTATATATAACAACTGACCGAAGAATCTTATTTTCTCGTATTTCCACAACAAAAAAGGTTTGCTTGTTAGAAGTGTTTAAAGCTAATAGTTTTCAAGATATTTGTTTATAAAAGTTCCAATACATTATTTGTACCATGATGATAAAACATTTTTATAACATAATAATTAAGTTGCTTTGGATAATATCTGAGTAGCATTTCTATGGTTTCTAATGTTTGCCATAATATTGCTTTAAACTTCATGAGTAATTTTAAGTTGACAATAAGTTGTTAAACATCATCGTGTTGTTAATCCGTCCAACTCGGCCAGTTCTAGAATGTACGAAGTTCGACACGGTTAATAGGTGCAGAAGAGTCCCACGACCGCCCCTTAGAGAAGAAGCAGGGATCACTCAGATAGCCCTCCTCCAATTTATGAGCAGCACGTGAGGCTAGGTCTCCGACCAGGACACATTTTGTTATTATTCTAATGCGACCTAGTCAAAAATACACAGTTCCGGCATTAAAGAGAGCCAGCGATAATACATTTATTATAATATTGGGGAAGCTTTAGATCAAATTTTAGAAGTGCTACTGAAGCATACTTTTTTTTATTGCAAACAGTGGGTCGGCAGCATCATGGCATCGAGATTGTTTAGAATGTTTTGGTTGCCGAGTCCAATATGCTTGAGACCTTACTCTACAGTTATTTGAAACGAGCAAACAAACGTAAATAATGATAAAAGAACTTTCACTTCAAATTATGCTCTGTTTATATTTATTAGAACTGACAGCACCAGCGGTGTCTGCTATGTTTCATAAAATCCTCATTTTATTGAGTTTACTCAATAAATCAGCGGGATACATAATGGCTTTTATTAAAAAAATAAATGCTATTTATAGAGCGCTCAACGATCGCCCGCTGTGGTCCTGAAACTTTTGAGTCAGGATATTAGAAGTTTTCGAATATCTGCCAGAGGAGGATAGCTTTACTGCAACTCTTTGGACGTTCATGTTTATATTGACTGATTGACGAATACAGTGAAACGTTATATGCATATTTCGCTAATAGAGATTCTAATGAATTGGGATGCACTAATGTCTATGTCACTTCATGAAATCCATATACATAGAGTGTTCGAATTACGAATTTCTTTAGTGTGTCATCTGAAACTGCCCGGCAACCATAAACGAGTTATTAATATACAAATATTTTTCGAAAATCACTAGTATATGAAACTGGATATATGAAACTAAAAATGAGGTTTGACAATTATAATATTTGCAGTTTCAATTTTCTCAACTCTCCCCAAGTGATCACTAACATGAAAGACATGAAAAAGTTTTCCAACATTTTGAACTTTCAACTTTTTTGACTACGCCCTCAACTGACAAGGAACATCTTGAAGAACAAAACGCACATTGTTGTGAATTTAGTACCATGTTGGTGGCTTTGTTGAGCTTTCGCCAAATGAACTCTACTCCATCTTCTTCTAACAAAGACATCCATTTGCCGCCACATTTAAAAATGGCCGACAAGTCGGAATATTACGTAAAAAACCTAAAAAACTTCAGAAAAAAAAACAAGATCTCACCTTGTTGTCTAGATAGCTCCTAGTGTGCAAAAGGTACATGCCGCATTTACAGTTCTTTATTATGCTTTGAGATAGCCTGTAGAGTATACTCTAGGAAGACATGTGGCTTAGTGGCAGAGAACAACTTACAGCTTAGACCTCCAATAATGCCATCTCTGCAGCAGATGTTACATCACTTCAGAGCCTCACACGCACAGCATTGAAACGAGTACACAAGAAGTGTATAACAACTAGTGCTGAGTTGGCATCTTGTAGAAAAACCTACACAATGTCAGAAAAAACCTATATAATGTCAAAATAAAACAGACAAAATGTCACTTTTCAAGATACGTAATACCCCTGCGGTTATTCAAGAAATGATCTTAGATCCGGCCACCTGAACCTGCAGCTATATTTTTGTTATAAAGCTTGTTTTTTTAGGAATGATAAATAATAGTAGAAGAGATTACAGCGCAACTGCCTGTAAGAAAATACAGGGTTAGTTTTTATCTCTACAGAGTGATTCATAACAACTGTGCGGTGAACCAAACATGCATTTATTTAATTGTTGAGATATTTGACAATATATCAAATAAAACACTGAACTTTGACAACTCACACCTCCGCAACTATTATAGCTAGAGTACTAAATTTTTCGTAATGTCGCCATATCTTGATATACAAACATTTCTTAAATTATTAAAAGATCACAGGGATCTGTGGACAAATTTAGCAGCTACTCGAATCAAAATTATTAGAAAACGTGTCCAATTTCTGCTTTTCTAACGCAAAAAAACAACCAATTTTTTTGAACAGCACAAAATACCAGACATAAATATTTTTGAATTATCACATGCTGTCCTTTTTCGTACTTCTCCAAAAGGGTTTTGGTTTTCGTTATCTCAAATGGAAAATATGTTTTAAGAGAACAACCTATTTCCCTTGGTCATATATATCATAGCACTCGGTCTTACTCTCAGGAATTATAATCACTTTTTTAATGCTTCATTACTTCTTAGTTCATCCTATTCTTGAATATGCGTCAGGAGCTTGGTCTGGCCACCATCAAAAACACATAACTCAAGTACATGTTAAAATAAGTGGCATTTTCCAATGAATCAATTTTCAGTTTCCAGTTTGCAAGTCGCGCATGGACATTTTGGCATCAGACTCCTGATAAGTAAAAATGGTACAATAGACTGCACTCGGCTTTCTCTAATGCTCAATTTCTGCGTTCCTAGGCCAAACTCTCGTACTCTAAACATTTTACTTAGACACACCGCGCACCGATACTCGAAGTATTCCCCAATATACACCTACATATACTATTTGTGACTCACGCAATTCAAAGAATATAGATATGTTTCCATCTGCGTAATAACTTTTGTCAACTTATACATACTGTCATTGAACTTATTTTTATTCATTATTTTACTTTCGCTTACGTATTTTTCCCCCTTCTACAATACGTTATCTGTTCATTGTACTTTCATCATCTCATCCTATAAATGGATTTTATTTGTTGGATGATGTAAAAATAAATAAATAATCGAATTGGAGAAACATCGTTTTGGAAGCTGATTTATCTGCCGCTTTCTTTATTCGTAGTCTCGCCGACACGTTCGGCAGATTATTATGCGAGAAATGCTTCGTAGTTTATCTGTGCTCTCCGAGGAAGGTCTTTATTTTCTAGGTTAAGTGCCGCAGTGCCATGGAAGGCACCTTCGCTTTGATAGCGCATGATATTTTACAACCTGTAACCCAAACATCTTCCTGATGCTTAGGTTAATAATTGTGTGCTCTTAGGTTTAAACCTCGGAATCTGGGTCGACTGAACAGATCTTTGAGGTTTGTAGTCAAATGCGTTCAAGAAACTGCATATTAAAATGTTTACCAATTTACGCGCTTTTAATTTTTGGTTTTAAATTTTTTCAAAAGCGGTCATTTGGATGCATAATGCACTAGCTGATAGATCTCATTAAAAAGAAAAAAAATGTATGTCAGCTTATACGTATTTGACGGCGTTCTCACTGAAATACAAGACGTTCCTTTCTTCTGATATTGATATCTATAATTTCTATTAAATTACTTCAGTGGTGTAGCTGAAACGTTTTGAATCGACGGTGAGCATGATGGGACTTAATTAATTTGTACTTGTTATATCCAATAATTTCAGGGACGGTGAAATCAAATTTCATTTTAGTATTTCGAGTTTCAACCAAACATACCACTGGTTTCCTCGTGGCTATGATCAAGGGACTTTAAGCAGAAAGGAAGTTTCCGTCTACTTCTTAAAAATGGCGTCAACTATGTTGACCTTGCACTTCCTACGCTACGTCGCCGCCAGTTCATAAAGGATAGTTCAGCGCAATTTGAATCCTGTGAGAAAAAAGTACGAACATGTACGACAGAGAAATTAAACAGATCAAGTCAGTCAAATAGGCCAATACAATTAATCTATAGACATTTCTTCCCTACCCTACCGCTAGATACCGTCCGTCTGTGAACGTTGTCCTTTTTCATATCTGCACGGCATCGCCGCAGCGAGTTATCGTTCGTTTCTTGCATGGTCCGTGTATGTCTTTTGTGCTTCAGTGCAGATATATTAGCCAGCCGGACCGGTTCGTCGGGCGGTGTGCGGGACAGCGGGAATACGCGGATTGAAAACATGTCTTTCTCAGTTTTTGAGGGCAGGGGTACGGGGAAAACTATGATGTGTGAAATATCGCTAATAGGCTCATCGAATTACCAGGGTTGGGAGCGTATAAATACACGTAGATCAAAACATTTTCATATATCAGTACCCTCAGTCCTACAACCCTACAAAGATTGTATTTCTTAAAGTTATTAGGATCCTCTGAAGCGTCAAAAATCCTGCCTGTGATTTTTCTTTATTTTTGGGTTTTCTAACCACCGCCACTGGACCGATTGTCAAAAACTATATCTTTTCGTCCATGACATAGTAGCAACCTTGTTCGAAAATCGCATTAAAATCCGAGCAACACTTTTCCAGTTATAGACCGGCCAAGGAGTAGCAGACATACCGACTCAAATGAGTGACATGGTTCTTTGTGATGTACAAGCCATATAACCCCCAAGAAATACAATATCTCATTTTTGAAGTCCTTTGCGATTCCTTTATTTGTATAGTAAATATGCGTCGATCAAAACTATGATCTTTTTTGTCATCTCGTCTCTTGATGAATAAGTTTACAGTGATCGATCCAGCCGATTGGCAACCAGCGCGACACCTAGTGATTTCTACAGGTATTAGCAGTATATGAATATTTGATTTACTATCAAGATACCTTATTTTAGGAGGTTGCGTGCGCAAACGGTTCAGCACCATTTTCTTTTTCTTTCTGCTGTGGTTTTGGTTGTGTGTGGCCGTTTTTTTCGTTAACTTCCAGATTCTGGGATATTAACGCCCCAAATATCAGTTTATGGAGTAGTACCCTTTTATTTTGTATGGTATATCTGAAGTCACTTGAAATAGCATAAAAACCTTTGGTCGGCGCGTCCTTTGTAATTTCATGACGTATCATAGGCGTGCGATGATTTATTTAGAACGATAATAATGATGTTTTTATATCACAATAAATGGATTTTACTATCTTCTTATTTTTTTGATTTGGGATAAAAAATACTTATATTGGGAGTTTAATTTATGTTGACTGAAAGTTAAGAAATGGAAAAATTACAGAATTCCAACGTTTGACATAAGCAAATATTTACATAGCAGGTAGGTATATAAAAAGGTATATAAAGACTTACATTATAGGTATTTATATATCATCCTCGCCTTCGGAGCTGTCGCTAGAGTCATCTTGTAGAGGAATTACAACGGGATTTACAGGAGGCAAAACACAATATTCATTTTCTTTTTCAATAATATGCCTAGAACACTGCTTCCATAGGTCTGTGGCAGCAATATGAGATACTGCATCTCTTATTGTGGCCAATAGCGATTTACTTAATTGAGGGGTCTGATTATGTTTTCTTACTTTTTTTTTAAAGCAGCCCAGTCCAACTCAATCGGGTTAAAAATGCAGTAATAGGGAGGTAGACGTAATACTTCATGGCCATTTTGCTGAAGCAGATTGTCAACAACATACTCTTTTTCTAATTTTTGTCTTTTAATAAGATCCAATAATATGGCTTTGGTTGATTTTTGTGGTATTTCCATTCCCTTATCCTTCATAAAATCAATAATGTCTTGTTTTTTGTGCCTGTATTCGGAATTTTGTTTTTCTGTCGGGAATGGTATGGCGCATTGTCCATAATAATCACTGAATTTGGGGAAATGTTTGGTATTAACTGCTTGTCTATGATAGTCGGCACATGATTCTTTGATATTTTTGGCAGATAACAGCAAGGCATTAGGTATAAATCCATTTTCACTGCCAGCATGGAGAATAACGATTCGTTTTCCACGGTTGCATGGTGCATTTAAAATGCACTTGTTGCTGTCGTCAACCCAGCCGTACTGCACAACATCATGGGTATCATACCACGTTTCATCCAGGTAAATCAGATTTCTTTTCTGCTCTCTATAGATTTTAACTTTGTGCAAAAATTCTTGGCGCAATTCAACGATTCGAGACGACTCCATAATCACCATTCTTTTATCTAATTTTTTGTATTGAAAACCACACAGTTTTACAATACAGTGCAGTGAGTCCAAGCATTTGTAATTATAAAAATCTTTTAATTTATCCCGTATCATTTCCAACGTGGGCACCAAATTTTCTTTATAAAATCCGTATATTATACGACGAATATCTTCCTGAAAACCCACGTCTATTCTTTTTAATTTTTGCCCTATGCGCTTTCTGTGGAAGGAATGGTTGACTACATCTTCCCTTTTTATAACCCGATAAATGGTAGACCGACTGATTTTTGTCAGGATACAAATTCTGTTTAAAATTTGATTTTGCGAGTAATCCGGATTTTCGTTTTTCAAACAGTCATATATATTTAGGATTACTCTTTGGGTCTGTTCCTCTAAATCTTTATGAAAGAATTCTGCCTGCACAGGTTCATCAACCATCTCCTCGTGGCTTGGAGCATTTTCCCAAGGTCTCCAAAGAGCCATATTTAGGACACACAAGAACAATCAACACAACAATTAAATCAACAAGTAAACCGAGTATTCAAAAGTCAAAAACACACAAACTAATAAAATCTATGAAAAAACACGGACAGACTAAAGAAAACACGTTTATTCACCGCTACACGGCACTGGCTAAACTGTTTCAATTTTCAGTAGCCACCTGCACTTTTTCCGAGCTCTGAAATACACGGTTTCTCATTGGCTATGTCCACGCATAGGCGTGCTTTACTCCACGTGGACCGGTGAAACTGCCTTTGATCTTATACGGGGGATATTTGCTGCGAAATTTGGCGATTTTTGCAGCAACAGAGCGTGTTAAATATAGATATATAAAACGCACCCGGTATTTCACAGTATTTCAAGTGACTTCAGATAAACTATACCTTACGTTTAGTTGTGTTGGTTTGGGTGCTACCCGTCAATTTTCTAACGGGATTTTAATCTCCAGCGTGGAAAGGCATTGCGGAGAACCACTTCACATTACTCCAGCTTTGTTTTGTACATGCTTTGTAGCTGTTTCGTAGAAAATTTTGTTGGAAAACATCCCTTCCCCTTGATACAATTTAATTTTATTGCCAGGTTGTTTTGAATAATATCCTTTCTTTTAACTTGTCCACTCCAGTGGTGGAGCATATGTGCTTGTTTTGATAATATATTGTGATTCCTTAAAAAAAACGCATGGCAAATTTATTGGAACCAAAACAACTAAACGTAAGGTACAAAATAGAAGGGTACTACTCCATAAACTATAATCAAAACCACAGCTTAAAAGAAAAGAAAATCGCGCTGGACCGTCTGCGCACGCAACCCTCTAAAACAAGGTATCTTGAAGTTAAATGAAATATTCATATACGGGTAATTTTTATCTGTTTAATTCTACGAGTCTTATTATTTGTACAACTTTACTTGCAAACCCTCAAACTACTTATTTGTAATCATGAGAACATATTTTTTCATTCAAAAGTCCCTAGATCATACTGAAAAAGGAACCTGCGGTATACTTAGTTAAACCTCGAAATATCCTGTAAAAAATTGGAAGCGACATCCCTGGGGTATTTAGGTCAAATATAACCAATACACATCAAGACCCTTCACAACAGAGTTTTACCTAAATGATTGAAGAAATTAAACATATATAAATTAGAAAAAATGAACATGAACTCAGTAACGACGGCGTAAAATGCATAAGCTTACAAATACTTTTTTGTTTAGTTGACAGATCTACTATCTACAATATTATAAACCTGAATAATCGCATACAGAAAAAATGAAATTTATTTTTTTTTTAAATAATTGGTAGTCAAAAATCGCACAAACTGGATTTAAGTTGAAATTAAATCTTTCAATATGCACAATTTTGAACACATTTCACAAAAAATCTCAAAAATCGATTCAAAGGACTTTGGTTCTCATGCTGTCGTGTTTCCATGTCTAACGATACTCTATTATAAGGTAATTATCAAATTCATTCACAATAAGCTTCTCATGAATGACTAAATATAAACTCTAGCCACTACTCTTTACTCTGGCTACTACCTGATACTTTGCTGACGCCAACAACAGAATATATTTCTACATTCGCAAAGCTTAGACACCTACGATAATAACCAAGCCACTCGATTCAAAAACTGAACCGAACTGAATAACACAGCATGCTCCAGGCGTGGGAAAGCTCATGACGAAACAAGATTTACGGAATGCAGCTTAAAGCTGCACTTCTGCCAAAGGAAGTGGGCGAAATATATGACAACTCACCATTCAGTGTACAATCCATTGTTCAACTTTCATGTTTCACAAACAAATAACATACTATATATTGATAACTCAGTTCTCACCATTAGATGGACTAAAGGAGCGAAACGAAGCATGAAAAAACAAGACCATACATTTTTAGCAAACTTAACATATTAATATTAGCTACTCTTCGTCTATTTTTTGTTCATATCTTATAAAGTAGTTTGTCTGCTGTTCAATGCAATAAAACAATCGTATTATTATTAAGTTGAATACACATCTTTGTATATTCGATGTGCATAGTTGGTGAGAAGAATGGGAAGCAGATTGTCGGAATCGAATTCAGTTCACTTTATGATTCATAATTTAGCAATGCTGCATAGCTTCACCTCCGTTTTGCCCAGCAGTTGCCACGCCTTTTTTATAAACAAGAGGAAATGGTGGTGCGATTCCTCTTTCTTTTTTTTTAAATTAATTAATGAATTAATAAAACACTATGAATTAAATCTAAATGTCAGTCAATGCAAAACAGCTGTCAAGGGGCGTGCATATTTGGACCCTAGCTCAATAAGGCGGAGAGTAGGAGGGTTAAGAGCGCCAGTCACTCAAGAAGGATTAAGCCACAAATCCCCGAGATGTTAGTCGGAACTTGTTTTGCCTGACCACCACACAAAGAAGAGAATCTAACAGTAATGATAAAACCTAATGAATTGTACACAGAGAGTAAAATAAAACAGGACATTTATAAAAAAAATCACAATGTATTATCAGAACAAGCAGCACATATGCTCCACCACTGGAGTGCAACATAAAATAAAGGATTTTATTCAAAACTACCTGACAATAAAATTATTAGAAAGTTATAATTAACTCTGCAAAACGTTTACCATCGTACACGTATGAAGGCTTTACAAATATATAGGCCTTACAAATAATTTAACGCCTAAACCTAAACTTATCTGGATAATGGTCTTATCTGGATCCAGTTACAGCTTTAGGAATAGCTGAGATATCCACATCTCATAAACGCTCAGGTCAAAAATCAGTGGCCAGCAGTGGTCAGTGACGTGAGGAACGTTACAAGATAGGGCCCGTTTGCCTCGTTCCCAAAATATACGGTATAAAAAACCGTAGAGAAAGAAATACTGTTTGAAAATGTACTCTATATTCTCTGTCTGAGACAGAACTACACATTTAAGACACTCAAAACTTGAAGAAAAGTCAATGTACATTCTCTTTCACGTGAAATTTACTTTCCTTTCTGCAGTGGCAAGATAAGATAAAAATGTACTACAGTGATATACCCTCAGAAAGTTATCCCTTATTCTAACATGAGTTATGACAGCTCAAAATTCAAAATCGTGGTCAGTGTAATGTAATAAGCTCAAATGAAGGTGACATGTAGGCACTACCCTATATAGTTGAATACGTAATATGCCAAACAAAATAAAGAACACACTAAGAATTTCAGTCAGTAATAATCAATTCATTAATATCTATAAAATACCCAATTAAAATGATATTTTATCTGTTCATCAGGGTCTTTTATCAAGGGGAAGAGATGGCTTCCAACAAAATCAGCCGCAAAACAGCTACAAGGCTACAAAACAAAGCTGGAGGAGTGTGAATGGTGGTTTTTCGCAATGCCTTTCAACTTAAAGAAAGCAGATATTAAACAAACTTCTTCAGGACAAGCATTAATGGACGTAGTCCGATGGTATACAAAAGAGAACTTACCACTGGAGGTTAAACTCCCATTAGAAAATGGACGAGTAGTACTCAAACCAATACAACGTAAGGTAGAAAATAAAAGGCTACTACTTCATAAATTGGTGTTTGGGAGTCTATTATCCCAGAATCTGGAAACTAATGAAACGACACCCACACCACAATCTCCACAGGAAAGTAAAAGCAAAATGGCGCTGGACGCGTCTATTCACCAATTTTTGATCGGAAATCGAATATTAAAAGAAGGTTGAATGAGTGGCCCTGAAGAAGGGACGTTCGACAGAGAATCAAAAGGAATGGAAAAAAGCCGGTAAAGAAGGTATCTTGATAGTAAATCAAATTTTAACAGAAGGTCTCTTGATAGGAAAGTAAACATTCATATACGGCTAGTACATCTAGAAATCACAAGGTGGCTCGCTGGTTACCAACCCTGTCTACGAGGGACCAACCAAATTTTGTGAGAAAATGTCTCAGATAGTCGTTAATAATGCTATATATAACATTAGTGTCTAAAAAGATTTCAAAACAATACTGAATCGCTGAGAAAGGAATATAAATGTGAAATTGTACAATCAATAAACTATGAAATTTGCCTAAAGAAAATAAAGAGGAAAATAGTAAAAAAAGGTTACGTGATTTTGGCACGTGACACAGTCATCCATCCATTTTAACGAAAACCGTCAAGACAACCATCATGAGTACTTATTACACTTTTAGTCAAACAGGTCAAACAGGACAAACACAACTATCTTAGCTTGTCTATATTCTCTGTATGCGTAACGAGCTACGAACAACACATTAATGCTCTCCAACTTCATCAAAACAAAGCTTATGATTGAAACATAAAAGTTGCGTGGCTCATAACTCATTTTGTTAGCTATTAAATGCCACTTACTGGCGCTGGGTCCATAAATACTCTTTATATAGATATAGTCCTCTAGAGTCTAAGGTAATGACTTTCAGTCCGTAGAGGCAAAACTTTTCATTTTATGTTCTAGAATCGATTAAATTACTGCCTGGCAGTTAACTGCAGGCAGCTGCTGATAGAAGCTGATTGCGATTTGCTATCAACTTCCGCAGGTCAGCAATTCCTTGAATTTTACTACTTGAATTCTTTATAATCTAACATTGAATATAGCAGTGCACTGAAAGGAAATCCTTGTCCATCGAAATGTAGGTCCTTGGAGAAACCATAATTGATGCCTTCTCTCTAATATAGAACGTAAGAAGCAGGGCTGATTTGGAATCAGAGTGAGAGAAAATATATGGTTTCTGGCACTCCATCCAATAACAGTAAACTATATTATATACTGAGTGACAAAAAAAGGTGAACACCTACGTATGTTTATCCGATTTTAATAATTTTTGGCATATATGTTCTAGTACCAGTGAAATGAATAAATTTTCAGCTTGATTCGTCAACTGACTGCAGAAGCTGGTTCAATAATGTGTTGAGGATCCATGATTCGATATCATGTTGAGGTATCTCATTCATTCTAAAGCCTGCGGAGATTGTTGCAAATTCAAGAGCCTGCGACCTATCATGTCCCAGACATGTTCAATTGGAGATAAGTCAGGTGATCGTGGTGGCCAAGGTAAACGGTTGATGCGATGTTGATCCATGAAGGTTAACGCTGCTCTGGCAACATGCGGTCTGGCATTGTCTTGCTGAAAAATCGGGTTTTGGATGGTGTTTATTTATTGCCTGACCATCGTGCATCCCCAAATAGAAGCAGGATTCGTCACTAAAGACCACCTGATGCCATTCCCGGTCCCATAGAATTATTTCTCTACACCAGAGCAAACGGTTATGCCGACGTTCAGCTGTGAGATTTAGCACCCAATATGGGCGATAAGAAAAAAGGCGAAACTCTCGTATTCGACGATCTACCGTACTCATATCAACCATCCTTCCATGCTTTTCAAACCACTGATTAGCGATGGCTCGAGTACTACTGAATTTGTCTCTCAGAGCCAGATGTCCTAACCGGCGGTCTTGTCGCTCTGTGGTCCCTCTCGGACGCCCAGATCTCTCGGTCGCTCAAACAATACACGTGGCCACCACAAAAACTTAACAGAAAAACCTCACCATTTTATCACATGGCAAGATAAATCGATATGTAAGAAATACTACCAAACTTACGTAGGTGGTTACCTTTCTTTGTCACTCAGTATATTATTTGAAAGGCTTTTAAGTAGAATTAGAGATCCCAGTGTAATTTTTTCAATACGTTGTCCGATCAGAGCATTGTCTACTCGAAAGTTAGCTATTTAAGGATATCTATACTACTGTCACTCTGTATTTACTTCCACATTAGTTCATACTATTTTCTATTTTCATTTTTACTATCTGATAAGATTATTGTTGTTTCTGGAATTCACTCCAATTTGAATACTACCTGCTCCCACTAAAACACACAAATCGATTTTTTCGCAATTGTGTAGAAATTCAAAAACCGAGTACTAGACAAGTTATAGACGGGTCCAGGATTAGCGGATAGACATGCAGACAGGCTGACGGAAATGAGTGACATGTTTTTTCGTGATGTACATGAATATGTGACATCCCAAAAACATAATGTTTCATTTTCGAAATATACTAAGTGACATATAAATCCGAACACCCAGTTTAAATGGTTTTATTTTAATAAAATTTTGTATAAGTACTTAATGAAGCATAATAAGTAAAAAGGATAAAAGTTTCAAAATGATTGCACTGCTTTAAAGCCCTTTGACCTTTAATAATGTGTGGATGCATCCTGATGTGCTACGCATTCTCCAACGCGCCTAGGCATGCTTCTGGTCAGGTGGTCAATGTCCTCCTGTGGTATCTCATTCCAGGCAACCACCAACTCCTCTCGAAGTGCTTCTAGAGTCTGAGGAAGACGTTGCAAATTGAGCAATCTCCTACCCATCATATCCCACACGTGCTCAATTGGGGATAAGACGGGAGATCTTGGTGGCCATGGTAACAATGTGACATCATTATGTTGAAAGAAGTCTATTGTGACTCTTGCAACATGTGGTCGGGCATTATCTTGTTGGAAAGTTGGATCTGCCAGGGTGTCAAGATAGGGTAAAAGATGGGGTTCTAGAACTTTGTGGATATAACGCTGCGCGTTCGTGTTACCTCTGATGAAGATTAAAGGTGACCTGGAACCATAAGCTATAGCACCCCAAACCATAACTCCAACAGTGTGATGAACATGTCTTTCAACAAAAAACTGTGGATTCCTCCTTTCACGACGTCGCCTTCTAACCCTGGCACGACCATCGTGCATGCCTAAACAAAATCGAGACTCGTCACTGAAGACAATACTGTTCCATTCCTGATCCCAGAGTGACCGTTGTCTGCACCACTCAAGGCGATTACGTCGGTGTTCTCGAGTTAAAGGGAGGACCCAGTGTGGCCGGTATGAAAACGAGCCAAAACTTCTCATTCGTCGGTAAACACTTCGCATGCCAATAGGTCTTCCGTGTTCTGCAAACCATTCATTTGCAATGGACCTGGTAGTGGAGAAACGGTCCCTTAAGGCCAATAATCTTAGGCGGCGATCTTCACGGTATGTTGTTCTACGGCGGCGTCCAGTTCCCCTTGCTCTTTGCGTACGGCCTTCTCGAAGCCATGCCTGACAACACCTAACCACAGTGTCTACACTTCTTTGCACTCTAACTGCAATGGCCCGAAAAGAAAGACCAGCTTCCCGAAGTCCCACTATACGGCCCCTATCAAACTCACTAAGTTGACGAAATCGTACAGGTCTCCGTACTCTAGGCATCGTAACCGATCGTAAAGGATGTCAAGAACCAAAATCCGCCAACGTTGATTCTTTACTGCGGCTGAAATATTCATTTTTAGAGCGTTAATGAATTAAAAAAAAGCAGTATAAAAACCGGAATGTCCAACTGATAAGGCTGAAATTTTTTTCACTTGTTATTTACAGTAAGATAAGTACATTCACCAACTTTTATTAAAATAAAACCATTTAAACTGGGTGTTCGGATTTATATGTCACTTAGTATATTTCACGCTCACTATACTTCCTCGCGTCTTACAGTTTGTCGAGATTTGTAAGAATCGTGGTGGATGTAATTGAAGGGCTTTTCAATGTGAAGGTATAAAGCTCATTATAATATTTGCTAATAAATTACTCGAGTTTTTTTATCATATGTTTAATAACCAAACACACAAAACGTGTTGGTTTGTAATACAACTTATCACCAGAAAACATGAAGGCTTGTCCCCAATTTGGAAACATATCGCTGAAATATCTTAAGACTTAGATGCTATTATAAATGTACGTTTCTTATTTGTTGCTCAATATTGTCGTTAACAATATCATCGACTGTGTTGCCGAAGCCTCAATGGAAAGCAGCAAAGTCCTATTTCCTGTTTCAGTGATGAATATGTTACCCGGGAGTAGTAAACAAGAAAAGGTGTTGGAAATAATTGTTCAATAAAATGTTGTGGCTGCATCCACACTGACGTACAGGAATGGACAAAAGTATATAGACAAATATGAATATTTACCTGAATACCTTTAGAAAACGAATTCATACTTGATTGCTCCATAAACAAATGCGTTATTAGTAGAAAAACTAAATTCCTTGTTTTTACATTATCTGCAATGAACACAATACAAGTCTGAATATAAGCATTTTTTTATGAGGGACAAAAATATGTAGACAAATTCTTTTCAACATTAGTTTAGTACTGTTTCGTGTCAGAAGAAGATTAGTTTGTGTTCATCAAGTATTGTGGAATAAGTTGAGTGATTTTAAGACCATGCCGCCTGGTCCAGAAATTTTTTTCGATGTGCAAACTAAGATAATTGAGTTATACAAAGATGGTCAACGTTAAGTCGACATTACCAAAAATTTGAAGCTGAAGCGTAAAGCAGTTTGGGCAATATTGAACATATAGACACAAAAAGGTATCTTGGAAGCCTCTAAGGGAAGTGGTCGTCCTAGAAAACGAAATGTTAGATCAGTTAGATTAATAAAAGTATTTTCGTCCAAAGATCCGTTTAAAACCCCAAGACAAATAAAAGCCGAAATCGAGACAAAAGGAATTGTCAGTGTTTCTACGAAAACTATAAGTAGAATAAATGATTTGAAGTTATTTGCAAGTCGCCCGAGTAAGAAGCCGCTAATCTCGAGGAAAAACCGTAAGGACCGATTACAATTTGCACGGTTGCATCTTGATTGGAGCATCCGTGACTGGAAGAGGGTATGTTTCAGTGACGAATCCAAGTTCAATATGTTTGTATCAGATGGCGTTAATTACGTTAGACGTCCTAGTGGAGAAAGATTGAACCCCAAGTACACTTTGCCCACTGTCAAACATGGAGGCGGGTCTGTTATGGTTTGGGATGGGACCTTTACATAGAATAGATGGCATTATGGATAAGTTTGTATACACAGACATACTAAAGTATGTCATGTTACCCTATATGGAAGACAATATGCCCTCAAGATCAATCTTCCAGCAAGATAATGACCCGAAGCACACTTCAAATCTCGCAAAGCAAATTCTTTCTGGATGAAAGAATACCAGTTCTCAAATGGTCTTCACAGTCTCCCGATATAAACCCCATTGTAAATCTATGGGAATACTTAGATAAGCAAATACGAGATAAAAAATAATTCAAACAAGGATGAACTTTTTGCCGCTTCAGAGCAAAACTGGAGACAGATTGATGAATCTTATATCAAGAAACAATCTATGCCGAGACGATGCCAGACCTTTTCATTTAAAAAATGGTTGTTTAGGCTACTCCGTAGCTAAGAATCACACTTTAGACATAAACATATTTTTAAAGTAAGAAGCAAAGTGTTGACTTCTATTTCTGAGACTATTTTTTTAGATAGCAACGAAACAACGGAGCTATTGACAAACTCACCTTGTAAATTGCTTTTGACAGAGAACTTACTTCAGAAGTGAGATTGAGAATGCTTATTTCTCGATTGTATTGTTTGGTTTGATAATCTAAACCCATTTAACAAGCGATTTATGTAAATGCCCATTTCTTCTTATTAGTACTCCATCTGCCACAATATTTCACAATCTACCGAAACATTCCGCACAATTCCACCGAGTACACCTGACAGCAATACAGACATCAGCGGTGAGCGGTAAGGTGTCAGTCGCAGACAAGGTTTTGTGCACATATGTATAAGTTCGTGGCGCACAGCAAGAGCGACCGATGCGCGATGTGGCTGTTGAAAATATATTTCTGTGGGTTTGTGTTTTTAGAGCAAATGTACGGAGACATCCATGATGTTTCATATATGTACCTAATAGGTCCGCAAAGTTACCGAATTTGAAGCGTATGAATGTACTACGGCCAAACAATTGAGATATAACCCATCCCCCCCCCCCAACTCATACAATCCTCGACCAATGAAACGTCAAAAAAAGAAGTTTGAGCGTCTTTTTGTCGTTTTTCTGTCTTTGACCATAGTTCTGCCGCTATTTGGCCGACTTTCAAAAACCATAACGCTTTTCCGTCACTCGCACAGTAGTAACTTTGTGTGAAAATTTGATCAAAATCCAAGAGGTACTTTCTATGAACGGCCAAGGTTTAGCGGACAGACCAACGCGACAGACAGATGGACCTACGGAAATCCGTGACATGATTCTTCGTGATGTAGATGTCATATAACATTCAAAATGCATATCATATGTTCGAATTTTGTATACGGCATCCTTGTAACTTTTTAAACAAATGGTGGTCAAACGTGGTTAAAAACTGTTTTAATTTTTTCTACAAGGTATTTTTTTGGTAGAAATACAAATCGCATTTAGATATAATCAGAAAGGATATTGAAAAAAAAAATAATAGATACGTTGATTTTCTAACTGCTAACATACCTTTCAAAAAAAGTCGGATTTCAAATGAGATTGACAAAAATGGTTAAATTTATAGAACGTTACTTATTTTTTAATTTATATTAATAGTATAACATGATATTTATTTCGAATCTCTCCGGTACCACATATTTAATGCTTAATAGTTTTAAATAATAATTAGTTAATTAGAACAATAACTAAATTAACCGACTACAAGGAATAACAAATCCAATCGAAAAACGAAACAGCGAAAGTAATCTGCGTTTTTTATGTCACTCGTTCTCATAAATATAAGTTATAACTTGATATTTCCTCTTCATTCATGTAGTGCTTTTCCATATCATCATCGATGATCACCGGTTGTTCTGACTCAAAACTGGTGCAGCTCTCGTGGTCGCAGCGGAAGCAAGGTTTGAGTATTTTAAGCAACGCCTTTGGGATCAACAGGTTTTGAATTTTAGCCGCTGTCACGCAGGCCTGCTATTTGTTCTGAAATCTCTGTTAGAATCATGGGCGTTGTACCTGGTATCGCATGCAGAGCAACTGCCAATCTATCGGTCACATTTCTCTGCATCAGGGCAATTTCTAATCCAGTCACGCAACTGCAAGTACGTCTGATAAGAACGCTGGAAGGTAACATTTTTTGTAGGCGGAAGGCATTCTAAACGAAGACCAGATCTCACAGTTAACTTTAAAATGTATGAATCATTTAAATCAGGGCTGTCCAACTTAATGTGACCCAAGGGCCACTTAAAAAAAAATGCAGTTTGGAGGGCCGCATTATAAAATCTTTCTATACAACATTATTACTGAGTTTTAATAGATATATACTATACTATATGGTATACAAAAATAGTTTTTCTATTATTTTTATTTATTCAAAAAATATGAAATTACAAAAAAATCAGTGAGACATTTGAGGATGTTGGTTTTATAATACTAATGCATCAATATTAACATTAATATTTGTTGTTGATAAACGAAGTAACTGAGTAAGTGACTTACCAGAGAGGGAACATCTATACTTTGACTTGATAAATTTCATGTTCGAAAAGCTGCTTTCGCAAATATACGTGCTTCCCATCATTGATCCCATTGTAAGTCCTAAGTTTCGCAAGTTGGGGTATCGTTCTCCTGGCAGTAACTTAAAAAAGTCCAAGCCAGTTTCAGTTCTTCCTTGGTAAAAAGGATCTGATTGCAAATCACACAATTCCAGTTGAAGGTCTGCTCTGCTTACGTTCTCAACAGAAATTGTTAGTGGCTGATTAAAAACTGAAATGTCACTTTCGATTTTTTTAAAGTCACTAAATCGATTTTTGAATTCTTCTGCAATTGTGTCACAATGTATTTTATATGAGGTAAATATGAAACTTCCTCAAAATCCTTCATCTCTTCGAAATGTTCTTTACAACTTGGAAAAAATGAAAAATCATTCTTTTGTAATGAAGACTTGAAAAGCTTAATTTTATTCTTAAACCCATTTATGTGTCAAAATACGTTGGCAATATCCTGCTGTTTTCCTTGTAGCTTCAAATTCAATTCGTTAAGGTGTTAAAAATGCAAGGTCTGCTAAAAATTGTGCATCTGCCATTTGATTTTCCAGTTCGGTAGTGTCGGACTTCTCTTCATATTTAAGGAAAATAGGAATTTCCTTGCGTAGAGCGAAAAATCGTTGCAAACACTTTCCGGTGCTTAACCAACGAACATCGGTGTGAAGTAACAAGTCCCCATATGTAGCATCCACTTCGGCCAAAAAATCACGAAACTTTCTGTGAGTCAAAGCACGATTGCCCCCTCTAACAATATTAGTTATTTTAACAGCCCCTTTCATGACATTTATATGACGTAAAGATTTTCCACATAAGCTGTCTTGGTGAACAATTCAATGTATCATAGGACAGTTGATGCTGTTTTGTTTCAATAGTCCTGCAAATCCAATTTCAGTCCCTGTCATAGCTCTGGCGCCATCAGTGACAATACAGGAACATTTATCAAATCCCCCGTAGTCTGAAACCAACTTATTCACAGCTTCAAAAATATGTGTACCCTTGGTTGTACCATGGAGCGGAATAAGGTCAAGCATCTCCTCTGCTACACTGAAGTCGTCTTGAATAGTTCGGATAAAAATTACAAGCTGGCTAATGTGAGACAGATCAGTGCTTTCATCCAGGCATTGCGAAAAATAGTTACATTTTTCAACCACGCCACACCATTTTTTTCGATACATGGTCATTGATATGGTCTTGCAGTTGTTTGATGCGATACTGAGACTGTTTCAAATTTTTCGGCAACTTTTAATTCATTGAATTGTTTCGCCATTTCTATTGCACACTTTTTGATAAGCACTCCATCACTAAAAGGTTTTTTTTGCTTTGGCAATTTCCAGCGCTATTTTGTAAGAGGCGGCAATACTGCACTTGTTATCAGAGTCAGATTTTTTGAAAAAACTTGTTTGTTGTTTTAGTTTTTTCTTGTATTCCGTTATAATAGCCTGCCTGGAGTCCCCTGAATATTGCCGAAACGGAGTATTTCACTTAAAAAGGCTTTAGAGTCGCTGTGTACTGAAACGCACTAGCACTAGAACAAAACTGCCTGTCCCGCTTGATTCAACCTTCTTATATATGCGCCCGTGGCTTCTCGAATATTCGGGGATGATCGAGAGATCGGTCCAATCTCCAGTAAATTCGCTGCGGCCTGCTATCGGTCGCCAGTGGCGTCACATGTTATTGTATTTTATCGTTAATGTAAGAATTGTGCATATTCGGTATTTGAGAGTAATTTATACATGTGATGTATACATGACCCGTGAAGCGGGCCGCCAAAAAGTAGTATGTTTGGACAGCCCTGATTTAAATGACAATATTTTTTAATATAATCCTGAAATTATGTTACATCGAATTTCGCATATTATGTTCTCATGATTGACTGATTTATTACAAAACATGTCCATTCAGCTACTCAGTTATCTAGTTCACAAAACAAACGTCAGCACATGATGAAGCTTAAATGAATTGGAACGTATCACTATTTTCATTATGTAACTTTGTATTTTAGCAGCCGTGTGAACTAAACTTTTATTAGTCTACCACAATTTTCTAGCTGTGAAAGACGCTAAACTACTTTGTTGTGCTGACTTTACATTCATGATCCTAAGCATTTGCTCTAAGAAACGGCCTTCAACCCTATTTACGAGTCTGCTTTCAATCTATTTATTGCCGCTGATCAATTGTCTGTGCGCCTGATCGTAACAAATGTTTTTCTTTAAGCTGCGAAAACTCTTTGTTGCCATTGAGTAAATCTACCCATTTTACAACTTTTCAAGATAAAGTGGCAATCAATACGGACCTCGAGTTGAGTCCTAACAAAGAAGTTTCTCCATAAAATAAAATTTGGACGTTGGCTGGTTCATTCTATCATTCTTATACCACCACCGCATAAAACATACTTCCCCATACTAATGTAAACGTAGTCCACTTGAAAAAGTGCAGTAGTTACAGAGATAGTTGTTAAATTTTCGATGGCTCTTGTTGGGGGTATTTTTTAGTTTCAGTTGTTGTCTTTTTGTCGTAGGAGGGATGGACTAAGGTTTATTCGGAGCAGCTAACATTATAAGATTTATTTAGCGTACATCTAGCGAAAAATCTGAAAGAGAAGGGTAAACCTCTGCAAATGCGGTCCATATCAATAGAAACATTGTAACGTGCCAAAATCACGTAACCTTTTTTTTGCTATTTTGATCATTAACCAGTAATTTGAAGTTCTCTTTATTAATGATAGAGTGCCGATAGTCGTTAATAATACTATAACATTAGTGTTCAGGAGATTTCAACATAATACTAAGTCGCTGAGAAAGAAAGATATAATACGAGTGAAATTATACATTCAATAAACTATGAAATTTTCCAAAAGAAAATCATTAAAAAAGGTTTGGCCTAGGAATCGACACTTCACCATTAATAAAGAGAAATTCAAATTACTTATCAAAATAGCAAACAAGGGTTACGTGACTTTGAGTACGTTACAACCTTCCCCCCCTCTACTTGGAGTATAGGATCTACAGAGTAGGTAACCGACGATAATAAATAATGTTGCGCTACCAATAACCTATAGAGACTAGGACCAAACTAACTATGAGGATATCCAAATTCACACAAAAATTGCCACCCAAAAAAAAGACTCTAAATTTAAGTAAACAAAATCCGGTAGATCATGCCAAGAAGGAGCAAGCGAAGAGCAATGGGTACACTGGCAATACTTCCAAAGTGGACACTGATCCGCTGATATGCGACCAGATAAATTGGCATTGCGTCATCCTCATTGGGCCTGAGGATAACCTCGTGTACCAATCTCATTCCGAAGCTAAGGTAGAGCCCCAACTACACCTCTCCGTATACCAAGCCAGACATGACCAACCGATGGTGGACAGAACACTAACAAGAATTGTGACACTTATGTCCACCCTTATATGGAGGTAAGATATAGTTCTATCAGACCGGAAAGTACTCAAGGCGCCAGGATCCGATCAAACAAAGAAAAAAAAAACAAATTTAGATAGGGTGTTCCGTGATTATGTTACTGTCGGTGATCCATCAGAAAGCTATCCTGGGCGGGGCTGAGGTGTAACGCAGAAGTGAGGGGGTGTTTGGCATCGTCAGAATGTTACTGAGACGCAAACCAAACCAATCGCCACCCGACGCACATCCTTCCGAATAAAACCTGCATAATGGGCAACAAAAAGGGAGCTGACACACGCCGGCACTCAACACAACACAGCCTCAAATGAATCAACCTAAAATACAGAACAAAGACATTGATCGAAACCACACAACCACACTGAAGGTCAATATCGGTATAGGAGGTAGAAATTAGGTAATAACAAGATCAAGATCGGGACATGAGTTATGACGGGTTCAAAATCATGATCAACGTAAAGTAATGCCCAATAGAAGGTGCCATGTAGACACGTAAAATGTCAAACAAAATCAAGTGCACTATAAGAATTTCAGTCATATAATCAATATATAAATATCTATAAAATGGTTAATTAAAATATTTTACCAGTTCTTTTTTTATACCATCGGACCACGTGCATTAATGCGTGTCCTGAAGAAGTTTGTTCAATATCTTGTTGCGTTTAGTGGAAAGGCATTCCGGAGAACCACCACACACTCCTCCACCTTCCAACCTTGATGTGGACATTTGAAATTTCATTTTAATTAACTATTTTATAGATATTTATATATTGATTATTGCTGATTGAAATTTTTTAGAGTGCACTTGATTTTTTTTGGCATTTTACGTATTCAAATGTAGGGCAGTGCCTCCATGGCATCTTCTATTGGGCATTACATTGCGTTGTTCATGATATTGATTTTTGAGCTGCCATAACTTTTTTAGAACAGGGGATACATTTATGAGATAGTCGTTAATAATACTATAACAGTAGTGTCCAAGAGATTTCAACACAATACTGAGTTGCTGAGAAAGAAATACGTGTGGAATTATACAATCAATAAACTATGAAATTTGCCAAAAGAAAGTCATTAAAAAGGGTTTAGGCCTAGGAATCGGTACTATACCACCAAAAAAAGTTTACGTGATTGTGGCACGATACAACATACTTCAAGGACCGTAATAAGAACTACAGTTTGGCGGTTGCATACTGACATATTGAGGAACATTATATTGAGGAAACCTGTCAAATTTACATACACACGATTATTGTACAGCCGCAACATCACAGGCAGTGTAGATAGATAGATACATTTATTGTCTTGTATATCATAAAAAATGACATAAGACTCGTCCTAAGAGGGAGGTACATAGTACACATAATTAAAAATAAAAACGAAACAAACATAAGTATTTACAAAGTACAAACAGGGACAACTTAACACGTACAGACATTCACATATAAAAAAAGTTTAAAAAAATATATCACAGTGCGAGGTATTCAGACAAAGAGTAGAAACATTTTTCAACTAATAATTTGCGTAGTTTACATTTAAAACTAGCAATACTACTGACACTCCTGAGGTTAGCTGAAAGTTTGTTATATATTCTGATGCAGGTGTATTCCGGTGACTTTTCGAACAGCGTCAGTGTGTGTTTTGGAATACTCGGACTCTCACCTGCCCTTGTATTATAATGTGTGTTGATGCTTTTGTTCTGTATAAATTTTGTTTTGTTTGTATGTGTGAAAAGGGCGCACTTATAAATATGAATGCTTGGTAGAGTCATGATGTTTTTACTTCTGAAGATATCTCTGCAGGATTCTCTTCTACGAATGTTGAATATCAGTCTGATTATTCTCTTCTGTTGAACAAATGCTCTAGAAATTGAAGTTGCTTGTCCCCAAATTATGATGTTCCTTGATAAATGTGAGTGGACGAGAGCATAATATACATCTAGTAAAGCTGACTCTGATAAGCAAAACTTGATCTTAAGAATCGCATAATATGATTGGTTCAACATTTTACACACACTGTCCATGTGTTGTTGCCAACTGAGCTTTCCATCCATTTCTATTCCCAAGAATGTCGTAGTTTTCGATGTCTCATGATTTGCTAGAATAGGGGCGTTTGTATAAAAAAGTACAACATCTGACTTTTCGAGGTTTAAAATCAAACGATTTGCTTGGCACCACCCTTTCATTTCACATTTTACTCCATTTATTTTTGCAATAATGTCATTGCGTGTAGTTCCACTTACAAGAACTGACGTATCATCCGCATAATTTGTTACAAATCCAGAGAGATGCAAATCACTTATATACAGAATGAATACAAGGGGTGCTAAAACTGAGCCTTGCGCTACTCCAATGTCGGTAGTCGGTACTGTACGTTGCGGATGTAATTCCGTTAACTTTTGTTTTGAATTTCCTGTCAGACAGGAAAGACACTACCCAATCTAATATAAAACCTCTTAAACCTAAATAAAATAATTTTTCCTCGAGAAGTCCAATGTCAATTGTATCGAAAGCTTTCGATAGGTCAAAAAAGATGCCCGCGATACATTTATTCATATCGAGCTGTTTATATATCTGACATACAAACTCATAAGTAGCTGTCTCTATTGAATGAAGTTTCCTAAATCCATGCTGCGAGCTTGGGATAAGGTTGATTTTTTCAGCATATCCCAAAATTCTTGTATAAATCGCTCTTTCGATTATTTTAGAAAAGATTGACAACAATGTTATGGGGCGGTAATTATCAACTTGAGTAGGATCTCCCTTTTTTGGAACGGGAACTATTATCGCAAGCTTCAGGGATTTAGGAAATTTGCCTTGATAGACAAACATGTTAATTAAAGTTGTGAGAGGACCTGCAATTTCATTTAAAACACTTTTAATAACACGAGTAGTTACACCGTCACTACCAAACGATTGTTTGTTTGGAAGGTCGGATATGATTAATTTCACTTCTTCATCGGTGACCTCAGTGTAGAACATTGAATGCGCTACTTGAGTTTTAGCTTCTGCTGCTGGTAGTGGGGATAGTCCTTTGAAGTGGTGTTGGAGCTTACTTACTACTTTGCTTGAAAAATGTTTCCCAAAAGCGTCAGGCACACTAATCTGTCCCATATCTCCACCGTTGTCATTTTTAAGTGAAATTACTCCAGAGTTCTTTTTACGTCCAAGCTCCTGGTTGACTATTTGCCAGATCTAAAAAAAATAGCAACATGGTTTATTGCTACCCACGTGAATCGGATGTGATTTAATGACTCTGGGGATGGCTGGTTGCTTTTGGATAGAACGAGTTTCTGAACTTTGAATAAATCCAGACCTGTATTTGTGTTAGTAACATAATCGGTTAGACAGGATAAGCTGGGTTCGCATATACGGAATATATAAGTTGCTTTTAAAGTAATGAGGTCAAAAAGAAATAGAATAAATTGTGGAGACCCTGTGCATGTATTTATATTGATAGGAGAAACACTTTAAGACAGCCAGCCTCCTCCTGATGCTGATGCTAAATCACCATTGAAATGTGTAACACTACGGCAATGTTGCTATTTAACAGATCAGGTGAGCGCGTAGCTAAGCAACTCCATATCATTAATTTGCTTGGATGACTTTATTTGACAGTCTCTGATAGTCAGAAATTCTTTGTTGTGTTTTCCGAAATACTAAGAAACAAATGAGAAATGTACTGTCACTCTTTGGACCGTAGCTCTGTAAAACTTTTTTCGATGTCCCTAAAGTAAAGATACGTTCTGGAATAAAAGCAGAACAATGTTCACAATTATTAAAAAATTTGGAATAGTTGAGGATGTCTCACCATGGAAGACATTGATGAGTTGCGGCACTTATTAACCTCTTATTATATTATTAATAAGTAATTCTATTTTTAAATCTCTAAGGTAGAAGGGTTGTTTTGGGATTAGCTACTTGACTAGAAATTGAAATAATAGTCCAGCACAACGGTCTAATCCAGTTAAAACTACAGTTACGTCCCAAGTCTGGTAAATTGTTTGAGCTCACTGAACGCCTATTCAGAAGCGTTATTAAACTTGCTAAATATCATATTAACATTCATCCCTTCCGGCACGGTTTGGCAGCGCGATGACGTGCTCGCCATCATTATTTATCTATTAGCTGCCGTAATCAATCTTAATATCCCTAAGGGATCACAGATTTCCGGGCATGACCATTATCCTAACCACCTAGCTGAAATGAAGGTTCATGCTTTGGGTACCGCAACGGACAGTCGGTGAGCTACACCGATGTTTTAATTAGATCGACTTTTCTGCCTTAGACCATTAGTGTTTTTTATCAATGACGTGTTTCCGTCAGTTAATAGGTTTGTTTGTACAGTGGTCGGTAACTTGTCGGTGACTGTGTGACCTATATAGCGTAGTAGAGTGAATGGAATTTGTGTGGCGGGATCATGGACACGGTAGGTATCTGACAGGTTGGCAAGTGCTCTACGTACAGGGCTTATATGAAAGAGATTACAGTTTATACATCACTTAACAACCAACGAATTCCAATGCGTTAGATGGAGCCAAGATTATATGTTTATACGACAGCGCCTGTCGCCAACATAACGTAACGTCAAATCAATGCAGCAAGGCGCGTTCTTATCTCTGAAAATGACATTAGAGTAGCCAACTGTGAACTGATAGAATTTATTTAACATACAAGCACACATATAATATAAAACAGTATGAATAAAATAAAATAGACAACGTCTATGAAAAACATGTCCTCGTACGCGAGTACGAGTACCTAGTCACCCACCCATTCATACTATCATACCTGCCCACTTGTTCCAAATATCCACTGCGTAACTGTTAATTTTACTATTTGCTTTGAGCAGTGGCCTCAAACTTCCACAACTGCTCATAACTTTCCCTCTCGCCTTCACCCTTTCCGCAATCATACATTCTTCTCATATATGCTTTGCACGTTCTACCACGCTCTCATTCACCTATTTCGGTCCTCAATCTAAATCTATGCAAGTAGGCCGGAAGATTATCACGCCCGCTGTAAAGAACTTATAAAGCGTCAAAACATAAGATGTCAACTTGCAGACTAGGTAGTGTTTAGGGCACAAACAGTCATTCCACGTTTGCTCACTAGGATCGTTGTGAACGTCCATCTATGAAGGAATCACTCAACTAAACTACACGCATTATTGGTTGTATAAACGTTTTGTGAGGCTAAGTGGTCTGTGTCTGTAGTTTTTATCTCTGAGAAGAAAGTCGGTTGAATGGCAAGATCGCATCTGGATGATTATTTGTATAAAATCAGTGATATTTGCTGTGTGAGAAAATCATTACTGAATATGCCAAATATGACGGGTTATTTATATGTTGTGCTTTCTGAAGAGAGGTTATGTTCAAAGTTATAAATTACGAAAAACTGAGGAGAATTATGGGAAATCATCACCGCGCCCGCGTTGTGTGTAATTACTGTTAGCATGTATATGGCTTGCGCTTCAACAATGTGCAGAGAATATAATATTATTTCTTATCTCTCTCATTTATTCAGCAAATTTGCATATGTAAATTTCAGGATGAATAAGGAAAAGTGCATGCACAACTAGCTTTGAATATCAAGTAAGTGCATTTGAGACAAGAATCCAATGGAATTATCATCAACACATACAACTTACAGCTTAGACCTCCAGTAATGCCATCTCTGCAGGAGATTTTACATAACATCAGAGCGAAACATTGATAACTAAAGCCTCATGACGTTTAGCCAACACGTACAACTAAGTGTTAACCTACATAATATCAAAAAAAAAACAGTGTAATTTCAAAAAATCGATATAACGTCACTTTTCAAGATATACGATACCCGTGCGGACCTCTTTGCATACCTCCCTTCTTTTCTTACTAGTATTCCACTTTTGCTACCGTTCTCTCACTACTTGATCTTTTGTTCTAATTTTCGGTTCCCTCTTGGATGTACTGTCGTACATTGGTGCAGAAATATCATCTGTAAAGCGAAGAAATGGAGGTACGTATTCATTAAAGATACATCAAATGAAAAATTCCGACATGATTAGTAAATTTTGAGGAGACCTATCCATACACTCGCCTAAGGTTGATATGGCAAATTCAAAAATACGAGAAAAGGTTATCTTATGGGATGGTATACACGAAATGTATTGAAAACACGCGTTACATCTAAAAATTGAATAACATGCGTTGTGTTGTATCTACTTCCGGTACAACCGGAGGCAACACCATTGTGAAAATTTTCATAACAGTCATACGTCAACTTTTCGAGTAATCAATCGCTGCAACTTTATGTGGGACTTTATCACATATAATAGATTTTTTAGGTAGTGCTGGGGTTTCCTAAAAAAATTTTGTGGCGCTAAAATAAAAAAACATAAAATTACTGTTTATAACGCGAAACTGAAGACCTTTCCTAAGAACTGTTAAATTCAAAATGTATTTGGCGTTTTTACTTCGCACGCTGCTGGCGAGGAAGTACTGTAATCGTATTAATTATTCCAAATAGGATATTATGGTTTTTCAATTCTATGTGTCATGTACATCACAAAAAACCATGTCACTGTCGGTGTGTCCATCTGTTTATCCGCTAACCCTTGGCCCGTCTATAACTCGGAAAGTACTGCTGGAATTCAATTGAATTTTTTACTTAAGGTTACTACTATACTAAGGATCAAAATGCGTGTTATGTTTTTAAAAATCGGTCCAGTGACGGTGAAGAAAAATGCCAAAAACGAAAAGAGCAAAAGTCGCTCAAACTTCGTTTTTTAACGTTTCAGAGGACTTTAGGGGTACAAATTAGGGGGTGGGAAGCTTGTATGGAAATTGTTTGGTGTTACTATGTTAATATGCCCCGATACTACGCACCTATTAGACATGTTTCACACATCATACATTTGCCTTGGAAACTTGTTAATTAAACAAATATTTTCAGCCTGCAAATCGCAGACCTATCGGCCGCACTTACCGTGCGCCACGGTGTTTTCATTATTGCATCTTTGGTAGGTAGTCCGAACCGCGCAATGACGCTATATGCACATACTGGGTGGGCGCGATATCTATATATGTATACCAGCACTATTGCACTACATAGGAAATTATACTAGAAATTATTTCGAAGGGGTGAGAAGTAAAGAGCCAATCTACTTGACGTGATTTTTTTCTTGTTTTTTTTCGATGGAGGTTTATATTTGAAGCCTTGTGAACAAAGCTTAGACTTGCACTTACGACGCAGAAATGCAGATAAAAGCCCAACGTTCAGGTACATGCCTTTTCGCGAAGTTGATGACTATCCTTTATCAACAATTACCAATAAAAGACTGCTTTTTTCAGTGACGGAAGAAAAGTTTGACGTTCTATCTCTGTTGACAGGTAAGAAAATGTCACTTTTCATGGAATTACTTTTTTCCCAGGGAAAAAAATTAGTACTTTTTTCTTGGATATTGTATAAATGATTTAGCTGGCAATAATTTTTGTGACGCTACTTTGACTACTTTTACTAATTCAGGTAGAGTGAAAAAAAAACTTGGAATCAGACATTTCTTAATTTATAGTATTAAAAATAACTACTAAATAACCACTAAGTTCATAATATTTAAATCAAATCACAAAATTAAATTACAGCTATTTGATTACTTTCAAAGTTTCCTTAGCAACGCAGGTCAAATTGTCGCTATAAGTACAACACAGCCTACTAATTTCAAAATTCAAATTTCATATCGATAGTTTTCTGACTTAAATATTGTAATAATATAATTTTTCAATATTAAATCGTTGATTTTCCTGTCAGAAAAGAATTGTGTAGTATTCCAGGGTAAAAAGTACTAGATTTTGACTTTCGGTTTTTTGTCTCCCTTCGCTGCGTGTCGGGAGACAATACGACCTCAAGCTAAAATCTAGTACTTTTTTCCCTTGTATAATAAATAACTATTATTCATCATAAACTGATTTTTGCCATCCACAAATATCATTTGTATGGAATTTCCTTGCGCTTTTCTGATTTGGAAGAAAAGAACTAATATAACAGCAAGTGTCACGAAGTGTAAAAGTGACATTTCAAGCCTAATCATCTTGTATTCTTGCATCCTGACTATCATATGGTAGAAAGATTGTATAATCTAAATCAGCGACAAGCAGCTAAAAACCAGTTACAATCGACCTCTCTAGAGAATATCACTTTGATTACTAATTTTACCATAATATTCAATTATTACTAAGATAATTAATTTCAGCAAACTCTTCTTATTCACTTTTCCAACAAATCTTAAATTACTATTACTATAATTCTACTTCTACACTTCAATAAATACCAATTTCACCTCATAAGTTCCATAAGGAAAATAGTTGAAGGCTGTACTGCGTTATGTTTACTGATACGTTGCTATTTAAATGGTAACAGTAAGAATACACATATACAAGATATTTTCTAATCCTTAGAACATGCTAATTTGATGGGACTCTCAGTATAGAACATTCTACAAGAATAAGCAACTGTATATAAAACCTACAAAAATGTAATAGCTAAAAAAACGATCATACTATTATTCAGACATGAAAATACATTTTTACATTAACTACCTCTTGGAACATGTGGCTCATCGGAGTTAAGTTTGCAGCGATCTCCTGGAGAAAATCTAAACGATGAAAGTTTTAATGGTTAGAATATACACCTGAGACAATTGCTGAAGGAAAGCGTATTCCGTTCCAAGAAATATAACGCTCTTCCTTTTTAGCGAAAATAAATAGAGAAAATGAAAATTTAAGTAATTTTCTGATGAAACTCGGGCTTGGGTTACTTCTTTAACAGAAGTATACTTTAGCCCATTAAAAACTGAGAGCTCATTGGGGTCCTGTCATCCAAGTTTAAATGTAAACACATTTATATCCTCATCGGCGATCAATGGGGTGATCCTGCTGCTACAAGAATACGAAGCCAATGCAGCAGTTGTAGACAATAGGCTAGTTGACAATTTCATTTAAGTAGGTCTTAAATAGTTAATATTTGTTCTATTAGACCAAAAAGAATACTATACTTTTTTGAGGCCCAAAACTGTAAATCTTTTATTTAAAAATATATTTTTCTTAGACAGGCGAAAACGGTGACCGCCATGTTTGACCCATATAATAATGTGCTCTGATTCCATACCACCTGTAAACAGCAGCTGAGATAGCAGCATAACCTCTCAAACTTTTAAACATATACACATGATTTCTACTAGTTTACATAAAACATATAGTAATTATCGTTGTTGTAACGTCCGAGAATGTAAAAACACATCGATAAAGACTCCAGGAAAGCTGTGGATTAGACTGCCCAGAAAAATAAATATATACGCAACACCTGGCTATAACTTGCGCAAAGGGATCCTGAATCTTCATCGATGGTAACTCAAATTTATTTTTGCGAAGATCACTTTGATGTAATATTAGATAAAATTATTCAGAGGTTTCAATGGCTTCTGAAAAGGAAGACTATATAAGTCTATTACTTATGCCCATAAGCATCGGTTGACGCTTTAATCCAGATTGGTAAGTCCAGATCAGAAACGACCTAATCGTTGAACAAAACGTGGCAATATTGCAAATTTGTAGATTCTGTCAAAAGAATATAAAGATTGCAACATTGCCTGGATTTTGTAGAGGTGTCATTAGGTAGTATTTCAGCTGATAACCACGACCTCCCAAGAGCACAGCGTTCTGAATATAAAATATTTTTGACTTTCTATTACGAAGAACTTCTCCATCTTGAGCTCCTGGTAATTGTAACTCTATGTGTGTCCCGTCAATGACTCGTGGAAATCTACAGATCCTATGGAAGCCATTCTGAACTCTTATTATTTCATCAGCTCCATTGGGCATTCTGATATATGGATTTCATAAACCTGTTATTGATCTTGGAACCTTTGCAATTATACGGGATGCTGTTATCTGATGCATATTAATAAAGTCTCCAATACAACTTGTATGTGTATTGCAGGCATAAAATCGTAGGCATGTAAGGAACTGATTAATGAGCGATACCCTATTATTCCTGGAAAAACAAATATGTTATAGTTATGAATGAAATCTTGAAAATACCTGATGTGATTCAGATCCACAGCCAGAGGAAAATCTGTTAAAAGACGTTCCTGTCTAAACTTCAATTCTGGCCAAGGAAATTGATTATCGTGATTAAATATTTGGTAAAAGAGACTTACAAATTATTATCAAACTCGAGTTGATGCTCTATTTGTTTTAACAATCTGAGGACAGCCAAAATCTGCTGAAAAACGATATGTTGTCCATTTCTTTAAAAAAAATATGTACGTTGATAATAGCATCTTGGAAATCCGAAGCGAATAATACCTAGGATGTCACCATCATCATCAAGGAAAATCTCATCTTCGATCTGCATTACTTTTGAAAAAAGCACTTTTTCGCAAAAAAAAATCAACAACTCGAAATAAGGTTAGAGCCCCAATCCGTTAATGTTCAGATTAAACTGCCAATACGCTAGGATTATGCCTAAACGCGATGAGCTGGTGTTAAATGTATCGGTGCATATGAAAACGTGACAATAATCTGGATTAGTGGTTAAACGGACGGTGAATATGGGTATTATTCTTTTTATGCTACTCTTTATATCAGATACACTTATCAGCTCAGCAGAGCAGAAATCTGGGTTGAAGGCAAAAAAATACAAATCATCAATGTGTCAATTTTCGGCAGTTTCGTGTTTTCTGCTTTTACGAATAGAAAGTCCGATATTATTCTTTTTTTAATAAAACGATAACTTTTTACGATGTAAGTAAAGTACGTCATATGTGAGTCCAGTAGCATGCCCATCAATTAATTCTATATAATTAAACTAAAGTTTTGCTCGTTTAAATATAATTAATTAGAATACACTAGAATCTTCCTAAAGGTATTTTCTGTATCCTTGGTTTCATTTTTGTTTAATAAAATACTGAAGGTGGTATCAGTCCTGTACATTGTGGATATGACATCGGTGCTCAGCAAACCCATATGTTCAGGCACACCATTCAGGTATAATGTAAACTGAAAAGGTCCAAGTATACAGGGTTATCCAAATTAAGTGTCCACCATTGGTAACTTTGTTATTAGTAAAAATACAAAGTTGTTTAAATTAGCAAACTAGTAGCATTTTTAACGCTGGTAAAAATGAGAAATAAAAAAAAACAATTGAGAGTCGTTATTTTGATTTTTTTCAGTAAAATAACATTTTTTTAAATGGAAACCCCTGTATATTATATTTTTTTCTGTTAAAGTATCAAATTTTAAACAAAAAAGTTCATAATGACTTTTCCGCTAAAGTCAAAAATAAAGTCAAAATAACGATAAATATTTTTAATTATTTGCAGTATTATAATATTAAGACGGCTATGAAAACAACATGGCGTTCGCGATTTGACAGCATTAAGATAAGCGACAAATTGTTAAACTGGACATACTCGCAACTAGAAGGCTTTGGAAAACAATGATAAAATCAAATAATGTCAAACATTAGTGTAAATACTTGTTTATAAGCTTTATTGTGTCATTAATTTAAAGAAAAATGTTCTCCCATGAAGAAAAGTGTGATATGTTAGAATGCTATTTAGTGTGCAGAAAATCCTCCTTGAGAGCAAGAGAATACTACAGTGAATTATATCCCGCTCGCATTCAACAGTATGAACGATATTTTCTGAGACTTTATCGAAAATTTAGGAGCAACGAAAATGTTTTTGCTAAAACAAGGGCAAAAAAAGAATTCATAATAAGCGAGGCCACGGAAATTGCAGTTATTGGATATTTTGAAGCTTATCGTGAGAATTCAATAGCAGATATTCTCAAGGACTCTAATTTCAGTTATGGTGCTGTTCAAAGGATTTTAAAAAAATACAAATTTATTCCGTATAAGTACCGACCAGTACAAACGCTTTTGGCAGGGGATCCAGAGAGAAGACTTGTTTTTTGCCATTGGTATCTTAGCTTCTGTCGCCAAAATGTAAATAACTTTCGTTACCTTTTATGGACAGATGAATCAAATTTTTCAAATTCTGGAATGTTTAATAGAAAAAACCACCATTATTGGTCAAGAGAAAATCTTTTGTTAGTACATCCAAGAGGCCCACAAGTCCGTTTCAGTTTCAACGTTTGGTGCGGTATAATTGGTTCAAAAATTGTTGGCCCGTTCTTTTATGAGGGAACCCTAACTGGTGAAAGATATGTGGAATTTATGTCAGAAATTCTGACTAATTTCTTAGACGAATTGGATCTTATAAGTAGACATCATCTGCATTTTCAGCAAGATGGCGCACCTGCCCACAACTCCAGAGGTACTTATCATTTTCTAAGTACTACTTTTAATGATCAGTGGATAGGAACAAATGGCCCAATACAGTGGCCTCCCAGATCACCAGATCTAAACCCACTTGATTACTTCTTGTGGGGTTACTTAAAGAACCAAATTTACAAGCGAAGGTACGATAACCTTGACGCGTTAAAGACTGCAGTTAGGGAAAAGATAACCCAGATAGATGGTAGGACCATACTTAAGACAGTTCGAGCAGTTGAAAAACGTGCCCAAAAATGTATAGAAGAACAAGGTGGTGTTTTCGAGCATCTTCTTTAAAAAAAATTGTTATTGTATTTTGTAAGATTATAAGTTGATGTTGAAAATAAAGTTTGTCGATACAATTTAATTGTTTCAGATTGGAGGCCATAACTTCAACAATTTGTAACCTAGGAGAAAAGTTATTGAAAGCTTTTTTGTTTAAAATTTGATGCTTTAACAGAAAAAAATATAATATACAGGGGTTTCCATTTAAAAAAATGTTATTTTACTGAAAAAAATCAAAATAACGACTCTCAATTGTTTTTTTTTATTTCTCATTTTTACCAGCGTTAAAAATGCTACTAGTTTGCTAATTCAAACAACTTTGTATTTTCACTAATAACAAAGTTACTAATGGTGGACACTTAATTTGGATAACCCTGTTATAGGCACTGCGTCACTTCCCTACGTATTGTTAATTCTTTACCTTTCCCATTAACCCTTTGTTTTCAGTTTTAAAGATCTGAGCTTATTAAATCGCTGGCAGAACACCTAAAACCGTACTTTTCAAACTTCTCTAAATGAATTTCATGGCTGATGCAATCAAAGGCTTTGGACAGATCCGTAAACACTCCCACGTGTACATATTCGTCCTCACATGAATTCTGTATGAGCTCTATCATGTTAATTATGGCACCAGGGCGAAGGCCAAACTATTATTGAGTATAATTATCTTATTTGTGTATGCTAACAACTGATCAAAGATAGCATACTCAATTATCTTCGGTGGGCTTGGTATTATGCATGTTTGGTAATTGCCTGGAATATCTGTTTGGCCTCTTTTTTTGTACTGGTACTACTTTGGTATACTTATCATCATCAGAGCATTTATTAGCAATATCAGAGGTTTGACTATCTAATGAGCACACACTTACTTACTATTTCCTCTACCTGGTTCACAAAAAAATAGCTGAATACATCTACATCTATGCGAATATCCTCATCAACTTTGCAGAACCTCCACGTTCCCTGTTTATAACATTCCATACAGCTTTAGATTTGTTCTCAGTTATTGCTATGACAGTTTTATTCTGATTCATTCTACTTTTCAGGAGCTCATTTGCAGACCTTTTCGTGACAGCATCGTATAGTATCTCATTTTCCAAGGTTTGTTTTTTAGCTCTCTGTGATAAATAAGTAAAATATGTTCGAGATTATTCAATTATTCCACTCTTCCACTTCTTAAATGAGACTTATTACATGTTAAAGGAGGAAAGGCATTATTAAATTGAAAATATGAACTAACTTTCGAGCAGAGTTAGAGAAATACAGATCTGTTCAAGATTTTTCGACCAAGAAACTTATAAATGATGTTCGATTACTCATATTGGATCTCCCAGCTATACACTTCTGTTCATGGATTTTATTGTTTATTGGGTATGTTAGTACTTTGGGTGATGGTCAGACATTGTCACGAAGCTTATATGAAAAAATACAAAAAATGTTGTGAGGATATATCCTTGTATTACCTATAAAACAATACTAAAGAGTAATAACATCAAAATAGTTTGTTCCATATGATTGCAAATTAATTACGCCCTTTTCATAGTGGAGAGAATTTAAGTTAAAGTCTCCGTAAAGATTAGATTACACTTACAGTTACAATTAACAGCAGTATCCTAATAGTTCACGTTAGATTCAACAATGTCAGTCCGAGGTAGAGAGTTGGAGCAAAAACTGCCGACGTAGCAAAAGCAACATTGATTGCTGCTTCTAAAGGTACGTCCACACTGGAGCAACAGTTGGCAACTTGTAGCAATATTATCTTGCAACAAGTTGCTAAATGTTTAAAGTCATTAAAGATTGACATAAAACAAACTGCCCTCACTAGTGCAACAATGTTAATGAATGTTTGCACTTGTCGAATCTCAAATTCAGTTGAGTACAACATTCGGTCCACACCGCTGTAGTTTTGTGACAATGGAGGAAGACTGTTATCTAATTTTGTGCGGTGATTCACGAAAACGGAAGCGTAAATGTTGGGTCCGTCCAAGTTTGAAGAAAAGGGAAGAATATGGTGGACAGGAATTATTATCGGATTTAAAGAAAGATGACGTTTTATTAGAACTTCGAACCGATGGGTGCTTCAAAAATTTTTTGCACATGAGTAGTTCAGATATCGAATTTTTGCTGAAAAAAATTGCACCAGTGATTGGAAAAGCAGATAGATACAAACTGTAGAAAGGCTATACCTCCACAAGAACGATTAGCTGTAACATTGCGCTTTCTGGCAACTGGAGACTCCTACACCAGCTTGATGTATTTATTTAAGATTTCGAAACAAGCTATCTCAAAGATAGTACCAGAAGTATGTGCTGCGCTAGTAAACGCAATTAAAGACCAAGTTATGGTAAGGAAACTTTATTGTACTTTTTTTATTGATAAATTTACAACTTTTACATGTTACTTAATTGAAATGCCTCTGCGATAATGTTTGAAGGACCAAAAGCAGTAGAGGAGTCTGAACAGTTTTGTATGTATGTCTAAGCTGGTGATGTAGCTGGTGTGCTGCAATACGATGAATGTGATTGTGGTCTCGTGAAAGGTTGCATTGATAAAATTGGCGCATGTGTGTCAGTTGATTGTTGCATTCCATAATCATATTTACCCATACTTGCATCGAACAAAATATTACTTATATTCTACAATATTTTGTGCGCAGGTGGTATTCAAATCCCTAATTTTACACGCCATATGTTCTCGAAATACATCGAATTTGTCTCGTTGTCGTTTATTTTGTATGTCTTTAATTATTTTATATGCCTCTTCTTTTCGAGCGTTATCATCGATTGTTCTTTTTTCAAGTATTTGTGTGATACGTCTAGTTTTATTAGGGTGTTTAAATTCATCAAGATTTGTGCTGTTCGAATTTTCCACGGTTTCCTTACGAGCCTCTTGAGAGGCTTTGTTAGATGCCGAAGGCTCCTGACAAGCAGCGTTAGATGTTGATGGCTTTTGAGAACCATCGTTAGACAAGTCTTCCATGCCTTGGTTCCAATTTTCTACATCTTGAAATTCTTGGGTCTCACTTCCACATTCATCACAGTCTGTTACCTGTGAATAATCCAAGTCACTTTCGGAAGACAAGCCATTAAGGATATCCTGAAAATAAAAATACATTGGATATGTAATTACAGTGATCTACATTTTTAGCCTAAGTAATGCATATCTTTGTATTTTAGATGCCTAAAACTGCTCAAGAATGGGAAACAATTGCTAGTGTTGTTTGGAATTTTCCAAAATGTGTAGGCGTCATGGATGGCAGGCATATTGCAATACAAGCACCAAAAAACAGTGGAAGTGATTTCTACAATTACAAATCGTTTTTTAGCATCGTTCTGTTCGGCGTAATTGATGCTAATTACCGATTTTTGTATGTTCATGTAGGCTCCCAAGGGAGAATATCTGATCGAGGAGTTTTCGAAAATACATTATTCAAAAAACTACTAACTCGCTGCAAACTCAACCTTCCAGAATATAGCGCTTTACCAGGACGTGAGAAATTAGTTCCTCACGTATTTTTAGGGGATGATGCCTTCCCATTATCGCCAAATTTACTGAAACCCTACCCTGGGACCCAGGACAAAGGGTCTCCCAAGAGGATATTTAATTACCGTCTCAGTAGAGCGAGAAGAATATCAGAAAATCTTTTTGGAATGTTATCTTCGATTTTTAGAATATTTAGAAAACCATTACTTTTAGAACCACAAACTGCAGAAGTTGTTGTTATGGCCTGCACTTACTTGCATAATTTTTTACGGAATAGTTCAGGATCTAAAGCTACCTACAATCCCCCAGGTACATATGACGGTGAAGATAAAGATACAGGACGTATTTTAGAAGGATCGTGGAGAAGAGAACCTCAAAGTAATACGTTTATTCCATACAAAAAAGTTGCAGCAACTGAAGCAAAAGATATTAGGCAAGAGTATGTTGATTTTTTCGTTACACCTTTGGGGATGGTGCCGTGGCAGAATAATTTTTGAATTATAATTCATGTATAAATTGAAATTGCCTATTTATTTGTTTCAATAATCAATAACAGAAAAGTTAATATATGTAAAAACATGGTGTGTTTACTTACCGCGTTCTCGGCTTCACTTTCCTTGCATGGGCAGACTTTGTTTTTGTCTCCAAGAAATAGTAATGCATTGTAGGCAAACCACTTGGAATGAAAGTGAGCGCCTGCTCCAGATTTTTTTATGCTGCGATATTTTTTTCGCTCTCTATAAAACTGAGCCACCAAGTTACGGATTTTTCTTTTTGCCTCTTCCTGAGATAAGCACCCTACAGCTGAACAAACTGCATTCCATGCATCATTTTTTGATTATCTGCGTTTATATTTAACATTTTTAGGATTCCAAATACATGGATTTTGTCTATAATTGTCAATTAAATTTAAACAATTCTCCGAAGGCCACTTAAACGCCATCACGAAAACCTAATCATTCACGCAAAGGCATTCTTTATAATAAAATACAAAACAGAACACTGAGACGCGGCGGTGTCTAGTCACTCAATTTGCAACAGGTCTCAACTCGCAACAATCCGTCCACATCGAAAAAATGTTGACAAATGTTACACTTTGTTTCATATTGTCCTTTGATCTTTACCGCTAAAAACGGGTTTATGCAACATACTACAATTTATGTTGAATCGCAACACCAACTTTATGCAACGCAACATATTCCAACAAATACAAACATTTTATGTTGTAACAATTTTTTGTTGTATTATGTTGGAAAATGTTGCTCCAGTGTGGACGCGCCTTAACGCATATGACCTGGATCTGACGTAGGATGAATCAGATCCACACTAATTCAGAGATATGATATACTGAGTGACAAAAAAAAATTTAAAACCTACGTATGTTTAATAGAATTCAAGAATTTTTTACATATCAATTTATCTTGCCATGAACAGCAACTGATGAAATGGTCAGGTTTTTCTGTTAAGTTTTTGTGGTGGCTGCCTCTATTGCTTGGTGATAAGAAGCATTCAGTTTTCGTATATTTGCGGTGTCAGTTAAATGTTAAATTTCGTGTAGCTTATTGAGAAACCTTTTTGTGATTGCTCAAAATGCCTAGGGTGCGTAGAATTTACCGGGTGTCCCAGCTAAGTGATTTGTTAAATTAGCAACACCCTCCATAGACTTAAGTAACCCTTACTCATGAAGTTGTAGTAGCCTGGAATGAGATACCCCAACAGGATATCGACCATCTTATCGTCACGATGCCTAGGCGTGTCAATGAGTGTATAAGAAATCGTGGATCCTCAACATATTATTGGACCAGTTTCTGCAGTCAGTTGACGAATCAAGCTGAAAATTTAATCATTTCACTAGTAAGGGACACTGAACATATATGCCAAAAATTATTAAAATCGGATAAACATACGTAGGTGTAACGCTTCCTTTCCGCAAAAAGTCCAGAAAAGATGGAATGCAATAAAGATTCCAACTTTTCTGTACAATCACAGAAAGGGGGTTAGCATTAGCTTCCGGTAGCTCAGTCGGTGGCATGAAGACATCTACAGGCGTGTAGCTGTGTGTCGACCATGGCATGGCTAGAGGATAGAAGAACAAACAGAACACAAAAATTTTACGGATTTTATTTAACAAAAAAAAAGCATTTTCATTACATTACAATTTTACAGTTTTAAAGAACAAAATAAGTTTTACATCTTTGGCGCTGCTATAAAACTATCAACTTATCTTTCGCTGGTCCATTTTGACTCGACTGAAGCGAGGATGGCCAGGTGCTTGAAGTGGAGGTCCCAGTTATGAGGGGTGACCTCACATATAGTGGCTTCATAACCAGTTGTAGGCGAAGTTGAACTTAAAGGCGATGGCGCTGCCAAGGCACATGCATGGGTGAAGTGATAGGCCAAGCAACGCATAGTCAAAGACTAAGGCAAAGGGAAAGGGAAAGAGAAAGAGAAAGAGAAAGGGGGTGGCCCCAATCTGAAAAAGAACCGTGTGCATTAGCAACGTGCCCTAATGGCCAAGGCATTTCCAATCTCAGTCTGCCTCAAAAGAGAACCAACGATTTTCTAGGTTAGAATTACATTACATAGTTTGATAAAATCAAACCGAAAATTGGAAATGCCTTTCATAAAATAAAATCATGAAATAGCAAAAAAAGCGTAAAACAAGATGGTGGTCATCAAAAATTTCGCCACATGCTTCTGATATAAAAACACAAATATCGAATATTCATAATCAACGTACTTATAATTTCACTGAACTATGAATATATTTCCACCTCGATTTGATTAAAGTTATGGCGAATGATCGAAGTAGTCGAAAATGACGTTCGATGGATATTTTAAAATCGTACAAGAAATAAACCACATACATATCGATTATCTATAAACTACAGGCAGATCCAGCAGTAAAACTGTATAGTATTATAAAACTCACCATTTTGTCCTATACGGACACACATTCTACAAAATTCTAGCACATGGTGCTATATGACCTTGTGCTACAGAGAAGAAAATTCTTAGCTCTTGTTCGATCGGCGGCTCAAGTGAAAAGGAAGCGCGTGGAAGATCGCAGATCAGGAACTCCGCATCAAGCGCTCCAAGCGGAAAATTTTCCAAGCAAAAAGCTAGAGATGGGATTAATGATTTGCGATTCTGAAATGATAATCGAGAAGTGATTTAATAAATACGATCGGACGGTGAAACCGTTACATAGGTATTAAACGCATGTTTAGTGGTACGGACTCAAACATTCATAATAATGTCATTATCAGAGAAGAAACTAGAAATCCATTCAAGATAAACGGCGATTGATGAATTGTAATGAAAATGTGGGCTACAGGTCCTATAAGCTTCTTAATGGAGCACCCTGTGTGGAATACATTTTCTAGTTCAGTATGTGACAAGATATGGAATTCCTCGTTTGAGGCTTTGCGGCATGTGTTGCGTACTCGTATAAGAATATAGTTACTCAGTCTATGTTATTGAAAACAAAGCAGTTTCTCCGGGAGAACGAATGCGAGAAAAGATCATTGAGTTAGAAAACGGATCTTAAAGTGAACAGTTCAGTTTCCAGACTTAAACATTCTATATGGTCCATATTATATAAGCCATGACTAAAATTCCAGAGTATTATGTATAAAAAGGTGAATCCGAATAGTTTTCATTGGTTTATCAAAATTGTCGCGATGAACAAGTGAAAACTGATGCTAGGTCCAAGGAGGGTAATAATTGCATTACTTTCCAACCAATACTGCTGAATTTAATTTTTTTTCTCCACATCCTCACTCCCGGTGAGAAACCCAATTTCATCCTGCGAAAGATGATGAGTTGGATAATAAACTTAGAAAAAGTACTATACGTTGTTAGATAAATTGTTTATTGCAGTGCAGAAGAAGCCTCTGGTGACACACTTTCTGAACACAAAATGGAAACTGTAATTCTCTGGTTAGCTTACCGATTCACATTGGTTTTGCGCTATTTCAGTGTCTTGGAGGGCTAATAATCGACCCGGTTAACTTTTTGCTCCAAAATTAGCAGAACTTTCCCTCCATCTAAATAATTGAATACATTTTTTTTTAAATATTTTGGTACCTTCAACAATTCATGTTTTTGGTGTTTTCTTTACGAAAAATAAATAATTTTCACAAAAGACCTGACATTTTCAGTTCGATTAGAAATTTCCAGGTGCGCGAAAAATGCTCAATCCCTATCCACATCTTTTTTGAAAATCAGTCATTAAGGTAAAAAAAAAATCAGCAATGAAAGGAGAAGTCTAAGAGGAAAACCAAAACGGATCTGAAGTAAAAGGTGGAACTTCACATTTACAACGACATTGATAGTGACAATATTTGTCATTATAATTTTAGAGAAATACTACCAACGGCGTATCATTAATTAATGGCTGCTGATGAGGATATCAAAACGCCCATTGCCTTTTGTCGTTAACATGGACAATAACTTAATGACCCGCTCCAACACGCCGTTTATCACAGGCGACCTAATTAGCATACAATATTTTTCCAATAGAAAGATGCAGCTATCTAAAGCATTCTGGCCTACAATTCTCTCTTTGTGCTCATTTGCTCGTTAAATTCGGATGATTAGTTCTTTCAAGGAAACAATATCGATTAGTAATCAGTCTACCATATTATACGTTACGATATTCCCGAACTTTAATGGTTTATTATAATCTTTCATCTCATTTCTCTTCGATAGCCGATGACATGAAAGAAATGCAGTGGTGGAAGAACTGGATTTTTATTACCTTTTATGTGACCAGTATTAAGAAGATATATATATATATATAAGTTATGTACCAGTCTATAGAGAAGAAGATGCTGAACAAGGACTTTTGCCTCCACGTTCCTTTCTTAGTTTCAGTATTGTATTTCATTTGTTCTTTACTTTGGTTTGTATAATGAACTTTGCAGTCAGTCTCGATTCAGAACTCATTCAATTAACATCATTGTATTTGGTTTTTCTCAAAAATAAATCTTTTTTAAAAACGTTTTCGTTGAAGAAAGATATTTGAGTTATATATATAACTTGAGACGTGGTCATTGTCGTCAAGACCAGTTAGGTGAAAAATAAAGCTTCCGCCTTTTGTTGGGTACTTCGACAAAATTCAAGCAATGAGGACTATTTATACTTTATTAGTCTCTAGCTTTCAATGGACTTTGCCATCTTCATCAGGAGTATGTTAGAGTGTTGCTAATGTTATTCACGTTTAAGTTGAGGGAAACACCCAGTAACTTGGTGATAGCTGGATACATGGTACATTCGTCGAAATTAATATAAAATACACACAGCTGTATGTCAGGAACAAATTAAGACGGATTAAAAATATTTAGAACGAAAGTTTAAATTACATCGTGAACCACCTGATGCTGCACAAAATGGTGTGGCCGCCGTATTGCGCGTAGAGCCAATCTCCTTATTGACATTCCAATATGATTTTTTGCTCTTTTCACCAATCTCTCTGACCTCTGTGCACGTGGTTTTCCACTTTTTTGGAGATTTAGACATGGTATTCCCTGCTCGCATTCTGCAATTTTTCGATAAATGGTTCTGCCTGAAATGTTTTCATTCTGGAATATTCGACAGATTTCTGCTTTCGGTACCCGCCCAACAATATATACTATAGATACTTTTTGTCAACTGATAGTAAACAAAGTAAACAAACTTTTGTTTCCAAAGACACACTTGGTGGTAATATTTTGTGTTTGTTAAAATTAAAACCAACGAATTTTGTGCCAAAACTTTTAGAACATATCGTCTGACAGCTGACAATACCTCCTATGTATATGCAGGAACCGTAATTTTAATAACATAGTACTTTGATGTCCGTGACTACATTGTCCCTGGGTGGTCTAATTGTTGAGTATCGCTGCACCTCTGTTCGAGAGTAGTCCTTGAAGAAGTCGTAAGTCAATTGGATCACCTCATATGACTCTGGTTTTGTCCTAGCTTAACATAGTCATTTGGTAATTCAATAACTTTATTACTCAGTTTTCTTTAAATGCAACTGTGAACAGAGTCACATTCAATTTGGGTGTGTCCTTTGGAGAGATACTCCTGAGAAATTACAACGTCGTGTTTCATTGCAAAGTTAAGAAAAATAGCACGCGTAATTGTCAGATAGTCGGAATTGCCACTCATTGACAGACGTGTTGCCAGTGGTAGGTATTGTTTTGGCTGAATAATTCAAAAACTAAATTTTTCTGCAGTTAGCGGACTCTATCACAATGTGCGCTGTAGGTAGACGAAAAAAATTGGCATATACCTCAAATTGGGCAAAAATGTCAGATAGCAAGTATTGTCAGATGTCCGACGATATATGTTATTCTATCATTATAATCTCTCTTCGTATCCTACATATCGTCCCCTTTACGACATACCGGCGTATGTGTCAAAAAGTCGAAAATTGAGTTACGCCGTCAAATAGTATAATTTTTGTACGTGTTTCATATGACAAATCAACATATCTGTATTCTTGCTATATTTATCAAAAAACCCGATTAATCATTTGACGTATCTGAAAAAATGCTAATTAATATATGACATACAGGCGTAAGAACACATACGTCGCTTTGTCATATATGCCGAGGTCCAAAGAGATTTAAAAATTTGTGGCGTATCTACAAATCAGCCTTATTAGCACTATAACCGCATGATACACATAACCTCAAAATACAAGCTTACACGTGGTTGTATGATTCTGATGTTTGCTTTGATCTGTGAACAAATAAGTGTTTTGTATAAAAAATGGATGTACTTGTGTTGTGGAGCGATGGCACGAAAAATGTCGTGTGTTCTAAAGACTTAAAAACACATAAAAGTGAGCTAGGCTTGGAGGTACAGTCAAAATGCTGTACGAAAACCAGTGGTATATGGGCAAGGTTATAGCGATAGAAGAGCAAGGCAAGGTTATAGCGATAGAAGAGCCAAGTGAATCATACGTATCGGAAGACGAAATACTATTGTCAAAGTATAAAGAAATGTACTGTGATGCACATGATTCCGAATCTGACGACGATAGACCACTGGCCCGTTTCAGAGATGTTCTGCAGGAACCAATGGTAGGCAACGATGGCATATCAGATCAAGTGGTCAACGTTTTACCACAAAACGATTATGAAATGAGTGAAAATGATACTCCAGAATACGACTCAGATGCTGATCCTTCTTTCGGTACGTGTGAGGTAAAGTTATGTAAAGAGGAAATATTTGCTGCCTGCCCTCGATGTGAAATCTTAGTTTGCTTTTCACACCTTCATGAAGACATAAAAAATTGTCGTGATCATGGAAAAACAAAAGAAATACAAGCAATGGCTACTCTGCTGGCACCAGAATCCTTCGAGTTAGATGGGCCAGAGAGCGAGGAATCTATACCTAGCAACATTAGAACAAATAAGAAGCGAATTGCAAAGCTTCAAAGAAATCTGCGTAAGGTAGCCTTCACTAAATATTAATTGCACGATTGTAATGGTTATTTTTTTACAATTTTCAACGAGGTGATTTGTAGTTATGTATTATCTCCATCTATTTATGTTTTACGAATAATAATATTTCTTTTAAAATTTGTAGATGTTTGAGTTGTCTTTCTTTATATTTCAGGACATGAGTATGTAAGTCCATACTCTAGAAAGGTTGTTGTACTTCAGCAGTATGTCAGAAAAAACTCCTGTGCTCCCAAATCACAGATGAAGAAAGGAGAGCAATCTTTGAACAATTTAATGGTATCGGCGATTTACATCAACAGCGAGAATATTTGGCGAGGCACATAAAAGTTGCAAACACACAAAGACAAACTACACATACAGAACATTCTCGTAGATGTCATACATTAAGTTATTGTCTCACAGTAGGACATAAGTCTTATACGGTATGTAAAACATTTTTCTTGAATACGTTGGGCGTGTCGAAAAGGATGTGTCGCACTGCAATATCCAAATTGAGCAATCTAGGAATTTTGGAAAAAGATCTGGGAGGAGGTAGACATGCAAGAAAGGCAAATGAATTCTCAAATAGAAGCTCATATTAATAGATTTCCAAGAGTCGAATCGCACTATTGTCGTGCTAAAACCACAAGAAAATATCTTCACCTAGATCTTTCCTTAAGAAAAATATTTGGCATGTTTCTCCAGGAGCTCAAACTTGAAGATGTACCAAAATTCCAAGTTATTCTTTATATAGAAAAGTTTTTAAAAGGCAAAACTTATCCTTTTTTAGTCCAAACAAAGAGCAATGCTCTCTATGTGTCACTTACCTACAAGGTGATGAACAAATCAAAAATGAATTGAAGCAAAGATATGATACTCATATTTTAGAAAAGAAAACTGTACGCGAGAAAAAAAGAATGACTAAAGAACAGGCTAAACAAAACAGTAGTATTCTTTGTGGTGTTTTTGATATGCAACAAGAAATTTATTTACCGATATCAAAGGAGAGTTCAATTTTTTACAAGAGTCGACTTTCCAATTTCAACTTTACGTTTTACGACTTAGCTAGCAAAGAATGTTACTGTTTTGTTTGGAATGAATCAGTGAGTAAGCGCGGCTCCTCAGAAATTGCTTCTTGTCTTTTTAAAGTTATAGAAGACTACATTCAGAAACAAAACGTGGCAGTCATTGAATTATTTGCTGATGGATGTTACGCATAGAACAAAAATTCTATCATAGCCACCATGTTATACTCACTTCATAAATTTTAATCTATAGAAAAGATTTCTCTAAAATACTTTGAAACGAACCATGGCCAAAGCGAAGCTGATTCAGCACATAGTGCCATTTCATCAGATTTATCTCGTGCTGGAGACATTTTTATAACATCACAATTACAACCAGTTATAAACTTAGCACGCAGGACACATCCTTATAAAGTAATTAGTATGAGCTATGACGAGTTTAGCGACTTCAAGGCTTTGTCCAAAGAACTTCGCGTTTTAAGTATAAGAGGAACCGAAGGCGGCAGCAAAATGAATTGGACTAACGTGATGGACATCATGGTTAAAGGTCTTCTCCAATGAATATTTTCTTTAAAAATAGCCACCTTCAGTTAGAGTTTGATTCAATTTCCCTTAAGCGTATATCGTCTGATATCGGCACAATGAAACTATGCAATTTAAACAAGGAGCATAACAAAATTAGTCTCCAAAAATATAATGATCTGGTGGCGTTGTGCAGTGGAGCTACCCCTGTAGTTAAAGAGATGTACTTTAAAACCTATTATAGGAACCTACCTCACCATGATTGTTCTGATAAATGAACTGTTTGCTTTCCAGATCCTTAAATAATGTGTGAAGGTGCAAAATAAATCTTATGTTTTTTATATTTATCTAGAACCATTAAAAATTTTTAAGTTTATTTGTTTTTCTTGTAACAAAAATAAAATACTTCACATGCAATGTGTATTTTTAATTAAATTGTAAACCTGATATTTTACCCTCCATGTACACCTATTTTCATTCAAGTTTCATTCGATTATCCTTATTCTGATCTCCCTAGTTAATGGCGTATCTGATGATAGTTAGTAAAAGATGTATAACAAAAACAACAAATTTATAAATTGTTAGATACGCCGGTATGTCATAAAGGGGACGATATGTGTATTTTGCTCGGCTTACAGTGAGGTGCATAGGGGGGAAACTTAATCTATTGTCGCGAACGCGACGGACCAAAAGGGAAACATAATCAGAAAAATAGTCTAGGCGTGGCGCTTATACAGAAATGGGTGTCATGTGAAGACAACTGATGCCTGGTAAAGATGGAAATATTTCGCTGCCACAATTCCTAACTTCAAGATCGAATAAGTCTCTGTCATTTTCATTAATATCCGTTTATTTTTATCAAGCACAAATGTTTCTATCCGACATCTGCTAGGCCAAGCAGTATTTCATACTGATTTTATATTACACTCATGACTGAATTCTCACTTTGCAGTTCTATTCATTATCAATCCAAAATCAGACAGCATTATGGCTGTCGAGGGCAGAACTTTGCGCGGAATATAATGCAACTTCAGACAATTGTAGAAAAGGATTTCCTCTCTTGTCCATGTCTATTCGCTATCTGGATACATCTACAGAAGTTCCCTCTAAAATAACTGAGTGCATTTTCAAATTGTTTTCCGGAAGCAATTCAACTTATTCATGATGATGGTGATTGTGAAACACCTCGAGCTTCTTCAGTCAGCGTTCTAATGCATTTAAGTTAATTGCATTCCTCTTTCATATAATAACGCCTGAAAGCATACTTTCTTGGGGTATCATTATAACTTCAGAATTTTCCTTCCCTTGATGATGAAATCATCTACTGAGACAAAAGGCTAAATAGCCCGGACAAATTACAGCAAATAATATTGCAAGTTTGCAAAAATTTCCACAAAGCTGAAAATTGGTACACATCTTAAATACACTATTAGGAATAACATGTCAAAACACCTCGGATATCTTTGGAGCGGAACCTTCTTTCATTTGGATTGAAATGTCAAAAATATAACGTTTTATCATATTTCCCTAAAAGGATATAACATAAAAATATCTTGTATAAAAATTGTAGAGAAGACAATTATCTAAAAGAGTTGACCAAATACTTTTACTTCATGAGTCACCATCTATGATATTTAGTGATCATTGGACTCCCAGGTACTTCAGTTGCTTCAGTACTTCTATTGCTTGAGTCATCGTTTTTGAGATTTAGTCATTTGCGAACTCAGTTACTCTTCTGCTCTTATGCGGCGTATATTACGTGCACGCCATGGACTGTTCGATATGAATGTACAGGGTAGCGCATCGAAACCAAAACAGACGCATTTACTGGCAGCTCAGTTTTTTTTTTGAAAAAACGCTAAGACCCGTCGATTTTGTTTGGCAAATAATCACGTTAACACGTGCAGCCCCCTGGGCGGGGGTGACACCAACCCTAGAATCTTAAATGGAAGGGGGGTCGATTGATACCTTATTTTAAAGGTCTTTCAATTCCCTTTCTAATGATGTAAAATACATGAGTTTCAGTTCAGTAGTTTTGAAGATTTATTGATTTAAAGCTTAAAGTAGACTTTAATAGGTACAACAGATTAGTTTGTACTACTTTCAGAAGAAATTTGACTAAAAGAATTTACTTAATAAGTAAATGCTTTTCTTCACTACGCCCATGGTTTGTTTATCATTTTGTTGTTGCTATTGGAGGGTTTTTTTGTGGCAAAAAAGTTATTTCTTGAAGAAAGATAAGGAAATATCTCGTACTCATTTTAAATAGGAATTTAGTACATAGTTTGCGATTGATTTGACCAAACTTTGTTGCTAAAATAACTTGTAACGCTTTATTACATAAATTAACCATGGTATATTCCACAGCAGAAAGAGTTGAAATTATCGAAATATTTTTCGGAAATAATCAGTGCGCTAATAGAACAGCAGAAATATTTAATGAGTGACATGAGAACAGTAACGTGCATCGAAAATATGTTCTAGGACTTGTAGCTAAATTTCTGGAAACTGGGTCATTCGCCAATAAAAAACACAACATTGAAAATCCCATAAGGAACGAAGCAATAGAAGTGAGAGTTTTAGGGCAAGTTTATGTAGACCCTACGTTAAGTTCCCGCAAATTGAAGACTGTGTGTGGTGTTCTAAAGGCCCATAGTTTTCATCCGTATAAAATTCACCTGGTACAAGAATTTAATGAAGACGATTTTGATCGGCGATTACAATTTTGTGAACATATGAGTGAACGAATTATAAACGATGAACATTTTCTATTTAACACTTGCTTTTCCGACGAATGTTCCTTTTTCTTAAATGGCGGAGTAAATCGTCATAACTGCCGATATTGGTCCGATTCTAATCCAAGAGTTTATCATGAGGTTCATACACAGCAGCCACAAAAATTAAGTGTTTGGGCTGGTATTTGTGGCGATCATTTAGTTGGTCCTTTTTTCTTACCTGGAAATTTGACCGGTGAAATGTATTTGGAATTACTGGAAGACGCCATAGATACTGCATTAACAGCCATAATTGAAAATCAGAATGATCGCCGGTTCATTGCGAATAGGTTGATGTTCCAACAGGATGGTGCCCCACCACATTATGCATTACGTGTTCGACAATATTTTGATCAGACGTTTCCAGATCGATAGATTGGTAGAAGAGGTGCCATTGAATGGCCCCCAAGATCGCCAGATTTATCACCTTTGGATTTCTTTATGTGGGGTCATTTAAAAGGCAAAATCTATGCTACTCAGCCAACATCATTAGAAGACCTGCGACAAAGAATTGTTAATGAGTGCCTTCAAATTACTCCTCAAATATTGCAAAATGTGCGGCAACGTTTTGAGCAAAATCTTTATTATTGCATGGAGAGTCATGGTGGCCATTTTCAACGTTCACTTGCTTAACGGGTGAATTCATTCTTCATTTTTAAATTACTTTGCTGCTAAATGTACTGATATCCACTAATGATGATGTATTAGTTTTATTTAAGCTTTAAATCAATAAATCTTCAAAACTACTGATCTGAAGTACATTAATTTTATATCATCATAAAGGGAATTCAAAGACCTTTAAAATAGGGTATCACTTGACCCCAGTTTCCATTTAAGATTTTGGGGGTGGTGTCACCCCTGGTTAGGGGGCTGCGAGTGCTAACGTGATTTTTTGCCAAACTTGTGTCCCCCTTGAAAACAAAATCGACGGGTCTGAGCGTTTTTTTAAAAAAACTAAGCTGCCAGTAAATGCGTCTGTTCCGTTTTCGGTGCGCCACCCTGTATATCAGATACTACCATATTATTAATTTGTTACATACGAAACACACCGGTTGCGCCTCCACCTGGAATACAATTATGTAAAAAATATTTATTAAGCTGTGCGGTGTGTTCTAAATCAGGGCAGGACCCCAGAAATATATAGACAATCTTGTTAACAATCTGAAACCCAAAAAAATGCTGTATAAAAAATTTATAAGATTTATAAATAGCACCTGTGTGCTTACTATGCCCTCTTGTCTTTCCGCCTGAACTACAGTATATACATTTTCACAAAAATAGTTAAATTTATACAGTCTGATAATTTACTTGTACTTGCTAAATCTACAGATGTCTGTAGGAGAACAGATACATCCACTTCATAGTTTTCTCTGCAAGAATGCATAACATAAAACAGCTTGAGAAGTCTCGTCTCATGAGTTGTTTCTCTCTGCTCCAAAAAGGTTGTCCAGGCAATCTTGATTCACCCTTCTTGTTAACAGACTTCATGCCCTCTCTCTTAACTAATTATTGTAATTTGAGGATTCCTTTAATCGTAATTTTCCATTTAGCTAAACATTTTGTTGAATAAGTAATACCATTTTTTAAATCACGTTATCTAAACTACTAAACATTTTAAGACAGTTTTAAAAAATCCATAAACGAAAACATATTTTGGTATTTTATCCAACCCATTCTGCTTGATGTCTTTAGAAAATCAAAAATAAATATTGTCCTAGGATTTTTTTTCCTGGGCTTAGTTTCAACAGCCATTTCATTTCCGAACAGTAAGAATACCGGTCCCTGTCTACATACAAAACTTATTTCATCCATAATATAATTAACATTAACATTTGAGCACTGAACAATGGGCAAACCATTGTAGTACTAAAAGTTTAGTCTGACCCTGTAGAGCTACCTCAAGCCCTGAATCTTGCTGGTATGCTGACAATGCGCTGATAAAATCGAAGCGCGTCATATTCATGCGGCTGACAAATGTTAGCTAGAGTAACTTTACTGGTCCTTGCTAGAAATAACGAAACACTTGATTTACGTACGTATTTTATTTTCCTAAAAGTAGCATTGAAACTGACTCAAGGCATTTAGTGACTAGAGCTAGTGTCCTTTATATCACAACCCAACATACCTCCATTTAAAAAGTTTGCTTTATGTAATACGAGATTTGCATTATCACTTTTTTCCTATCTATTCCCATTTCAAAGCTAAAATGTTTCTACTTTATTTTCACTAAACAATATTTTTACGCTGGCAATCAGCATTAATATATTTCACTAAAATGGAAAAACCACTCTACTTTCAAACAACTAATTTACTTGACATTAGTGCTTCCAACGAAATGCACGTTATTAAATTTCTTAGGGATACAGAGCCAGCATAGCGATGCACACAAATATGTCACCTCTACTTCACGTGAAGTATTTTCAATTGACCAGCTCGACCTATCACTAATTTAATTCAACTAAAACAATTTTTTTCTGACTCGGAATTTAAATAGATTTAAATAGATAGTGTAGTATTTATTTCTCTATTTTTGATTACAATATTACGCCAACGAAAGCTCAGATGCAGTTGTTAAAAGATTTAAGGACTTTAGAGTCACCTCGGAAGAAGTGATAGAGCTGAATAAAAGGGGTCTGACTTGTAAGTAGAATATACCAAATCCAATTTTAGATATTAGCGTCGAGAATCAATAGATCTCAAAACTGATTGCTGTATGTATTGGTCCCTATTTATATGAAAATCCATCGCCCATAGTGAAAAATTTGCAGCTGCAGTTGCAGACAAGTAGTTGTCTCTCACTTATGTTTTTAGACAATTTTTACATCCCACGCGTACCTGCGGAGAAGTATTGTAATCACAAAAAATTGTGATAATTAAATATTCTGTTTTTGGATGTTATATTATGTCATGTCACTCATTTCTGTCGGTCATTTTGTCGGTCTGTCGGCTAATCTTTGGACCGCCTATAACTTTGAAAGTACTGCTCAGATTTGGATGAAGTGTTCACACAGCGCTGCTCCTATGCCAAGCACAAAAAGGCTTTGTAGTATTTGAAAATCGGTTCAGTGGCGGCGGAGAAAAATACTAAATACGGAAAAAATAAAAATTGGTCAAACTTCGTTTTTTGACGTTATCATTTTTGCAAAAAATTTTACGGGAAAAGAGTTGAAGGATTGACGTTATTTGATTCCGTGAGCTAAGATTGTAGAATCACCTATCAAACATTGTTGACAAACAGTTTTATACCAGGACTCCAAAGAGATGAGGCTCCCGTGTATGGATACGCTGATTTATGCAATCTAAGGATACTTTTTTTCATGAAAATCACAAATTGTGCATTACTGGTTCTAACAAAACCTACGTCTGATTTCATTTCAATTCATGGAAAATAGTACCAGAAGTTTCGTTGGAAGCATTCAGTTAATCTAATTGAAGACATTTTTATTTTTCTGTATCATCAATTTAACGAGCAAATTACAAGAATTTTGATATCCTGCGTGGTTGTCGTAGTGATACAATATTCAATTTTCTCTATGTCTTCACCCTTTATGGTATAAAAATATGCTTAATGATTGTTTCAATATTCTATAATAACATTTTTGCAAAAACCTCACTCTGTTGTTATTCGTATATAACATTCTCTAGATTCGGATACCAAAGACAGTCAGAATTGTATATTTTCCTGTAGTGATGACCTCATTTAAGCTGGTTCAATATATATTCAGTTTGGACGTATACAACAAATTCATAAGATTAATAAGTCCCCGTGACGAGTCCAAATATTTTCACAATTTGATCCCGCATTTGTAAACCAATTGGGGTATTTCCTCTTAGCTCATGAGCTATTCTAACAGAACCGGTTTGGACCAATACACCAACTAAAACAGCAATTTTATATTTTATTATTGTTTTATAGTTACTATACATAATTTTGTGTTGTTTAAGCATCCAGTCGCCAAATTTCGTATATGCTACATCTTCTGGGTACCAATTAATGTCGAATGGTGAAAAAAACGCTATGTGAATTGCATAATTATATACGTTTTTTTAGTTTTTCATGTCCAAAAATGTTGACGAAGCATGGGTGCATAAAATTAGTATACCAGTTTTTGTAAGAAAGCATTTTATTCAACCCCAAAGAATGATGAAACAAGTTTTTTGCGCTTCAATCGAAAGTGTTGGTACTCTACCAACAATTTATGATAATGAATCTGTTCAGTGTTTTTTATGCATATTTTTTGTACATTAATAAGGGAAGCTCCAATAAAACTGGGAGACTAGACATCGATGACGTACAGATGTAGTTATGATATGTGCTATTATCGATATCCCTCATTTTTTCGGATTTTGTTCAAATCTTTTTGTTACATTTCATGAGCTTATTTGATGCCATCTGGTGACGATTAATTTTAAATGGGTCAATCGTTTGATCTCGACGCCAGCTTGTAAAATTATTTTTTCTTTCATATCTGCAGAACAAAAAATGTAATCGTTCATGCGGTGTAATATTTCATCCACAAAACACTCTTGGATTTCGTTTTTTATATACCTGACGTCTTGCGTTATCGGCCCTGGTCATATGATTCACTTCTTCAGAACGCTCGTTCAGATAGACATCAACGACATTCACCAATTTTAGACTCTTGGCCACAGGCAAACCTACTTCATCATACATTTCTTTCTAACAACTTGAATGGCACTTTGCCCAGTAATCCTCTAAATTGTAATTCAATATACGCTGCCTTATTCTGTTATGTAATTTCAGTAAATTATCTTGTAAAGCGTTAATAGCTAGACGAACTGTAATTTAGTCTAAAACATTGATTTTTAATTGGCCATCCCTCAAAAAATGTACTTTCAGGTACGATTCAGATATATTTTGTCTTTTTTTAAGTTAAGCATCAGATGCATCCGTCTCGCAAAAAAAAACTCTTGCTTAAAATCAAACGTAGGAGCGAGGTGTTTCGACTTGCTTGCCTCTTTCATCAATTCTGCTGCCGCCTGGATACATCTGTCTCTAATGTAATTGCTATGGCTATGGGGTGATAACAACTTGAATGGTACTTTGTGCCGCAATTCTCCAAATTGAAATTCATTATATGCTGCCTTATCCCATTATGGGATTCCTTGTAAGACGTTGTTAGCTAGTCGAAGCGTAATTTTATCTAAAAGATTGATTTGCAGTTGGCCAACCCTCACAGAATGTACAGTGAGGCTGCGATCCAGAAATCTTTTGTTTTTCAACATAAGCATCAGATGCATCCTTCTCGCAAAACAATATTCTTGCTTAAAACCAGCGGCTTTGCATATCAAATTCATAACTCTGCTGCCATCTGGATACACCTGTCTCTAATGTAATTGCTGTGGCAGTTAATATGGATCTTGAGCTAGAAGCAGTTCCCGTAACTTAAAACATTTCGTCTTTCCTTCTTCTACTGTCATCTATCATCCCAAGGATGACATTGGCAATCATTAGGTCAGATACTAATAATTAGTTGCATACAAAGGCCACGTTGCATCTCCATCTGGAATACAATCATGAAATAAAAAATAGCTATATGATATGTTCAAAGTAAGGATAGGAGCCCAGAAATATACAGTGTGTCCCAGATTCGCTTGTCTATACAGGAATCTCGGCTTCTGTTATATCTATAGCAAAGGTGAAATGGGGAAAGCTTTAGAGCAAACTTCGTGAATACGATAGCCGGCTTCAGACTTACAATCGGTCAATTGGTTTTGGAAATATCGGAGAAGAACCGAAAATGTTGAATTTTTCGCCAGTAAATCCGAAACGGTTAATTTGACAGCTGTCAAAATGTGACATTATTCGGTCATTTTTAAGGCAAATAAGATAGCGTGTATGACATGTCTCAATCGTTTTTTGTTTTCCCGCACCTGCCTCAACTTCCATTTTTCTTATAGCCGCCTTATTTTTTATTTTTGAAAAGAGATTAAAATTTACAGCCTAGTGATGTCTTACAAGTGCATAAAAGATTGGAGTATCTTCGAAATATCAACACACACAATGTTATGTATTAATTTTTTTTCCAGGCAGGTTATGATTTATTTGTCAGAAAATAAAATTAATGAGTAACGCATTTTCTTGCATCTCTGATTTTGACGTTAAATAATTCAAAGTAATAAAATTGTGTTTGTGAAAATAAAATTAATGAGTAACGCATTTTCTTGCATCTCTGATTTTGACGTTAAATAATTCAAAGTAATAAAATTGTGTTTTTATAAGTACCAGGTACGATTTCTCTCAATAAATAATCTGAAAAAAAAATGTGAAAACCTGTCGAAAGTGGCCGGTATTCCCTACTCAAATCTAAAATTTCGCTCTTATAAACGTAAAGGACAATTTCTTCTGCCTGTATATGCAAATGTCCGTTCTTGTCACGTCACTGAAGAGGAAGCATGGCTGAAAGAAGCATTGGGAGAAATATTCTCAGTTACCTCTGCTGTATCAATAGACGACATGCTAACGTCTAAACACACGCTATGTATGCACCGAATATGAACAGCAGCTGGCGGCATCGGCGTGCCGGCGATACCCCGAGCCTGAGTTCTATCCTGTTGAATCGTGCACTTGTTCGTAGACTTATGGCCGAATAACCAATAGCTATTGTAACACTTAGGCGGCTGTCGATTTGCCGCGCTGCATCTTTTTTGTGCCGGGACGTAGGTGGACTACGAATAGTGTATAATTTGGGATAATTAATTTCGTAATTTTGTGTCCTGCTTACATAAGTTATGTCATTAGGTTAGGTTATTTGGCATACGTCCACGAGGCAGAAAACTGAATTTGGGGAAAGATTTATTTACCTCATCCGACATTTTGGATACAACGTATTGAATTTTAGTTCTCTCAATGTATTCTGTTTTATCCAGAGTTCACAAAATGTGCTAATGTATGAGCGATAATTATAGCGCTAAAATCATTGATGTTTCCATCAGAAGAGTTGTAATTAGACCTAATTTCCACTTTGGAGACATTTGATACCCACGTCACAATACTAAAACACCAAAGCGCCACTGAGAGACAATCGAGAACCCTACAGTGAACACTACTATTAAACAAATAGCTCAACCGAATAGAGCTCTGCACGGAGCTGTGAACGCGTGGACATTCCGTTGCGCCGACGGTTGCCAAGAGGCTGAAGCACGTGAGTGCTGTACCTCGCTGCGGTAATACAGTACGTCCGGGTAGTACAGCCACGTCCCTTTCCAGCTCTCACTTCGCGCGTCTGCGGTTTCTTATCTGGCAGTATCACGAAGCGACTCGATGTTTACGTTGACGGGAGCGGACGCGCGGAGTGGGAGCTGGAAAGGGGCGTAGGTGTACTACCCGGCCGTACCGTATCGCCGCAGCGAGGTACAGCACTCACACACATCAGTCTCTCTGCAACCGTCGCCGCAGCGGAATTTCTACGCGTTCACAGCTCCGTGCAGAGCTCTATTCCGTTTAGCTACTTTTTTTAGTAGTGGTGTTTACTATAGACTTCTCGATTGTATCTCAGTGGTGCTTTAGTGCTGGGACGTGGGTGTCAAATGTCTCAAAATTGGAAATTAGGTCTAGTTCCAACTCTTCTGATTGTACAAATGAAGTCAGAATTGTGGAACGACTTAATTTTTCTTCGGCTAATACAATTAATCTTAGCAGTGACGGTTGAGGTTTTCTAGGGATTTTCCTCGCCCAAGTGTGAATGCAGTCACTAAAAAAACACATTCCCCTAATAAAGAGCAGAGATATATTTATATAATGAAACATTGTTTCTTCCAATTGTATTCAAAAAGTATTCTATCCTATAAAACTGGGCATTTATAAAAGTGTTCAGAGACATTAACGTTCCGCCGCATAGACGCCAGGCGACGCAAAATGTAAATAACAGCTTTTTTGAGTTTTTTTTGGCAATCATTGATACGCCTCAAATTTTATATATCTCCATTGGTATCCCTCAATATTTTATCGATAGCTTCTTCTTCTATAACAACGCAATCTAGGTGACAAAATGACAAGATCGTATGTCCATCCCTGGGTAACGACGGAGTCAATTAGTACGTCAAGGCGGCAGTTTTACAATCTTCATTTGCATTTTTCAAGCTGTGTGCAACGGTTCTAGATCTTTACTCGGGCTGATGTAGGGATTGACACGTTTTGCAGATACAGGTGTTTTAGGATGGAGAGTACATACTGTTTTCATTGCTTTGAAGAAATTAATTAACCCATAAATTGATAACAAATTATTATTACTATGATGTAACGAAGGAAGAGGAATTGGTTGAAATACATTTTATATTATTTTTCATGCAAAATACAAACAAATCCGCATATTTCCACAGGTATGTAGCCATAATGATAACATATAAACACTCAGTATATTGAACTTGACAAATTCGAGATTGTCATGCATTAACAAACGTCCTAACCAGCCATTAAATTTAACAGCTAGAACTTCGACCTTTTATTTCTTGCATTTCCATTGGCTAAAGGGATAACCGATGTATTATATGTACCTTCATAAGAAAAATCAAAATACATGAAAGTTGTCCTGTTTTCTCTGTACAAAATCATCATGATGGAATCAAAAAGTGCTCTTGCTTAGAATACAATCGCTTTTTTAGGATTCATTCAATAATTCAATAGAAATCACTGATATTCAGATAGCTTTGACAGCTTCCGTCAAATTGCATTTCGATAAGCTCTTTTTCCATTGGTCTAAGCTTCAAAGGTTAGTGAATTCGAGCCTTATCATTAAACATTTTAACATAACATTGATTGCTGGAATATCAGTGGATGCACTTGAGTTCAAAATGTGACAAAGGTTATATAGTTGAGAATTTAGTTGTATTCTTAGCATACATAAAAACGTAATATAAACGTCTTATTTCAACGTGCATTTGTTTGCTGTATCTGTTGGAAAACGCTGTAAGTAAAAGATGCTTAAAAAAATTGTTTCTTTAGGAGTCTATCTTTACCTCTTAAACATTGTTTAAACCATTTTAAATTTTGTAGATAATAAAAATATCACATTTATACACTGCAGAAGAACGAACCGGTTTTCTAAAGTAGCTTGTTTTATGAAGAATTGTGATAAAAAAGCCGGCGTTACCCTGCAGTAATTTCGACCTAGTGTAGTACATAACAGTGTACTGTAACACCTCAGTAACTTTTACGAGCGAAAGTTTGCGAACTTGGAAGATGTCGGACTTGACTTGAAAGCGTATGCATAGAGAAGGCACATGGCCTATTATAATTCACCATATTGTTCGTGTTAAAAGTAAAGAAACGGGTTGAAATTGAAAAAAATAAATATCAACCCTAATCCCACTGTCCAATACGAGTTAGAATAGTCTGGGGAAGGACAAGATCGATTTTGCGGGGTGGGGTGGTAGTAGAGCTACCTCGCTGTGAGTAAGAGATCCAATCATCTTTTCATTAAAAAAAGCTCCTCGAATTCCAGAGGCACCTTTAAGTGAGGTGTGGTTAGCTCACTGCAAGATCCAAACTCGGGAAATAATACCTCCTAACGAAAACGCAGGCAGTGACGCTTAACGTGACACGGACTCTACGTAGACAAATAAAATTACATTCATATTTTTAAAAACCACTGAGTTTCAATTAAACTATGTATTAAAATAAGGATACAACGAAAATTATCTTTTCTAGCACAAGTACAGTAGCTATTTGTGTAGACCGTAGTTCAGCTCTTTCTAGGACCATCCACCAGCGATAGGATTCAAAAACATGTATTAATAAACCCACAGTTCTCCGTCCTCGCACTATTGCTCATTTTGTTGATACCACTTATTGAGGTCAAGTCAGATCCTCTTTTTTCCGCCGCTCCAAAATAATAAGTAACGCTAAAATAAATATTTATATTTATAACGTTATAATGGCTTCCCTGAAACGTCGGCTCTGTTTAAGATGACCCTTTTTCTTTTTCATTCATTCCAGGTAAAGCGTTTCTATCAGCTTGGCTAACTTGTCTCTCAACGACACACTTTTTTTCTCTTTGTCATATAATCTTTAAGGTTATTCATTACAACGGACAAGTTTACCATTTTTTTGACACAACAAACAAGATGGTGAAAAAATTATTAATTTATCTCTAAAAACAAAAAAGTTACAGCCTATCAAAGTTGCGCCTCTCGAGAATATTTTTATTTCACGTTACGCGTAATGTCACACTTCAATATCCAGTTGCAACGTCCGCGGCCGATTCCTGGGCCCCAGCCGACTGAATTTCCTAAACATATGCATAGGCACACATACAGCGGGACACATGGTAGGCTAAACGTCTTCCGCATCAATTTGTTTAATTAGTTCACTGCATATACGATCGGTTATGAGCGAAATAAGAAAAAAAGGGTTGTTATAAATACTGTACCGTTCCAAAATGTACGAGCACATTAATTACAACCCATAATAAACATTTTTCTACTTACCTTCACATGCGGCGACCATGATGGTATGAACTTACGCAGTACTCGATAGTTATCAACTGGAAACCATGTGTCCGAGCGCACAGGTGTGTCTTATGAACTGTCTACAGACTAACGACTAAATGCACAGATGCTGTGTAGCACCTACTCGACGAGACGCTGGGCACTAGAGAAGTGTGACGTCAGACGCGAACGAACGACAGCTTGATTTTGCGTTATAATGCGCCAAATTTAAGTATCAATTTCTCTGTCATTTATTGGACGATTTCAATAATTTTTTCACTGGCTGATTATATTTAGCCTATATTTTGCTGGCATGTTATTACTTATGCGATTCTGAATATCATGAAACTTTTCCATTTCACATGTGTAATATCGCCCAATCAGTTTTTTAAATTTTAATAACCATCCTACACCATTTTCACATCTCGAACCTCTCGATGGAATTATAAAAAGTAGGGTTCAAGTAACTCTTGGTTGATCAAACAGACGATATATGTCATGTACGTAAATACATAATCTCCTTTTTTTAGGGGTTCTTGGATACGTGAATAGATTATCGTAATACAAGCATGGATAAACCGGAATCGTTCCCAGCCTTTCTTCCACCGGGCCAGTGCCCTTGTCTTATTTCGTAAGATAGCGGAAACAATGCTAATACCGTGAATAAGATTGTCTCATGAAAGAAAGGTGCTAACCAGAAGGACAGGCCAACGCCAGATACCGAGTGACGCAGTTAAAGTTTGAACAGAGGAACACGTGAACTTGAGTTGATCGTGATGAATCTTCAAAGTGGAAACCGAGGTCGGAGAAACATTTACGTTATACTCCAAATCCTTCGAAAATTGTAAATGATCAAACTAGACCCAAACCATCAAGTTATAACGTTAATAGAGCCATTTACCTCTGCATGCATGAGATATATGATTTCTGGGTGTTCGGTTAATTGTACCTCACTACGAGTATGTTGTCTTTTATGACGCTTCTAAACAGACAATATTTTTCCTGCATAGAGTAGCTAGCAATATGTTTAGTATGGCCCGCCTATATTGCTACACATGCTTGACATTTGACATTGACTACTGACGGATTGTGGAGCTATTGCAATTTACTTAAAGTAATGTAGGTAATGTAAGCTGCCATCAGAAGGAGCAGCTGGCAGACAGTATCTACCTGCTTCCACGCCGCGACTATCATTTGTGCGTAATATTAAACTGTTTATAGTACGGTATTCATTTCGGGCTCTGCGAAACTGTGGAATTGAGCGTGAAACTAAAATAGTTGATACAGCTATGTGGAAACATGTTAATGACATAGCTAAAAAATCTAAAGTTACAATATATAAAATTTATCAAAAAAATTACATTCTAGTGATGCCAATAGCCTAAGTCAAACATAAATAACTACTACTAACTGAATTAGTGTATATGTTTATAGGTCCAAGATATCTAATATATTTAGAAACACCACATGTGCTCATTTTTCTGCATGGTAGGTTGCAATTGACTTCACTACTTTTCTTTTGTATCCTAGCTATCCGGTTGCCGACCAAATTTTAATAAAGAATTAACCGTAACTGGAAATTTAGTTATACAAGGCTTTTTATATTATATATATATATATATATATATATATTATTTATATCAGGGAAAAGCTTGTAAAAAGTAAAATCCAAAAGTGTCAAAGTATAGAGGGTGTTTTTTGAGAAGAAGTACATTTTTCCTTTTTAACCACCGTCTATTGTTCATTCAGGTCATTGACAAAATGGATAAAATAGGCTTAAATTGGACACAATGTGAAAAATTTTTGACATAAAACTCACTACTCCATCTGTTAAGATAGCAGGCGTGCAGACTTCCAAATTTTAGTGTTTTCCAAAATATCTAAAGATCAGCAGCTACTAATGAAAACCCATAGGTATGTCATATCAATCATCTTCTGTTTTAAAGGGTCCGTTCGAATATGTAATAAGAAATAGGATATTTTGTTTATAAAAATCAGCCTTCATATATGGGTCAAAATTGGGACATACTTGTTGAATCTTATAAATGATCCCCTGGCTAGCATCTACAGTACTTTTCAAAAAGGTCTCACCTGCTTATTTTCTGAACATGTCATGTTAGCGAGCTGAAATTCTGGTTGATAAAACGTATTCATGAACACTATATTATAACGTAAAAAAACAGTTGAAAATTCCAAGCAGGCGGCTGGGCGCAACTTGTGAATTTTTTTAAATGGATGGATGTTATACCTCATTTTGAAGCACCTTATGGGTACTTCATAACCCTGTAATATAGAATCCTTAACTTTCAAAATAGCGGACTGGCAGGTTGTCAAAGATGAGCATTTTCATACATTAAATGGCTTATAACTAGACAACTAATCAAAACGTGATAGAATGTTATATCAATATCCTCCTTTTGGACATTCAGATTAAAAAAATATAGATTGTGACAATTCTTTTAAGAGTAATATTTCACACTTTATTGCATATTTAGATAGATCCTTCTCTTAAAAGGAGATTGATATAAAATACTGTAGTGTCTTGATTTTGTGCTCGAAGGTCATAACATACTTACGAGGAGCTCTAAAATGTGGTATCACGCAACCCCTCACTCCATTCAACTAAAAGTGTTCCAAAATGGCGCTTAGCCGCCATCGTGAAATTTTCAACTTTAAAGCTAAAATATAGTGCTTCATCGAACATTTCAGATTGCTAACTTGACCTGCTCAAAAAATAAGGAGCTTGAGAAGCACTGTATAATAACTTATAATTAGTTTTCTTTGAAAATATTTTGTTTAGAAGTAATATTTCATCCTCGTATAGATAAGATATAAGATTATATATATATATATATATATATATATATATATATATACTTTTAAGCAAACTTTTAATTATTTGAGTCGAATAGACACTTGAAGATATAATTTGCCTGCACAAATCCAAGTTCGGTATGACACGCTATATTACAATGTGAGTACAAGTCTCAATCATGGTTTTATTCCTATTTCAATTCTTTGTATCTCCATACAGAGTCAACGATGCATGTTTCATTGACGTCGCTGTTATATCAGTTATTGTTGAGACTTTATGACAACATGAAATATCAAGCTGGTACTTGCTGATGGAATGAATGCGAAACATGTATATGAATTAGGTACCAGACTTGATGCTTGTGGTAGCTGATTGTGTAAAAATAAGTGAATAATAGGTAGAATCATCAGCTTGTTGATTTTTTATCATATGCCGAGCTTATCAGAAATATTTTCCGTTTCGTGTTTCATTTCCTAAGTTATACAATAGTAGCTTAAAACTTACAGACCTTGAAAGTAATGAACGTTTCTTCACAAGCAAAGATCACTCTCCGAGTCATCGGTTTGCTTTAACTACAGCTATAGAAAGGGTTGATACCGTTGCTTTACTGTTTCGATATTGCTTCCCCCAGGATACTTTCATGATCACGATACATTTTACTGCTGTTGGATGTGAGGAAGAATCTAATTGCGAATGCTGATATGGTGGTCCCCTGTGTACATGCTAAGCGGTGGTAGAGTCAACCTGTACATGCATTGAAATAAACTCTCTGTTTAATGACACACGAATCATACGCTCTGGGCGTGTCAGTATCAGTGAAAAATCTGGAATTCTATTCCTGATAGGCGTAAAGTCAGGGTATACAGGGTGGCCCATCCATGTGTGGACGGAATATTACTCATAAACAAATACATTTTGGGAAAATCTATTTCTAAAATATTGGCCATTATACAGAGTGTCCCAATTTTGACCTACATATCAAAGTTGTGATTTTTCAAATAGAATGTCTCAAATTTTATTGAATATTTGGCTAAAACAAATCCAAAGAAAAAAAACTGATATAACATACTATGGGGTTTTGGTAGTTAGCTACTGAGATATGTGTTTTGTCTAGAAAAACCCCCCACTTCGGCAACCCCTCAGCCCGCCATTTGGAAATTTGGAGCGCTGAATCTTGTATCAAAAAAAACTTACACACCTCAGCTTTTATTCTATTTGTTACTTTTTCGAATTTTAAATTTAACTCATACAGAGTGGTCAAAAACGCAAATTGTAGTTTTACCAAAAATTTCAAATGCATCAGCCTATATATGTTTGGATTACATTTTTTATAAGCTTTTTTTTGATACTAGACACATAAGGGTTTTTACGGCTATTTTTTCGGTTATTAGCACGTCTTTTATGGAACGGCTTAATTCCCTAAAATATGGCATCATCCTTGGAAACAAATTCTCGTACATTGTTGATTAGTTACAAACTGTCAAAATTAGCTTTGTGAGCATTAAAATAAAAACGTGTTTGAAAATGAATTTTTCCAAAGAAGAGATGGTGTATATGGTGTTCGTTTTTAGCGAAGTCCAAAAAAATAGTTTCCTAGCATCTCGCATTTATAAGCAACGGTACCCTAATATGCGACATCCAAGACCGGAAACATTTTCCACACTACGATATCGTTTTGAACCAAGTGGAGCAGTGGAATATAGTGAAAAATGTATAAATAATCCAAGTGTCACCAATGAGGCAAATCAGTTGGGGGGTCTATTAAAGTTGCAGGAACGTCCCCATTTAAGCGCATGGAGCAGAAACTGATAAATGTCCAAGGATTATTCACAAGCATACATACCATCCATATCACCTATGTTTGCATCAAGGCCTTTGTCCACAGGACTTCGCAGCTCGAATGGAGTTTAGTAGAATAATGCTAAATAAAGTGAGTGAAGACACCACTTTCCTGGATAAGGTTCTTGTTAGCGATGAGGCAACATTTAACAGCATAGGTGTTGTCAAAAGGCATAACATGCACGATTATGCGACGGAAAACCCTTACTGGCTTAGGCAAATAGATTTCCAAAATAAATGGAGCTTGAATGTTTGGGGAGGAATTATTGGCAGACAAGTTATCGGACCTTTCTTTTTAGACTGCAGATTAACAGGTACAGAATACTTGAATATTTTGATCGAGCATTTGCCTTTGCTTTTGGAGGATGTCAGCCTGCAAACTCGGATGCATAATTATGTACTTCCATCATGACGGCGCGCACCTGCGCATGATCATAATCGTGTGCGTAACTATTTGGACACCTGGAGTAACAATCGTTGGATCGGTCGTGATGGGCCTATATCTTGTCCTCCTAGATCACCAGATATGACACCGAGGGAATTCTTTCTATGGGGCTACGTTAAGCAAGAGGTTTATAGATATCCACCATCTACCCCGAAAAATATGAAGGAAAGGATTAAGGATGCTTTTCTGAACATAAGGGAACACATGCTGAGGGATGTACAACGGTCATTCATCCAAAGACTACGGCTGTGTATTCAACTTGGTGGGGATACTTTTTATAGATTAGGTCTTGAGTAGTGATAGTTGTTTGTTTATCTTGTTGTTATAGTTATTTTTCTTTATTACGCTTGAAGCTGATTTATAATGTTCTGATTGTTATTAGTTTTTACGTCAAATCAGTGCTCTTAGTGGCAATATGGAACTAGCCCACTGTTTGTCTTTTGTTTCCATGGATGATGTGATTTTTTTCCTTAATTTTGGTGTGTCGTTCTATTCAAAGACTAATAACTCAAAATGTAGTATTTTTATCTGAATCAAACCTTATACAAAAAAAGACTTATAAAAAATTGTAAAAGTACAAGTCGAGTTTTTGACCATAACCTGTATGAGCAAAAATGAAAATTAAAAAAAGTAATAAATAAGATAAAAGCTGAGCGGTGTAAGTTTTTTTTGGTACAAAATTCAACACTCCAAATTTCAAAATGGCGGATTGAGGGGTTGCCGAAGTGGACAAATCACCTTACATCTCAGTAGCTAATAACCAAAACCCCATAGTATTATCAATCTTCTTCTTTTGAATGGTTTATCCAAATATGCAATCAAATTTGAGGCATTCCTTTTAAAAAAATACAATTTTGATATGTAGGGCAAAGTTGGGACACCCTGTATAATTGCCAATATTTTAGAAATGTGCCTGTCATGTATAACACTCCTCAAATTGATTTTCCCAAAATGCATTTGTTTATGAGTAATATTCCGTCCACACATGGATGGGCAACCCTGTATATGCAGCTCTGAGTAAATAATAAAACAAGTCTAGCTTAGTCCAAAGTGCATCTGTGATCATCCTTAACCATCAAAGTTAAAAGTATTGGGGCTATACTATCAGAATGAATTGCAAATCTCATGCAATGACATATAAGTACAAAGTGTAGATGTAGAAGATTCCGTCGAGATACTACCACCGCCAGTCCGTAACTTCTGATATGAATGTCACAGTTGAGTCAATCCTAATTGGTTGCAAATTGGTAATTACAATGTTTTCCTAAGTCTAAGCAACTCACTCATCTATGTTTTGGCTCTATAATTAAAATCGTTGCATGAGTAATAGTGCAACAAATAAGCGCCAGTAAAATCATTTGGACCAGCTAAACTAAACTAAACTTGTTTGCGTGTGCTTATTCAACTTCGCGCCCGCTATTAATTGAACCCCCTCCGGGTTTGCTGTACGCCCATCAAGAATAAAAAGTTCTATACAAAAGTCATAGTCTAATATTAAGTTGTTTTAATCTTTTACCTATACACGTTGTCTTTGGAAACGTGCTACCCAATAATATTTTTTAATGGAACACCTAGCTTACTTTCAGTGGAAACGTTATGGTAGTCATTTTTTATGATTCCAAATAATATACAGGGTGTGTAGCCAAACAGAAGTGGCGGATGGCTGAGGCTATTGGCTATTTATAATGCCTAATTAATTTACATTTTGCCTCAGTTTTAAGGAGAAATAATGATTTTTTCTTTTTTTGATAAAATCCTCAGTTTTTAAATTTGAGTTTCAATATTTTTGCTTCATTCACATTCAACCAACATTCGATACAAACAGTTGAAGAACAAGTAACAGCGGAGCAACAAACCTCCTTAAACCAATAGAAAAAAGTGTTGTCATCTTTACAATAAGCAAAAAAATAACACAAAAGAGTACGGGGTTTTCAATTGAAAAACAATCTTTCTAACGGTATGCCACATGTAACATAAATAATTGGATAACACAACAACAAATAAATTTATTTTCAACGATTCGTGAAAGTGGATGAAGTTAAATCATTCCAATTACCGAATTGAGCAGGTACAAACTTCTGACTCATTCTATCACAGCTGAACCTATTGTTCTCTTTCTCGGTTTATTTTAAATCTCTTCCTTATTTCTCCTGTGGTATACTATAGTGTTGGTTCTCGTTTCATTATCACAAAAGCATCATTATTTTTTTCTATTAATTGTTCTCTTGTATTAATAGGTTCGGAATACACCAGATCGTGAGCACGGCACAGTCTTAAAAATCAAGAGGGGGTCAAGTTCAGCGGTCTTGCAGGTCATAGGATCGGTCTACCTTGTTATTTTTTTACCATTGATTTAAGAAAGTTTGTTTCTCCACTGTTACTTGTTTTTCAACTGTTTGTATCAAATGTTGGTTGAATATGAATGAAGCAACAGTAGACTTAAGCATAAAATCAACTTTGCGAGGTTGCGACCATAAATAGAAAAAAATATTGAAACTCAAATTTAAAAACTGGGGATTTTCTAAAAAAAATCATTATTTCTTCATAGAACTGAGGCGAAATATAAATTAATGAGGCGTTCGAAGTAGCCAATAGGCTCAGCCATACGCCATTTCCGGTTAGCTACTCACCCTCCAAACACCATGTATAGCGTTTGTTATAATTATTTTTGTTTCTTCAGTCAAAAAGTTAAATTTTGTGGTCTATTTATTCATGTGAATCCAAGGTCAAGGAGTATAAATCCACCCGCCTACGCATCCTGGTATGACGTGGATATATATGAAAGTCGAGAATGGATACTTGGTACCTCCACCATGACAACGCTCAGCTCACCGCGCCAAAGCCTGCACCGAGTATTTGACCACTACTGGACTGAAACTTATTGACCATCCTCCTTGCAGTCCAGATCTTGCTCCTTGCGACTTTCTACTGTTTCCGTATGTGAAAATGAAGCTAAAAGGAAAACGGCTTTCTAGCGATGAGGACCTTCTGAGGTGAAAATTGGCAGAGCTGGCTTAAGGACTGGTTTTGGCGGATAGAGAAGTGTATTGAATGTAGTGTAAATTACTTTGAACGATGTCAATAAATAAAGCTGCATAGCAAAACTTTTATACTACCCTTTGTATGTAAGTACGAATGAAAGTAATGATAACAACAAACCACATCTAAGTACATGGTGTTCCGAATTTAGATGGACATGGTGAAATGGTAGGTAGTATGGTCCAAGACATTTTCATATTCGAAAGTTAAAAAAGTCTACATTCGATATACAGATATACATGGTGATTTATCTAAGCAAGCCAAATGTCTCAGGCACTAATTCGCAAAATAATGCAAAACTGAACTAAAGATATTTTGACAACTCAAAATTCTCGGGTCGTATTCAGTTTTTTTCCCTGTATTTTATTAACAGCAACGCCCTGGACTTTACACTCTGAATTTATTATTTCACAGAAAACAGAACAATATTTTTCGACTCTTCTCCTCAATCATTAAAGTCATAATGAATTCTTACACAGGTGAATAGAATTTGTAATTCCGATTCCTAAACTGTACAATGCATACTACTACTAATGCATTGTCATTGTCAAAGCTAAGTTATTTTAAAAAAACTAATATCTCTGACTAAGGAAGTGACATTTTACCACATATGCATTTATCCGATTAAATCACCAATGCTTCAATTTCGGAGAAGCGTGTTTAAAGGACTTTCAGATGATTTACCCATTATAACACGCCTTATTTTAGCATGATGGTGGCTCTACATGATACCTCAACCGTAAATTGATAGAATTTTCGATGCAAGATGTACGCATCGGTTTAGGTATGAGGGAATTGAAATGTGTTTAGGAAGTTGCGAGGCTTCTACTTACTCCAAAACTTGTCTAGCAGTTACATAAAATAATACTGTATTCAATGCAACGTTAAAAAGATTTAGCATTTGATTATTCTTTACTCTTTGAGTTAAGACCAACTATAGGGAGATTACCTTTTCATATACTGGAAATTTCATAATAAATCGGAAATAGGGACTCTTTATCAATGCCTAGTTCATAAAAACTGGAGGAATGCTTGGCTGATGATATTATGAAACAAATGACTATCTGATAATTCCAAGGAAATTCTGTTTGTTTTTTAATTGAAAATCCGGTTCACGTGTGCAAAAATCCAGTATGGCCGCTATAAGAAAATATAAAGTTGATAATTGAGGACAAGAGGCGAAACATCATATTGAAATTCTAAATATGCCCTTTTGTAGAGAAAAAAAGTGACAGTGAGAAAATTCAACTCCTTTCATATATCTCCGAAAATATGCTGAATTCCGAGACTTTCAGAGTACCATCTCCTTAATTACTTAAATCCGGAACTGTCCCCCATTCAACCAAATCCGTATATCTTAACGTTGACGAAATTCCAATGGTGAGAATTGAATTTGAAACACCAGGTCTGTAAACAGGGAGAGTCTTTAGTGTGGGCTCGGAGAAAGTCAAATATACTAAGTGACATATAAATCCGAACACCTAGTTTAAATGGTTTTATTTTAATAAAAGTTGGTGAATGTATTTATCTTACTGTAAATAACAAGTGAAAAAATTTTCAGTCTTATCAGTTGGACATTCCGGTTTTTATACTGCTTTTTTTTTAATCCACCAACGCTCTAAAAATGAATATTTCAGCCGCAGTAAAGAATCAACGTTGGCGGATTTTGGTTCTTGACATCCTTTACGATCGGTTACGATGCCTAGAGTACGGAGACCTGTACGATTTCGTCAACTTGTGAGTTTGATAGGGGCCGTATAGTGGGACTTCGGGAAGCTGGACTTTCTTTTCGGGCAATTGAAGCTAGAGTGCAAAGAAGTGTAGACACTGTGGTTAGGTGTTGTCAGGCATGGCTTCGAGAAGGCCGTACGCAAAGAGCGAGAGGCACTGGACGCCGCCGTAGAACAACAGACCGTGAAGATCGCCGCCTAAGATTATTGGCCTTAAGGGACCATTTCTCCACTACCAGGTCCATTGCAAATGAATGGTTTGCAGAACACGGAAGACCTATTGGCATGCGAAGTGTTTACCGACGAATGAGAAGTTTTGGCTTGTTTTCATACCGGCCACAGTAAGTCCTACCTTTAACTCGAGAACACCGACGTAATCGCCTTGAGTGGTGCAGACAACGGTCACTCTGGGATCAGGAATGGAACAGTATTGTCTTTAGTGACGAGTCTCGATTTTGTTTAGGCATGCACGATGGTCGTGCCAGGGTTAGAAGGCGACGTGGTGAAAGGAGGAATCCACAGTTTTTTGTTGAAAGACATGTTCATCACACTGTTGGAGTTATGGTTTGGGGTGCTATAGCTTATGGTTCCAGGTCACCTTTAATCTTCATCAGAGGTAACATGAACGCGCAAAGTGTTGGAACCCCATCTTTTACCCTATCTTGATACCCTGGCAGATCCAACTTTCCAATAAGATAATGCCCGACCACATGATGCAAGAGTCACAATAGACTTCTTTCAACATAATGATGTCACATTGTTACCATGGCCACCAAGATCTCCCGACTTATCCCCAATTGAGCACGTGTGGGATATGATGGGTAGGAGATTGCTCAATTTGCAACGTCCTCCTCAGACTCTAGAAGCACTTCGAGCGGAGTTGGTGGTTGCCTGGAATGAGATACCACAGGAGGACAGTGACCACCTGATCCGAAGCATGCCTAGGCGCGTTGGAGAATGCGTAGCATATCAGGGTGCATCCACACATTATTAAAGGTCAAAGGGCTTTAAAGCAGTGCAATCATTTTGAAATTTTTATCATTTACCTATTATGCTTCATTAAGTACTTATACAAAATTTTATTAAAATAAAACCATTTAAACTGGGTGTTCGGATTTATATGTCACTTAGTATACAAAGATTCCGAATAAATGTGCCAGGAATACACGGCTGAAGAAAAATAAAGATATTCGTGGTGATACTGCACAATATCCTCTTTACACATAAATAATACCGAGCATTGTGGCTTTGAGGGTAACATAATAATGTACCCTAAAGTTACGTTCAGCTACCTTTAGAAACTCAAATGGAAACTTACCTTGAAGATCCTAGAGGATATCTCGTTCGCAGTAAAGAATCAACGTTGGCGGATTTTGGTTCTTGACATCCTTTACGATCGGTTACGATGCCTAGAGTACGGAGACCTGTACGATTTCGTCAACTTGTGAGTTTGATAGGGGCCGTATAGTGGGACTTCGGGAAGCTGGACTTTCTTTTCGGGCAATTGAAGCTAGAGTGCAAAGAAGTGTAGACACTGTGGTTAGGTGTTGTCAGGCATGGCTTCGAGAAGGCCGTACGCAAAGAGCGAGAGGCACTGGACGCCGCCGTAGAACAACAGACCGTGAAGATCGCCGCCTAAGATTATTGGCCTTAAGGGACCATTTCTCCACTACCAGGTCCATTGCAAATGAATGGTTTGCAGAACACGGAAGACCTATTGGCATGCGAAGTGTTTACCGACGAATGAGAAGTTTTGGCTTGTTTTCATACCGGCCACAGTAAGTCCTACCTTTAACTCGAGAACACCGACGTAATCGCCTTGAGTGGTGCAGACAACGGTCACTCTGGGATCAGGAATGGAACAGTATTGTCTTTAGTGACGAGTCTCGATTTTGTTTAGGCATGCACGATGGTCGTGCCAGGGTTAGAAGGCGACGTGGTGAAAGGAGGAATCCACAGTTTTTTGTTGAAAGACATGTTCATCACACTGTTGGAGTTATGGTTTGGGGTGCTATAGCTTATGGTTCCAGGTCACCTTTAATCTTCATCAGAGGTAACATGAACGCGCAAAGTGTTGGAACCCCATCTTTTACCCTATCTTGATACCCTGGCAGATCCAACTTTCCAATAAGATAATGCCCGACCACATGATGCAAGAGTCACAATAGACTTCTTTCAACATAATGATGTCACATTGTTACCATGGCCACCAAGATCTCCCGACTTATCCCCAATTGAGCACGTGTGGGATATGATGGGTAGGAGATTGCTCAATTTGCAACGTCCTCCTCAGACTCTAGAAGCACTTCGAGCGGAGTTGGTGGTTGCCTGGAATGAGATACCACAGGAGGACAGTGACCACCTGATCCGAAGCATGCCTAGGCGCGTTGGAGAATGCGTAGCATATCAGGGTGCATCCACACATTATTAAAGGTCAAAGGGCTTTAAAGCAGTGCAATCATTTTGAAATTTTTATCATTTACCTATTATGCTTCATTAAGTACTTATACAAAATTTTATTAAAATAAAACCATTTAAACTGGGTGTTCGGATTTATATGTCACTTAGTATACAAAGATTCCGAATAAATGTGCCAGGAATACACGGCTGAAGAAAAATAAAGATATTCGTGGTGATACTGCACAATATCCTCTTTCAACATAAATAATACCGAGCATTGTGGCTTTGAGGGTAACATAATAATGTACCCTAAAGTTACGTTCAGCTACCTTTAGAAACTCAAATGGAAACTTACCTTGAAGATCCTAGAGGATATCTCGTTTACTGAAAAAATAGATGTATGTCAGTCATTTGGTTACGTAACAAAATTTCTCCGATATTAGAAACGCATTGAAATCTAGTTAGGTTTTGGAGATATACCTGTAAAAAGTGTCATCCACCGAAGCTTTGATAAATAAATATAATATGATATAAAAAATATTTTTGTGAACGTTAACGTTAACCTCATTTGACATTTATATAATTAATAATAAATATTAACTTGTAGGTATACACTTCACAGTATATGAAGTGGGGAAACTTCCTAATAACTCAATGATTACTAAAATAATCTTTAGAAGGCAGAATTTAGCTTTAAGTTACTCTGATAAACATTCGATATGAAGTAGACAACTTCTAAATTTATGTGGCCGGGTGACTATCATGAAAGATGAAAATCTTATGTACTGGCTCAAAAATATGATCTAAGAAATAACAAATCCAAGTCTTACACTTTAGAAGCTAAGTGTTATTTATAACTATTAAGTGCAGTGCGTTTATGATTTTTACTTTTTATTTATAAGCAAAAAAACATGAAAATCTCACCTCCGTGATTGTTCTGTTTTAGCATTGCTATCTTAATGCAGCATAACATCTATTACTAAATCTAACAATGACTTAAGTTTTATCTTAGATGTCCAGTCTTTGCTTTTATAACAGATATGTCAGCAGATGTTTTTCTTAAAAGTTTAGTTGTTAGTGCCTTAACCCCTGTTCCGAAATGTAGATATCATCTCCGTGAAGTAGTTTTTTGGTGCAGCTTTCGGTTCATAGATAGCGAACACTTTATTTTGTGGTGTTGTGTAAGGTTACAGCAAGTCACGGTCTATCTCGTTTTGAGGAGATTTGTTAACCCACGTGAATTTGAATTTTCGGTAAGTAAAAAAAAAATAGTAATTTAAATGGTGATAAGCGACATTGAGTGAATAAATATTATTATTATTAATATTATTTTATTCCCTCTAAAGTTGTTTTAAAAATTATTAGTTTATGACATTTTGATCAACAGTTATTCAATAAAAATACCAAATTTCTCACGTCCGTGAATCCCAACTTCATAAAGTTAGCAGTTCATGGACGTCAGAGATTGTAATGGTTTATTAAATATATACCGATATTTTCAGAATATCACTCGCTCCAAAGTAAAAAACCATAAAGCTGGTTAGGCATTACGTTGGTGTTATCCAGTCGACCGAGTTAGAAGAATATCCAAATGAGTGCTTAGTTAAATTTTTAAGAAAAAAAAACTGCTAGAGAAAAATTCATTTTTCCAGCTTGTGAAGACGTCATTGCTAAATAAGATGGATGTGGTAGGTGTTCTTCCTCCAGTAACTCGAGGACAGGTATTTTTTAATACAGTTTTTACAAAGATAAATTAAGTATTCTAAGTTATTAGAATCTTATCCTCTTTATAAATAGTTACCTGTTTTTTCCGTGCCATTTTTAAAATTACAAAATTATAAAACATAAACATTTGTTTTCCTATGTCATAAGAAGTTGTGATTTTGTTAACGGTAATATATTCCTTATTTAGGTACTTGATTTACGGCTGATTACCAATGCAAGTTTTTTACGTTTGTGTTGTTTTTTTAAAGATTAAAAACAAAAAATATAAACCAATTTATCAAGAAATCGCAATTATATGAAGTATTTCTCACATCCGTGAAAAGTTATCGGCTCGTTAATCTATATTTTTACTAAATCCTTACAATTTGAAAAACCAATAGGTAAAGTGTATGACCATATGCATTATCAAATATGCTTTATGGTGTTTTTCCACGAAAAAAAACTTGTTTTTAAAAGTAAATTAAATTGACTTAATCACGTTTCATGATAATGACCTGGCCATATTTTCGCTGGCACGTTCATAAAGCTTCTAAATAACAATTTATTTCATAACACTTCCTCTAGAATGTGAAGCTTGCAGAACGATTCCCTTTCCCTCGTTTAGAAAAGCGTCTTTGCCAAGGCTCACGTAGCTATTGAATTAAACGGCCTTGGTGTATATCTGGTGGAAGTTTCTTATCGTCTTAAGAATTTTTAGTGGAAGTGTCCGTCCTAGCTTTATACGCGCCAGCTCGCCAGCTTACGAACAAATATACTATACCCCATCATGCTTTGACGTCTACTGAGGTGAACGACTGATCAGCAAGTGACATTTTCTTCGGGTACAAATCTAGTAAAACTTGTTTGTGACGTTTTGTTTTTTGTATGCAATTGAACTTTTCTAAATAAAAGAACTGTTAACAAGTACAAAATGAATCTGTAGCATACAAAAAAAAAACAAAATATGGCTCTGTCTACCAGGCGTTGACGGATCCGTCAGAATTATGTGTCCTGTGCCGATATGAGGAATTTTGAGATATTACTAGATAATCGGCTATCTTTCTACCGTGATGGATACTCGTGAAATAGGGTATAGACCACATCCACTGATGAGTAAGTAAGAAATGAAACTCAGTGTGGTTTCGGTTCGAAACTATTGCAGGAACTTTATTGGTTGGAAACAGGATGACAACAACGCTAATTACATTTCATATTCAGTTTATAAGAAATAAAACATAGCAAAATGCAAAGTCGGTGATGTTCTCACGAAGATAACACCTAAAGCTGTAACGGCGTTTGTCCACCGCCGCCGTCACCGTCACGTCACCGACAACTAGATGACGGCGCCGAAGAAGCGGTACATACATTTACATTACATTACTTAGCCGCGTGTCCACCGCACATCCGTCACCCGAGCGCCGTCATCCCGGCCGCCGAAATTGCGAGTAGATCGGCGTGACCGCTAGATCGTCGCCCGAGATTTTGACGGGCCGATGTGCCGGCAATACAAAACACGTATGAACTTGTCCACACACTGCCGTCGCCGTCGCACCGTACACGAGCTCAGTTATTATTTTGTTTGTAATCAATTATCATTAATTAGTATAACATTGCAATAAAAATGGCGAAAAAATTTAAATACGATATTTATTCATTAACAGAAATTATAGAAAGTAAAGAATGTTTGTGGGATAAAACCAAGGAAGTGTCCAAAGATAAAGTTTTGCGTAGAAATGCATGGCGCGATGTTTGTGCCTTTTTAGAGCCGAACTTTGAGGATATGGACCAGAAAAACAAAGACGAAATTAGTAAATACATGATAGTTTATTATTTATGTTTTTAATTAAGTAATTACAAGTTTAGATTTTATTCATCTGCCAAGGTGAGGAGCCGTTAGCAGTACGCCCACCATGCAGTACACTTCCTTCCCTTGGTAGATCAGACAGCCCATCGTACATAAAAGACATGAACATATCCTCACCTCTGTAGCCATCTTTTTCACGTACAATATTATGCAAAAAGACGCATGCCTTAACTATACTTTTGCTAAGTTTTTTGTTTACATTTAGAGGGCGATGAAATATTCGCCATTTATTGGCCATAATGCCAAATGCACATTCAACGTATCTTCGTGCACGACAATGTCTATAGTTATAAATACGTTTTTTCACATCTAAATGGTTACCGCCAAAAGGACGTAATAAATGTTCAGTCAGCTGGAAAGCTTCATCGCCTAGTATAACATGTGGCATTCTGTTATTTTGAGATGAGTGCAGTGGAACAGGTGGAGGTATACTCAACCTGCCTTCAGTGAGTAGTTGATAGAAGTTTGTACGTTGAAAAATTGCGGAGTCGCAGTCTTTACCGTATGAACCGATATCAACATATACGAATCTGTAATCTGAATCAACTACTGCCAGAAGTACAATTGAGAAATATCCCTTATAATTAAAGTTCATAGTGCCAGATTTCGGAAATGTTTCAATCCGTATGTGTTTTCCATCGACACAACCGATGCAGTTTGGGAAATTAGCTCTTCGTTTAAATCCTTCCACTATTAATAACCATCGCTCAGTAGTAGGCGCAGCCAAGTGTTCACCACTTAAAATAGTCCATATTTGGTGACACACTTGTGTCACTATTCTGCTTATAGTAGAATAAGTTGTCGCCGGTTTAACCTAGCCATCACTTTATTTCTTCGAAAACGCGACTACCACGCATGACAGGTGGAACAAACAAAACCAGCGAAATCGGTCGCGGTGGACAAACGATCGCCGTTACGTCATATTAAACTCGGCCCGAAATAATCTCGTTCTCGGTGACGGTCCGGTGACGGCGGCGGTGGACAAACGCCCTAACTAGAAACCGGATGGACGACGTTAATCAAAAGGGCATCGGGACGGTGTTAGCCGTACCGTTGAAATGGTAATCATCAGGATTCCATAACTCCTCCCTCTTCGGAAAGATTGGTCTCCAATCTCAAAAAATGATTTGAACTCTTAATTTTAAGGAGAAGTTTCTTAAATATCACTACTTTGAGGTGGAGTTTTAGTATCCTTTACATAACGGTATCTAACAAAAATTATAATAAATAAAACCAATAAAATAATTACAGCAGTAAAAATAACAGGGTAACTTATAGTAGAATGAAACTGTAAATCTTCAAAATGAACTTGAAATGAAGTGAGATTTTTTTGGAAATAAGATTCGAGTGAAATGTTTTTTTTCTTAAATGAATATTTATCGTTGTCCCTCTGAAGGATAATTCTAATTCATTTTCATAATTAGAGTCAAATTCTAATATCTGATCATTAATAAATGTATGACATTCTAAAATAATGTGAATGTGAATGAATATAATGGATTCCTTTACAATCCTTGATTTTTGTTAAAAAATTAGTATCGATTACATAATTGTTCTTACTTAATTCTCGGATTCGCTTGTAGTTTACCAGACTTTCAGACTCACAAGTGTCTAACTTAAGTGGTTGACATGGCAACTGGAAAGTATTCTTGCAAACATACAGCTGATTGCTTAACTCTATGATATTTTTGCAATAATAATTATTTTCAAAGTATAAAATATAATCACTTGGTAATTTTACTAATTCTTTCTTGACTGTGATTGAAAATAACTTGAATAAGGAATAAGTTCTAACATCTAACACTTAACTACAAAAATAAGTTGGTTTTCTAAAAGTATAAGTGATAAAAGGGAAAGATCATAAAGCTCAAATAAATGTATTTTATCGAATGGCATTAATTCTTCGTCTTTATAAATGGATTTTAAATGTTCAATAAGTAAGGTAATCTGGTGATGAGATAATTGTAAGGTGTTGAGACCTGTTTGCTGGTTCAATTGTAGAACTAATAAAAGGATCGTCTGGTGTGATAACAAAGACTGATATGCAATAGTTTGGACATTATGAATAATTAATTGACTGAATTCTTCTAGTATTATTTTCAAAAGTTCCTTGAAGAGATTTGCAAAACGTAATAGTTTTCTGATGACTTTTGGTCAAGGTTGCCAGAAATAAAACAAATTATAGAACCTAGACCGTTTATGAGACCGCGTTTGATTCAATGCTGTGTTAGAGTTTCGAACTTGGAATAGGTGTCTTCGTATAAATTGAGAAGGCAGGTTTTGCATTTATTAATAATATTTTAAATAATCTTTTTACTTTTGGGAGTCTAAATGAGCTTTCAGGAATGCTGGTATGTCTCATTTATACCATTATTATTTTGAGAATGATAAAGAGAAACTTTGTCGACGTAGTCATTTTTAGAAATGTATTCAGGTTTGAATGCGGCTTTCTCGAATTTAATCTGGGCTATAGAAAAATGATTCTTTAGAATTCGACTAAGTAGGGACAAGAAGAATGGTTCCTGATACCAGATTCTACATCGGAATGTGGGTTTACATTTGGATTGAATAAAATCGATAATAAAGGATTCTTGATTGGGATCAGTGATATTAACTTCGAATCGTTCTTCGTCAAGATATCTGAAACTATTACGGAAACCTAAGATAAATTCTATTCGCTTAGTATAAGCGTAGAAGTTTTTGTCTTTCCATAGGATTTTCGGACGTGTTGGGAGCGAGAGCATCGGAATTATGATTAACTTCAATGCGACTTAAGGCGTCAGCGACATGATTTTCATTTCCTTTTTTGTAGTTTATTTTGTAATTATATTCTTCTAATTTTAAGCGCCAGCGAGCTAATCTTTGATTAGGCTCTTTGAGATTGGATAACCAAACAAGTGGTTTATGGTCTGTTTCGGTGGTAAATGCATTACCAAAAAGATAGGGTCTGAAGGGTTTGCAAGAGTCGACAACGGATTGAAGTTCTTTTTCAATTGTGGAATAATTACGTTCTGCAGAATTCAATGTTCTAGAATAAAAAGCGATAGGTTTTCCGTGTTGAGATAGGACAGAACTAAGGGCAATATTTGAAGCGTCGGTTGTGACCGTAAAAGGTTTAGAAAAATCTGGATAACTAACAACTGGGGGATTACAAAGTACTTTTTTCATAGAATGAAATGCAGAAATGTATTCATTTGAATCAACGGGAATCTTTTCTGCATTCTTTAGACATTTTGTCAAAGGTTTGGTGAGAGAAGTAAAGTCTCTAATGAATTTTCTATAGTAATTAGCTAAACCGAGAAATGACTGAATTTGTTTAAGAGTTCTTGGAAGAGGAAATTGTTTAATAGCCTTAATCTTATCTGGATTGGGTTTAATACCATCTGGAGTAATAATGTGGCCTAGGAAAGGGACATCTTTTCGTAGAAATTCAGATTTGTCTAATTGGATTTTTAAATTATGGGAAATGTAAAAATTACTGTGGAATTTCTGTAGGTCATAGTAACCTAAAAGACAATCATATATTTGATGCCATGGGAGTAATAAGAATTGAACTTCTGTTGGAATACCTAGATCATCAAGCGTGAGTACCAATTTTGGTTTCAATTGCTGTTTTGATAGAAAAACATTTGGGATAAATTTGGGCAGCAGCGGTGGCCGCAGTAGTAGACTCTTTGGCCTCCTGATCAGTTGCCGTGCGCTGTGCGGATTCGAGTCCCGTCCCAGGAGAAATTTTTCTCTTGGCTATGGATGTTGTGATTGTCCGTAGGTGGTAGATGGTCTCTGACTGTCGAACGCGGAGGTACCACCCGGCGGATCTCGTAGGCGGAGCCAGAATGTGTGCATGTTGCATGCACACGTGTTCCCTCGCCAGAGTCCGTGTGGCGTTCCCCCTTTCCCATGTATCCCCCTATAGCCCCACGGTACCCAATGGGTGCGTAGGCCTCAGGCATTCGTGGTAGTTGGAGTATAAAAAAAATCCGGAAATTTGTCGTAGGCAATTTGGGGATTCATAAGAAATGCAGAAGCGCCTGTATCAATAAGAATAAGTAAATCCAAAGCTTCATTGTAGAGATATGGGAGATGAATATTTTCATAAGAGTTTAAATCAATGTCTATTCTGTGGATTGTTGACTAAAAATTTTTCTCGTCTTTTTCGCCGATAGGCGAGTTTCACTTCTTTAAGCAATTGGCAGTATTAGCTGTACGGCGATCTCTCCAGGCTTTCGTCACTCCATGAACAATTTTTTTCCAGTCGTATACTTCTGTCCTTGAAACTGTCTTATCGCCGAACTGACGCAATATTTCGGAAGGTTTTACGCCCGGCTGGGACAAAAAATTTTTGCAACTCTTGCTCAGGCATTATGCTACTAACAGCTCATCTACCTTGGAGCGCCAAACCGATTGACTCTCCTCTTCCAGACATCCCTACTCAACATATACCAAGACGTCGCCCCACTCCATTCACCTATGGCGCGTTAAACAGAAAAGTCCGGTTCATATTTGATTCACCCTCGTATAATCAGCAATGGTGCATTCTTATCAACAAAGGTGGGAATATTCTTGCTCTGGGGGACAGGCCCCCGTGGAGGTCTCTCTTACTATTCTACCCGGTGTGGAGACCATCTACGTTTTACAGTGCCAACTAGAGTAAGAGCCCCTTTTTCATACGTTTATGTTTAAAACAGTCTATATTCATGAGTTCTTGGAAGTTATTTTAACAGCTCTTTGCAGCGGACAAGCAAGAGCCTGCTCAGCCGCAAGCATTTAATCTCCAAGTTCACAATCGTGACATATTTTTTAGAGGCGCCTTTTCGATCCATTTTGTGGAATCCTTCCTTTTTATTAGTCCACCTATCAGTATATTTGATTAAGACACCTTTTTCATACATTTTGAGGTATTTTTCATTCTTATAGGCCCACTGCAATCGGTGGACAAGCTTTTTGACTCACTTTTTAATAATTATTATTATCAATAACTATTTTTATGCTTTTTATACTTGCTTTTTATACATCATCTGTAAAACTCACAACTCTACAAAAGAGCTCCTAGAAATGTACGATATAATAATCAGGGTCAAAGCCTTGACATAACGCCGCCACTGTATTAACTGCAAAGGGTTACATCACATTACATTTTTCTAACGTGCAAAGGTTGCGCGTAACCCTTGTGAGGCTCATTTATTACGTGTTATCTTTTGATGAGTTTCTTGGCCAAAAATGGGCTGCATTAGCAGCGATTATGCTTTTGAGTATTTTTTTAAGAGCTCTTAGCAATGGCTCATGAATGCAAATAGATTTTAAACAGGTTATCCTATTCTGTTAACATTGTGTGCCTGTTATGATGCTATATTTTGCGCAAAGATGATTCCTGTTTATCAGATGGTGACTCGATATCATATGTGTGGGTGTTAATTGCGCGGAGCTTATTAAATACCGCAAATATACCTACTAAGTGAAAAAAAAGGTAAACACCTACGTATGTTTATTAGAATTCAAGAATTTTTTACATATCGATTTATTTTTCCATGAACAAGTGATAAAATGATCAGGATTTTCTATTAAGTTTTTGTGGTGGCTGCGTGTATTGTTTAGTGATAAAGAAGCATTCAGTTTTCGGACATTTACGGTGTCAGTTAAATGTTAAATTTCGTGTAGCTTATTGACAAGCCTTTTTGTGATTGCTCAAAATCAAGCACGATGACCAGGCATGTCAATGAGTGTATAAGAAATCGTAGATTCTCAACACATTATTGAACCAGCTTCTGCAGTCAGTTGACGAATCAAGCTGAAAATTTAATCATTTAAGGGACACTGAACAGGTGACTTCGAAGTTGAGTCATTTATTTTAACAGTGAGTAGATCTGATCAAAAGAAATGTTTTTTTCCTTTAACATTTTTCTGGTAAAATTAAAGTAACAAAGTTATAGCTCTTTAGAAGTTTGAGTACCGCCCTGTCTCAATAATAATATTATGTGTTTGGCAACAACGGATATCGGTTCATCGCATCGGAAACAAAAAAGCGAAAGAATTTGAAACGTTTATCACGTTGTTTTTTGTCAGTCGGTAACGCGTGGGTGAATAGTGATGTTTGTTGCGTGACTCAAACGAAATGAAAAATGGCACATGTTTACGAAAATGCTGAACTTGTGGACATGATTCTTATTTACGGGGGGGCAGTCTTTATAAAATGCTGCCGGATGCATCACGGATTTATGCGAATCGGTTTCCCAATCGAGTGCAACCTACCCCTCGTGCCTTTGTTGATGTAGTACAAAGGGCTCGTGAATCAGGTGACTTAAGACCTCACAGGTGAGAGCATGCCGGTGCTCCTAGACCGCACGATCAAATACAGGTCCGCACTGAAATACTTGTCGGGAGGATACTTTATTAAACAAGGTAACATTTTTTTTTATTTTTTATTTTTTATTTTTACACACATATTTTGGTTTATCTTCCTTCTACAATCATTATCTGAAAATTAATGACTCAACTTCAAAGTCTGTATATGTCAAAAATTATTAAAATCGGATAAACATTCGTAGGTGTTTACCTTTTTTTGTCACTCAGTATATATATATATATATATATGCAGTATAGATGCTATAAAAATAGCGACAAAGGTTCTACCATTTTTTTTAATCCGTATTTTTTAGAGATATATGTACTAGATATGTTCATATGGATTCGCCAGGTTACTATTAATTTCTATTCTGATCAGAAATGTTACGTAAACAAGAAAGTATAACCTTGGCGACATCTTAAAATTCGGAATCATATCTTTGCGCAATCTTAGCATGTTACGGGACTTTCAGACTATTGTAGTAGCACACCGTACAGGAATGTGAAAGGATAAACAATCAATTTGTCACCTGGAAGACAGATAAATGTAATATTGTCATTGTACTGATGAAGATAAACTTTGCGATTGAAACGTTTGCTTCAGTTTACGTCAGTGCATGTAGTTTTATTGGCAAGACAAGCATGGCGGTTAAAGTAGTGTTTCTGATAATGTGATTTTTGCCGGGGCATTGCACAAATTGACAAAATATCACCAGTGTAGTTAGCTGCTAGGACACAGACGCCGCGAGGAAAGCTCCCTCTAAGCGGCTTTTGTTGTTTCTGCAGCGGAGTGTGTTTTCTGTTGGATTTGCAAGTCCTACCGTCCATTATTCACACCCGAATAGATCAAAGTTTGTATAGCGGGGGCAAGCAACAAACAGGAAGATTCTACACCCTTGTACTGTGATCTTTGGTGTGGCTTTGCACATGTGACACAATACGAGGTTTGTTTAAAAAGTATCGCGAATTTCATGTTTTTTCAATAACTATTTATTTTGAAAAAAATATTTTCTGTGATGTTGTTCAGCCCCTTCTTCGATGCCGTCTTTATCTCCTTAATCGTGGTGTAGCGTCGTCCTTTCATGGGCCTCTTCAGTTTCGAGAACAAGAAAAAGTCACAGCGGGCCAAGTCTGGGGAATACGGTGGGTGAGGCGTTATTGGAGTGTTGTTTTTGGCCAAAAATTCGCGCACAAGTAACGATGCATGAGCAGGGGCGTCATCATGGTGCAAAAGTCAATTTTTGTTCTTCCACAAATCCGGGCGTTTCTGGCGGATTGCTTCTAGCAAATTGCGCATTAATTGAAGGTAATATTCCATATTGACCGTTCTACATTGCGGCAAGAACTCATCAATGTTTTAGTCTGTTGTTGACGTACTCGGTCATCCGAAACGCTTTTCGTCGCTCATATCTCCTCGGCCCTCTAAGAACATTTTGTACCATCGATAAACGTTGCTTTTGTCCAAAGTAGCTTCGCCGTACGCAACAGTCAACATTTGGAATATGTCCGCGCACTTCAAGTTATTTTTACACAAAATTTAATACAAATTCTTTGATCCATTTTTTGGAATAGACAAAAATCGGAGACTAGCTAAAACATTTCTACGCGCAATAGCTGTCAAAAACTGACTGAACATTCAAAATGGCCGATATTGTCAACATTAGTGAGGGTCATGAGTACCAACATAACGACATAAAAAGATCGAAAATCGAACATACGTAGCCCGCAAAAATTCAAAATCTTCGATAATTTTTGAACAAACCTCGTATCCCCAGAGTGGTTAGCTTCTTGGAGAAATCCTCCAAGTGGGTCCAGTTGTTCCCATGGCGTGCAAAGTTTTTTTTTTTTTAAAGGAATAGTCAATCACTCACACTCCATTGGACAAAAATAGCAGAGTTGACGTTATAGAGAGTTTTAAGAGTAAATCGCACGGTTCGACAAGATGTCTCCTTGTTGGTAGGTAACGACTTTGCAGAGGAATGCCTCCGAACAGGTCCGATTGCCTATGCGGCAGTGCATGCGGAGATACTTCGTAGAATGTGTGAGTATTAGTGTGGAGCTGAAAGGTCATTACATAATTCAATAAGGCATCTTAAGTACAGAACTATCCTTTTCAAATTAGAAAATTATTTATTCCAGGATCATCAAAAGATGAAATAAAATACATCAGATCAACTAGTATGTATATGATCGGCACAACATATGACACACAATAAGCTCAACAGATAAAAGTATGTAGACGAAATCACACCAAAAATTAAAATTATAAAGAAACACATATTAGATACACATACAGCGAGGTATTCATTAACTCTGTAGTACGCTGTGTTTAGCTGGAATCTTTCAACTTTCTTTTTGTACTCCATAATGGTACTGTATTTAAAATGCTCAGGAAACATATACTAGTATTTTACATCCATATATTTAGGCCAAGACTCTATTGCTGAATAGGCTAGAAGGAGTCAAGCTTATATGTTTACATTGCGTTTGTCGCCGTATTTGCGTTGTTTTAGTGGACACTTTTGACTCATTTGTCCACCAATGCCTACCAAAGTGACAGCGTTGTGTCAACATAATACCACAATCATCTACAAACGCTCGCATTTTTAAAAACAGAAAACAGAAATAATGTTGGGGCCTTGGAAATGTATTCCAAAAGAGTACAACGAAATTTGGTTCATTTCACGAACCGTGAAACAAATACGGCGAAGGAATCGATGAGGAAAACAAATAAAATTTAACAAGTGAGATAAACCTTGAGTACTCGTATTTTGTATACTTCCTACTACTTAACTAAATATTTTAAAGATCAATGCGAAGTCGAATAAGTCGACGCGCCAGTTTTGTGGAAGCGTCTCCTGATATGAGTACACGGCGAACGATTAGGATAAAAGGCTTTAAATGTTACAAGCTGCATGTAACCCAAATATTACACCCAGGAGACACCGAAAGGCGATTAAACTTGTGTAATTGATTGGCAGGAAGGCCACGTTTTCCATATTTTCTGGAGAGTTCACTATGGACATATGAAAGAACTTTTACGAATTGTGACATTTTAGACAAATTCTGTCGGCAGTTAGGTTCAGCGTTAACATATGGGCAGATATTTATAAAGACCAGCTCTTGCGTCCCCACTTCTTTGGCAGAAATTTGAACGGATATAAATATTATAACTTCCTGACGATAACCTTTGAAGACTATTTAGAGGGAATACCTCTAACAAACTTGATCCACATATGGTTCCAATACGACGGTGTACGGCCACATAATACCAGGCCGGTGTGCGACTTCCTCAATGGAAGGTTCGATCGGAGACGGATTAGTAATAATGGACTGATGAGTTGCCCAGCTAGGTCCCCAGACCTCAATGCCTTGAACACACTTTTATTGGGTACTCTGAAAAATAGAATGGGACAGAATATAGTAACACTGGAAGACTAAGAAGGGAAATAAACTGAGCAGTGAACAATGTAAATAGAAGAGCCAGGCTTTGCCTACTAAAATAACAGACAACATTTTGAACATCTGCTGTGATTTACCTCTGCATATTTAAGATTATTATTGTTATTACCACCAATAAAATTTTCATTTTGCGTCCAGGCTTTACCATATCTTTTTATTTCTTTATAGTAACTCATGGCCAACTAAGGGAATACATCACTGGATTTATGACTCAAAACTCCAATTAAGTGTCCAAAATATTTAATAAAGCTTTCATATGAACAATGTTGGTGATGGAAGTCGAAATAAGAAACCTCGAATCAAACATTTGAATACGCCATCTTGTAGATGAGAAAAAGTGGCAACGACATCATGCAATTTATTTTAAAAGCTCATGTCAATGGCCAGGAACAAATAAAAATGATATTGCGATAATTCTGGTAAATGAAACAAATGACTATCTAATAATTTTAAGGCCACCTTTTTTTTTAAATAAGTTGGATTTGGCAATGTCGATGTATCACATATTATAAATCTTTCGAGTCAAAATTGAGAACTCTATTTATCTGTGTAACATCCAGTATGGCGCCCGTAGGAAAAAGTAACGTTGATGCTGGAGGGCAAGAAACGAAACGTCTTATTGAAATTCTAATTATGCCATCTTGTAGAGTAGCTAGCGTGCAATTTATTTTGATATACCACATCAAAAAAAGTGAAACGATTTTGGGAAAATTCTGTCTTTCCGTCTCTCTCCGGATGTACTTTGAATTTCAAAACTTTCGTCCGTATTTAAGCGAATTCTTACCGTGTCCGAGATCCCCAGGGTGAGGGTCGAGTTTGAAACACCCGGTATAGACGATGCAACAGGATGCAAGGAATTCCTCCTTATCTTTATCGTTATTGAGTGAATCTCAAAGTCCTGAATCACTTCTTTTTTCGAATCGACCTTGAATCTAGCAAGGACGGGGAAGGGACAGGCCCGTTGTGATATTGACAATAAGACCAGCAACTTTCAGTTGAACATAAATAAAATGGACCAATAACGTACTTCTATAGACCAACTTCCTTTCTTCGACAAACGACATTTCAACTTCTAGCGTGCACAGTAGGTCACCAGATTCCAGTAAAAGCTCACAAAACGAGATTTATTTCGTGTACTGTGAGCTAGTCTAGTCGGGAGTTACTCATCATTACCTAGTAGTGCCTATTAAGCGCTTTATGTTCTCTGTCACATCGATCTTACTCTAGCAAAAAATCTGCTGAATTACTTCGTAGAAATCCTTGGTGGAAAGATCCTGTATTCTTTCTGTAGCTAACTACATCCTGTCACTAATTGGTGTACATGGTAGTTACGTCCGCTTCAGTGCGCTTAGCGTGGGCGCATCCCATATCCCCCTGAGTTAAGGCGGCTCCGACGCAGTGAGTTTCAGGCCATTTACAAGGGTTTAGCTGCTTCGGAATTGACGCTCCATTTTTCTATATATTTGAATAAAATTTATACAGTATGTTCAGAAGACAATTGTCCAGGGTGCTATAGAGCCACTTTTCTAAAAAAAAAATTTTTTCAGGAGTTATGGTGGGTGGAAGTGCAGATAATTGTTGTTCGACTTCTCGATTTTTTTAAAAATAACCCAGAGGAAAAAACGAAAAAGTGGCTCTATAGCACCCTGTGGAGTCTTGTTTTTAGTGCACTGTGAAAATTTCATTGAAAAATATTCAAAAATGAAGCGTCAATTTTGAAGCGCGAAAACCTCTGCAAATAGGCTTTTACACGAATTTTATACACTATCTCGTGCTGCCAGTCGAAGCAACGCGGCGGTGTGTAAGGACTAAGAAAGGACGTATTCAGATAATTTGTTGTCCCAAGTTAAACAGTAGCAGTTTTAACGTCGGTCGTTCGAGATAAACATCGGACCATTAAGTGATATTTTTAATAGACTTCAATGAAAGAGGGGAAATTTTTAATCGATTTTGATCATTTCTTTTTATACAATAGGCCATGCTTCAGAGGTGATACCACAAAAAATCATTTTTGTTCAATCACTCCAATATGGATATCAAATGGAAGCACTTGTACAAAACAGTAATACGAAAACAGTTTCAAATCAAGATGGCGGCCGTTACAAAATGGCGGATAACATACTTGCTAATATCTCAAATAAGAGTCGTCGCCTTGTAGAATACAGTACTTCACTAAAAATTTGATTCCAAGATTGCCGCCGTTTCGAAATTGCGAGTTACATACTTTTGTACAAAACCCCCAATTTACATATCAAATACAGAACTTTGTGACCAAAAGTTTCCAGGTGGTTCCAGGGTCATTGGAGGCGGTAATCTTTTTAGTTAAAAATAATATAGTGAACGCATTTACCACAAATAAAATGTCACTTGCTGTTTAGCTTTAACCTTATGGAGTATCGTAGAATAAACTTAACACGATAAGCGTCATGAGATATAATGCGTGTGTCGCACCTCATTTGGCGCTTTGGGCCTCGTGACACACATGATATGTCTCACTGCTGGCAGTTATATTTGGCCGCGTAACGTAAGACGTGTGCCATGCTGATGTGATTTTCTTACGGGAACCAAGAGTCCGTGGCCTGAGGGACCAAATTATACTGAATTGGAAATGAAAACATTAAAAAACACGTTGTTTATAGAGTTTTACAAAAAGAGGATATTCTACAAATCTAAAACAAAAAGCAAATCTTATAAAATAATCAGACATTCTCATTCAAAAATGAACAAAGTAATTTCACAGCAAATCAGTAAGTTATGGTAAATGTCGATATTCTAACGAACACAAATATGGAGGAACTCTTATAAACTAAACAGATTGACAAAGTCTTATGCAGGGATAAACAAAATACTGGTATAAATAAACAGTAATACAGATAATAATGGAATTACTACAACTACTATCTGATTCACTACCACTTGGAGAATACGCATCAGATAAGTATACATCCCCACATAACTCAGTACTGCCACTCTCTTCATCCGATAGTATTTCATTACACAATTGTTCAAGCCTTTTTTGCTCCGCTTCGTAATGCGACATCACAAATTTGGTATTCAATAATTTATAAACAGTAAAGCAATTTGGACAAGATGACGTACAATACCAACAACGCTTCAATAATAAATGACACGAAACAGTGCTCAACGCGCGACATGATGCAAGTCTTGACTTGCAAAAAACGCGACGCGACTTATGTGCCACGCGACCCGACTGGTCTGTGGGCCACGCGACATACAATTAGTACCTCAGAAAAAAAAAATCAAAAAAGGGGAAAAATCATAGGATTTGAGAAAAAAGTCAAGTCAAAATATTAAACCGAAACTTAAAACAAGCCAATTTGACAATAATAACAGTTTGGCCCAGTGGACTGGATTTTCAGATTCTACTGTGGCGCTTAACGTGTCAATGTGACATTTCAATATTCGCCATCTAACAGACTAGATAAAGCTAGCCGATGCTACGTGCTATTGAGCCTGACGATTGACTTTTATTTAAATAAACAATATATACATAATATACAATAAATAGTGAACATCTGGTACTAGTACCAAAATGGAAAAGATTAGCATAACATCTCGCACATCGCTGCTAAAGCGAGATCTGCACACCGCATTTGCCGACACGAAGGGGTTAGTAACGGCGTACAATGTAATATGCTAATCTCTTCCATTTTGGTACCCGAGTACAGCAAAAATAGCCAATTCTCAAGAACTCTTTTTCTTGTTCAAACGGTTCTCTTGTGCCTTCAAGATGGGATCGCGGATTGGCATATTTCTGCTTTTTCTGGGATCGACCAGTTCTGGGAGCAAGCAGTTCATGTAGAAGAATTTCAATTTCTCTTCCATTTCATTTTTCCAGAAAACGTCATCCTTTCGAATGACGTCTATTTTCAAACCATACGGGGTCCAAACACCAAGCACACAGTACTCTCTTTGTGCAACGTGTAGCTGCCCTTGAATTTGGTAATACCACTTATGCTTTTTATTTATTTCATCGTTTATCCAAAACGTAATTTTTTTGTTCAGAATGCCCTCTTCAGGGGCTATTTCTCTAGCAGACCATGGACATTTAATTTCTAGCAGACCTTTTTCGCCTATCAAACCATCTGGCGATGCTGCCAGAAATGGATGGGTCCTATCAATAAACAACCCGCAAGATTGTACTTCTGATTGCGAATATGATTTCTCTATTTCTGATTTTGCCACGCTTTCATGCTTTTTTCCATAGTCACATGCATTGCTAAAGAATTCGGTTGGGTATATTATGGCGTTTACTAGAGCTCTGCAACTTGTTGTATCTCTTCTTCTACAAACCTCACCAAACCGAGACGCAGTCAACCTCATTCTTCGATGAAGACGCCACAAATTGCAATCCTGAGATTTTGTGGCTTGCTCGATCTGGGAAATTTTGGAGTCGGTTTTTGCAAGTTTTTTCAAGAATTCTACCTTGGCAGCCTCTATATCGTCGTTGCTCATGTCAGGCTTCTCACAGAATTCCCCATAGGATGCGTTCTCTTTAGTATCACTATCTCTGATTTTAATTTTCCTTGGTTTCAGCTTCCTTTTCAGATTTTTGTGCGCTCTCCTTTCTTCAACTTTAGCAATCAAAGAGGTTGGACTGAAACTAGGGAGTAGCCGCTTTTGGATCACACAAACAGGTCGCTGTGTATTGTGGCTCACTACGGCTGCAGCACATCTTCCTTGGTAGGATCTCTTCTTGCAATAATTAATCCGTTTACCCCCAATGAATTTAGCTATGATTGAGTTAAACTGCTCTACAATACTATTATCGACGTCATGAAGTAAACTTACTGCATTTTTAATCAGAATTGCCAGAAATGATATCAGCCTCTGGTGCAAATCTAAAAAAAAAGGGTATACACACCTGAATTTGAAGATCCATGCCATCTGTCTCTGTTAGAGAATGCATATGCGAAACCTTGCTGTCATTTTTAAGCTAAAATAATATAAAATATAGTTATAATAGTAACTACGTATAGTCTAATTTATTGGCAAAATGAATGCTAAAATTCATAATTGTTTTGGTACCTACTTTTCTATCTGGAAAACGTTTTTTTTTTCCTGTGCGTATTTAAATGCGGCTTCTTCGAGACGCCACGTTTATTTCTCTTATTGTTCATTTTTGATACCTTGATAAGAAAGATACTCAACAATAACAGCACAACAATAACAACACAACAATAACAACACGATAATACAACAATACAATAACGGTAATAAGAGTAATAAGGGCTGAGTATACTATGCGCCAAAATAGGGAAACAGTCGTACGCTAGATCGTATATCCAAATCAAATCCGACTCTGTGCAATATGCAAATTCAACCAGGCACGCGAACAGCACACCTCTGCGTATTACTATCCTTTTCTAACGTAGAGCGCTTGCCTTGTCACAACGCCGTCCTACTAGCCTTTCCCTATCACCCCCCCGATTCCCCTCAGAAACTCTGCTTGACTGTGAGAGCGCCGTTAAAATAAAAATGTAAGTATGAGTATATTCAAGGGTAAGTAGCATAAAAGGGAGATGTTACGGATTCAACATGTCTCTTTTGCAGGGGAAGAAGAATCTTCAAATGCGTAATGGCCGCTTTCGTCGCAAAGTGTTGGATTCAGCTTGCAAGTAAAAACTCTACTTCCATTACACTCCCTGATTTTTTATGGAACACCTATTATTAGTCGTTTGAAGAAAGTGATGCGCAATTCTCCGATTCTAGCCGAGGTTTACTAGAGCTATCAATCAAAATGTTCTTAGAATAATTTAGGCCAACATTTACAGTCGACCCTTGAGGGCTCAGTATCGATTGAAGGTTGATATACCCGTGGATGTTAAATGACCAATAACGCACTCGTCAGTGTCACTAATTTGCATTACACAGCAGGTTGTAACAGTTATTATTATTTTTATTTTTGTGTTCAAAATTTTATCTTTGCCAGGTTTTCAAAGGGCTTGAGAGAATTTTGAACATTCTGAAAGTATTTGAAACTTTGATAAATTTGTGAATCTTGAAAGCTACTAACGTACTTTGTGGGAATGTGATCTCAAGAAAAAAGAAACCAAATGTCACCCGGAAGACAGAAAATAGAATATATTGTCACAGATATTAATTGTACTTGAATGAGACCACAGTTGTTATTTTGGTGTAGATTACAAGCTAACGCATATTATCAACATGCATCTTAACTGAAGGTGAAACATATTGGCAACGCGGCCGATTGCCACGTCAGCGTTGCTGGGCAACGCGGTGATGAGCGTCGCTATCCAGCCGGCTTCTATCTATTTCTAACATATGTGTCTATGCACATTTCTCGCTCGTACATAATGAACTTAAGCCATCAGACAAATTTGATTCTCGGTGTATATGTGGTTCTGAGTCCTATGAACATGAAAACTACAAGACATGTTCCAGGAGGTACACGCCCTTGAATGTTTAAAGGTTATGTCCAGGCTCTATTTATGAAAAATCGAATTAAAAAAAAAATAGAACGACTAAACACTTTTACTTTCACCATGTATTTATAATCAAGGTAAATTTGATCCACTTCCCGGTATCCATTTGGACTGAAATTTGGTTGACACGTGATAATACTCTATAACTTCAATATCGTCATTTAGTCAGCAGTAAATACAATGAACAAAGAGATATCATCATAAATACAATGTGGCGGCCACCATTTCCACAGTAACATCAACAATATAAGTACCAACCCAAAGGCTTGATGAGCATAACACAACATATGAAGTGACGCCATTGTAAATCCTATATTATGGCCGTCAGAAAGTGGCGATTTATAATTTCCATAGTACCCTCTATGTTATGGTAATTAAAAAATAAAAGGAAGCGATGCGCCATACTCAATAACTAAAGTGACGTCATTAAAAATCCAACATGGCCGTTGTCTAATATGGAAAAGCAATATTATTATAACATGGAGCTGATCTGCTGATGGAGCCATGAGGTGGTCATGAGAACTGTGTAATAAAACAACGATGGGACTAGTTTTAATTTTGCTTGCACAAAATAACTCATTAACCTAGCAAACTCTTGGTGCGGCAAACCTGTTATTTGTTCATTTTTATGTTGCAACTAGACATTCAGCATTTTTCTGGAACTCGAGTAAGCACATCTGTTAATAATGGGGACTTAAAGCAAAATATGTCTTTATCTAGCGGCTCGTCTGACAGAGGAATGTAAATAAATATTCCATTGAGGTTAATTGGGTGATTCTTTTCCAAATCTGTGGCTAGTGTTCTAAACGTGCCAAACTTATTCTAGAAAGTGGTATTTAAGCATTTAATGCTTGAATTTTGAGAACTGTAAATGTCACTTTGTTTCTAGAAGTGCTCTTCCAGATTTTTTTCTGAAATATCTAGCTCAAGAGAATCCAATCGATAACTTAGTAACCTAGTGCAGATACTAGGTAGATATAGTTAGATGCAGTACAGGAAATGTAATAAATAAGCTGTGATTCAAAGAAGGAAATATTGTATAAATTTTATATAAATTTTATTTAAACATATGTCCGTTAATGCCTTGTTTTGAAGGTACATGGCGATAATAATTCGTTTCGTAAAAAATATGATATGACTAACTCCTTGGCGGAGATTCAACAGGTACAGCATAAGGCTGGAAAATGGACTGAAATTAAGTAGTAAAAACGTATTATTAAATCCAAAAAGTGGACATGACCACCATCTAGGGTTAGACTCCTACGCCAACTGGCGAGAAAGTATTGTGATTGCGAAAAATTACGAAATTGAGATATCAGATCTCTTGAATGTTACATGACATGTCACTCATTTCCGTAGATCTGTAAGTCTGCCTGTCTGTCCGCTGATTCTTGACCCCCGTATCACTTGGAAAGTGCCGCTCGGATTTTGATGAAATTTTGACAAAAGGTTAGTACTATACCAAGAACAAAAAAGCCTTGTAGTTTGTATGGCGAAAAACGAAGAAATCGCTCAAACTTCGAGTTTTGGCATTTCGGAGGCTGTTGATCATTTTCTGAAAACAACTTAAAGGGTTTGCAAATTGGGGTATGGCAGTTCTAGGGGGTAGGTGGTAGTAAATTTTACGTTATTAGTATCAGTTAAAGACATTCTATCATTAAGAAGCTTCTGATCCCGGTAACAACGGGAAAATTAAATCAAGCCCCCATAAATCGAAATGCAATCGTTGGCGTTGCGTGCACAGCCGACGCTGCATCGTCGTGGAGGCCAGAACCGACTGTTACAAGTGCATTGCTTTACAAGGTACAAGTATTTCGTCCCGTTGAAAACTGGGTATTGGGGTTGTAGGGGATGCATCTTTGTATCACAGAGAAGATTCTGACTGAGAAATGAAAATCAAATTATTTCGATTTAAACGACAATGGAGCTCATTCGTAAGTTTTCATATATGAGTAAGTGTATAACTGTGTAAGCATTTTTCTTCCTGAGAAATACAATAGTCTTTCTTCCTTCATGCTTTTAAAGATAGTGTTCCTCCTCACTCTTACAGCGCTTATGTTTTGTATTAAATTTTGTAACACTAGTATTAGTTTTTTCCTATTTAATTCTCAAGCATAGCGCAAAATAGCTCTTAAACTTTGCAAACTCTTAGTACGGAGAACCTGTTGTTTTTCAGATTTTTGCTGCACCTAATTACATCCTGTCTTTTTCTGTGGGAAGAAGACGTTCAGAATTTTTCTGGAACTCCAGTAAACATATCCGTTATTAATGGAAACCTGATGCATTTACTGGAAATTAGATATATCTATCTACCGGCTCGTGCGACAGAGCAATTCAAAGATTTGATTTGATCTCAATTGCATGACTTTTCTCAGAGATTTGTATCTAATGTACTAAACGGTAGTTTTACTGTATTGTGCCAAAGTTGGTGTGCGAAATTCTATTTAAGAGTTTGATGCTTGACTTTCGCAAACTTTAGATAGTCGTCATCAATGCTCCAGAGAATCCAATCGTTAACAACCCCCGCTAGGAAGATCTAGTAGAATACAGTACAGGATAATAACTAATAATAAGGTAAACGAAATTGGGAACATGTTTTTATTTTAGCTACATGAAATATGGATTCAAATCCTGATATCATGCAGTAAAAAGAGAGGGCTGAAAATCTTTGTAGATTTTAAAAATCAATCCAGTGGCGGCGGAGCTACGGTAAAAAAAAGTAAAACAAACATTTCACAGCATTTCGTTTTTTGATACCCCAGAGACTTCTGCTTATTTTCAGAAACACCTCGTGGCGTTGAAAATTGGGTTTTGAGGTTATAGGGGTGCATCCTTGCATCATTAAGAAGATCATGATCGTTGTAATATGCGCACCTGTCAAATAGCAGTCACACATATTGTCCATACATTTGCAGTTGAGATCAACAATGATAATTTATTTTTATGTTTACACGTACGTTGAAGGTCTACCACAATTAATTTGTAAAGAATGCTTACATAATGGAACGTACTCAATCAAGTTTAGATTTCATTTGAGTATTTTGGATATTAACTGACCCATGCTTTTTTATCATACGTGTGCGTTTTTCTTAGAGGAGGTAAATTTGTCCACTTTCGTTTAAGTAGTACTGCTGGTACTACCACATATTACTCCTCGTCATATAAACAAAAATAAATAATAATGGGAATTTATATAAATATACACAGATATATGAACAAAGAAACAGACTTTACATGCATACATTTAATATAAGTATTGTAGGTACTCGTAATTGCAACTATTTGTCTTAGAAATAAATTTCACCCGAACATGAGACAGCGTGCAAGCCATAGAGGGAAACAGTGGTTTATATCTACAAACTACATTATATAGCAAATCCATGGACATGTTGATGAATTGTTAAAAATATATAATTTTTTTTCGAAATTATCTCTCAGGTAAGCAGTAACAATATTATATTCAATAAAATGCTTAGTAACTGCTGTCATTTCAATCTGTTGTATTAGATTTAGTCCATGCTTCTTTTTGAGTCGTCGAATTTGCGATCGTAATGTAAATCCTTCATTTTAATTTGAGGAATTTGTGTCTGGGTCAAATTTTGTGTATATGAAAAAAATAGGTTTTTGTTGCTGAACTATGTGATATATATTTATACAGTATTTCTTGATTTAATATGAAAATTAGGAGCCCATCTTACACAAATCGTATAATTGTTGACTAGTTTGAGAGATATTTTACAAGAAATCGACCATACTTCAAAAACGGCTTCTCATTGGTCAGATTTGTCCATAGAGCAAAAGTTTGCGCCCGGATTAGTAAACCTGGTCCTATGTAAGAGTTGCGAATGAAAGATTCCCTTCGCGGCTTCTCTATGGGTAGAGGAGCAGTGCGATGTTGCCACATTGTGGCAGACGAACCCATAGATATTCATAAATGCTTGGCAAGCTAACAAAAGACGAAAGAAAATATAACAAAATGTTTGTTGTATGTCCCTTAATACGAATCAAGAGGTAGCCGACCAGGTTTCTTGGATTAAAATGAACAAAGAAGACCTTCAGACTGTACAAATAAATTTAGGGAGCAATCTACGCCTGCATTTTCGGCATTAATGTTTGAAAGGACATTTTGCTTACAAATTGTCTGAAACTTGCATGAACTATAAGCGACATATGATAATGTACATGTAAATTACATATGGTAATGTATACGTGGAAAGTGTGTCGGGAATAGGTACAATCCTGCGAACGGGCGACAGATATTTAAAACTTTCTACGAAGCTTTTATAGTTGACCGAACATAAAAACAGCTTTATGGAAGTGCAAAAACTGCTGTGCACCACGGTTCATTTATGTAACTCACAATAAAAGATTGATTAACCTTAGTAGTTTTCTTTATGTTTCTACCTGGTTGCTGATAAAAATTTCCGGCTTGTTATGAATGAAATAGCATCGAATATAGTATCCAGTAGACGACTTTAGCTTAACTCTAGAAAACATGTCAAAAAAATTTCGACTGCAGGGAAGAGGATGATCCTAATGGAATCAGCGAGAACACTGAATCCGCAAAAAAGTGTAAAAGTCTATACAGCAGTGGCGAAGCGTCCATGTAACCATTGTTGCCATTGGTAACAGTAAAAAATCTTAAAAGTAAATAATTTATGACTAAGTACTGTAAAATAATTTCATTATCTGTTTACCAAAAGCAATATGTACAAGTAATATAGTAAATAGCAGATCACGAAAATAATGCGCCCTATAATACTGACTAAATTTTGCAAACGCGATGAAGCCGCCTCGACTTGGTTGTCGGTTGTTACCATTTTCGTTTATGGATACACTTGATAATCCGTCGGGGACCGTCGGAGCCGGCTCGTGTCACTTCTCCCTCGTTAGTAATCGTTTTGGTTGCCGGCTGTAGTGTGCGTGCAATTAAACATGGATGAGTGTCGCTGCGTAATCGATTAACTACTTGAAAAGTCATTCTCCGTGTATAATTTTGAAGAAAAAAGGAGATCATTGAAAATGGAATACCAACACTAATTTTAGATAATTTTAAAAAGGAATCAAATAAAGTAGGTCGATATGTTAAATTTAGTTGGTATATTGAAAACTCTTGGTTATGTGGTTACAACAAAAACAGATTGTATTGTTGGCCATGTCTTTTGTTTTCTACAGAAAATGTGCGGACCAGTAACGATTTAAATAGTTTTAGGGTTCTAAAGAGGAGACACGAAATGTCTGCTTTATATGTGAGATGTGTAGCCAATTTGATTCAGTTTGGCAAATCAGCAATCGAAAGTTGTCTTAACCCCTTTAGGCAGTACACTTATAGATGCTGTATGTTTTTTGGCCAAACAAGGATTACCATTTCGGGGTGATTTTGAAGGGGATGACTCTGACAATAGGGGAAATTACCGGGAATTGTTATCATTAATTGCCAAAAAAGATAAAAAAATTCCGAACATCTAGAAACGTTTTCTGTTTTTCGGAAGGCTTGGATTAGTCATAGCATAAGACGATGAGGTATATCAAGTGCTCCAGACCTTGATTTAAAAAAAGATTAAATACAATACCTAAAATAAGCAAACACATATCGGGGAGGGCCCAAATGAACCTTTTTTAATAAGATTTTTCGCATCTGGTTTTGGTAACAGTTTAAAAAAAGTCACGCGTCGCCACTGCTATACAGGGGTCTTTGTGTGGAAATGGACATAGCGGGTGTACGCAGTCATTCACCTAAATACTCCAAATATTTTATATAACATATCTCAGGCACTATTAAACCGATTTTAATAAAATTTTCCATCACAGTTACCTATGAGTAACGTAAAACTAGACGGGTGATTAAAAATTCTGGGAGCGAGCTTGATCCTTTTAACCCTCTTGGGTTCAATCAAAACCAACACCTCTCACCTGATTATTGAAATAGTTGACTATGAAATAAAAAGTCAATGCATTGTACTTATTAATTAGTAAAATAGATTGAGTGCGCCTTTCGTTTTTTTACTACAACATTTTTATTCATTCAAATATCTTATTTCCATCGGTTTACTCAGTAAACTCAAAATTTCAAGCGTTGCCTTCTTGGTTGCACTAAAGATGTTTTGGGAACTTAAAATTCAATAACTTAAACACTCGATCAATTGTTATTTCACAGAAAAAAGAACAATAAATTATATTATTATAAAACAAAATTAATGTTCTGCATCTACTTTCTTCGGTAACATATTTCAAAGATTTATTAAGCGATGCACAACATTAGTCCTGCTATTCTCCAACCAACTCAGAATCATGAAGAAAATGTAGAAAACCCTAGTATACCCTTCATTTTCAGTACTGAAAAGATTGAATTTTTAAGAACACCTCAAATGTCGAAATCCAACAAGTTGGTTGGTCTGTACGTGAAATAGGAATTTCAGGAATGAAGTTTAATATCCGCCATTTTGATTTTATGAAACATTTGTATACAGGTAGGCGACTCATTGTCAACCAAAAGGCGACGACCAGCGGCGGTCCTCAGCGTGCCGTCTTTGGACCTTTGCTGTTACTCCTATATACGTCGGACCTGCCTTATATCATATCTTCCATCTGCTTCAGGTATGCTGAGGGCACAATTTTTTTTTATACTCCAACTAGCACGAAGGCCTAAACACCCATTGGCTATCGTGGGGCTATAGGGGGATACAGGGGAAAGGGGGAACACCACACGGACTCTGACAAGGGAACACGTGTGCATGCAACATGCACACATTCTAGATCCGCCTATGAGATCCGCCGGGTGGTACCTCCGCGTTCGACATTCAGAGAACGTCTACCACCTACTGACAATCACAACATCCATAGCCAAGAGGAAAATTTCTCCTGGGACGGGATTCGAACCCGCACAGCGCACGGCGACTGATCAGGAGACCGAAGAGTCTACTACTGCTGCCACCGCTGCTGCTTATATACAATATCCCCCGTTTCTATGATAATCTCCGTGTAGCTCCGACATTTATGAATGGTTTAAAATATGGCCAACGCCCCTGAACTTGGAGAAATGCACGTTGGACGGGGCAATCCACAGATCGATTACATAATCGGGAACCCGGAAATCTCCTCTGTTTCCAGTCACATAGATTTAGGGATCGTTGTATCGATTGGTCTTTCAAGGTCCGAGCATATCCAGTACTTAACGAGTAAGACCAAAAAGATTCTGTACCTTTTCGTCAGATTATCTTAGGGCTGTGACAGTTCTACTGCTGTATACGTCATAGGTTAGGTCAATTTTAAAATTCGCTACAACGTGACCGATACCTTTTAGAAAACATACTGAGAAGGGCTACACACATCCCGTACGGTATCCAACAACCTTGTTTTGAGGAGAGGCTGAACCCACACAACTCAACTCACTTCTCCGATAGACGCCTACGTTGGGACTTGCTAATCACATACAGAACGTTACATGGTTTCTTCGGCATTAACATACCTCACTTTTCCGTTTTAATGCCAACCGCATGCGAGGAACTATTAACTAATGAAAGGGAAGTTTCGAACTACACTTCGCCAATTATTCCAATTATATTTCGGGATCCAGTCCTCAATATTACATAATTGTGTAGTAGTGGCTTTCCATACTTTTTATCACGAGGTTCAAAGCAAAGGAAAAATGCGCCCGTCCGGTCCTGACTGCCGTTCACCTTGATGATCTAGTGGCGCACCGTCCTATTCGCTTCATTGTGGTTTTCGTGCTTGTGCGACAAGGTTCATTGCGTTCGCTGCCTCAGCTAATAAACAGAGACGAAAAACCGAGTGATATCGCCTGACTTGATACCCCAGGTAATTCTTTTTGAATTATTCTCAAATATTTTCGCCTTTAACATAGGAGATTCAGGGCCTATTTAACGGGACTCCTTAGAAGCATCATACAATTTACTTTTATTTCAGCCCGTTTTTTCAGGGATTATTATGGGTAAATCCAAGAGTCATAAGAAGAAAAATCGCTCACCGAGCAACGCCAAGGGTAATAATGATTGCGACACGTATACCTACTTATTAGAAAGAATGGAGAAACTAGAGACCTTAATTAATCGTCGCAATTCAAGATCTCTGTCCACTTCTTATTCAACCCATAGTCGTTTGTCACGACAAAGGCGTCGCTCAGAACACACACGCAGTCCAAGCGTGTCGTACCGTCGTCGCATGCCGCGTCGATCGATTTCGAAATCGAGAAGTCGTTCCCGCTCTGGCGCTTATCACTCTTCCTCCCATCGTAATCGGAGAGAGAGAGAATCTCGATCGCCGATGACACCGATCCATGCTCGAACCTTGCCGGTTCAAGATGAGGAGCAGCTATCTAAATCTCTCCAGCTGGTGAATGCAACGTTGCCACGTGCAGAAGCAAATACCGAAAATATGGATTGCGGAGACGACACTTTGATCTTATATAACGATGTAACCTTACCTGAGGACATCTTAAAGCTTATGGGAAAAGATGTAAATACAGACCAAAGCGCTGTTTTTTCCCTGCACGATCAACTTACTACGATCTGGCAAACTATTTTGACTAATGGCTTGAAAAAATCTGATGCTCAAACGCTTTTTAATGCATACCAAACATCAGAAAAACTATCATTCCTTCGACCTCCCGAATTGAATCCGGAAGTAAAGGCTGCCTCGTCAAAACAAAACATCTCTGTGGACGCATCTTATGTCGAGATGCAAAATCAACTAGGAAAAGGCCTGGCTGCACTAGGTAGATCAATTTCCACGATTCTCATTGATTTAGAACATATGCCAGATCAATTCAAGGGCGATTTCCTTACTAATCTATGTGATAGCGGACGAATTCTAACGAATCTCTTCCATCGCATGTCGGTTACACGAAAGAACCTTCTCGTTCCTGGTCTAAAAATATCTAAAGAACTGGCAGATGACTGCCTACCCGGAGAATTTCTTTTTGGTTCTAATTTAACTCAGAAATTAGACACAGCAAAATCTCTTCTAAATGTGAGTAAGGATCTGAAACTCCCGACTTATCAGAATAAAGTGGGCGCTTCTAAACCAGCACTCGCTCCCAGAAGGGCACAAAAAGGAGGAGGGGGACAAACCCGAGCTGTCTATACAGACACCTCAAGATCATCAGGGTCTTTAAACTCTCGCCCCCCGACTCACCGATTGGGGGCAGTGAGTCACGAGAGGGGCCCCTCATCCAGATTTCACAAAAACACCTATTGGAACAAACCACAAGAGAAGAGGAGACGACATTAGAATTGGTAAGCAACTATGCAGGTCGCTTGAATTCTTTTTATCAGAAATGGTTAACCCTTACTGACAATCGTATTGTTTTGGGTTGGATCTCAGGATATAAATTACCATTTGTTAAAACACCTATTCAGCCACAAATCCCAAATAACGCTAATCATTCATATGATGAAAACCAATTAATCGGTTCCGAAATTAGTAGGTTACTAAATTCTGGGGCTATAGAAAAGTGTCACGGTAATGTAACTGGGCAGTTTGTTTCTCCCATTTTTTAACCGACAAGCCTAACGGTGGAAAACGCTTTATTTTAAACTTAAAGCGATTAAACGAATTTATCTACGCTCCGCATTTTCAGCTAGAAGACGCCCGAACAGCAAGTAAGTTAGTGCATCGTGGCAACTATGGAGCCACGCTAGACTTGAAAGACGCCTATTATATGCTAGCAGTTCATCGTGATCACAGAAAATATTTACGATTTTCTTTCAAGGATGTTTTATATGAGTTTACTAATGAAACCAATCGTCAACCACGTGAGAGCCAGGGGCGTACCCTGCGTAATTTATCTGGATGACTTTTTGGTTTTGGGACCATTGACGAGTGTTCTAGAAACATTCGTTTGGTTGCTTCTCTTCTAATTTCTCTGGGATTTGTTGTCAATTGGCAAAAGAGTGTCCTCTCACCTTCTACGGAATTTAAATTTTTTGGGTTCGTTTTTAATTCTATCGAAGTGACCATAGAATTACCACCAATAAAACGTCAAAAATCTCAAATTGGATAACGTTTTTTTTAAAAAACGCACTCTACTTGTAAAATTGTAAAGTTAGCCCAGTTTCTCGGGTTGCTTACATTCGCTTGTCCAGCAGTGAAGTACGGATGGTTGTATACCAAAATATTAGAAAAGGAAAAGTTCCTTGCTTTGTGCCAACACTCCCAAAATTACAATGCAACTATGTGCATTAACCAGACGATAATTGAAGAACTTTATTGGTGGGAACACCATATCAATACTGCTAAAAATGATCTTAAACGAGACCATTTTCACCGAGAGATCTATACAGATGCTGGTTTGTCAGGTTGGGGCGCCTTTTGCCAAGGCGAAAGTAGCTATGGTCGATGGACGGAACAAGAATCAAATATTCACATAAACATTTTGGCACTAAGAGCTATATACTTTGGCCTAAAATGTTTTGCCAGAGATTTATCAAATTGCAACGTTCTTATTCGAACGGACAATTCCACGGCACTAGCTTATGTCAATAAAATGGGCAGCGTGCAGCACCCGCAATTAAATGAATTGACAAGAACCATCTGGAAGTGGTGCGAATCAAAAAATTTATGGATATTTGCTTCCTACATTCCTTCATCAGAGAGCTGGCAAGCAGACCGTGCGTCTCGCGTTTTGCATACCGAGACAGAGTGGTATCTTAACCAACATGCCTTTGATGCAATAGCTCAAACTTTTGGGATCCCTGATATCGATTTGTTCGCGTCCGTAGCTAATCACAAATGTGATAGATACATGTCTTGGTTGAGAGATCCTAGCTCGGAAGAAATTGATGCTTTCACTGTCTCTTGGAAATACTTGAACTTTTACGCGTTCCCACCCTTTTCAATGGTTCTGAGAACCTTACAGAAAATTATCAGTGACGAAGCATCAGGTATCTTGGTGGTTCCTCTTTGGAAGAACCAGCCATGGTACCCATTATTTATACAATTAATTATAGGAAATCCAATCTACTTTGGACCCTCAAGTAATCTCCTGCTTTGCCCTTTCAGCCAAAAGAAACATCCATTATCGGAAAACTTTATCCTGGTGGCGACCAGATTGTCAGGCAAGCTTTTCAACGAAAAGGGATTCCTCCGGAGGCTGTAGACACCATGATGAACTCCTTGAGTGACAATACGATTTCTCAATACAATTGTAGCCTAAGACTTTGGTGAGAATTTTGTCAACTGAGGGACATATTCCCTTTTAAATACGACGTACCCAATATTATTTCATTCCTACAGCAGGTTATGAACACATCAAATAATACTTATAGTTCCTTCAATTCCCATAGGGCGGCTCTTTCCCTTATCACTTCTAGCGATTTAGGGACAAATACAGAGGTAAAACGATTTATGAAAGGAATTTTTCGAACTAGACCGCCTAGGCCTAGATATAATTTTACGTGGAATCCTCAAGATGTACTTAAGTTTTTAAATAAACCGCCCGATAAAGATCTAAGATCCGTATCCTGTAAATTAGTTGCTCTCTTAGTGTTAGCTACCGGACAGAGAATCCAGACTGTTGCTCTTATTAGATGTCCTAATATTAAATTTTCTACCTCAGGGGCAGACATCCAAATCCCCGATTTTGAGAAAACTTCAGGGCCTAAAACACTTCAACCTAAGTTGTCATTGCCATATTTTCATGAATGTCCTAACTTGTGTGTTGCTTCTTGCCTACATCAGTACCTGGAACTAACTAAACCACTCCGCCCTGCCGATTGTGATAAGCTATTTCTCACCTTCAATAAACCACATGGCCCAGCTACTAAGCAAACCTTGAGTCGCTGGGTAAAAAATACAATGGCAAAGGCAGGAATCGACACAAATATGTTCAAACCCCATTCCTCAAGGCACGCTTCCACTTCATGTGCGCTAAGACAAGGGGTGCATATAGATGCAATACGCAGATCAGCTGGTTGGAGCCAGGACTCTCAAACCTTTGCAAGGTTTTACAATAGACCTCTAGTAGAGAAAGACAATTATTTAACATCTGTCTTGAATCTATTATCATCAGAAACATAGAGGATATACTTACGGTTATTTGAATTTGTTTAACGTTTGTATCAACTTTTTCGTTTTTCTTAAAATAAAAGTTGCTTCCACCTGTCTTACTGCAACTTCCTTTAAACAGCTACACAATTATGTAATATTGAGGACTGGATCCCGAAATATAATTTATCGATCAAACGAACTTACCTGAAGTTCGATCGTAATTATATGAGGGTCCAGTCCGAAAATATTACAAACCCTACCCCTACCCGCCCCTGAGAGTTGCAGGTAATACATCTGGATACTTTGAAGAATGAAGCGAATAGGACGGTGCGCCACTAGATCATCAAGGTGAACGGCAGTCAGGACCGGACGGGCGCATTTTTCCTTTGCTTTGAACCTCGTGATAAAAAGTATGGAAAGCCACTACTACACAATTATGTAATATTTTCGGACTGGACCCTCATATAATTACGATCGAACTTCAGGTAAGTTCGTTTGATCGATAAATTATTCAATACCTGGAACAGGCTGCTCTACGGCGTTGTTAATGCGTCCAAAGTTAACAGGTTCAAGAATAGTTCCGACAGATGAGTGCAGGACGAACTCTAGTTTGCTTATGACATGATCTTTATTATTTTTTTCTACGTTTAATTTCTTATCTCTGTTTGAAGCTTATAGCTTTTGCTCAACTCGTCTATTATATATATGCCATTTATGTAAAACAATAACAAATTCAGAGTATGAGTTACAGAGAGTTCCGTTTAATGGAATACAGAAAACTAAAAAAATGATTTTGCCCTTGAGTTTTCAGTACATCCTTAGTTCAATTCTAAACAATATTTTCTAAGATTTTGTAGAAATAAAGTTGGTATTGCTTGAAATTTATTTGAATTGACAAAACATTTTATCCTTTGTAACTTGTGAAATATTTCAGTATTTAGCTTGAAATGTATTTTTGATAAAATACAACAAAATTAAGAAAATTTTAGTTACTAGTTTTACGTTACTACTTGGTAACTTTGATATTGTACAAAATATCATTACCATGGCTTCAATAGTGTCCGAGATATGTGATATTAAAGATTTGGCGAGTTTAGATAAATCCGTAAAAAGTGACGTTAGAACTTTTTTATTTTAATTTATGAAAAAGTGTCGGTCCACACTACCTGTCATTTCACCATGTCCATTTTCTCACGCAGCACCCTGTATAGCTAATTTGCAAAAATGCACGGAATCACGTTATAACTGCAGTCATTTTGTTTGAAAATGTTTTCCCCAGAACACCGAATACCCCTTAAAAACTATGTATGTCTGAAAAACGCAAAAACCCGTGTTTTCTGATTAACTTACCAATAGATTTTTAGTTATGAAAACTTATGACTTTTAATTTTTATATCTTTTAAATTTTTCACCCAAATCACATTACCCCAACTGTACCTTTTATCACTTTGGGTCAAAACTTTTCTGGCTTCCCGCTTAATCACAATTGCGCTACTAAGTGAAACTTCAAAACTATCCTCTTTCGACATCAACTTTGGGGGTTGATTTCCAGTGTAAACATATAATAAAAGATACACAAAAACACGTTAATCTAGTTTTTTTTTCGTCTATTATTTAAAATTAAAATCATGAAGATGGAGTTAGAAGATTCTCTGTTAAATAAATGTTGTCAAAACCAAATTATCAAACCTTATAGCTTTTTCCCAATAATATGACATACCAAATGCATTTTTCCCTCTGTCGGTCCTACCTTTGGGGGTTGATTTCACTCCAAGAACATTTTTCTGCTGACTTCAAAATAGGTGTCTTTTAGATTTTGACGTATAATAACATATTGGAAGCTCGTCAAAATTGGGGGCGGATACCTGAGACAGTTTCCTTGTCAGACAAAAATATGTTTTGCTATATAGCTACATAGTACATAATAACGGTACTCGCAAATATAGTATATGCACTATAGCATTGTGACACACACCGGGAGACGGGGCAGTTTTTGATGGACTTAGCTTACTGGTATGGCTAATTGCTGCGCAGTCTTAAATTTGATAAAAAGTCAAATATACAGGGTGTAAACGTTATGATAGTCATTATTTAAATGGGTGATAGAGAGGGTTAAAAGACGCAAAAAGTTTCATATAACATGGGGGTCAAAATGACATCTTTTTAGAGAAAAGTGACAATTAAAAAAACGGACTACCACTAACTGTCTCAGAGCTTCACCTGGTGTGTGAAAGTTCATTGAACGTATTAACAAAATCCACTTATAAATAGGGAACACAATTTTGATACATATGTACATTGTTTTTTTTTTAAAACCCACACTGCACTTTTTTTGTATTTAAAGAAGGTGTTCAAAATGTCGTCCTTCACTTTCCACAGAAGCTTCATTACGACGAACCCAGTTTCTTCTTACTCTAGGTCCTCGAACTTGTCCATTTATTATTTCAGCCGCATTAAACATTTTTTCGCGAAGTTGTGCTTCGGCTGTTATTGGACCAGCCCCATAAACCATCTTTTTAAGTTCTCCCCAATACCAGAAATCCATCGGATTGAGGTCATTTTTGGCCATTTTCGAGGATCAGGAACATTTCGACCGATCCAGCGATTTGGATAATGTTCATTCAAATAGTGAATGACGCCTCTAAAAATGTGTGGTAGTGTACCGTCATGAAGAAACCACAAATTCCGTCTTCATTGTAATGGCATGTTGTCTAAGGTCTGTTCCAAAAGTTCTGGTAGGTTATTAGCTAGGAAGCCACGGTATCCTTCTCCTGACAACTTTGGGGGTAACTCGAAAAGGTCAATTACCTGATCGTCAAGAATATAAGTGTTATTATTATTACTGTACTGATGTTTTCATAGTAATGTATCATATTGTATATACCTGACAACGGTTGTGGAATGTCAAAGTCAGTTAAGAACTAGACGTGGTATCGAGCGGTTGTATATGGAGAATATATTCGAATAGTGCGATACTCTTGTTTTTCTTACAAAGCAGCGGTGGGATACCTTAAAATCAGTTGAATTTTCCTACATCATGGGGAAAACTAAATTCAAATCGCGGAATAGAAGTGGGAAGCGGAGCCGAAAGGAATCCTCGAGTGAAAGTGACAGTTCGAGTTCGGCCTCTTCCCATAGATCGTCTTCAAGAAAAACTATAAAGAGATTGAGAAAAGAATTAAACGAATTGAGACGGTACCCGGCAATCATTCGTACGGGAGATGAACTCTTAGTGCCGACGTTTGATCCTAATCGGGACGACGTGATGGTGGATAAGTGGCTGGATAAAGTTGACCGTTTGGCAGAGCGCTATCACTGGGATGACGATGCCATTCTACGACTGATTTCTGGAAGACTGCGAGGCAATGCCCGTCAGTGGTACGAAGAAAATGTGGACTACGACTCCAGTTGGGATGAAATTAAAAGATCAATGAGCCAGCACTTTCGTAAGTCCGTCCCATTTTCTAAATTATTCAAAGATGCCGCTAACTACGACGCAGCACCAGGGCAAAATTTAGGCGATTATTGTTTCAAAAAACTGTCCAAATTGAGAGCACTCAATATACAAATACCTGATCCATATTTGATTGATGCAGTGATTGGTGGTATCAGGGATGAAAACATAGCAAGAACGGTCAGGGCTGCACAACATACGGACGCAAACGCTCTATATGCTTACTTAAACACTGTAGGCGAAATGCCTCAAGAAAAAAAAAGTCCTCATCTTAATAGTGGAAATTTTCAGCCGTCAACGTCGTTCAGATCTGGTTATGGCAATCGTAATAAAAAGGAAGTCAATAAGCCTTCAGGCTCGCGCCCAACATGTTTTAATTGCGGTATTCCGGGCCATATTTCATCCAGTTGCAGAAAGCCACGCGTGGAATGTACCAACTGTAAAAGATTGGGACATCTTAAAGAAAAGTGCCCTTTTCCGCGTAAGGAAGTGCATCAAGTTGAAGCACTAACGAGTGTGGGTTCTAATATTTTTTTTGCAAAATGCCCGAATTTGCGGAAAGAAAACAAACTGTTTAATAGACTCTGGCAGTTCTAACACACTCATAAAAGAATCACTCGTTAGAAAACTTGGCCTTCTTCGTACGGATTCGAAGGATATGACTTTGTACAGTTTTATGGGTACCTTTGTGAACAGTACATCGTTTTGCAAGATCACCGCTAGTATACAGGGAGTTTCAGCAGAAGTGCGTGCCATAATTGTTCCGGACAAATACCTGAAATTTGATTTATTAATCGGGAGAGATTTTATTAACCAAGAACACGTGGTTATGACTAAACGTGAGAACCGATTAATTTTATATAGGTTGCCTCCCACCGAAAACCTTTTTGTGAACTTGATAGAAGTTTTCGACAATGGCTTGGATCTCAATAATATACAGATAGGTGCTATTTCGGAAGCCGATAAGAAGGCCTGCATTTCTTTGTTGCATCATTTTTCGGACTGCATCTCATCTTCTATGAAACATTTAGGAAACACGGATACAGTAGAAATGGAAATAAAATGTTTGGTCGACACGCCAGTTGCGCGTCATCCCTATCGAATGCCCGACATAGAAAAGCAAATTCTTCGAAATATGATTCAGGAACTATTAGATAACGGAATAATTCGTGAATCTAGCTCCCCGTATGCCAGCCCAATTACACTAGTGAAGAAAAAGGATGGGGACTATAGAATGTGCGTCGACTACAGGCAGCTCAACGCGGTCACCATAAGAAATCATAGTGTATTACCGCATATTGAGGATCAAATAGATAAATTAGGAGGATTTAAATATTTCACAAGCTTAGATTTGGCGTCCGGGTTTTATCAAGTCCGTATGGCTGCCAACTCTATTGAAAAAACGGCATTCGTAACCCCTGACGGCCACTACGAGTTTCTACGGATGCCTTTCGGACTTACCAATGCTCCTTCTGTTTTCCAATCATTAATCAACAAAGTACTAGGACCATTAAAAAATGAATACGCCTTTCCATATATCGATGATATCATAATTGCCTCGTCTACGATCGCAGAGGACTAGAACGGTTGGCAAAAGTATTAATTCAACTTCGTGCACATAACCTCACTTTGAAAATCAGTAAATGTGTATTTCTGGAAACGACAATTGAATACCTTGGAAGAGAAATTAGCGCAGAAGGGGTGAAACCTGGAAAAAGGAAGATCCGGGCAATTTTAGATATGCCATTTCCTCGCAACGTTAAGCAAGTACGTCAATTCCTCGGATTAGCCAGTTATTTCCGGAAATTTACTAAACATTTCTCCATGATTGTCGAGCCTTTAACAAGATTAACCCGTAAAAATGAAATTTGGACCTGGAACGCACCACAAAGGCAGGCATTCCATCAAATTCAAGAGGCATTAACATCACGTCCAATTCTTGCAATATATAACCCCAAATTGAGGATAGAACTTCATACAGATGCGAGCTCTATTGGTTTAGGAGCAATGTTACTTCAATTTGACTCTGAAGGTAAATCACGTGTCGTTTCCTATTTTAGCAAACAAACAACATGTGATCAACGACAATATCACTCATACGAACTCGAGACTATGGCTGTAGTTTACGCTCTAAAATATTTTCGAGTGTATTTGCTGGGGATAAATTTCAAGATAGTCACCGATTGTAATGCTTTACGGACGACCCTGTCAAAAAAAGATTTAATTCCTCGTATTGGAAGATGGTGGTTGGAGATTCAGGAATACTCTTTCGAAATTGAGTATAGAGCTGGTAAAAAAATGACTCATGTAGACGCCCTCAGTAGAAACCCTATAGCAATCACCAACCTTGAGTTAGAAGTGTTCCAAATAGATTTGACGGAAGCGGATTGGATTACTGCAGCACAATTGCAGGATGAACAGATTTGTAGAATTCGGAACATACTATCGAGTAAAGTAAGGAATAATGAGACGAAGTTATATTTCGATAAATACGAATTGAAAAACGACAAATTGTACAGGAAATTAGACGATGGAACTAAAGCATGGGTTGTTCCATTAGCAGCACGTATGCAAATTTGTCGTTTATGTCACGACGATTCTGGACACCTTGGAGTAGAAAAGGTTTTACAGCGAATAAGAAGAAACTACTGGTTCGCGAAAATGAGAAAATTCGTAACAAAATATGTTAACGCTTGCCTAAACTGTATGTACTATAAGAAGTGCTCCTCAAAACGGCAGTGCAAATTAAATCCTATAGAAAAACATCCAATCCCCTTTCATACGATACACGTAGATCATGTTGGACCATTTGTGACAAGCAAAAGAAAAAATAAGTATATTTTTGTAATTGTATTTGGGGTACCTTCAAGAATTATAAGTGATAGAGGTACGGCCTTCACATCTCGAACCTTTAAAATGTTTTGTGACACATATGGAATAAGGCATGTCCTAAATGCAGTCGCCACGCCAAGGGCTAACGGTCAATGTGAACGTTACAACAAAACAATCGTAAGTGCTCTATCAACAACTGCTGCAGGAAAAGATGAGCGAGATTGGGATAGATACGTAAAACAAATACAAAGTGCATTGAATACGAGTTTTAACAAAGGCATCAATTCGACTCCTATGGTGGCCCTGATTGGTTACAATTCTAAACATGCAGCTGAGGCGACAGTTTTGAGTGCAATTCAAAATGAGATAGATAGACTTGACCTAGAGGAGGTTAGGCATAAGATTTCAGGACATATTGAGGATGATCAAAAAAAAACAAAAAGAACGTTACGATAAAAGTCGACGCAATGCCACCCAGTATAACGAGGGTGACTTGGTCAGGGTATTGATAACGAGTATACCATCTACGGGAACTAGCCATAAGCTACATGCAAAATATAAGGGACCTTTTCGAGTTACGAAAAAAATATTCAACGATCGATACGAAGTTGAAGACTTACGAGAAGGCTTCAAACGGAAGCGAACTGTTGTAGCTGCAGACCAGGTCAAGGCATGGGTGACCCTAATAAACGATAATTAGAGGCAAAAGTTGCCCACATGCGAACATCGTATTTTCAAGAAGTTATTTTTGGCAAACGTTGCCTTCAAGCGAACGTCGCTACCACGTTATTTTTGGCAAACGTTGCCTTTAAGCGAACGTCGCTTCCACGTTATTTTTGGCAAACGTTGCCTTCAAGCGAACGTCGCTTCCACGTTATTTTCGGCAAACGTTGCCTTCAAGCGAACGTCGCTTCCACGTTATTTTCGGCAAACGTTGCCTATTAGCGAACGTCGCTTACTTACGAACAGCCTGGCAAACGTTGCTTGTAGATGAACGTCATCATGTGGAAAACATTTGCGCAAATCTTTCCTTACCTGCACTACATTTGATTGGACTGCAATTTTATTTTACCTTTCTCTTTATTGTTATTTTGAGATATGCATTATGTAAGATCTTGTGAAGTAATTTTTTTTTATATTTCCTACGTTATTATAAGTCTAGGTTTTGAAGCTTTGAGAATTGAAGCTTTTCTAACGTTTAATTAGTCTGAGGACAGCCTAATGGTCAGGATAGCCGAGTGTTATTATTATTACTGTACTGATGTTTTCATAGTAATGTATCATATTGTATATACCTGACAACGGTTGTGGAATGTCAAAGTCAGTTAAGAACTAGACGTGGTATCGAGCGGTTGTATATGGAGAATATATTCGAATAGTGCGATACTCTTGTTTTTCTTACATACGCCATATTTATTTTAAAACGTTGTTGGAAATGACCTTCACGAATAGTATGAGGATTTTCTTGAGCCCACGTGTGAGTATAATGGAAATTTAATATCCCGTCTCGCGTAAAGGTACATTCGTCCGTCGCTAGAATGTTTTTAAAAAAATCCGGATTTTCAATTTTTTTGTGCAAAAACCACTGACAGAATGTTAGTCTGCGAGGACAGTCTTTTGGTAACAAGGCCTGCACTCGTTGTACATGGTAGGGATTAAGCAAATTTTCCCGTAGGATTCTATGGACTATGTATGCGACAGTCCTACGCAGCGGCCTAATTCCCGAGTGCTGATATCTGCATTGATTTTCACGATATTTAAAATTTGTTCCTCCTGCTCTACAGTAACATGTCTTTCACGAGTGCGAATATTAGTGGGCTGAACACTTCCTGTATCTCGAAGTCTTTGGTACACTTGTACAAAAGTCCTTCTGTCTGGGTGTACCCGTTGGCCAAATCTGTCGCGATAAATTTGAGCTGCAAGATTTGAATTCTGAAGAGCTTCACCGTAAACTAACAACATGTCGGCGAACTCTTGATTCGAGAACATCGTAAATAAACACGACGACGTACGCGAACAATAACTAACAACTGTTACCGTTTGCGATCGATTGCCGGTTCGATAAGAGTGATGAAATATCGACGCGCTGTTGTCACGTGTGTGTTAAATATTTAATTTGATGAAACTTACTTAGTTACTGACTATAAATTCTGGCTTAGCTTAGAAAAACTTAATGCCATTTATTTGCTAATTACCCAATTTAAAAACGTTTTAGATTAGGTAATAAAAACTAGTAAGATTGTGGTGACTGTGGTCGATATAAAGCACTTAAAGTTGTAAACTATAAAGCCATTCAGACAAAAATCTATTGACTTTTGGAGCATGGGTCATATGAAAGTTTTGACTTGTTTTAACCAGCCCTATCACCCATTTCAATAATGACTACCATAACGTTTACACCCTGTATTGATTAGAGATAAAAAGTATATTTAGTTATGTTCAGTCAAATATTCTTCCAACACATTGTTGAGAACTAGTGTAGACGGTAGCTGTTGAGTATCTGAAGCTGTTTAAAAGTTAGTTTAAAAGTTGAACTAACCAGACGTTGCTTCAACTTCATCTTAACGTCCCACTTCTTTGATAAACTAGAGCTGAAAATCCGTGAAATTGTTTTCGTGCATTCGAGATTAACTTTTCATTGCCTTCTTCCTTTGCTCCTTTCTCAGAAAAATGAAGCCTTCATCGTAGTAATTGAACTAGATATAAATATGACGTCCTAAGCTACACCAGATTATCGCTTCTTTAGGTCAGGCATAGATCAGTGAGGTGGGGTGTCATAGCCGAGTCAAATTAGGGGAGAAACTGTATGCTGTGAGATACGTAACCAATTTAGATCTCAATCAGTCTGAAAGAGTTCAAGGAATAACAGTGTACATATTTTCATTCTACGGACAGTTCTAGTGTTATAAGCATATACATATACCTTGAAATACTAGTAACAAGTAAGTACTTGTAGTATAGGTGTATTCCGGTCAAATAGAGGTTTTGAGAAAAAAACTGTAGGTTGTTTTTATCTCTTCTCACTTTATGTGTTCTTTGAGGTGCTGTCCCAAACCTGAGGCTTTCTTATAGCAATGCAACATTAAATACGTACTAACCAATGTTCGAATTACACTCCAGAATTGTACAGGCTTGATGACAAACCAATTGAGGTTTCAGAAAACAAATATTTTTTTACCAAAAAAGTCCACATCTTCACCAACAGTAGTCTCAATTTTGCCATAGGTAAAGCTGATATTGCCGCCTATGAGTAGTGGGGCCAGTCGCTGTACTACGAACCCGTACGTATGGTAGCAGTAAAACACTCCCTGTTATCTCATCTCCGCCTCAGAAATTAATTCTGAGCCATGGGTGTTGTGATGTGTGTTGTCTATATCAGGCAACAGATCGATGCAAGGTCAACGATGGGTATATCGCATCATTGAAGCTGATTTATTTAATAATCAGTTATGAATAGATGGCTTGTGGAGTAGTACAGTGTTGGTACAACGGAGCCGGCAATAAGGGTCAAATGTGGCCTAGTTGCTAAACCGCTATTACGACTACTTCTCCGCGATCTTTAGCAGTGCCACCTTTACTCTTCTCACATCACAATACCGAATTTTCTTATAGACTGATTTTCTCTTGTTTCAGTCTGTGCTCAGTTGTTGCCACTTTTGCGTCACTGCGTCACTGCTGGTAGCATGGTGAGTATTTAGTATTTCCTTGAGTGATTATTTGTAATAGTAGTCCATATGAATAAAAATCACGTGTATGCTTATATGAATAAGGTAGAGGGAAATGCAAACGCTTGGAGCAAAAGCTAGAAGTAAAAGCAATTGCCTAATCCAATATGAATAATGATTACTTTATATTTCCAAGTAAATGCTTCCTAAACATGAGTAAAAGTTCATGTCTAAAATATTGGTACTCATAATTTCACGCTTCATATACCGAACCCAGCAAGCTTACGCTGCTGAATATATACATTCCACTGCACGTACATAGCTTATAGGTTCAAAGTTGCTTCTCGTTTGCGGTGTATGTATGCGTCCCCATGTAATTTAGGTTTCTGTATATTCACATGTGAACAGTCTAATAGTGCTCCAATAGTAGTCGAAAATGTAAACTGGCTTGCCCACAGTTCTTCAAGTTTCATGATAGCATGGTGACTTATAGGAAACTGAATCCAAAGATTAACCTGTAGCAATTTTTTTACCACAAGTCTCACAGTGCGAGGAATACGGGATTGCTCAATACATAGCTGCTCGCCAATTACGATTTGAAAACCTGGATTTTCCAAATACGAGTATCTTAGACATACTTTCATTCTGTGCAAAGCTGATAATGCACCACTACGCCACCTTAAGATTTTGAGATAACCACTACACATTATCCTCTTCGCACCAGAATATACAAAAGTAATTACTTATAATTTTATTCATACCCCTGGAAGCATTTACTTTGAATTTTACAAGTGTAAGCATATACTCTCTTTTATTCATATGGTCCCGTGTTACTAAATATCAAGTTCGCTCATTTTCCATTAACTATAATTTTTTTAATGACCTAGATACATATTTTAAAGGAACATTTTCTTTCATTGTACTTTCTTGGTCAAAAAACTGCATAATACGTAGATAAAATCCTCTGAGCCTGATTATGATCTTTGATAATTCCGACCCAGGTGGTGCCTCTAATATGATTGATTGAGTTTTTGCATACAGATGTTAATCGAAAGTAATAATGGCCTTGGCGTGTTGCATTCTTTAATCCACAAAGTCGTGTATTAGTGGGTGAGTTTAGATTTAAGCCTCGAGACCTGGTTCCACAGGATGGATTGCGATGTTTAGCGTTCAAAATACTGTAGTATACTAAGTGACATATAAATCCGAACACCCAGTTTAAATGGTTTTATTTTAATAAAAGTTGGTGAATGTATTTATCTTACTGTAAATAACAAGTGAACAAAATTTCAGCCTTATCAGTTGGACATTCCGGTTTTTATACTGCTTTTTTTAATTCACTAACGCTCTAAAAATGAATATTTCAGCCGCAGTAAAGAATCAACGTTGGCGTATTTTGGTTCTTGACATCCTTTACGATCGGTTACGATGCCTAGAGTACGGAGACCTGTACGATTTCGTCAACTTAGTGAGTTTGATAGGGGCCGTATAGTGGGACTTCGGGAAGCTGGACTTTCTTTTTGGGCAATTGCAGTTAGAGTGCAAAGGAGTGTAGACACTGTGGTTAGGTGTTGTCAGGCATGGCTTTGAGAAGGCCGTACGCAAAGAGCAAGGGGCACTGGACGCCGCCGTAGAACAACAGACCGTGAAGATCGCCGCCTAAGATTATTGGCCTTAAGGGACCGTTTCTCCACTACCAGGTCCATTGCAAATGAATGGTTTGCAGAACACGGAAGACCTATTGGCATGCGAAGTGTTTACCGACGAATGAGAAGTTTTGGCTTGTTTTCATACCGGCCACACTGGGTCCTCCCTTTAACTCGAAAACACCGACGTAATCGCCTTGAGTGGTGCAGACAACGGTCACTCTGGGATCAGGAATGGAACAGTATTGTCTTTAGTGACGAGTCTCGATTTTTTTTAGGCATGCACGATGGTCGTGCCAGGGTTAGAAGGCGACGTGGTGAAAGGAGGAATCCACAGTTTTTTGTTGAAAGACATGTTCATCACACTGTTGGAGTTATGGTTTGGGGTGCTATAGCTTATGGTTCCAGGTCACCTTTAATCTTCATCAGAGGTAACATGAACGCGCAGCGTTATATCCACGAAGTTCTAGAACCCCATCTTTTACCCTATCTTGACACCCTGGCAGATCCAACGTTCCAACAAGATAATGCCCGACCACATGTTGCAAGAGTCACAATAGACTTCTTTCAACATAATGATGTCACATTGTTACCATGGCCACCAAGATCTCCCGACTTATCCCCTATTGAGCACGTGTGGGATATGATGGGTAGGAGATTGCTCAATTTGCCACGTCCTCCTCAGACTCTAGAAGCACTTCGAGAGGAGTTGGTGGTTGCCTGGAATGAGATACCACAGGAGGACATTGACCACCTGATCAGAAGCATGCCTAGGCGCGTTGGAGAATGCGTAGCACATCAGGGTGCATCCACACATTATTAAAGGTCTAAGTGCTTTAAAGCAGTGCAATCATTCTGAAATTTTTATCATTTACTTATTATGCTTCATTAAGTACTTATACAAAATTTTATTAAAATAAAACCATTGAAACTGGGTGTTCGGATTTATATATCACTTAGGATATTATACTCCATGAGTAACATATTCGGTAAACATTTTCTCACATAGCTTTTGTATCAATGACCAAACAGCACAGATGCTATACGCATGCAGACCAGTACACGCAAGCATCCAGATGCGATCTTAATACCCGGCCCGTACTTTCTCCGTCAAATCTTGTTCAAAAGAATACTCTATAGCCTATACTTGCAACCCATAAACCATGCTGTCGAAATATGTGCTGCTTCATTTTAGACATGAGCCAATCCTCCATACCGATTTTTTGATGACTTTATATAGATGTTTTACGAAATTCGAGCACTAACACAAAATAATTCGGACATTATCTAATGTTTGTTAATTTTTTTTGAGGTCACAAAATATTTTTTTTCTTTTATAAGTCATTTAAATATATTTTTTGGACACCATAAATTAACAAAGCTATTATCAAGTAATATGATATCAAACCATAAAACTAAACTAATATTGATAACAACAATATTTAGCTGACACATAAATGTTCGGACGAACCATTTCATTAGCTCGTTACGTCTCACTTTGCCTTAATAACAGCATTGATTCTGGCTTGCATAGTTTTAACAAGGTTTTCACCGTATACCGCGTTAAAAGATTCCCGTATATTTTTTAATTTTACTCGTAATTCAGAAGTGTATCATTGTGGATCATTTCTTAACTGCTGCTTCATTTTGTGCCGTACAGTTTCAATAATATTTAAATCAGGATTTCTGGAAGGCCAGTCAAGGACGGAAATATTGTTATCCTGCAACTACTTTAGGCCTTATGATATCTTGTTGAAAAATAGAGCTTCCATCAGGTGATAAAATTGGAATTAACACTAGCAAATTGGATATTCTGATATTTAGCTGCGTTTACAGTTCCATCCAGTTTTTTTACAACGCCAAAACATATATGCTTCCCCATACCATTAAACCTGCTGGAAACTTCACTTTTATCTTTAGATAGCCTATATGAAACGCTTCATTTTTGTTTATTATAACCTGGGATCGGTGGTCACTCACACAAACATCAAATTTCGATCTTTTTCCAGTATTCGTAAGTCCACATTACCCGTTCCTTGGCCCACGCTAATCGCTTTTTCTTTTGGTTCTTGGTAAGCAAAGGGTTTTCTTTTGCCTAACGCAAAGATTTTACTGAATAAATAAGCCATATGTCTCTTAAATGCAACTCACGTACCTTATAAAAATGTAAACCAGACTTATTAGTCCACCGACAGCACGTTTCTCGAGAAACATTTCTTGCTGTCTCTCCATTCCATTTTGCTTCGGAAAGGTTAATTCTTAAGAAATTGGTGTCATGACATAGTTATTCGCATGATCAACAATGTTTGTCTGCCCTATTTTCATGAAAAAACTTACCGTTTGGCTGGAACACTAAAAAACCCGTATTTCTGAATGTTAAACTCGAATATTTCATTTGTACACGCGATTCTTTTCACATTTCAACTTACAATGTTGTTTCAACATGAATACCAATTTTCACCTGTATGCGGATTATTGTAATTATATCGTTATTTTTTAAATTATATTGGGCTGCTGGCTTCACAAAATCACCGGCAATGATCTCTTTGTTGCGCCTATGCGTAGCTACTAAACCAAAATAATTTATTAATAGGACTATCTATATAGCAACATTTAAATTATCAACTGTGAGTTAGGGCCGTATTGTCAGTCGCTCTCACAATAATTCTAGAATGCCTTTATGGCCCCCTTGACTTTTTCTCCATCAGAAAGTCTGGGATATTTCTAGATTTCTACCGTTCCGTGTTAGAGTCAGCGCTTTCCTATGGTAAAGTTATGTTTTGTTTTTGAATTGTAGGTCCATTTCAAACAATAATATAATATAAATTAAAAGCATGAACAATTTGATGCAAATGGATATTTGTAACATAATCTCAAAATAGAGCGCTGACACGGAGCAGTAGATAACTATGAAAATCAAGGTAGCCATAAAGGCGTCCTACAATTGTGGGAACGACTGACGAAACGGCCCTTAGAGCAGAAAATTGTATTAATGAAACATTTCCATATATTTGGCTTATTAGTTGAGAATAATTGGGGTACTGATGGCGCTGAGTGTATATAGTGGGTTGCCTATAAGCACCTACATACCTCGGTACCCGATACTTTTTTATGATTTGTAGTGAAATGTGTTAAATATATTGAAACAGGTAGGATAATCACAAAACTAACAGGTTGCAGGTGGGTTATCCAAAATAAATATTCACAATGCGGCTCCGAACAGTTCCTCGTTTTGCTACCTTTTCAGTCTCTCTACCCTCCTTTCCTGGTTTTCTGAGCATTTTTAAGCAACTCACGATTTTTTCAACTACTTTGATCCCTAACAGAAAAATGGAGGTGAGCTGGCTAAAAGTTGGTATTTCTTGTGACCTGATTCCGCAGATTATAAAACAGGGCACTTTATTGGCCATCTTGACAAAATGTAGCTTACATCTTGTTTGCTGTTTCATACTTATGAATAATGTTGGATGCTTCAAGCTAGGAAAAAAGTTAATTCATTTAGCTCAAAACACATTGTTTTTTCAGTATGGTGACGCGCGCAGATAAGATACGAGAAAATAATTCGGAAAAAGGACATCTAACTGTATAGATATCAACATTAATAAGCCTAGTCAGATCTTTCTGGTCAACTCAATATAAAATAAATCCACTGTGAACGTATGAATGGGTCTTCAAGCTTATTTACAACTTGGTACTTGAAAATCTGTAGGTATTCGTGTGGATTTCCCTACCTCACATTGAGCTTCTAGTAGGTTTTGTGTCCAAAGGTTTTTAATTTATATTTGGTTATATATTTAGAGCTTCAAAAGAAATTAATAAAATGTGAACCTAACTTTAAAGCGGGAATTCCAACTATATGTGCATAATATGCGTGGTGGTCACCAAAATACTTGAGATATCATTCAAATTGCTATTTCCCATAACAGTGTATGTACTTCTATAAGACCATGCAAGATTGTTGGTAAAACCTGAGAAAATTGCTTGCTAGAAGATTGTGTAAAGGGGGCACATATTTACTACGGTATGTCACTATATTTATGCCTTTAATAGCAAACGTGTGATCTGAAAGCCCTCTAACGCCCTCGTCTAGCTGGGACCCAGAGCGGCGAGGAATGGCTTGGCAGATTCGACGCTTAGACAACAAGAGTTGCGTGACCATGTATGGTGCGTGCCTGCATTCTGGACTGTTGCAATGGCGAGTGTTCTACATGCCATCTAGACTACTTCCATGGAAGTCCATCACCCTGCCTAGAGACCGGTAGAACATTTCTCTACGCATCGTATTTTTAATTCCGAGTCCATTTTTAACATGAAGCGATAAACGTAAAATATCATAATTCCAATAGTTACGAAATGTCAACGTATTTGTCGTTGCCATGTTAGATACGCGCTTTTAAATTTCTGACTGATATGAACACCAGAATTGGAATCGACGACCCATGCTTTACTTGGAACAATCAGCCTTTGTACCCTAACAAACGTCACGGGAGAATGCTTATTCCTGGCTTTGTTAACTCTAGTTTGGAATACTGGCAATTTGCAATATTTTTACTACATCAATCGCATACACGTGAGTTCGCCCGCTTTTTTTGTATGTATAAATTGTCCATGAAATAATATGCGGCACTGAGTGCTCGACAAGCAGAAAATGCACAAAACCATAAAATTGCATTAAATTGCATTTGCTGCTGACGTGCATACTACCACATATCCCTCCCTTTTTTCAGTGACACAATTGACAACAATTTCGTTTGCGTGTTGCACACGTATGTACTGCAAATCAGACAGATAGAGAGGATGATGAGTGCCAACTGAATGCTTGGTAAGCGCATGTTAATGAGGTCTGAAATGGAGAACTATGTGCTCGCGTTTTACCTCATATTGCAAAAAGCTTATGCATCTACCCTTTAGTATTTGTGGTTATCGGTAGATTAGGGAGGTAACTGGAAGGACTCTGCAACTAGGGAAGAATGTTTTTATTTGACAAAAAATCTATAAGACTGCTACTTATACTGTTGACTCCTCATAATACGTTTAGGAAGTAGCTTTCATGTAGTTTATGTGGCGGTTCATTCAAATTTTGTAGGTAAATGTGAGACTGACTTGATCGATGTCGGATGTCTTAGAACCAGAAGGACCTAAGGCCCGTATCGTCAGTCGTCCCTACAATTGTAGGGCGCCTTTACGGCCTCCTTGATTGTCATAGTTTTCTGCTCCTCCGTGTCAGCGCTCTATTTTGAGGTTATGTCACAAACATCTATTTGCATCAAATTGTGCTTGCTTTTGAGTTATAACATATTTTATCAACCTGAAATTTCCTACAATTTAAAAAGAAAACATATCTTTACAATAGGAGAGCGCTGACGCTGACACGGGACAAGTGTAATCTAGAAATTTTTGAAGGAGAGAAAGAAGTATGACAATCAAGGAGGCCATAAACGCGCCCTACAGTTGTAGGGACGACTGACGATACGGGCCGTAGGCCCTCACAACTTTTGTAAAAAGTGTCGATCTCGAGAACTAGCGTGGATAAAGGTGAAGAATACTTCTGATGAACGCGATCAATTGCAATACGTTTGCAGCTCAGTATACAGCTGATTAGGATCGAGGGTATTGAGGAGAACATCATTCACCGAATACGAGACACAATGAAGTCTCGATAAAAATTTCAAAACAGAATATTTCAGAACATCCCGTGATGGAATTACTCTAACTACTCGTCTAACTAATGATTTCTTCACATTGCTCAGGATGTATATCTTAATATTCTAAAATTTTTCGTTTAACTTCTTGTGGACGCAAAATTGTTTTACATTCTACATTCTAGGATACGGACGAGTACTCATGACTAGTACTTCCTTCTAAATATCTTAACAGATTCCCGTTCTATTCTGAAAGAGTTGTAGCCAAAAATTTATTTATTTGGAAAAACAAATGCAATATTTCAACCACATAACATTATTTGAACGTTTGGTTCAGCTATACTGACACCGACACCTTTTTTGAATTGTTGGGAATCAAGATTCAGGCTATCTCTGAAGTACTTTAAGTAATGCGTCTCAACGTCCGAAAAATAAAATACATCTTTTATAGAACTGGAAATCAATTTGGATAGTGTAACTGAGATGGGTATTTTATGTCAATAATTATGATTACACCGCGGCCAGCAAAGTGCGTATATAGCGCACGGCACAGAACAGCATTTACTCACAACACAACCCGAATTATTGATGTTTTGTAAATATCTAAGCGCATCGATATGTACCATGTAAACATGGCCAATGCTGTCATTTTTGCTACACTGACACAGAACCTGTAATTTGAAAGTGCATTTCAATTATACTGACACAATATCTACTATCTGAATATATTGAGTTATTTCAGCTTTTGCCTTTCGCAAAATACATATAAAATATTTAACGTAATGTTGTGCTAGGAGACACAGAAGATACCGGAATACATGGTAGACGCATTTGCCGTTAGTACTTCCCCCTCCTCCTCTTTTTTCTCGCACGATATGTATTAAATTCGCCTACTTAGTAATTATTAATATGTGCATCAAGTTAGTCTATCCTGTAAGTAATAAGCTTCACAATCGTCCCCTAGCCAATAGTATACGTCTCCACCTAACTGCTTGAATCTCCGCACTGGGGCTTTTGGTTGCACCATCAGTACCCCACTTCCTCTCTGCAGCCTCTACGTCAGCAAATGAACAGCCACTGCTAATCTGTCTTATTCGTTTATTACCGTGCGATTTCCCTTGAAGCTCTTATGAATTCAATGAACCTACAACAACAACTAACAAATAGATCCGACTCAGCCAACCCTAACATTTGCTACCAGATAAATCGACGTAACGCAAATCATCCAGGAAAACATGAATGCACTCGGGAAGCCTCAGCAGTATCTTGGAGACAAGATCATATCGATAAATTTGTTTTTGTTGTAGCAACCGGCTTTTTTCTCTCTTCAAATAGAATATATATAGGTAATTAATACTGTTACTGTGATACAGACAGTATCATTTAAAAGTGTGGTTAAGCTACACTGACACGAACAGTATCACCTTAATATACGTTTTCCAGGACTTAAGAATTGCATCCCAGTTGACTAATTAATCTTAGATAGCTATCTGAGTACCGGTGCGCCCGTATATCTGATAACGGAATTTGAGTTTTTTCTTTTATTCTGAATAGGACCAAGTAGGAAAGTCTATCAATACCAGATCAGCACATTTCGTGGTTCGTTTCATAGTGTCTAAAAATTGGCGCCCAAACCACAAAAGAAGACAGGCGCGAAATACTCTGCAATTGTTATATTCGCTTCGAAAGGAGAGCACAAGCAGACAATGTCGATATGTAAATATGTAACGGAATCTTTGATTAGTCTAAAACCTAGTACACTATCAAGGACCGGTGACAGTGCAATAATTTGTAATAATAACAGTTTTCGATTCTCCTTATTAGGACCGCCAGGATTAATAAAGTCTTTTATAGATCGTCTGTAGGGGAGTAAAAGAGATAGAGCTAGCGTGCGATCTGCGCATGCGTGCAGTTTCGAGCACTCGGCACAGCACAACGGAGGCAGATTCTTTTTCAAGGTAGTGCTTTCTCAACTCGTGCATTACGAATGTTGCCATTAATCCTGAGTTGGGCAGCCGTAATGTTTTCCTTTGTTACTGACGGACGCGGTCTTCCTGCCCTCTCAGCGACCTCCAGAGTGAAATTGCCACTTTGGAATTCTCTGTACCACCTGAATATAGTCGTACGATGGGGACAATCATTCTTTAATGCAAGCGTCAATTCTTCTAAGCACTGGTCTATGCTTAAACCACGCGTAAAGTTATACGGTAAAACTGCCTTAGTCTGACCACGATTCCAAGGTCCGCACTTTACACTGACAATTCGAATGAACAACTAAATCAACAGACCTGCTGCTGGCGGCTACTATGCACTCATGGACATGTCTCAACATGTGTCCGTTTGATAAGTCATGTTGCAAAACTTTTATAGTACCCTTTGTACAACAGCAGTAATTACTTTTGTAGGGACATGGCGCAAAAAGTATCCCCTCGAAATTTGTCAGGGCCAATTCGCTTCAATAATTATCTCAATCAACTGCACACACAAAAAAGAATGATCTTGGTTCAAGAACAACTGTCTTCAATTGAGGAACCGTGACATATATCTTTGAATTAAGGTCAATTTCTCAATTTTTTTGTTGTTGGTTGGTTGGCATCAGGTTGTAAACCCCAGCCACAGATTTTCAGTATTATATGTAATATACATACCTATGTATCGTCGAAATTACAAAAGGTGACGATTCATCATTTTAGTCTGTAGTAAAGACAAAAGACAGCGATTAGTGAATATTTTTAATGAAGTTTCAGATATGTTAGACAGAGACAAACTGTATTGCTAATTTGCATGTATCCGACAAAGATAGACGATGTTTTCATGTTGCATGATTTATCATATTTGAAAGATGAATAGTTAGGTTATGTTAAAGCAGGTTAGGTTGTCTTCGACTAATACTTTGGTCTTTGGTGTTCCTGTGTTAAGGTATTCTACTCATAACTGTGTTTTTTTTTTCAAAACAAAAACTATTCACTAAAATTATTATGAAGGTATCACTCAAAACCGTGAAATAAAATGAAAATAAAGATAATTAGTGTAATAACATAACTTCGCAAAATCATAAATCTGTTGTCCTGTCATTATGTTCTGGTCATCGTGATTTTATCATCGACGTACGTCCATTGATTACTTCATTACAATTTATGGTATGACGTAATAGTCATCTTTCGTGATTCTGACTATATGGCGCCATAACATCCATGGCTTTGGATTGTTTTTTCCGAAGGCGAGATTCGAACTCCCGGCCCGGCCGGACGGCTGATCTGTAACACGACAGTCTGACCCACCCGGCCAACCTAGGTCCTTCCTCAATTGTAAGTGCTAAGTTTGTTTAAAACAACAAATTTACCACATTTGAAGTATCTGTGACCTCGAATTAGTATCATAATTTCATAAAAAACTCATGGTCTTGAATCAATAGCACTCTTTTTTTGTGTGCATCGAATACGCATAAGATCAGTTAAATGCACATCAAACATACAAATGCCGATGGTATGATAGACCGGGAGCTGTGGACAAAAATGGAGGGGTCATGTGATACAGCAAGAAACCTATTCAGAACGATAGGACTACATGAAAAAATAACTTCTAGCACTATTCCGTCGCTTGAGAGCGGTACATGTAAGTACAGGGGAAAATTGAATTTTCTGTCCAGAAGGGGTCGGGAAAGACTAAATGATTTTTTACGGCTTTCTTTAGTATCACAGATGCCAACAAAATAATCACGATGTACTTAGTGCCGTACGGAAATAATGGTGCCGTGCCGGAAGCCATAAAAAATTTTTAATTTTCAGGAAATTTTCTATGCGGAAAAATTAATTAATTAACATTCGGCATTGTTACAGTTACCTTTCTGTAATTTTTTACACTTAAAATTTACCAACGCCGTACATATCTGCTGGTACAGGGGTGAGAAATCTTGGGTCGCAACCCCCTACCCTTATATAGTATAATGGTGGTGAATTGATACAACTTAAAATTAAATAATTTTAATAGTATTTGTTAAATTGACGAACATTTTGATAATGCCGTACATTTTTCGTGGAATATATGGCCACACGGGGAAAACCTCGAAAACTCTTTATAACGCGTTTCACTTTATATTTTTGAAGGATACTTCAAATTTCGATTGTGATTTAAGATTTAACTTAAATTAAAATAATAAAGTTCGCACTGCTGAGTAACAGTCCGTGTATAATTAATAATTAGTAAATTTTAGTATTTTAAAATGAACTTAAATGATAAAAATCTGATGCTTTCTGTGAAATCAGTCAAGCGAACTTTTTAGATAATAAGATTTAAAATTATCCGTCTTTTAACAAATAAAGCTTTGTTGTGAAGCTTTTATAATAAAAAAATACTATTCAGAACTTCACACCGTTTTATACGTAATGTTCCATGTAAAATGAACGGCATAATAATTTTTCATATTCATTTTTAGTTATAAATATAATTTTGTTTATGCCGTACAGTATTTAATAACCATTAGAGACACCTAAAACTGTACGGCATATGTTTTTTTTTGTTTTTTAATCTTTGATAAACATAAAATAGCAAAAATAATTTATAATATCACTTTTGTTATTAATAAATAGTACATTTAAAAATCATTAAATTTTTGAAAATTTATATTTTTTTTTATTTTAACATATTTTCATGTTGTTATTGTTATTCATGTCAATATTTAATATAATTTTGTAACAGAATTGATTGCCGTATAGTATCTTATGATTTTATTGTAAGAAAATGATATTGCACCCCCAAATTTTGGTAATTATTTATTTTTATTTATATGAACAAAATTTTTAAGACGGCATTATTATTTAAAGTTATTTTAGATGTTAAACAAGAGATTGAAATGAATGCCGTACATTTTCCGATGACTTTCCACCATAGAGGTCTAAAGCAGGGGTTGCGACCCGAGTTTTCTCACCCTTGTACCAGCAGATATGTACGGCGTTGGCAAATTTTAAATGTAAAAAATTACAGAAAGGTAACTGTAACAATGCCGAACGTTAATTAATTAATTTCTCCGCATAGAAAATTTCCTGAAAATTAAAAGTTTATGGCGACCTTGTGTCGATTTTTTTTGACATTGTATTGTGTTTTGTTACATTATTTAGGTTTTTCTACAATATGTTAAGTTAGCACTGAGAGAGATAGGAAAAGAAAATCCCTGGTTGGTGAAGGAACAGGTGAGAAGATCTGCTACAGACAGGCATATTTATGAAAGTAAAAAGGTTATTATATGATTTTTTATTTCCAATCATTTAAGTTTTAAAGGAGTTTATTTTGCGATATCAAGAGAAAATACAAATCAGCGCCTAGTTGCAAGGCATTGCGATAATGTTCGATTTGTGATGATGTGGCTTAATTGCGCACAACGCGGGCGCGGTGGCGATTTCCCGTAATGCTCTTCAAAGTTTTTGAAAACACAAAAAAAAAACGGAAGAAATCGTAATTTGTAACTTTGAACATAGCCTGCCATCAGAAAAGACAACAAATAAATAAACCGTCGGACACAGCTAATAAATATACTTCATTCGCAGCATATTCAGTAATAACGTTCTCACATAGCAAATATAATTGACTTTATACACATGGAGACCAATACACATAATCATCCAGATACGATCTTCCCACTCAGCCAATTTTCTTTCACATCTTCAGACACAGTACAGACTACCCGGCTTCACAAAACATATACTTGCTCTCCGCAATCAACAAAGCGTGCAGTTATTCCTCCATAGATGGACGCTCATAGCGAGCAAACGCGTAATGAACTATTTGCACCTTAAAGACTACCTAGTCGCAAGATGACTTTTTGTGTCATTTAAAGGTTTGTCACTAATAGTCGTGCCAGACTAGGTTAAGTCTGTTTTGCGTAAAACGAGTTTTATATGTTGAGTTTATGATATTGTCAATTTTTATTTACTGCTTGGGGCGTCTATCTATCTGTAATAATCTGAAAGATACGAATATGTAAAGCATGCTAAGTCGCCTGTAATACCGGAAAAATACTTTAAGTTATTTTTTATTATTATCTCAAAACTTAACCTCCAAATTAGCTTGATGTACAGAACTCATGCATGGACTATGCGGCTGATTGTGAATATTAAACAAGGGAGCGATGCGGATAGATTTCTATACTGTTCAGTTTCTCTCAAGACATGGTTGTACTGGCAGTTACTTTAAGAAGTAACATATATTGCTATGAAAAGGAGAATACTCCTAGTTATCTATTCGAATATGACAAAAACAGCTGAAATTGACTATTGTCGAGAGACGCACTGCTGACAATTTTGCCAGGCATCTAAGCGAGGGCAAACTAGTTGATATACAACCAGTAGTGAGGCGAATGATGTTGAACAAGGTTTTGGATGATAAAAACAGACCGAGGAACCAACAGTAGGTTTCTACTTGCTGGGTTGTGCATATACATAGATACGATGCGATAGTGGGACTGGAAATAGAATAACCAATACATTCGGTATGAATAACTGGCGCAACGCTGCCTACCACGATGAAATTGTGGGATTTGGAACTAACGACTGAGTGATAGTTAGTTATAGATAGGTTATACCCTATTCGTAGTTCACTTACGCCCCGGCACAACAAAGATGCAGCGCAGCAAAGCGGCAGCCGCCTAAGCGTTGAAATAGCTATTGGTCATTCGATCATAAAAGTATGAACAAGTGCAGGATTCGATAGGATAGAACTCAGGCTCGGGGTATCGCCGGCAAGCCGATGCCGGCAGTTGCTGTTCATATTCGGTGCATACATAGCTTGTGTTAATACGCTAGCATGTCGTCTACGGATACATCAGATGAAACTGAGAATATTTCTCCCAATACTTTCTTCAGCCATGTTTCAGTGATGCCTCCTCCCCGAAAACGTGACAAGAAAGGATATTTGAATATTCAGGCAAAAGAAATTGTCCTTGACGTTTATAAGAGCGAAATTTTAAAGCATCCTGGAATGGAAATTCATAATATTGAAAGACATGTGGCGAACAAAACCGGCTTATGCCCTAAGACGATTTTCAACATTGTAAAAGAATATAAACAACAAAAAATTGTCTCCACCACACAGGAGGCTGGATTACACGAAGCTGTTGGATAGATTTTGAACCAACACCTGTTAGATACTCTGCTTATATTATCATTAGTATTTTTGAATACTATATGAAAAGATTATTTCAAGGAAAAGGAAAACGATTTGTTATCTGTCACATTGGCAGCGAAGATGGCTTTGTGCGCACTGCCCTATGGGCATTTGAGTCAAAGAAAACGACCGACTACCGTGAAGAAATGGACGGGAGTTCATATGAACGATGGTTTGAAAAAACGCTCCCAAAGTTTGACGACAATGCTATCATTGTACTTGACAATGCTGCATACCACACTAGAAAACTAGAAAAAAATCCCACAATATCCACAAGAAGGGCAGAAAATGACGTGAAAAATTTGTTTTATGAAGCTGTCAATAGAGTGACGGCAAACCATTGGAAAGATTGCATTCGTCACGTTCAAGAGACAATCGAAACAAAGATGTGGGATCTGGACAATATGATCAATATTCAAATTGAACCTGAAATAATTAATATTAACCATTCCGACGGTGATTCAAGTACTTCCAGCGAAAAAAGAATTGTGGAAAGTATGTGCACTTCTTTTTATGAAATTAATAATTAGTTTTGTTAGATTATTCGAAGACCATTGAGGAAAATACGGACCTGTACAATCTCGCTTTTGGGCATGTTGTGTTTTGTCTGGGCGTAAATGGACTACGGGGTATAGTCACTATTGCGGCATAAAAAGCTGACAAGGCTATGGAAGCTTTCTGTGGTCTAAACAAAAGCCTCATGTTGGATTAAATCTACAAACAGCAGAGACGGAACAATCTATGGCGCTGAAACGTTTTGAACAGAAAGTAAGGACTCTTCATATAAAACTACTCTAATACATAAAACATAGCTGTGTATATCTTATAACCCCTTTTCATCACTACAAGGAAAACAACGTTGCATCGGGAAAAGTAACAATTTCTCCCTAATCGGATGCATTCAATGTGTCTTCCACTCTACCACGTGTGCCTATAAATAGGTGCAAAAACAATTTAAGTGAATGTCTCATGTATGAAATGGTATACTCCTCGTGTGGATATTTAATGAACGCATTTTGCGTCTTTGTAATCAACTGCATAGGGAGCCAGCTCCGCTTGTTGCTTGTTCGCAATTAACAATATGGTATATGTCTTTGAGAAAGACAATGCACGGTGAATACAGGCTGTTAGGGGGTGGCAAAGATTTTCACCATGAGAAGCTAAGTCGTCTAAAACCCCTTTTCTCGGAAAATGCTTTCCAACATAACTTGTGGATGTGCTATACAATACAATACTTTATTGGTGTTAGTGTACATACTGTACTTACACACGTCAGTCTGTATCAAAATGTTTATAGTATACATAGATAATAATCTTTTAATCCACTTTGCAGATGACAAATGTGTATATATAATAGCATATAAAAAAGTACAGTGAAATAATACAAATGATTTAAAGAGCAACCGTGTTCAATATGCTTTTCATCTGACGTTTTAATTCCGTTTTAAATACGTATTGATTAGGTCGCAAGAAGCTGTTATACATTCTGAGCTTTCTGATTAAGATGGTATGTGATACACAGTCAAATGTCTTGCTCAAATCACAGAATATGGTCTGCAAGAATTCTTTTTCTTCAAAAGCGTCAATTATGTCGTCGACCAACTCCAAAACTGCGAAGGTCGTGTTTTTTTGAGACCGAAATCCAAACTGGTTCAAATAGAACATGTTATCAGTTTCAAAATGTAAGACCATAAGTAATGATATTGGGCGATAGCTTGCGATATTGTCAGTATCGCCATTTGTGAAAACTGCACGTCTTAAACAGTCCGGGAATATGCCACACTCAATGCAAATATTAATTAATTTGGTTAGAGGCATTACGATCTGATTTTTGATCATTTTTATTAAAAGAGTGCTCATATCATAAATATCTTTAGAGTTCTTTCTTTTAAGAGAATTGATAGCATCTCTGACGTCATTAAATGATACTTTTTCAAAGTTGAAGTGGCGCATTGGTGGAACTATATTACTTTCTGGATGTAGCTCTCCTGCATCCAAGTTTTCTAACAGTTTATTCGTAATGGTACAGAACAAGTCGTTGAATTCATTGGGTTCTTTTGACGTATTCATACCAGTGCTTGTATTTTTGTTTTTCCTAACAGTTTCCCACATAGTCTTCATTTGTTTAACAATCCGAAGTTTTAATGAATTGTTCATTATAATTTTTTTCGTTGCATTTATTTTTTGTTTATATTTTTTCTTAAAGCTGTTTAGTCTTTTTTTCATGTAACCAGATTTTTCTTTGTTATACAAGGAATTTAGGATAAATAAATGTGTTCTCATATTTCTGAGGTCGCTATTAAACCAGTTTGCATTGTATGTCAAATCACATCTACTAGGCAGTACTTTTTCTGGGAAATACAAGTTTGCAAGTTATCAATGAATATTTCAAATTTTTGTGTACAGTCCAAAGAACAGTCCTGAATGAAATCCCACGTCAAATTGTCTACAAGGTTAAAGAAAACTAACTTATCATACTCTGTGATAGGTCTACAGACCGTTTTGGTTGACTTGCGAGATCACAACCGGAGGATAGAAAATCAATTTTTGGCCCAGATGATCAGAACAAAAACTTGAATCGATAGATGTTACACTTGAATCTATGATCAAATTTATAAAAATGTTATCAATAAAATGGTTATTTCGTGTGTTCTCTTTTATCATCTGTTCAAAACTATAAGTAATAATTTTATATTGAAATCTCCTGCAATAATGCTATATCAGTTATTAAAATTATCTTGCATGTTCATGTATCTAGGGGTATTTTAACTAGTTAAACATAGATCATTCACTGTATCATTAACAGAAATCCATGAGAACTACAGGATATACTCGTAATTTCAAAAGCACTATGCACCTCCTTCAGCATGAAAGCCCATTAGGACTTCATTTAATCCCACCCTCTAACTAAGAGGGTTATATGCTTCATGCTCATTTAATGAACTAGATTTGGCTATTAGGATATTTAGAATTGAAGTTTCTACTTGAAATACACTTATTAAGAACAGCTGCTCTTTTGGATATCAGAGGAAAATAAGTTTTATCGTACAGTATGACATAATCTACGACTAGCATATAAAACAGATTAGCATAAGAAAACGATAACTGGTAACAAGCATCAAAGTTACAACAGAGTGAGTTTCTTACAGAATAGCGTATATATTTACTAACTTCTGGTCCGGACTTGATTCCTGCCATTGTACTGAAGAGGTGTGCACCGGACCTTGCTCCAGTTCTTTCGCGTCTCTTCCAGATATCTTATGAATCCGGCACCTTCCCAGAAAACTGGAAACTTGCTCATGTCCAACCCATCCCAAAAAAGGGATCTAAGACCGACCCTTACAACTACAGGCCTATAACTCTGCTTTCTGTTTTAAGGTGATGGAGAGGTGCATAAATCGCGAGCTTCTGGACTACCTCGAACGTCACGGCTTGATTAGTGACAGGCAGTATGGTTTCCGGCACCAACGATCCACAGGGGACCTCCTAGCTTACGTCACTCAATTGTGGAGTAAACTCATCCAGTCTTATGGTGAGGCTCATGTCGTTGCTCTTGACATCACGAAAGCGTTCGATCAGCTGTGGCACGCTGCCCTCTTAAGCAAACTTCCATCCTATGGCCTCCCAAAAAAGCTTTGCAGATGGGTGGCTGACTTTATCTCTGGCCGCAAGATATCCGTCGTAATTGACGGGTTCTCCTCTCCATCCCACAATGTCAACGCGGGTGTTCCCCAGGGATCGCTCTTGGCTCCGACACTGTTTCTATTACATATCAACGACCTCCTTTCCTGCACGATCAACTCAATCCACAGCTTCGCTGATGACAGCACTCTACATGCAGGAATTCAGAGTGACAAGCCGATCTCTGCCGCTGAGTTGGAAAAAAGAAGACTAGCGATGACTTCCTCTCTGACAAGAGACCTGGAGGCTATCACTGCTTGGGGGCGCAACAATCTTGTACAGTTCAATGCTTCCAAAACGCAGTACTGTACTTTGACGAACAAAAAGCGTCCCTGCGCTCACCCGGTTTCGATGGGTGGTCGAGTTCTGCCTAAGAGCCATTCATTTCGGCTGGTCGGAGTCCAGATCACCGAGGACCTGATCTGGCACGAACACATCTCGTCAATAGCTGCAGCTGCTGGAAAAAAGCTAGGCTATCTGTTTAGGGCTAAGAAGTACTTTTCTCCGTATGACCTTCTCACTCTATACAAGGCCCAGATAAGGCCTAGCCTCGAGTATTGCTCGCACGTTTGGGGTGCTGCCGCCCCGACTACAACCCCGACTACAACGGGCTTTGCTCCTCAGAGCTCTCTTCCATGATGCCGTCGCGCGATGTGCCTGCCAGACAGACCCGCCTAACTTTGGCGTCCCATCCTAACCGTGTCGAACTTCGTACATCCAGAACCGGCCGATACGACCGCTCCTTTTTCCCGAGGGTGTCTAGATGGTGGAACAATCTACAAGAGGAAGCTTTTCCCAGTTCTATTAACCTTAGGCAGTTCAAAAATCGTATTAATAAAATTTCTTTGGGATCATCATAGCAGCCGCGGTGTTCCGGCATTTACGCTGCTGCCTGCACGGCTGCTTCGATATAAAAAAAAAACTAACCACAAATATGCCTTGAATTAAGAATGACTTTTGAAGTGGGTTATTTTGAGTTAGCTTATTATATTTTCGTAGTTATACATTATTTTGTCTGTCAAACGTAATACAGTTTAGTAGAGTTTAGACTGTTTTTGTTTGCGCATAACCTAAGGGACCCTCAATAAGGTAGCACACAATAGTTTTACAAAATATTTTAATATATGATTAGATATACCCCTACAGGATCACTAAACAAGCATTGAGGTCCCGTATAGAATATGTACGAGAATGGTAGAAGACGTATGCGAAACCTGTTCATCAACGTCTGTTGCGAAGGTCACATACCAGGGCTGTAAAGCATGAATGTAAAGTGGGGGAATATGGCAACATAAATTTCAAAAGCTCACATTCTAACAAGCAACCAACCCAACCACAAGGGAAAGGCGGCATCTTAGAGCGTGTATATTTGAGTATGTGACGTAAAATGCTCGTTGACATAATCCCGGACTGAAGAATGTTTAGAAGCAAAAATGTCGAATGATACGCTATGGCCATATTACCCGTACCCGTGGGTAGTATGGAATGCTTTGGGGAATATAGCAAACTGCTCATCTCGTGGAAATTGAACAACTTTTTTAGGTTCGAAGAAATATATAATCCAAACAACATAAGTATTATTAAGCAATACAACGGGACTAATAAATCTCATATATCTACGTAGAGCTCTGTAGGTACTTGCTAGTTGATTTAGTGGGACACAATCGCTATAATATATGTCTGAAGGAGTACATATCTCGTGAGCTCAATCATGGCATTTGGAACCTGTAGCCATATTACCCCAAATTGTACCTTATTACATCAAAAAATGGCAACACCTATTTTAGATACATCTAACGGATTGTTCCGCCAAAAACAGTTAGCTTAAAATCGTATGTCGGCATTCTCTGATTAAAATTGGATTAAAAACACAACTTCTCACTGAGTATAACTTGACTGAGGATATTCTTTAAATGGTCCTTGCCTTTATACTGACGATATTCACTAAAAAATTAATTAAATTGATTACTGAGGTATTCACAGAAGATTGCTACATTAGAAGAACGTGTTCAAATTAACACTGTTGCCAAATATAGGCTTAAAAGAAAGATACCAAGTTGAGGCGTATTACCCAGCGCGGTATATTCCCCCACTTTACTTGACACATTTTCAGAGATAAAAGACCATGATAGTCAGCTACTCTGCATACAAATGTAGTACCTGAAACATATAGTGTGGCTTTCATGTTTATATCATGATTGTCTGTCTGCCAGATAAAGCCACACATGTGAATGTGAATTACCTTTTTACTGACGATTTGGTCACTACTTTAGCATTTGTTTAAAGCGCAAATTACAAGAAAACATAAAATACATTGTAATTGGCATGTGTACTTTGAAAAAAGCCACAACGGTGGCTGAACGTCAGTAAAAAAGTGATTCAAAGATACGTGGTTTCATTTAGCAATGAGAAAATTATTGAGTTCACTCGTTGTTTTCTTACGATTGAAAATACCAAAGTTTTATGGATTAAGCTCAACTATTCCTTGGATGTAGTCTTACAAAGTTTGCTGAAGTGACAGATTTTATTAAAATAACCATACATGTCTTTCTCGTTTCCTAAATTTCATTCTAGGGAGGAATTAAAGGACTGCCTGTACTTCACAACACAGTGTGCCCCACGTAGAACTATCAGGACTGATTACTCAAAAAGTTGACGTGAGACAGTTATGAAAATTTGGGTTTGTAGTATAACTGATAGGAGCAATTTGGCCATTTCTAAAATGGTGGCACTTCCGTATGTGCCGGGAGTAGATAACAACCTACTTGGTGCAAGGTATACACATGCAAGCCTGTCATTTAGGAAAAACAATTACTTTCCATGGAACTGAAATGGAGCTGTTTGCTTTAATGGCACATATTTACAAGCGATAAATTCTCAAGGCAAGTCGTGTAAATTGGTTGGATGCTATGGGGGCATTATATATTAAGCTAGAGATATATAGGTTCATTGCACCCCATAGAACAGGTAACAACAGTTATATACTGGCATTTGCTTTTAAACTGCTTTTGCTTGCTCTTGTTGAAGCGTCGCCTCATTTATTTAACTACGAGTAGTTATGTTTAAGAGCTTTAGCCTCACAGCGTATGGTGGGCGTAGGTATGTCTTTTGAGAAAACATATCTACATTAGCGGGTTGGTAATGGTAATTTAAGAATATTAGGAAGTCAATAGACAAACTGGCTTATCCCAACACCGACAGACGTTGTTTTATAAATACGTGTATTTCTTAATTTCAATTTATTGATATCAAATTTCTGGCCACTATCAAAAATATCATTGACTGATTTCATTGAAGATAATGTGATTCGATTTTCTTTCTGATCCAATGTAAATAATTTTACGCTTCGTAGTTGCTTGTGAAAAAAACGTCGATGCTGGTTACTGCACTTCTAACCGTTTCCTACACGGTATTTGTGTCTTCAACTATTTACAAACGGGGATGATGTCTTTGGAATAATGCATTTGAATATTGCTAATCTGATTTATCTGTTGGAACAAGGAAAATCACTTTCTGTGTGCACAGAGCTCTTAAAGAAACTTTTTGAAATAAAAGATAAAAAGCACTTGATATTCAATGAACATAACAGTTTGAAGATATTTGACTTTTTAAACAAACGCACATACAAAAAGTATCGCAAATTTTGAATTTTCGCGGGTTACGAATGTTCAATTTTCGATCTCTTTGTGGAGTTATGTTGGTACTCATGACAGAGCGCGGACATTTTTCAAATGATGACTGTTGCATACGGCGAAGCTGCTTTGGACTAAAGCAACGTTTATCGGTGGTACAAAATGTTCTCAAAAGGCCGAGAAGATGTGAGCGACGAAAAGTGTTCCGGACGCCCCAGCACGTCAACAACAGACGAAAACAATTGATGAGTTCTTGTCGCAGGGTAGAACGGTCAATAAGGAATACGAGTATTACCTTTAAGTAATGCGCAATTTGCGAAAAGCGATCTGCCAGAAATGCCTGGATTTGTGGAAGAACACAAATTGGCTTTTGCACCATGATAACGCCCCTGCTCATGCATCGTTACTTGTGCGCGAATTTTTGGCCAAAAACAACACTCCAATAATGTCTCACGCACCGTATTCCCCCGACCTGCCCCATATGAGCGACGAAAAGCGTTTCGGATGACCGAGTACGTCAACAACAGACTAAAACATTGATGAGTTCTTGCCGCAGGGTAGAACGGTCAATATGGAATATTACCTTCAATTAATGCGCAATTTGCCAGAAGCAATCCGCCAGAAACGCCCGGATTTGTGGAAGAACAAAAATTGACTTTTGCACCATGATGACGCCCCTGCTCATGCATCGTTACTTGTGCGCCAAAAACAACACTCCAATAACGCCTCACCCACCGTATTCCCCAGACTTGGCCCGCTGTGACTTTTTCTTGTTCTCGAAACTGAAGAGGCCCATGAAAAGACGACGCTACGCCACAATTGAGGAGATAAAGACGGTATCGAAGAAGGAGCTGAACAATATCACAAAAAAAGATTATTCAAAATGCTTCCAAGATTGGAAAAAACGATATCACAAGTTTATAATGTCTGATGGGGATTACTTTGAAGGGGACAAAATAGATATTCACGAATAAATAAATAATTCTTGAAAAAACTTGAAATTCGTGATACTTTTTGAACAAACCTCGTATGCTATGTATTATTAACTATTAGCCTTCAGTTACATTATGCAAAGAAATCGCTATGTATGCACTATAAGCGAAATGTGATTTCATTATACCAGCTAGATCTGAAAATACCACCCAAATAATTATGTGTATCCTCCTTTTAGTGAACGCTCAGAACTTATATTCATTGATAGCGAGATTTTCGCGGACAAGCGTGCGAATTGCCCGAATTGCCACGAGATCAGAATTGGCATGAAAATAACAAAACAACTAGTTGGGGGCATGTTTTGAGGAATTCAAATTAAATAAAATCTCGTCCTATCTTCGGCGTGTTTAACATCTATAAAAATGCACTCAAAAGAGCTCATTATAAATACGAAAACTGATGATGGGTTCATGCAAAAAGCAAACAAATCGGTTCTATATAAAGAATTCGAGCCAATTACGAATCCAGTCTTTTCCAGCGCCAAGACTGCATGTATCATCGATAGCGTTTATCTTCTACACCGAGTTACCTGGCCGCGTGGACCACCTTGGTTGGTATACTGAAGTGTTACATACTCTCACAAAACAATTTCAAATCGAGCTCATTAAGAACAAGCGCCTGGAACTACACCTTTTGTGGTGGAGAAATCTGCTCATGAGCCCTCCGATACACTGATCTTCCGCGTTGATTAATGCACAAAATCTAGTCGGCTTCCGAATACTTCTTGAGGCGCATACAGACATCGCGAGGCAAGCCGTCATCTGCATCATGCTAGAAGATAGAGGAGGTATATGAATGTTATTGGAGATTGAGATAACAAAATATATTAGCTATGTTATAAGGGTGTTGAACGGATTTCAGCAGACCAAGGTAATCATTCAAAATGGTGGACTTTGTGGTGGCCTCCGATTGGAGAGTAGCCTAATAAAAAATGTATTCATCCGTATACCTGTTTTAAATGATTTTAAGCTACTTCCTTGCGTTTTCAAAGAGACAAAAAAAATTTGTTCAGTTGGGCTACCATCCCATAGATGGCGGTTCTTTGTCAAGTGTTATCATAGGTTACACAAAATTTAACTAGTCAAGAAGATCCTCTATGGCAACGCATCTCACCCAATAGATTAGTTTGATGACAATCTCGCAAATTAATGTCTCGGGAAGATTTTAGAAAATTCATGTAAAACTACCAAAAATAAAGGGACCTCCAGATAGTCCAGATACGATGAAGATGGCACCACCATGGAAGCAACATCGGCGTATAAAATCACTTAACTATTTATTCCTAAATTACAACGTTCAAACCAGGACTTACCATCAGATATTATCGATTTACCTAATTAAGAATAGAAGCAGAGCACGATGCAGATTTCAAAGGTCACCCAATAAATATAATAGGGCTGAGTTATATGAACTTAACAATTTGGTATCTGCAACTTTAAACAGTTATTATGAGGAAATTTGGAAAAATAAAGTAAGAAAAACAGAACAACGAAAGGAAAATGTATAGAAAAGTATCAAAGCAAGGAAAAATGGTAATTGTATTTGATCAATGGCAATGCAACAAGCACATAGTTGTCAAGATAAAACTGAAATGATTGCAGAAGCTCTTCTAGCCAATCATGGCCTAACTGCGGATTTATCTGATGACGAAACGGAATCCAGTGTGAATGATTCTTGTCATCAGCTTCTGTTAAATGAATTACACATATCTTCAGACGATCTGACTTCACCTGGACAAATACACAAGATAATGAAAAATACCAGACCTCTTAAGGGACCTGGTGATGCCGGATACAAAATATAGTTCAGAAAAGACTTTCGAAAAGAAGGCAATTGTTCAAGTTTATTATTTATTCAACGCATGCTTGAGATTGTCATATTTTCCATCTATGTTGAAAAAAGCTGCTGTTTTGATATTCGCCAAACCTGGAAAGGATCCAAAACTAGCATTTAACTATATACCTGTGGTCTTTTGTCTGCGTTTGGACATATTTTCAAAAAAAAACATATTAGATCGTCTCAAACAATTTACAGATAACAATGGAATTTTGATTGATGAACAATTCGGGTTTAGAAAAGCACTAGCACGAAATATTGATAAAGTGAAATTCAACTATAACATACAACACACTAGGTATATGGTGACACTGGACATAGAGAAGGCATTTGACTCGGTGTGGCACAATGGCTTAATATTCAAATTAACTACATTCAATTTTCATTATCTATTTAGTGAAATTGATTAAATATTTTTTATCCAGAAGAAAATTTAAGGTTGTCAACGATAAATATTCTGGTTATAAAGGTATCCCAGCTGGTGTCCCACAAGGAAGCACTATATCAGCTTTACTGTTTTCATGTTTCATCAACGATAAATCTAAATTAGATAATACGGAACTGGCTGTTTGCAGATGATACTTCAATCATAGCTAGCTCCAGACGAACTTGCATAGCTAATCAAAGAATTAAGCTTCATTTAGATCAAATAGGGACATATTTTAAAAATTGAAAAATCAAAGTCAATCCTGAAAAGTCAGCCCTTATACATGTCAAAAAAAAGTAACAGGCCCGAATCTCTGAATATTGTGAAATTGAATAATGAAGTCAGTGAAGAAAAGCAGGTAGTTAAGTATTTAGGGATGTATCTAGATAAAAATTTTACTTTTAGAGAACGTGTATTACAACTGAGAAAAAGGCTGCAGCGTCATGAAAATTTATCTATCCATACTTAAATATTTTCTCTCCACTAAGTCGGAAATTAAATCTGCAATTATATAAAGCATATGGAAGAAGTATATTACTTTATGCTGCACCTGTTTGGAGTTCCATAGCGGAATACCTATACGTATACAAGACATTAAGTGTAGCAGAAACAGTTTGCTTGAGACATATGATGAATAAAAAAAGTTATGAAATTAGTAACAAAGATTTATATGATATTGTGAAACTAACACATCTAAGTCAAATCATATATAAGAAAACTGAAAAATTCTTCAACGGAAAGGTGCGAGAGCTTCAGTTCACCGAAAATATTGGTCAATTATACATTGACACAGCTTCTTTCAGAATAAAACATAATCTGATAAATAATCTTTTAATCAATTACGCTGATTAACGCTTCCCACAACACGCGAAAATAAAAAAAACATGTTATATGCATAGAAGTACTTTGCATACATACATATACAGGGTAGCCCATCCATGCGTGGACGGAAACAAACAAATACATTTTGGGAAAATCTATTTATGGCATGTTATACATGACATTTAAGGGCACATTTATAAAATATTGGCAATAAATTATCTTATTTGTTAGTTTTTTGAATTGTCATTTTTGCTTATACTTATAAAAAACGCGAATTGTACTTTTGCTCAAAAATTTCAAATGCATCACCCGGTGTATTTGTGCAAGTTTGGATTCAATTTTTTATAAGCTTTTTTTGTATAAGGTTTAATTCAGATAAAATCACTAGATTTTGGGTTATTACGCTTTCAATAGAGCAACACCAAAATTAAGGAAAAAATCACATTATATAACTAATAACAATCAGAACAGTATAAATCAGCTTCAAGCGTAATAGAGAAAAACAGCTATAACAACAACATAAACAAACAACTATCACTACTCAAGACCTAATCTACAAAACTGCTCGAAAGTATCTCCACGATGTTGAATACACAGCCGTAGTCTTTGGACGACTGACCGTTGCACATCCCTCAGCATGTGTTCCCTTATGTTCAGAAAAGCATCCTTAATCCTTTCCTTCATATTTTTCGGGGTAGATGGTGGATATATGTAATATATATTGCTTAACGTAACCCCATATAAAGAAGTCCATCGGTGTCATATCTGGTGATCTAGGATGCCAAGATATAGGCCCATCACGACCTATCCAACGATTGTTACTCCAGGTGTCCAAATAGTTACGCACACGATTATGATAATGCGCAGGTGCGCCGTCATGTTGGAAGTACATATGCATCCGAGTTTGCAGGTTGACATCCTCCAAAACCAAAGGCAAATGCTCGATCAAACAATTCAAGTATTCTATACCTGTTAATCCGTTGTCGAAAAAGAAAGGCCCGATAACTTGACTGCCAACAACTCCTCCCCAAACATTCAAGCTTCATTTATGCCTAACCCAGTAAGGGTTTTCCGTCGCATAATAGTGCATGTTATGCTGTTAAAAGTTGCCTCATCGCTAAAAAGAACCTTATCCAGGAAAGTACAGTATATTCAGATAAGAGATAGACCGGATGTAAACAAAAGGTTCGGGTGATTTTCACGCTAACGCCGCCGTCTCGACGTATTAAGTTGTTGAGTTTGTCGTTGTTATTGTTATACCTTGTTATTGATTGTTATTGTTATCAACTGCTTGCGCAAAATGCCCAGTAGTACAGATACTGCCGATGAAGTTGTAAACTCCTGTAGTCCACCTAGGAAACGCTCTAAAAAAAGACACATGAGTGCAGAAATGAAAGAGGTCATTTTGAATATATATAAGATCGAGCGCGAGGAGAACGAGGCATCAACCATCAAAGAAATTGTTGTGAAGGTTTCTCACAAAGTTGGGGTGTGTCGCGCATCAGTGTTTAATGTGTTAAGACAATACAAATAAAAATCACACCTTTTCTGAGCCAATGACCAGTAAACATCGCAAAAGTATTGTTAAATCATTGGATGAAGCTGATAAGCATGCGATTAGGAGGAAAGTGCATGAATTCTTCTTTAGGAATGAAATACCTACTATAGATAAAGTACTGCAGGAGGTAAATGGAGATACAACGTTGCCAAATTTCAAACGATCAACTTTCCATGCGTTACTGAAGCATTTAAATTTCAAATGGAAAAAACGGGGTCGTAATAGTTTACTACTGGATAGAGTAGAAATTGTGCTATGGAGGAGGGATTATTTAACAAAAATTGGGAAATATAGAAATCAAAACAGGAAGATTTATTACCTTGATGAAACGTGGGTAAACGCAGGACACACTACAAGTAAAGTATGGGTTGATGATTCTGTAACTTCATCCAGGAGGGCCTTTCTAGATGGACTGTCTACCGGATTAAAAAATCCAGCAGGTAAATACGAGTAATAGACAACAATCGGATGTTTTTCAAACCTTGGGAACAAGGTTCTAAATATTAATTCCAGGGGGCAGATAAAACATATTACAAGTAACAAAACTTTTATAACTTTCGATAAAATTTGTGGATGTTTTATTGTCATTTTCATTTGTTAGAAAATTTTGAAACCCTTATGTATATTTACATCATTATATATTTCTTACCCCACCCCCACATGATCCTATATCCATCACCAATCGTATACACATCGAATTGTGCTAATTTACTACAAAGTTACGCAAAGCAGCATCTACTATCTAAAATATGTACTGCGTGACTCTTAATACGTCCCTGCCGAATGTTACAGCGTTCGATGATCACGTGGTCTTGTTTATGTCCGGTCTATCTCTTATCTGAATATACTGTAGTGTCTCCACTCACTTTATTCAGCATTATTCTACTAAAGTCCATTCGACCTGCGAAATCCTAAGGACGAAGGTGTATTTACACCCAAGATAGAATGGATACGTGATTGCCAAAAGCAAGGACGGCGTACAGGGCCGCATTCAGGGCTACCTCCGAATGATGGACTACCACCAACGTGTTGTAAAACAAAGATGACAGTATTTAACGAAATTATCTAATATAGTGAAGTAGTTATAGTTAAGGGTGTCGCAAAATCAAATTTTTATTCTTGAAGGGGTGCTAAGTTTTTCTAAAGATTTTTCAAGCTAGACAACATGGAGAAATACATACCAGAGGTAACCAGCTGCTCACTATACACAATGAATCCGTAGTTAACGAGGGGTAGAGATGACACTTTTGTACATGGAATAAATATAAGGTTGTTCAATCAATTGAAAATAGATTTTGAAGGTGCACTTCGGACTGGCATTGTCTGTAGTTTATCTGTAAGTTAATATTTCACTATAACTAAGATTCCCATAATATGTATTCTGTGACAAAACAAAAACGCGAAACTTGAAGAGCTATCGTCATTAATGTTTATGATGATGGATTCAAAATCTCTCTCAATTATGTTGTCCAGCTCCTACATTGCTACCTCCACTTTCTCCTCAACATGCTGCACACATTTTTGCCATCTTTCTGGTGTGACCCTCTGTATAGCAATTCTGAACAGCTCTTACATGTCAGAAAATTTAAATGCTGTATTGTATGCAGCAACAAAATTCTTAACATCTGCCCATATGAGCTCGATGGGGTTGAGCTCACAGTGGTAAGGCGGCAAACGGAGTACTGTTTTGTGGTGTGCTTTGGCCATTTCATCTATGACATATTTATCATGCTTTGGTCTGTGTTGTTTCACAATATCTAATAGTTGTAATTTCAGTAAGGAAGGGTCGAAAGTTATATTTTTGGAACGGAGCCAGCTCTGAATGTCTGATTTCCTAGAAGCTGAAGTTGGGATTTTTTCTATTTTGATGATAGGGAGCATTATCCAAAACAACCACAGAATTGTCTTCGAGATGTGGTAAAATGCCAGAAAACCACTTCTCGAATGCTTCCCCATTCATCTCTTCATGGTAGTCAGTGGTTTTTTTTTGACTCAAAAGACCATAAGCCGTCATCCACGAAGCCATCTACACCCCCAATGTGGCAAATAATGAGCATTTTTCCTTTGCCTAGAAAGATAAAATCCGCTAAGTACTCATGCACATCTTGTAGGTACGAAGATAGAGAGATATTGTGCGCAAAAATTGATACCGTGAACTACTTCGATCTATTTACCTGCTGGATTTTTCAATCCGGTCGACAGTCCATCTAGAAATGCCCTTCTGGATGAAGTTACAGTTTTGTCAACCCATACCTTCGGAGTAGTGTGCCCAGCGTTAATCCAGGTTTCGTCCAGGTAATAGATCTTCCTGTGCTGATCCCTGAATGATTTAATTTTGGTCAGGTACTCTCTCCTCCACAGAACAATTTCTTCTCTATCCATAAGTAAGCTGTTACGACCTCGTTTCTTTCATTCGAAATTAAGAAGCTTCAAAAGTTTATGAATAGTCGAACGTTTGAAATTTGGTAGCATAGCATCCTCGTTAACCTTCCGTAGTACTTTATCAACTGTCCGTATTTCGTTTCTGAAGATGAACTCGTGCACTTTCCTCCGAATCGCATGCTTGTCAGCGTCATCCAACGATTTTATGATACTTTTGCGATTTTTACCCGTCATTGGCTTGGAAAAGGCATGCTTTTTCTTATGTCCGTTCAAAACATTGTACACTGTCGCTTGGCATACCCCAATTTTATCTGCCACTTGCAGAGCTTTTTTCGGGTTAGTTGATTTTTCGTCTTCCTTCCGCTCTATCTTGAATGTATTCAATATGACGTCTTTCATGTCTACGCTAAGATGTCTTTTTTTTGTCGCTTTCTAGGAGGGCTAAGGGAGTAGCCTACAGCCTCGTCAGCAGTATCTGTACTGGACATGTTTAGGATTGGTTCAAAACAAATAATAACGAGGAATAACAATAACAAACAGAAACTTAACAAATTACTCAAATACACTTAACAACAACAACAGGAAGGTGAATACGAAAACACGAGCACGCAGTGATACAGGCGACGGTCGGTGGCCTGAATACAACTCTGCCTGCCCTGCCCCTGCCCCGCGTACTATTCCGCCAGGCGAGCGCTTGAAATTTAATGGCGAATTGACCAATAAGAGGCGTTGTCCCCACCTGTTACCGAGAGATCATGCGCTAACTGTTATTATTTACATCTCATCTTGAATTTGGATTCAGTTGAGATGCAAGCATAGGTGATATGGATGGTGAGCATTCGCGTCATACGATCGTTGTGAACGCCGCCTGAGTGCGAGCCTTGCACTCGGTGTGAACAGACGGGTGTTGCGCGCTCATGCGTCATGGAGACCGATACTGAATCACTGCGTGAACTTGTCCAACTTTATGAAAATAACAGTATGTTATGGAACTCTAAGCATTCTGATTATTACGATAAATGTAAAAGGGAAGACGAGTGGCGTCAAATATCACAACAATCTGCAATCTCTACCTCCCGCCTTGCCGGAGTTATTTTTCTTACTGAAGAATACCGTGAGTAAGTTGCTTGCGTGTTGAGCTTGAGCATGTGTCATTCGGGACGCATGCATAAATGTACCGTCGTATGCCTCAAGTTGAGGCATGCGAGATGAACCATTCGCGATGCACGCCTCTCGATGTCTGTATGCGCATCCAAATATACGAGCCCTTACACCATGATGTTCAGACATCATCTGATGTTATCTAAAAGTTTGTTTATTTTTGTAAGGCTAAAAATTAATTGTTCTTCTTTTATAAGACAATGAGATATATTGTTGGCATATCATGTTAACAAATCTGCTGGTATTTACCGATCCGTTCAAGCGAGTGTGGTTATCAGCGTGGTTATCAGCTCATTGACGTCATGAATCAGCTCTTATATGTCATAGTTATCACCGTAAAATTGTGGTATTTACTCAACTCCGGAGTAGTTTTATATTTCTTGTTAATATTTTAAATGCAATAAGCTAGAATTTTCTCGGGCATTGGATATTTTTGTTGTATTTCAGCTTAGTTTATGGGACACTTGATACAGGTTGACTTCAGTTCTACCATAAAGTAGAGCACCTTATTAGTTATACTCATTACTGTTATTGGGGACACTTTAAATCTAGTTCCTATACTTAAAGTATCCTATGTAGTCACATACCACAAGAATAGTATCCACATATATACGGTTTTGCTAATATTTTTTTCATCGCTTTTTCCTATCATTTCTATATATTTCAATAAATGTTTTCTTTGACATACGGAAAAGTTTAAAGAATTAAAAAATATAGGCACATAGCCATGGTTCCACCATTAAAATTTGGGACGTCATATCTTTTATTTTCACAACAAACTTATTTAAAAATAAGAGAGATTTTCTCAAGTGATTTAACACCTCAACGGTATCTTCTAAAAAAACATCTCATGGAAAAATATTATGGAAGTTTTCTTGTTTAAACTTTCCATATCACTGTTTTAGTCGAAAAATTACCGATTATTGAGTAATAATAAAAATAATCAGAAATGGTATACCTCTTGTACCCTACAGCCTCCAAACCCCAATATTCGACCACTTAAAAATTCTGCTGAAATGAGCAGAAGTATCTGAAGCTTCAAGAACCAAAGCATTCGCGTTTTTTCCTTCGTTGGAGGACCAGGAATTAGCAGACTAAAGGGCAGACAGATCGAAGTGTCCAACAGGCAATCAACGGAAACGGCGACATTGTTTTTCTTGATCTACATGTCACATAACATGCAAAAAACATATTCTTTCCGAAATATAATACTTTAAAATTTAATGTGTATTTACTTGCGTAGGATGAAGGAGGATATCATGCTATCCGTGAGTCTTTGCCTATAATTTTCTTTGTGATATGCTGTTGTAGTTCATTGTTTGCAGTCATGTCCAGAATGGAAATATAATATATATCATCGTATATCCGCAATCAAATACTATCAAACAAATGTTAATAACAGCAAAGCAAACACTCCACAATGTTTACGTGCAACAGCTGTTGATAGCAGTTAAAGTACTCTCGTAATGGAGGTTCAGATTTTGCGGAATATATTGAATTCATGTAGCTTCCAAATATTGGATACGGGTAAGTAATAGCAATCGATTGATTTTACGTTACAGTACCATAGAAAACGACATACTTCATGTGAACAATGTTATGGTTATGCGGACATGAACTTCGCCAGTAAAATGGTTCTAAAAAACACATGATCTCTGAGCTTGAGGTAAAATTGTATTCCTTGAGTTTTCTGGGTAGAATATCATGCGAGACAGTCGTATGCCTTACTAAAGTCACACAACATGGTATGCAAACATTCTTTTTTTTGAAAACATCAATTCCGTCTTCCACTAAGCTCAATATCTGTCCTGTGGATAGTATCAAGTACAGCCAATGTAGTTAGAGGTAGCATTGTCCTCGACCATGAGATTCATATTCGGGGCCTGATCTTATCTAGATTCCATATAAAGCAAGGAGAAGAGTGGAAAGGCTTTTTAGCTCCAAACAAATAACTACTTTTGAATATGTAAAGCATGGGTAAATAAATCACCATTCATGTACACACTCTTTTTTACGTAGGCATGCGAGCAGATTCCTTAGTATTTTAGAAAGTGTGTTTCCATTTTTGGTAAATAATGATCTAATTTCATTTCCACTAATACAATCCAGCGCAACTTATGTTTCTGTTTCCGGTAATAAGATCTCGGATCATAGGTTCCGGGAATACTCAGTAGCACAAATTGTAGAGTTTCAATTTGATCCCGAGTTTCAGTATCGAGAAACGATTTGTTGAAAAAGCAATAATATCCAACGAATCATATGAAAATTCCAATTATTGCATTGTGCTGTTTTCCAAATGGAAAACGAAGCTTTCTATATTACCCAAATAATCTATGTATCCCTACATGTCTATCCGTGGCATTCTATCTCCTAAATGGGTTAAACTGTCAGATTTGCCTTTCGCTTCTCACGTCAGTAGGCCAGGGGGAGAAATTGTAGTAGCGAATTCGATCTTCTTCGGCTTGTCCGTTTGCCTGTTTGTTCGCTAATCTTTGGTCTCTTTATGATTCCTAAAATTTGAAACAGAGTAACTAAGATCATAAGGACGAGAAACGTTTGTAGCAAGATCAAAAAATAAAAATCGCTAAAATCGATTCGTTTTTTCTTATGTGACAGAGGCAACTGACGCCTTTCAAATTAGAGTTGCCAGTTCAATTCGCCCTGTATAAGGGATAATTGACAATACGTCATATTTTTGCTCGTGAAAGTTTTCGAGTTTTTCAATAGAAAACCCGATTTAAAAACATAGAAATAGACTCTGGAGGTCAAAGTAATGATCCCCCAGGGCCCCCGATGATGAATGGACCCAGCCAGAAGGAGAGAACAGATATTACCAAGAAATCAAAGGAATTGATGACACCAGCTGTAGCAGACGAAAAGGACGGAACCATCCAGCGCCAGACCCTGATCATCGAAAGTCAGGCCAGGATATAAAGAAGCTGACTGAGACCATGAAATCAAAGGAACTGATGACACCAGCTGTAGCAGACGAAAAGGACAGAACCATCCAACGCCAGACCCTGATCATCGAAAGCCAGGCCCAGCAAATAAAGAAGCTGACTGAGACAGTTAGGGACCAAAACAGTAAAATAGACTGCCTGACCACCCAGGTAACACAGTTAACCAATAATGCAAAATTTAGTTCTAAATCTGACAAGGCGGTCAATTTAAAAAGACCTCTTAAAAATTTAATTGACGTGACATCGACCGACGATGAAATACAGAATGACGGATTCATCCAGGCCAAGTCTAGGAAAAGACGCATCGATAAAACGAACAAAACCGACAAGACGGATGACTTCCCACCTCTTCCAAAAGCAAAATCAAAAGTTGACAGTCGAATCAAAACATTCTGCTTTATTAAACGTATCAACTTTTCTTCTGCCACTTGTCCTATGACGGTCGATGCAGCGACCACATCTTCTCAATCTTTGACCACTGCACCGACTGACGGTTCATCATCTCAACAATCTCACGTTGCTGGTGAGTTGACCAGCTCAGCACCCCGCCAGGGGCGAATTACGCCCATTGTTTTGCGTGACGCGACCAAGTGGCGACATCTAAGCTATACCTTTATAAGCTTAGGCATTAAGATAGAACGCGCAGTTGCCGTTGATGCGGGAATCAGAATTTTGCCGAAAACTGAGGATGACTACCGAAGAATCGTTCGCCTGCTCAGGGATGAGGACGTGCCCCATCATACGTTCCCTCTTCCTTCAGCACGAAATATTCACGCGGTAGTCAGAGGCATACCCGCAATGTTTTCGGAACAGGAGATGAAAGGGAAATTAGAACAGAGGGGATATACTCCTCTCCACATTATCCGACTCAAACGCAGTGGCGGCGCACCCATGCCTTTGGTGGTCGTGATACTGCCCAAGATTGAAAAGTCCCAGCAGCTGTTCAATGAACATGAGCTGCTGGGTCTAGCAATCAGAGTTGAAGTTCAAAAGAACTCTAGACTTGTTGGGCAGTGTCATCGCTGCCAAAAGTATGGTCATGCGCAGTCTTACTGCACAGCACCTCCCAAATCCCAAATTTTTAAAATGTGCTTCCGACCACATGACACATTTATGGCCCCTCACAGGACAAGAGGAGCGAAAGTGTGCGAACTGTGAAGGGGCGCATCCCGCTAACAGTCCCACTTGCAGATTCACCCCCAGGCGAAATCTGGAAGTCATAGCGCAAAGACGCAGCAACTCATACAGAGATGCAGTCGTCTCAACATCTTCGGTTGCCCCCTCTGTCCAGTCCACTATGAACACGCACAATGTGGACCTAGCAACTGCGCTTAGGTCCGTTCAACAAATAATAAGTCCCCTGATTAGCGCCACTCAGGCATTGCAGGCGATCTTTCCGCAGCCATTGAATGGCTAAGTACAATAGACAACCTGCATTTGTCATCTGTCAGGTATCTTGGAGTCATCATTGACAAGGGGTTGACCTGGCAGAAACATACTGATATTTTTAAAACAAAATTCCAAATTACCTTTCGGCAGCTTTATCCTCTGTTGTGCAGAAATTCAAAATTAAGTTTGATCAACAAGATTCGGTTGTATAAAATGGTCAAAGACCCAAAATCACCTACGCATGCGCGGAAGGTGTGTTCTTGCCAAGACGCCCACGCAGAGACTGCAAGTCCTGCAAAACAGAACTCAACGCACAATTACTAACGCCCCTTGGTACGTGTCAAATGAGACTATTCACAGAGATCTTGATATCCTATATTTAAGGGATTACGTAAAACAACAGGCGCAGCGGCGTTGTAATCAAGCGGAATCGCACAGCAACAGAGGGTTGCGTGATTCAGTAGACTACACAGTCGAGCAAGTTCGCAAACATTCCAGGCCGCGCCTCGCACTGTGATCAAAATTAAATTGTAAATTCAGGCCAGCCAAAATTATTTCAGTATACAAAACCGATCAAAATCATTTTTTGGAGCTACAAAATAATTCGAGCAATCAAAGCAATAATGCTTAAGCTATTTAAAATGATTTACTTCTTTTCTTTGCTCTATTTCTTCCTTCCTTTCTTTCCTTCTTTCCCTTTTTCCCTTAAACATGTTTGGTATCTGGGTAACCAGACCTGACAGACTAACAGACCGACGAGACTTTTAATTAAGAGCAAATGTCCACCGGACCGCTCTGACGAATAGTAGTTGCCAGTTGTGGGAAAGGGAAAGGGGGTTCTGATGGTTGCATATTCTATACTAACAAGAAACGTTCTCTTATTAGAATGATATTGCCTTCGTCAACACTATGCACCAGTTGAAAATAATATATTTCCAACACATTTAACAGTAAATAAAAGGTGGGTAGCTAAATTTTTACATAACTATTGACGGTGTTGCTACAACGCAAATAAATTCACGTCAGAAAAGAAGTGTCTTTTTTGTTCACGTCGTACAAAAATGTTTTTTCTGTGACGGGAAAAATGTTTGACTTTTTATCTCCGTTGACATGTAACAAAATGTCACTTTTTATGAAATCACTTTTTTCTCCGGGAAAAAAATGAGTACTCTGTCCCGGATATTGTTTATCCGCGATTTTTTACTTATATTAATTCCGGTGGAGTCTAAGAAAACTCAGACATTTTTTACCCAACATAGCCCACTAATTTCAAAATTTAAATTTTATATCGATAATTTTCTGACGTAAATGTTGTAATAATATAATTTTTCAATATTAAATCGTCGTTTTTTCCGTCACAGAAAAAGATATGTATTTTACACAGGAAAAATACTAAATTTTAGCTTTCGGTTTTTTTGTCTCAATACAACCTCAAGCTAAAATCTAGCACTTTTTTCTTCACCATGACTCACTACAAAGAATATTGTGATTTAAATGCATTAAAATATCACTGAGGGAATTGTTTACAACGTTGGAATCCTCTCTCGAGACACGGAATCCAACTAAGTAAGTAACGCCATTAATTAGTAAGAGACATACGCAAGGTGAGAAATCAAAATACTGATCAATCTGATATTCAGGGTATTGTGAAGGCATCTTTTGTGCGATTAAAATACGATAAATGCCATAATCTCGGAATCGCAGTTAAACTGAACAAGGAAGTGCAAAGTAGTGCGCAAAAAAGTGCCTCTCTGACTAAATTGACCAGTCGTTGTACTAAATATATCCAATCTTATTTCATGGCGTTGACGCCTGGTTGCACCGCCTTGTTAAGGAAAACTTTAAGCTATTCTGAATCTTATTTTCCATATTTTTGTTGCACAGACACACTTAAAACTTGAGTGGAAGTTAAATAGACAGTCAAAGTAGCTTTCTGCTTAAGATGGATTTTTTGACCTGAACCATCATGAAGTGGATTTTCCTTTTTTGACATTTTCATGATTCCAGTTACCGACCTCCTAGTTCTTAGTAAATTAGAAACTGCGAATACAGGAAAAGTTATTCATCAAGTTTTGAAAAGCTCTCATGATAATATTTTGTAATTAGCCTTCATAAACAAGAATCAAGTTTGGCTATGATGCATGATACAGGTTAACCCAAAACGTTCTTAAACTGATGAGAATGATACAAAGGAATACCAGATGATAGATACGAGTATTGGTAGATAGATGGACTAGAAAGATTAGATGAAAGAAGAGAAGAAAGCGGCTGGCGTGGTGGCCTTAACGTCATTGTGACCCAAATGGATCTGTTGGGACCTAGATACATAGATCAATAGTTATGGATCCATATTATGCTTCATGGTTTGAAGAATATAATCACTCCTGATGACAAAGCTATCCTAAATTGAATCATAACATACTTATATAATATACAGGGTGTTCACTTGAAACCTTCCCACCACGGACTTATCGGAAACCACTAATTGAAAAAAGCCAAGACACGTCAAAAGATTTGTCAAGGGGACTACCTTTTGACCCCCTTTCAACCCCCCCCCCCCCTCAGAGACATCTCCTCAAAATTTTAAAAGGTAAGCGGTATCGAGTAGTAGCTTGTTTGAAAGTTCTTTCAAAGTCCTTTATTTTGAAGTTTGATTTCTTAAAATCAGTCGATTCGTTTTCAAAAAAAGTAGAAAAATTTTTATTTATCTTAATTGGTTCAGATAGAAAATAAAAACACACGAAAATATCACTTTCCATTTCAATAAGTGTTTGAAATGTTGCCCGTTATCCGCCAAACAATGATATAGACGATGTTCAAATGTCCTGACGGACATTTTCAAAGTCATGTTGAGGGATATCATGGCAGCTTTCTATGATGCGTTGATCCAAACCTTTATGTTGGGGAGTAAACACAAAAGATTTCAAATGGCCCCACAAAAGAAAGTCTAATGGCGTCAAATCAGGAGATCTAGCAGGCTATTCTATAGGCCCTCTTCGCCCTATCCATTTATCTACTAACTCGTCGTCTAGCCATTGACCAACCGGAAGATCATAGTTAGGAGGAGCGCCGTGTTGCTCGAAATATATTTCAGCCTCATCAAGTATGGGATTTCCATCCTCTTAGATTTGGTTTTCAATGGTTTTAGTGATAAGCGGATTGATGGTATTTTCCAACATATCCAAATAAATGTCTCCAAATGTCCATTAATAAACAATGGCCCAATCACTTTGTTTCCTAAAATGCTTGCCCATACATTAATTTTTTGGGAGTACTGGGTATGCCCTTTTACAAAAGCATGAGGATTTTCATTACTCCTATACCTGCAGTTATGCTTATTAAGAAATCCGTTTAGATAAAATGCGCATTCATCACTGAAGCAGATATTCTTTACATGAATGGTATTAACGTTAATCGCTGTAGTCATTTGTTCACAAAACTCGCCTATCTAAATCATCTTCGGTTAACTCTTGCAATACTTTCATTTTGAATGGATGAAATTCATGGAGTTTAGTAACTGTATGTACAGAACCTAACGAAATACCAGTCGCAGCAACAATTTTGCGTAATGAAGTATTAGGATTTATTCCAAGATGAACCAAAACTTCATCTTGAGCGGCTTCATCCAGCACTCTCCGATGATCACGTTTTTTATTTGCACCTGGTCCAGTTTAAGTAACTTTAGTAACAAGATCCAAAACATGCCTATGCAAGTTATCTTCCTCGGATGTCTGGCGTTAAACGTGACCGCAGTTTGCCGAGCACATTGATGTTGGCACCATAAATTAGAATCATTTCCACTCTTTCGGCTAGTGTGTAAACCATTTCGCAAGTAAAATCTGAATCAATAAATTAATTTTTACTATCCCAAGATTGTCACAAAGGTAACTGACAGCAAATTCGATTCTTTCTTTCCCTTAGCAACAAATAACTAAACAGCTATACCAATAAATACAGTTCGCCCAGGATATCTGTTTTGATGAAGAGAATGCGGAAAAAATTCGGGTTGTTTGGCTGTTGCCTCGTCTAATCTACCGAATTGCTGTTTATGTTGGTAGTTTCCGGTTTAAATTATGAACGAATTGTAGACTTGGCAAACCCTAACGGGCAACATTTTGAATACTTATTGTAATGAAAAGTGATATTTTTGTCTGTTTTTGTTTTCTATCTGAACAAATTAAGACAAATATGGCTTTTCTACTTTTCTTGAAAACGAATCGACCAATTTAAAAAAATCACACGTCAATATAAAGGACTTCGAAAGACCTTTCAAACAAGCTATCAACCGGTACACCTTTTCATTTGAAATTTTCAAGGGAATGCCCTGATTTTGGTTATAAAGTTGTCCGCCTTGACAGATCTTTTGACGTGTCTCGGCGTTTTTTCTTTAAATCAGTGGTTTTCGATAAATTCGTGGTGGGAAGTTTTCAAATGAACACCCTGTATCATAATGGTGTAGGGAGGTAGCTCCGTTCAATCAATCTGAATAGAAATAAAAGTAGTTACATCACTAGGCTTTTCTTTTTTATTCAACGATATCAAACTAAATAATAGCTTGCATTCATATTATTTAACGCTGTATAACAGGGAATGATGAGCATGGGTATGAGGATTCGAATTTCACGAGACGCTAAGGAAAACCAGGAAACTCATCGACCCGCAAAGAGAACTTCGTAATCTAATTTAATCGCGGGAATGGAAAATAAGGGGAACCTCAACGGGAAGAATCTTGTTGGATCCATTTGATCTACTTAAACAAGACATTAAATTACAAAAAAAATTCTTGGTAGCGTGGCTACCACAGATTCATCTACAGGAAGTGCGTGTATGATATGCATTTACTATGACATCGTTGTAGGTTGGTTAAAGGCAAAGTGGACCCTGGAGGTATATTTTGATGAGATACGCAAAACGTTCAGGAGCACTACCGTTGAAATAAAAGTGCCAAGGATTGCCTGGTTTCTCCAGTGGATCAGTAAGTCTTACAGACACAAAATGCCAAAGAAGATTATATATAATATGTTATCCAAAAGAATCCTATTTAAGAATTGGACATTAGAATGAGAGGAAAAAATGAGTACTTTTTCCCGGATATTGTTTATCCGCGATTTAGCTGCCAATAATTTTGTGACGCTAATTATCTGACCGAGTCAGTCTACTTGCTTTTTAAAAAGATTTATTCTCGATTATCAAAAATACAATTTTATTGATGTATGTAGTATGAGCGCTAACAACAGACTGACTAACTCTGAATACAATAAAATAATACTGGATGAGGCAAAGCGCTGATCCAGGGAAACTCGATCCTCTTCTTCAGTGGTAGGGGTAAATCTTCTGTACTATAACGCCTCCCCTTGTAGATGCAACTTCGAGGGTTAACGAGGAAGTTGCACATTGGAAAGATCAACTTCTTCAATAGGGGTTCTTTGTGGTTTCTTCGGCTTAGTAAAAATCTTCGGAATGATCTTCTTGTAGACAAAACAGCAAAGTAGCAGCAGCAGTACTCCATACAACAGGATTGTCCAAGAACTGGGAATGTGCGACACCTTATGTGAATGGATGTCAACACGATTTTCTATTAATCTTCTTTTTACTTTGTGAACTTCATCAAATTCTATTTGGTCTAGATGAAGGCTGAAGTCACTCGGCTTGGTAGCAATTGAAGTATTGCTATCTATGTTTGGAAAAATAATAGGCTGACTTCCAATCGATATAGGCTCTTGATTGGCGATCAGGTCTTGATTTAGTTCCAGTGTACAACCGACTGGAATTTCGGCTAAGTAGGATCCCAAAACTTTGACTGTTTCTTGGCCTTCTTCACAGCTTAATGTAATGGTGGTTTCATTGGGTATAAGCAAGATCCATTGTCCGAAATCATGCAGTTTCTTCATTACTGGCTCTGCCAAGTTTGTCTAGCAAGTCGTTGAGATTGGGTAATGGATATTTATCGTCAATAGTCTGTTCATTTAAACTTCGGTAGTCAATTACAACTCTCCATTTTTGCTTCCCCGAAGCGTCTAGCTTCTTTGGAATGACCCAGATAGGTGAATTATAACCTGAGCTACTTGGACGTATTATATTGGAATCCAACATTTTTTGTATTTGGCTATTTACTTCGCCTCTGTGAACAAATGGATAGCGATACGATTTTGTGTAAATGGGCCTTTCGTTTTTGGTTTTTATTTGATGTTTGACTTTATTAGTAAATGTTAGTGGAGTTCCGTCCTGGTAAAAAATGTCTGAAAACTCTCTGCAAAGTTGAAGTATCCCTGATTTCTCTTCAGAATTTAGGTGATCAATTCTGATTTTCGACAAATCTAGGTCAAATTTTTGTGACGTGTCTAAATAATTGAGATCAATTTCTGGCATTTCTGATAAATTAAATGATTCTACTGAAATCGGCTGAGAAAAATTTAATGTAACAGGCTTAGTAGTGTTATTCAAAATCGTTGTCAACGCAAAATTATTTTTTGCTATCGTAAGGCATTCAGGTATCTCGCAATTATGAAATTTTTGATGAGGAATAACGATTTCACCATTGGCGATCGATGTTTTGATTTTTATTACTTGTTCGGTTCGAGGTGCGACGGTTATCAAATTCAAGTCGTTAGAAAGCTGGTGAAATTTTAGTCTAATTTTGGCGTAGGGCGTATGTAAAGTTCCTTTGCTTAAATTAATATCGGCTCTTAATAATTTTAGATTATCTAATCCAATCAATCCATCGAAAATATTGTGAAATTTAAATAGGTAAAACTTCAAATCTATACGATTAGGAAGATTGAAAATTTTCGATGCCGGGATGGATGCACTATATTTGTGAGCGGATTTTTGAAAAACAGTTGATACAACGAATGGATCATCTCTGATTAAATTTGGAAAAAATTTACGAGCAATACTGGGATCAATAAATGACTTAGTTGATCCAGAATCGATCAACATTTTAATTCCATATTCGGGAAAAAGAATGTAGGATAGTTCGCTAGCATTGCTGGCGTTAAGTGAAATTACTTCTGGTGCTAGGTCTTGTGTTCTATGAATGAGTCCTTCTGAAAATTTTGAGGTGGTTCTACGTGATCAGTTTCAGGAATATCTTGTGTATAATACTCGCAATACTGATCAGTGAAATATGTATCTGAATTTTGTGGTTCAGCTACAGTTTGATCGCAAACAAAAGATTCGTTACCAGGAACTTCATAGGTGTTATTGCTTTCTATCTCTGCATTGAATAGCTCTTCAGCGATCCAATTTGGTTTTGGTTGTTGCTGGGCTGTCGAATTATGTTCAGGTTTGAAAGAAATTCTAGTAGAAGTACTCATTGGAGTAGTTTGTGGTAAAGTACGGTTAGGGTTAGGTTTGAAAACGTTTCTGTTATTCTGTGTTTGTCTAAAAACTTGAGAATTCGTCGGAAATCTCTGAGGACGATAAACTGGTCTTGGCAAATTTACAGGTCCATTCGGAAAAGTCGAATTGAACCTAGGTTGAAATGTTGAAGTGTTCGGCTGACTGAATGAATAATTAGTAGGCTGAAAGTATGAAGGTCTATTTTGACTTATCATTGGCCTTTGCATTGGCCTGGAAGTTTGATTCTGGGGCACATTTTGTGATTTTCCAAAATTTTTGTTATAATTTTGGAAATAGCTGACATTGTCTTCAGATATAACGAATTGTAAAGCTTGGCTGAGAGATGTGGGTTTCATACATCTAATTGTTGTACCCAAGGGCTCTCGTAGTCCGCACAAAAATGTTTTCAGAGCTAATTCTTGATATAAATTTCTTTTTAACACTTTTGCTTCTTCAGAATGTTCATGTACGTTTACATGGCTGCATAGCAGATTCAAAATATGAAGACACTTATCATAAAATTTTTGAGGCGTTTCATTTGGCATTTGCCTCAACATAACCAAATCACGATTTAGACAAGTTTCATCTCTTTGATCAGAAAAATTCCTAGTCAGAATGTCTTTTAAATCTGCCCAACTTGTGATATTTTGGATATTCACAAGCACTTTAGCATTTCCTTTTAATTTCGAGATCAGTGAATTTAGCAAATAGATATTTTGGAAATTATGTGGGTTCCGTATATCATAAAAATTTGCAATTAATGTTTCACTCACTGATAGAAACCTATTTAAGTCATTAGGATTTCCGTCAAACTCTGGGACGCAATTTAAAAATTCTGGTCTGAATTGAGACATGCTTGGAATATTTTCAATATTTAATCTAGGTGGTCTTAAAATAGGTGAGTCTGTTGAAAGTGTCAAATTATCTATAGCCTCTGCAATATCTTCCAAAGACATTTAAAATCTATAGTTGCACTTACGCTAATACGAGGATGATCAAGTGCATCACGTTTCTTTCTTTGTCTTTACTTGGTTGCTTAACTATAAGGGGAAGATCTTGGTTGGGCGATCTGGTCCTTCTCCAAAATGTTCCGCTTGCAGATTTGGGCGATGTGTGGTCCAAATCCCTGACTTCGTAGGTGGTAGCTGCACACGGTGTCTTCGATAGACCGGTTCCGCTCGAACTCCCACTCACCAAAGTCTTTAGTCCGTAGGCCGTTTTTCCGGTAAATTCGTCGATACGAAAACTGCTTTCGCGGTCTCGATTGATTCGCGAAACAGCCCGAAAATCCTACTGGCTGCGCCAATTATCTGACCGAGTCAGTCTACTTGCTTTTTAAAAAGATTTATTCTCGATTATCAAAAATACAATTTTATTGATGTATGTAGTATGAGCGCTAACAACAGACTGACTAACTCTGAATACAATAAAATAATACTGGATGAGGCAAAGCGCTGATCCAGGGAAACTCGATCCTCTTCTTCAGTGGTAGGGGTAAATCTTCTGTACTATAACGCGCTACTTTGGCTACTTCTACTAATTCCGGTGGAGTCAAAGAAAACTCGGAATGAGACATTTTTTACTTTAGAGTATTAAAAATAATTTCTAAACAACAACTAAGTTCACAATTATTAAATCAAATCACAAAATTAAATTGTCAGCTATTTGATTACTTTAAAAGTTTCCTTAGCAACGCAGGTCTCATTGTCGCTATAAGTACAACATAGCCTACTAATTTCAAAATTCAAATTTCACATCGATAATTTTCTGACTTAGATATTGTAATGATATAGCTTTTCAATATTAAATCGTCGTTTTTCCCGTCACAGAAAAAAATGTATATCATACACGGGAAAGATACTGCGCGTCGGGTGACAATACAACCTCAAGCTAAAATCTAGTACTTTTTTCACTTGTATAATAAATAACTACTTTTAATCGAGTACACAAATTCCTAAACTTGTTTATTATTTGAAATGGAGATGGGCAAAAACTGCCGGTGTTTAAGATCGATTAACCAGTTATACCGGATTATTTTATAATGTACGGTTATCGGTTCAAAAAGTTCATTAACTGAAACAAAGTTTGCTTTTGTTTCGTATATACAATAATCAGAATGAATATGGGCGCCCTGGATAGACCCCCGTTAAATTGCTGTGACATTGTTGACAGTTGACACCAGCACGAATTTCTTTGCAAAACTAGTTCAAAATGCGCACCAATGCAACATATATATATATATATACACGGTGTAGTATGTAGACAAACTTTAACCATCGAATCCTTGCTCAATGTGAAGACGAAATTTTCATATGAATATCGGTCCGCAACTGCTTTGTTTTCAAGCTAGAGCATATTAGCATTAAAAGAAATGGTGATATTGTTCTAAAAAATTATAAAACATCGGAACGTATTTTATTTTAGTTAAGCATGCCCTGTGGTGAATATCACATGATTTACAGTTGTTTTCTGACTCTCTATGTATGTAGATATGGATAATGCTATCGAGTTTTTTTGTTGAAAAAAATAGCATGACATTGATTTGTTTTGATCGCAACACTTTTAATATTTAAGCATTGTGCTTATCTAGACACCTATGACGTACCCGAAAACAATTGATATAATTTATTTTCTCAAATAATTCTTCAGGTGTCAACTATTTGTTTTCTTGTCTGGACATTCTAAGACTCCAAATATTTCTAAGTCTTGGTGACTACTAATTGTCATAATGGTCCAGTTCAGTCATCAAGAAATGAGTGATATGCATTTCGTTAAAAATACAGGATAATACTATTTTCATCCACGTTCCTATTGAGCCTCAGCAACTTGTAACACATGCGTTTATTCTAGGTTATACCAACTGTTCAATAAATACGTTTCATTATTCATAGAAATATTTGGAACATTACTCGTATTTCTTTAGTGATAGTGCTCTAGCTCAAAAAGAAAGCCGTTGCGGATTCATGTTAAATGGTTAAAGTTTGTCTACATACTTTATAAACACCCTGTATATATACAAATATACTGGTTTTGTCACAAGAATATTATATCGAACAGCTTGGTAGTACATAGCAGTTTATTCATGCCAACTGTAGACGAACTTCGTCTTAAGTAAGAATAAATTATAGAAGTACTGTGCTTACTAAGATTTTGACGATGCGTGCCCGAATGTACAGAGTGCACCGAAACTGTACTTTCCTTTGCTTTTATGATCTAGATTAAGCTGATGATTGTCAAATTTATATATTCATTGACTTTGATATAACGTTTACGCGTACATACACATCAAAACGCGTCCAGTAATAAGCTGTAAGCTGCACTATCAGTCCACCTCTGATGTGATAATACTGTTGGCTTGTTTATCGTAGTTGATATGCATTATGCAATACTCTATCCTGTTTAAAACCCAAAATCGCATGCAAATTTCATTTATTCGCCCGAAAACAAGCACAAACGCGCGGATATTGAATTATTGCATTTATATTGGACTGTTGTTCGATGCCCAGCAATTTATAACCTATTCGCAAACAGGGGCACATGTCAAGTGTTCTCATTTGTCTTGATCTGACGCAAAAAAACCGTATGAAAACACTGTAGATCATCATAGGATTCCAGTCACAGTTCGCACTGTTAGCTTAGATAAACTGAAATATTGCTTACATCATTGATGGACTTATTTTAGGCAACAGCGGTCGTCGCAGTAGTAGACTCTTCGGTCTCCTGATCAGTCGCCGTGCGCTGTGCGGGTTCGACTCCCGTCCCAGGAGAAATTTTTCTCTTGGCTATGGATGTTGTGATTGTCCGTAGGTGGTAGACGGTCTCTGACTGTCAAACGTGGAGGTACCACCCGGCGGATCTCGTATTCGGAGCCAGAATGTGTGCATGTTGCAGGCACACGTGTTCTCTCGCCAGAGTCCGTGTGGTGTTCCCCCTTTCCCCTGTATCCCCCTATAGCCCCACGGTACTCAATGGGTGTTTAGGCCTTAGACCTTCGTGGTAGTTGGAGTATAAAAAATAATAATAATAATTTAGAGGGTTTATCGTCAAAATACGTTCTTTATAATTTTTTTGAAATCCTTGTAAGGGTTGTCTATTACAGACATTTTATGGTAGTTGAAGATATCAACCCTCTGTATCTCTTTTGGAAGCACTCCAGCTGGTCAGGAGATGAACTTAGTATCTATGGTACCTCGCGCCTGCATTAGGGTCCTCTTATGACACCTCCTGATAAATCGGGCGGTTTTGACAGCAGCGTATGCTCTAAAAGAGCAAGGTCGCCGTGTGTCGACGCGAAAGGGTCCCGAGGCTTTCCGTTAGGGAAGTGTTATCGATCGGTCGCACAGCCCTCCATGGAGCATGGACAATGTAGTCGAAGGACATGTGAACACTGCTCTAGGCTAGCTCTTATCTGGGCCTTGTACAGAGTAAAGACTTATTAGCCTTAAACAAATAACCTTGTTTTTTTACAACAGAAACCGAATTATAAAGTGTTGTATTACCTTTTCTGACAGTTTATCGTATGTTCTGACATTTATCAAATAAATTTGTGAATGCATCTGTTTTCGGCAAAATAATATGTTTCTAGGTTTTTCATTAAACGTTTTATTACAAATGCACCTGCACCTTTCGCCCGAGGAGCGGCTATTCTAGGTAACAAAACCACACCATCTTTCTCTCAGTTATCCTATTCCCTAATTCCAAGAGTTGCCCTTCTGCTGTTGTGATTGATGAGATGAGATTGTACCAAATGAAGTCCTCGGTAATATGGGCTCTAACCAGCCGAAATGAATAGCTGTTCAGTAGAACTCGGTCATCCATCAAAGCGAGATGAGCGCTACGGCACTTCTTGTTAGTCAAGGTACAGAAAATTCGTAGCACATTCAAGGGTGCATGGGCTTCGGGATGAACGTAATTCACTCCACGGACAAGCTTACTGCTATGCCGTCTACGGCGAAGCAAACTGGCATGCAAGATAGCGGAGCTGACGTTAGGCATCGCAGTAATAGCACTCGAATTAATAATCAGATCCAAGCGAATAATAAAAATTTTTGTGTTATTTACCGGGGTTATAATATAGTTTAAGATGACATACGGGGTGATGACGTCAGTTACTCTAATCGCTTGAACGCGTTGGTTTTAACCGCGGTTTTGTCGCAGGTTGTTTATTTTAGAAAAGCACGTATATAGTTTCTTATTATTTTGATTACCATTTAATAATCGATCCTTTTTCGTCTACAACAGTGTATGGAAAGTTTAAAAAAGAAACCTTTCATAATATTAATGCGAGAAATGTTTTTTTTCAGAAAATAATTTTTAATGACGGAACAATGACTTTGCAGCTACGATAACCTTCAATTCTCTAAAACTTTTCGCATGTCAAAGAAAACATTTATTGATTTAGCATAAATGATGAAAAAATATATTGGCAAAACCGTATACAGGTGGACATTATCCAGTGAGTTTATATGACCATATTTTAATCTTCTTGTGGTATATGGCTACACAGGATACTTTGTTAAGCACAAGATCTAGAAGTGTCCCCAACAACATAAATGAGTATAAATAATGAGGTGCCCTACTTTATGCTACAACTGAATTCAGACTATATCAAGTTTCCAAAAAATTAAGCTGAATTACAACAAAAATATCCAATAGCCGGCAAAATTCTAACTTGTCACATTTCAAATAATAACCAGAAATATAAAACTACTCCTGAATTGGGTAAATACCACAATTTTGCGGTGATAACTATGACATATAACAGCTGATCCATGACGCCACGGATCTTAGAACCAAACTGATAACCACAATCGCTTGAACGAATCGGTAAGTACCAATCCAAAATGGTAAATACCAGTTTCATTCGGTTATTCGCTTGAATTTGATTTATGATGGGGTCTGGATGTTGTAAGATGGGTAGCTATTTTAAAAATGTCTGTGCTCCATTAGAACTGCCCTGCGAAGCACTTTGAATTAGTAAACCATTGGTCCTAAGGGTAAACTTTCGGATCATAAAGAATAAGATACAGATTCATATTTTGGTAATGCCATATTCGAATAGGCTTCTACTTATGAGCCAGGATTTTCATGTTTGTTAACGACTCCTGCGAATAAAACATTTACCTGCCGCATCTGATTTCGCTGTTGGATTCACTGGTTGGTATAATACTGAGTAATTGGCAATAAGCTAAAGAGGTATTTTAATCCATATATCAAGTGTCTAGACACTGAGCTTTCTCAAGCTGCAGATGTGCAACGTTCTCTATAGTAAAATACCAAAAATGATGACAGTAGTGAAACTCATCGTACGCCACTGCTATTACGCGGAGGCCTTCGAAAATGCAGCGTTTCTTTGTGAAATGTCGGTAAACTGTAATCAAAGGGTACAGCGTCAAAGAAGTGGCGCACGATGACTTCTGCTACTGTAGTCAATTCTGGTATTTGACTATAGAGGTTAAGTACGCTGATTAATGGGGAATATAAGATGTTTGAGCACCATACATCCCCTAGGTTGGTCCTAGAATCTACTAATGCAGTTATAGTAGTAAAGTAGTAGTTGTAATCACCGCTCTTAGCGGTTACGTCATCAACGCCTTATGAAATAAGTAAATATATCGAGTCTCCGTACTATGGATCTTAATTTTCCCAACTAACTCCAGTACGGATAAAGTGGGTAATAGGGGACCGCTGTTTTCATTCTCTTCATGGACATACTCTAATAAATTTAGGACGAGCTGTCGGCCTTCTCCATTAATCGTATTTCCGGGCATTGTACAATTTTATACTGAAGGTTGACAACGGGTCAACTCAAATTGCACGCCGATGTCAAATAAGTAGTCACTCTGACAAGTATGACTGAAGGGCACTTATATGGAATGACAAAGTTTTCGAGACGGAGACACACAACTAAAAAACGTATGTCTGTCTTTGAGCTTACCGAACAAACGTTCGCACACAGGGGTAGGTTGCATGTGTACATGTATGAGGGAGTAGGAGATATATGAAGAACGGTGACTGCAACTATAGTAGTTTTGTGGAGAGGAAAAACATGATGGTCTTCGTGTCTTCATGTATTCACCGCACTGCTCTTTACGGTGACTGGAAGGTACGACTCCAGGGAAAAAACATCTGCTGCTGCCTCTTCTCCACGCAACAACGGGTCTACGGGAGCATTGCGTCACTGTGGCAGGTGTCTCTCCTATGACAGTCTGAATTTGCTATGTTGTAGTAGCAGTAGTAGCAGTAGTAGTAGTAGTAGTAGTAGTAGTAGTAGTAGTAGTAGTAGTAGTAGTAGTAGTAGTAGTAGTAGTAGTAGTAGTGGGGTGTGAAGCTCAGCTCGCGTCCGTGGCCGTCACACAAGTGGCGCACCGAAGCATGCCACACGTGCACCCCGGATAGGTGCTAAACGAGCTGGGACCCCTGGGTTCTTGGATGACCAAGATCGGGTGACCAACCCCGGTCGCGAGAACCCACACCCAGGGCAAAGGGGTAGACCGGACTCCCAAAGCCGCGGTGAAGGCAGCCGGTCTAGGGATACTGACCCGAAGAATTCATAAGACGACCTGGCCGTGGACCACGAAACGTTTTTTGGAATAATGGAAGGACGACACACTAGAACGGATATGACGACAGGGCGATGACATGGACTCTCTATGACTTGATGATGACATGGCTGTGAAACGGAAGCTCTGAGGGAGTAAACCCTGGAAAAAAATCCTCCCAAGTCCAAGGTGTAACACCATCGTGCCGAGGGGCTGCATGGCACAGGGAGAGAAGTGTGTTCTAAGCGATGCCTGGTGGACTAGGCGACCCGCCAGGGAAAATAGCCTTACTGCCACATGCGGGGCTCTGTGGTAGCGGACAGATTTCTTCCCTAGCTACTCGTGGGAACAAGATGGATAAACTTCAAAAAACACAATATGAAAGACAGGATCGAGAGGAGGTTGACCCTTTCAAAAGAAGAGACAAAATGAAAAGGTCACCGCCTGGCAGGAACAGATCATCTTCGTGGTCTGATATACATAGCCAACAGAGAGGCACAGAAGAGAGCAACCAAGGGATGTCAAATGCAACTGAAGAAGTACTCAGGCGTAGAGCACCTTCCCAATCAGGAAAACGACGTAGAAGCGAAGAAGACAATGGTGAGGAAATGAAAAAACTTATAGAGAAGGTGACGAAAACCGCCTCTACGTTAAGAGAGCTCATAAAGACTACTCCAAACACGCAGGGAGATATCAAGAAGGAGATTATGAGGCTGAACCAGATAATGGAGTCACTAAATCTAAAGATTGACCAAGAAAGTACCGAGAGAGACCGGAAGGCACCGAGAAAGGAAGAGAGCCCAAAAAGCACAACAAGCGTTGGGGTGCAAGTAAATTTCGCGGATGTAAAGGCGGAAATGGAAGAAAGAGAGTCTAAAGAGAGCAAAGAAATAATAGACATCTTAGATAAGAGCCAAAACTTTGAACAATTTGCGAAATTGCTAGACAGGAAATGGCCAGAACGAGCTTACAGGGCCGTCAAACATATTCATGGAGCTCCACCAGACATACCCGTAGAAGATGTCACAGCAATAATCGCGGACGCCAAACCGGCGAATATGAAAGGACTACTAAAGGAAATAAGCGGAAGGCACCCGGAAATAAGCGAGATCATGAAAGGCGGTGTAACAGAAGGCCAGTTAGAGTACTTCGAGAAGACCACAAAGATAAACTTCAGGAACAAAGACGAAGAGAAAAGCCAACTTGTTTACATCCTACCTATCGATATAGACAAAAATGGAGTAAACAACATGAAGGAGGTACATAAACTCGTAGAAGATAGCAAGAGAACGGTGCAGACTCATGGTCGGAAAAAGATCACCTTTATACCGGATGATGGGATAAACAAATCATACGTGAGGAAGATCCTAGAGTACGTGTTTAACAAAGCGGACATCGAGGTAAAGCTGATGACAGCCAGAGGAAAAGACCGAGAGCACAGCAGACCCTGGGCAAGTAAAACACAAGCCCAATCTCAAGCGGTGATCGTTAAGAAAGGGGGCCGGCAGTACGCCGATCTCCTAAAGACAGTGAAGCAGAATATCGATTTAGGGAAAATCGGTGTCAAAGTCAGGAACATAAGAGAGACCGCAAGAGGAGACCTACTGCTGAACGTGGAAGGGGGTGGTGAGAAGGCAGACTCCCTTAAAAAAGAAATTGCCGCCCAGCTCAAGGATGTAGGTGTATCGCTAGCCAATAACGATGCCACTGTACACATCAGCGATATAGACCCTACAGTCACCGAGGAGGAGATCGAGGAAGCAATTTACGAGGCAACCCAAGTAGACAGAGCAGCACCAGTGAAGGTGTTGAATATGAGGCCCACCAGAGATGGAAATAGAATTGCAACTGTCAGGTTATCAAAGCATCTGGCGAAAGTCCTAAGCAACAGAGGCAAGCTGATGATAGGCTGGGTGGCATGCAGAGTCCGTGAGAGAATAGCTGTAACCAGATGTTACAGATGCTTGGAATTCGGGCACACACAAAATGGATGCACAGGCAGGGATAGATCGGGAGAATGTCTGAGCTGCGGAAAAATGGGCCATAAAGCGAAAGACTGCCAAACGGACCCTTTTTGTTCTTCCTGTCAAGAAGCCGGTCACCGCTCCGACTCAACCAGATGTCCTAAGTATAGGAGGATGGTGGAGGATAAAGCAAAGAGGAGAGGCAGCTTCCGCAAGTAAAGTAAAGTAAAGAAAAAAAAAATGCCACGGACTGTCGAAGGTAATGCTACAAACAGGTTTAAACGAAATCCACGGAAAAGCTTGAGAATACTGCAAACGAACTTAGGCAGAGAAACAGCAGCCCACGATATAGCCTTTGCCACGGTAGCCGAGTATAACATAGACCTACTGATAGTGGGGGAACCCAATAAGACCATCATAAAAGCTCAAAAATGGATCAGCGACAAAAGAGGGGACTTAGCAGTGTACTTTAGAAATAGGGAAGTGACGGTTAAAGATATAAAGTACTACGACGGTTTTTTGGGCCTACACCTCGAGTTTTGCACCTTATACTGTTGCTACATATCTCCAAACATTCCGATAAATGAGTTTCAGGATCTGGTTGACAAGATAATATCTGAAATTGTCACATCAAGAAGGGAATGCGTGCTCTTGGGAGACATAAACGCAAAGAGCGTCGAGTGGGGGTCCCCATTCACAGATAGTAGAGGAACGTACTTTTCTGAATGCCTTGCTGCTGCAAACATGGTTGTGCATAACACCGGAGATAACCCCACTTTTGTTAGAGGTAGCACAGAATCCTATATAGATGTCACATGTTCGACACAGAAGATCGCAGCAAACATGAAGAAATGGAGCGTCCTCGATGAGGATAGCATGACGGACCACAAGTATATATACTTTGAGGTAGATAAGCAGCTAAGCAGTAAAAGAGCTCAATCCTGGGGCTCGACCAAGACTTGTAACTGGGAAGTCTTTAGACAGGTACTCTCGTCCAAGCTAGTAGAATACCCAGAAAAGCCGCATACAGAGGAAAACTTTACTGCCACCATTAAAGAAGCTTACCATGCTAGCCTCACAACTAATAGCAATCATAGCGGAATGCCCTACTGGTGGAGCAACGATATCTCTCAACAGAGACAGAAGTGTCACAAGGCACGTAGAACCATCATGAGGCTCGTCAAACACAGGCACAGACATCCGGAAGCGATCATCGAAGAAGCTAGCTCCTTGTATAAAAGCCACAAAAAAATGCTTCAGCAAATGATCAAAGAGTCCAAGAAAAAACACTGGAACGAACTTTGTGACAGCATTAACGAGGACGTATGGGGAGACGGATATCGGATTGTCATGAAAAAATTCCGATGTTTCGCGCCCTATAGCATGACAAAAGGACGAAAGAAGGAGATAGCAGAAGAACTGTTCCCACCACACGCAGTTAGGAGCTACAGCACAGAAACGGTCAACAACGTAGACATGTTCACGGAAGAGGAATTCGAACAAGCCATAGAAAAACTCAAAATGGGTAGAGCCCCTGGTCTTGATGGTATACCCCCAGAAGCAATTAAAGAGGCTTCGAAACTGTCACCAACCTGGGTATTGGGCTTTTTAAACAACCTTCTCACCACACAGAGCTTTCCGGAATCTTGGAAACGGGCCAAACTCTTACTGATACCGAAAGGAAAAGACAAATACAGACCCATTTGCTTGCTCTTGACAATTAGCAAGCTATATGAGTTATTGATACTTGCTAGGCTACAGAAGGAAATCGATTACAAGGGTGGCCTATCAGAGTTCCAGTATGGTTTCAGAAAAGGTAGAAATATGTTGATGGCAGTGGACGCAGTCCTTAAAACCATTAAGGGCAGCAGGGAAACATGGGGCGTTCTCATCACAGTCGATGTCAAAAACGCTTTCAACTCGCTACCGTGGCAAAACATAATGGAGGAGCTGAGAACAAGGAAAATATCACCATACCTCCGAAATCTCGTAGGTGCCTACCTCAGTGGAAGGTCACTCCAGATAGCCAAAGAAGAGACTTTAGACATAACATCCGGGGTACCGCAGGGCTCAGTCTTGGGCCCTACTCTATGGAATTTGGTTTACGATGGGGTACTGAGGAGTAAATGGCCACATGGTGTAAAAGCCGCTGCGTTCGCGGACGACTTGGCAGTGATAGTGCTAGCGCAGGATGAGGAGGCCCTTATGCATGCGGCAAATTTAGCCCTGAGGATAGTGGACAACTGGATGACGGCCCATCACCTCGAACTCGCACCGGAGAAGACAGAAGCTGTCATCATAAAGGGGAAGCGGAGAAAAGCAGGTATTACTTTTAACTGCAGAGGAACTTCCGTAACACCAAAGAAGTCTGTTAAGTACCTAGGAATTCACTTAGAAGAAGGAGGCCACTTTCGGGAGCATATTCGGGCAACGGCAGCAAAAGCAGACAAAAAAGCAGCATCGTTAGCAAGAATTATGCCAAACATCGGCGGACCTACCAGCAACAAGAGGGAGGTTATAAATAGCGTGGTGCTTTCAACATTACTTTACGGCGCCCCAATCTGGCACGACATTATGAGCACTACTAGATACAGGCAAATGTTCAACGGAGTGCAAAGGAAGATGCTGCTGAGGGTGGCGAGTGCTTACAAGACGGTCTCCACGAAGGCCTTACAGATTATTACAGGGATAGCACCGATCCACTTGCTTGTGGAAGAAAGAGTGAGACTGCACCGCCGGGAAGATGGGAGAACCGCGAGGGCCAGAAGGGAGGAGCGCGAGGTCACCATCAGTAAATGGCAGGACGAGTGGCACTTAACGGAGGACGTGGCTCAGTGGACAAAAAAAATAATACCTGACATCGGGAAGTGGATTGCTTGCAAGCACAGGCGACTGGACTACCACCTAACGCAGGCACTAACGCAGCATGGTACTTTTCGAGTATTCACGAAGAGAATACAGAAATCAGACAGCGATGAATGCATGTACTGTCAAGAAAAAGACACAGTTGCACACACTCTCTTCGAGTGCAACAGATGGGAGCGACAAAGGGCACAAGTCGTTGTTAGTCTAGGACACGCTCTGACGGAGAGTAATCTGACCAGCACCATGATGGCGAACAAACAATCGTGGATACAAATACAAAGATTCGTCAGGGAAATACTATCAATTAAAGACAAGGATGAAAGAAGAACGGACAGCCCAAACTCCTAGGACATATACATGGAAATTTTACTGCAGATACCGCTGATTAAACGAAGACATGTGTGAGACACAGTCATGCTGGTAGTAAGCGCAGGCGAATCCCAGCATGAGGGTGGGGGAGGGGGTTTTAGCCCAGGTGGCATAACCTGAATGCGGATACTAGATATCCGGTCTCAGGTATCTCTTGGTGATTTCCCCCCAAGAAAAAAAAAAAAAAAAGTAGTAGTAGTAGTAGTAGTGGGGTGTGAAGCTCAGCTCGCGTTCGTGGCCGCCACACTAGTGACGCACCGAAGCATGCCACACGTGCACCCCGGCTAGGTGCTAAACGAGCTGGGACCCCTGGGTTCTTGGATGACCAAGATCGGGTAACCAACCCCGGTGGCGAGAACCCACACCCAGGGCCAAGGGGTAGACCGGACTCCCAAAGCCGCGGTGAAGGCAGCCGGTCTAGGGATACTGACCCGAAGAATTCATAAGACGACCTGGCCGTGGACCACGAAACGTTTTTTGGAATAATGGACGGACGACACACTAGATCGGATATGACGACAGGGCGATGACATGGACTCTCTATCACTTGATGATGACATGGCTGCGAAACGGAAGCTCTGAGGGAGTAAACCCTGGAAAAAAATCCTCCCAAGTCCAAGGTGTAACACCATCGTGCCGAGGGGCTGCATGGCACAGGGAGAGAAGTGTGTCCTAAGCGATGCCTGGTGGACTAGGCGACCCGCCAGGGAAAATAGCCTTATTGCCACATGCGGGGCTCTGTGGTAGCGGACAGATTTCTTCCCTAGCTACTCGTGGGAACAAGATGGATAAACTACAAAAAACACAATTTAAAAGACAGGATGGAGAGGAGGTTGACCCTTTCAAAAGAAGAGACAGAATGAAAAGGTCACCGCCTGGCAGGAACAGATCATCTTCGTGGTCTGATATACATAGCCAACAGAGAGGCACAGAAGAGAGCAACCCTACAACAGGCTCGAAGGCAGGCTCTACAAGCTCAGTAACGAGTGAAGGGACGTCAAATGCAACTGGAGAAGTACTCAGGCGTAGAGCACCTTCCCAATCAGGAAAACGACGTAGAAGCGAAGAGGACAATGGTGAGGAAATGAAAAAGCTTATAGAGAAGGTGACGAAAACCGCCTCTGCGTTAAGAGAGCTCATAAAGGCTACTCCAAACACGCAGGGAGATATCAAGAAGTAGATTATGAGGCTGAACCAGATAATGGAGTCACTAAATCTAAGGATTGACCAAGAAAGTACCGAGAGAGACCGGAAGGCACCGAGAAAGGAAGAGAGCCCAAAAAGCACAACAAGCGTTGGGGTGCAAGTAAACTTCGCGGATCTAAAGGCGGAAATGGAAGAAAGAGAGTCTAAAGAGAGCAAAGAAATAATAGACATCTTAGAGAAGAGCCAAAACTTTGAACAGTTTGCGAAATTGCTAGACAGGAAATAGCCAGAACGAGCCTCATTCTTTGTCTGGCGCTGCAAACAGGATCGTTATACGCCTTCGTGGAAAACATCTGGAAGTTTGTACGAGCCCAGCCAACCATCAGTAAAATCTTCGAGATTCATCAGGTTAGCTGAACTACGTCCCTTCTGTGTGACCAACCATTGTGAGGTAGGAAGTATCCACTTCCGTAAGAGAAACGATCTGAGAACCTGAGAGCCACGTCCGAGGTCCCTGCAGAACGAGCCTAGAGAAACAGAGAGCTACAAGAACCAGAGCAGTCTCCGTTATGAAAAATTTTATTTTCCAGTACACAGACTATATGAATTTTCATACTGAAATTTTGCAAAAATTACAAATTCTTAGAGAATATGCTCTTTTGGAATTTTCTGATGTAGTTGCTCAATCTAGAGTCGACCTTTACACAGAAGCTGCATTAAATTCATTGGTAACTGATATTAAAGAACCATATAAATCACTCCTATTTAACGCAACACCTACAACTCTTCAAGCTGCCTTACAAATTTGTCGAAAATACGATAATTTACAAATACAATCGCAATGCAAAGTATTTACTAAACAAAATGCCAAAAATACTAACGCCATTCAAAAACCGAAACCTACCAATACCGTTCAAAATACACCTATGTGGCGATTCCCTTCAAACCAACAATTTTACAATCCGCAATTTTACCAACAGACACAACGATCTAACTTCCCAACTGGCCCGATTAACATCAGACCAAATTATTTTAATAATCAATTTCAAAGACAAATTCAACAACGACAGCCTAATTTCTATCCACAAAATAGACATGGTCCACCAAAAAACTTTAAACCGACACCCATGTCTACATCAACTATTATGAACCGCCCCTCGCAACAACAGAATCAATACCGTCCTAACTTTTTCTCAAATCACGGACAAAGACCAAATCTTATCGCTGAAGAACTAACCAACACCGAAGCGACCGAACAATCACAAAACGAACAAGAATACGATGAACAGCAATACTATGATCCAAATTATGAAAATTATGACCAACAAGAATATGAAAATTCAGATAGCAACCCTACTGTCGAGTTTCCCCCTGAAGAGACAACTCAAAATTTTCCGAAAGCCCCAAATCAAAACCCATTGACTTAGATCTCAATAATTATGAGAACACACATTTGCCATACATTTATTTACAAAATTTAGATTTGCTAGTTCTTATAGACACTGATGCATCTGTCTCTCTGATCAACACTCAAATTGCTTTCAATTATTTTCCAGATTACATTTATCCAAAACACTTTTCAATAAAATCTGTCATTGGTACTAAACACGGTGAATACGCTTTGCGAATTCCTTTGTTCAATGAACATGGCATTAACACTGAAATTGAATTTCTCATTTTAGACTGGCACGAACGTTTTAACTGTTTGCTAGGATATTATGATCTACAAAAATTTCAAGCTACTTTACAAACATCTAAGAATTTGCTATCCATTGATCGCTTAAACTTTATTTGCTACACTGACAAAATACCACGTAAAGTCCCGAACACTGTAATCAAAAATCAAGTTCTAAAATCCCCTATCAAAAATGGACAAATTATCGTTCCACCTATTAAATATCTAAATTCTAACGATGGCACACCCGAAATGATTTGCACCGTTAATAATGACGAAGTACTATACCCAGAAAATCCAAATCTATTAGATTTAAACTATCAATGCACCAAATACGACAATTTGGATAATTACGACATTGAAACACCCCAGAATGAATATAATTTAACCGATATTGGAACTTTAATAAGAACTGATCACATGAATGACGAGGAAAAATACAAGATAACAGAACTTTGTAGAAAATTTCCTGAAGCTTTTCTAAAACCTAACGAAAAATTAGAGCCATGTACCGTAACATCTCATTCTATCAGAACAAAACACGACGACTAATATTTGTAAAATCTTTTCGCTATCCAGTCTATTTAAAAACCGAAATTCGGAAACAAGTCGCTAAACTTTTGCAAGATGACATCATCCGTCCCAGTACAAGTCCATACTCATCACCTGTATGGATCATAAATAAGAAGCCTGACGCTTCCGGCGTTAAAAGATATCACATGGTAATCGATTTTCGTAAACTAAATGACATTACTATCGAAGATAAATATCTTTTGCCCCGAACTGAAGAAATATTAGAGAGTTTAGGCAAAGCCAAATATCTTTCAACGTTAGATCTGGCACAAGGATTCCATCAGATTCCTATGCACAAAGACTCAATTGAAAAGGCTGCCTGCACCGTCGACAACGGGCACTATGAATACTTACGAATGCCCTTCGGACTGAAAAACGCTCCAGCAACATTCCAAAGAATGATGAATTTTGTTTTAAAACCTTACATCGGAAAAATATGTTTCGTCTATTTAGATGACATAATAATTTTCTCAAAATCATTGCAAGACCACCTTATTCATTTGAAATCTATATTTCAAGCTTTAATTAAACATCAATTGAAAATACAACTTGACAAAACAGAGTTCCTAAGAACAGACGTTCCATTTCTGGGACATGTAATAACTCCAAACGGAATTAAACCAAATCCGGATAAAATCAGATGCATTCAAGATTTTCCAATACCAAAAACTATCAAACAAATTCAATCATTTTTAGGATTAACCAACTATTACAGAAAATTCATTAAAGACTTTGCCAAAATTACCAAACCTTTCACTAAATGTTTAAAGAAAGACGAGAAAATCAACATTTCAGATCCTGATTACATTCAAGCTTTTGATGTAATAAGAAAGACTATCACTAATTCACCCGTACTCCAATATCCTGATTTTTCAAAAACGTTCACGTTAACAACCGACGCCTCAAATATTGCGATAGGAAGTGTTCTATGACAAGACGGAAGTTTTCATTCAAGAACATTAAACTCTGCTGAACGAAATTATTCCACCATTGAAAAAGAACTCTTGCCATTATTGATTCATGCAAACACTTTAGACCATATTTATTTGGACATAGATTTCTGATTGAGACTGATCATAAACCTTTGGTGTGGTTATCAAATTTGAAAGAACCAAACCAGAGATTAATTAAATGGAAAATCAAACTTGAGGAATACGATTTCGAAATCAAATACAAAAAAGGCAAAACAAATTTAGTTGCTGACACCTTAAGCCGAATTCAGATAAATGTTCAGGATTATCTCGAAACCGAATCAATGATCCCTAACGCACCCGAATCATAAATGACTATTCACGAAACAGACAACAGATCAACTAACACGAGACACACTTCGCCTGAATCAAAGCCAAACTCGATTCAATTTTCAGACAAAAACTTTTATGCCTATCCTCACCGAATTGAATTTATAACAGGTAAAAAGAAAAACAAGATCAAATTACTTCCGAATAAGACACTAAGGTGCTCTTTAATTAATCACTTATGTTCCTCATTTATTTTGGATTGTATAAAAAAATTATTGTACCCCTGGTATTAAATACGGAATTTGGTACGACGATCAGAAACTTTTGCCCATACTTAGTAAAATTATGACACATTCTTTTTCTGCAAAACATATTGTGCTAGAAAAAGCTGCATTTAAACCAATTTATTTAGACAAACAAGAAATGAAAGACGAAATAACTTTGTACCATCATAAATTTCACAACGGAATTAATGAAACTTATTCTCATTTCCAAAAGACTCACTATAAACCAAAACTTAAAGACCTTATAACTGACATCATTAATAAATGCGAAATCTGTTTAAAAGCTAAATACGAACGAAAACCTTACAAAGAACCAATCCAAGGCCCATTTTTCAGTAACAAACCATTCCAACTAGTGTTCATAGATATTTTTACTGTTGAAAATACTAAATATGTAACTTTTATAGACCCCTTAAGTCGATATGCCCAACCCTATCAGACCACGTCACGAAATCACGTTGACATACTATCTAAAATGAAACATTTCTTTTCACATCATGGATTTCCAAAATCACTTCATGCCGATTATGGAGAATTACGTTCAGAAGTTATTAAAGATTATTGTAAAGCTCATGAAATACATTTGCATTTAGGAAGCACCAGCAATCCTAGTTCTATTGCACCAATTGAACGATTACATAGTACCATTGGAGAAAAATTTCGAATCCTAAGACAGACTCGAAAAACAGACACTACTACTGACCTAATGACTGACGTTATATTAAATTACAATCAATCTGTTCATTCTACTACAAAACATACACCTTTTGATTTATTACACGGTAGTATTGAAGACCCTTATTCATCACATCTTAAACAAATATTAGAAAAAGACAAAATTAATGAACAAATCGCTCACGATTCTTATAATCAATTAAAAAAACAAACTAACAAAATTAACGAAAAACGCGTATCTAAGATCCCCGTTTTAAAATCTCCGATCTATATCAAAATCCCAATCAGACAAACTAAGGATAAACCAAAATATCAAAAACACACTATTTTCAAACAAGAAGGAAATCAAATTTTTACACAAAATATGGCTTTTAAAATGAAATTCTTCGAGCAAATCGCACATCAAGTAAGTTTAAATTCAAATTAATCATTTGAGCGTCCTATCCATTCCTTCATTAAATCATAGGGAAAAAAATATCCTCATTGAACATTTGCAAACTTTATACCATAAAGATCATCTGTTAGATTTTGAAACAATGCACCCTTTTGAGATACTGAATCTTTGCGAACTATCAATTGTAACTTTGCGAAATGAATTATTCGTAATTCATGTACCTCTTCTTGACAGTGTTTTTGAATTGTATCCGGTAATTATAAGGAATGAATTAATAAAGATCCCAAGCAATTTTACTTTGTAATTTGAAGAAGAAAGATTTTGCTCCAATTTAATCAAACTAAGTAAAAATCCGCATTTATGTTTTTAATTACTAAACAGGCACATGTAAGCCATCTATGTTGGAAAATTGTCCTCATATTCACTTAAAATACTATTAATACTAATATTTCAATTGATATTAAAGACTGCAAGCAGATTGAATTATCATTGCCTTTACTTGAAAGTAATTTTAGCTTTTTAAATCCTTCTTATTACCAAAATCATTTGGAAATAATTGTTCATACTAAGTTGCAAAACCTTTCTTACGACTCTTACAGCTTTGGAACCATATTGTAACTGTAAATTAAATTTTCTCTAAGTTGTAGACCAACTTTTCGTAGGAGGGAGGAGTTATGGAATCCTGTTGGTAACATAACTATGTGGTACAAGCCCATTATTCCAACAAATTGAATTGTATGGCAAGCAAGCCCATTAAGAAATATTTGTTTTTTACTTCCTTTTTTCGATACAGCTCTGTTATTTTTCCTATAAAGATTAGAATTATATCGAGGCACAGACAGATTTTGTTCAATACTTGTAACCACTCTTCGTTCCTGAAATAAAGTCTGTTATTTTTTTACCATGCGACGTGTGCATTCTTTATCTGGCGCTGCCTCAATGTAAGGCATTGAAAATGGATCGTAGTGAGTTACACTTCATTTCAGGCACCGTTAGAGTGAAACCACTGAAACGCAATACGAATTATCTTCTGTGTCTTGCTGAGGAAACAATAGATTGTAATATTCAATCACATGGGGGAAGAGGTTCATCAAGTAGAAGCATCTATTCTCAGTCAATAAGATTCCAATTTATCTTTTATTTGAAATACAACTCGGTCGGTAGCGATCTTAGCTATGATACAAGATATAACCCGCTCAGTCATTTGAAAATAATAGCACAGGAGTAAGCATGGTAATATCGTTTCAACGGCTTTTAGTTAAGGTAACAACATCGCAACAATGCTGTAAGTGTAATATAATGATAGCCTTCAAGGTCAGTATTAACGATAATATTTTGATTTCACCAACGATTCTGGGGGCAACGATAAGTTATTTTGAATTTGTAAGTACTTAGTTTAGGCAAATTCAAAATCATATCTCAGCGCATAGAGTTCATTTTTTTGGTATTGGGTTTCTATAAATCCTGAGAAATATTGTGTAATCTAGAACACAATAAAAAAATATATTTTTTTTCAAGAATTCCATATACACAAGTGCGATTCAAAAATGTTTGTTACTGATACAGTGTAATGGAAATGATTTAGTAGTACGGACTGTTGTTCAGTTGAGCCTTCTCGAGTAAATTTTTATATCCTTAATGCTATTAAAGGTTTGAGAAACGTACAACAGAATTTGAGAGAATTCGAACAGAGTGGTCAATCTCTAAAAAAGTACTCGGTGATAAAGGGAACAGAGCACTGAGCATATAGTTTTATGTTTTTCAATAAACTTTGTATGTCCACGTTGGGTTTTCTGAGAATGAAAAGTGATAAAAATATTGGAGAAGTATCAAACAACAAATAAAATATTGTGTGTTCTATTTTCTTTGTCATTACTATTTTAGCACCTCAGTGTTTATTGCTTCCAAAATTGCAGATAGATTGACGGAAATAGCTGATAGGGAGTTGGGCTAACCGCAAAATGCCTACAAAGGCTTATCTCATGTTATTGTATTTGAAATACGAAATAAATTTTTTTTTGTTCTGTTTTCAAAGTAAAAAAAAGTTGAAGAGAAGTCTGAGGATTCTAAAACCGATTTTCCGCGATTTTAAGAAATAATCATTTGACGCGTACAATTTCGTCATTCTTGCCTGATTTTGTTATCCTTCTGATGAAAACTTCTTACAAGTGCGAATAATATTGCTGAAATATTATAGCTGATAATTATTACAGCCAAATATTGCAACAAAAATGTTCTTGGATTATAGGCTTCTTTGTTGAATTCACAGTTGGTAGACAGTATGGAATTGAAAAAGAGTCAAACTACCTTGTAGCTACGTTGTGACGGTCCTCTATCTGCACCCTAGTAAGAACATCACAAAACTGCTGACAAACTTCCCTGCAAGTTTTCTCGCGTCCCGTTAGACCGCAGTTTCCAAATCCGTACGAGAGATGTGTCCGGCGTGAAAGCGCGCCGCGATGTGCGTCAGGACGCATCGCGGTGCCGGGGCGGCAAATCGACGCTTCTTGCCTCCTTGTTGGAGTTCGCTCATTCATCAGGTTGTAGATGAGCATCCAGCACGCGCAATCATATTACGAGCCTGTCTCAGTGAAGTTGGTCCAACTTTTTAAGAAATTTGTCCTATTAACGAAAACGTATTCAGAACTAAAATGTATGTTTGATAACATACGACATTTGTATTTAATATTAGTCTAAAATACTACATTTTTTGTAACAAAGAAGAAATATCTTACGAAACTGCCGAATAATAAAAATCCACGAAACCAAATAGCAGCCAATCACCACTGCATTGCATCGCTTTTTCGACTGATACTGCTTCGATACGTCTTGACATAGTGTCAACTTATGTTTGATAGTCAATTGATGTAAAACTGTTCCACATTTCTTGGTGACGGGTTCGCAATTGCGGAACGGTTCCTGCGGGATTCGATCGGAGCTTTTTCTTCATGGCATGCCACAAGGTGTCAATCGGCGATAGACCTGGACTACTCGACGTCCATTTTAAAACTTATATATTGTTTTCTGACAACCAATCTTTTACTTTTTCATCATCTTGTTGAAAGATACATTCAATATCATTTAAACGCATTTGTTTAATTTGGGGTATTAAGTTATTTTGAAGCACATCAATTTACTTATCAGCATTCATAATATCCTTCACAAAGTTTAAGATTCCCTCTCCGCTTGCTGACATGGGTCCCCAAATCATAATAGAGGCCAGAAACTTAACTTTTATTAATTCTGAAACACTTCTTATTCAGGACTTATGACACGACACCTACTATCACCAACGCATTCCTCAAATATGGCTTCATCACTCCAAATAATTTGTGTATAATTTGTGTTCTTTGGCCCAGGCTAGTCTGTTTTTCTTCTGAATTTTTGTCAGTAAGGGCTTCTATTTTACCTAGACATACTGACAAAAAACGAATAATGAAAAAATGTTTTAAGCCTACCTTGTAAGTTTTGAATCCCAGTTTTCGGACAGCTCTTGAAAACTTTTTTGTGGTTGCCTGATTCGATAATATTTTCAATTCGTTACAATTAGCACGATGATTTTCCTTGATAATCCGTTTTACGGCTCTTAAGTTGGTATTGGAATAACGCGACCGACTTCCAGTTTTGGGCTTTTGAGCCCGTCGTTTTGTACAATTTAATGATATTTCGATTTGTTAACAATGTCAACGATATGGGAAGCATTTTGGACTTTTAAATGCAACTGAATGATCACTTTTATATTTCGTCAGAAACGGCTTTACGACGAGCCATTTTTAATTGATAACAACAACAACAATGCATTGAAAGTTGATTTAATGTTAAAAATCAGCTTCTTAGCAGGTTGCTTAAGTCAAATAAACAAATGATAACTCAACAAACAATTATCACTCCTATTAGAGTTGCAAGAATGATGATACAGTATTCCTTACACAGCATTGTATACTGTAAGAACATTGGCAAAACCCTCTTAGAACAGCTATACAAGCGGAATGGGCACACCTAATAGGACACTTCAGTCATTTAAGAGGTTGCAGGTAACAGTTATACAACAAAAGTGTAAGCCTCTTGCAGCCGCTATAGGACATTTGCGTCAGTGCAATATTCAGTTTTGTCAACTATACAACTACTCTGTTACGTGATTCTACTTTATTGCAACCAAACTATTTCTTATGTATTGCATAGACGAAGTGAAGAATATACAACTAACACATTACAGTCATCTTGTTTACTTACATATCGGCCATTGTGAATTCCATACACAGGTCTGTGATAAACTTCTACACTGTGATATAGGGCTATTGAATTACTTGCGCAGCAAATTTTATTGTGATTATCATGCTAAGTAGTTACGCAATTTGTACGGGCTTCGTATTTGATTCATATTTTAATAATGATCAAAAGTATGTTTAGATTTTTAAGATCAAAAACTGAACTTATTTGCGTTAAATCTTCTACAAATCCTATATTTAGACACAATTACACTAATGTTTATCACTTTATATCTGTAATTTCGAACTGAAACATAATTATTTAATGTTAAATAGAGGAATAGATGTTTGCCCAATATGGCGGGTGGTTGTGTATAATCATGGCATCGTCCATGTTGTCTTTAGTTCATTAGAATATTTTGGTGTTGCCTGCAGGAGTTATACAACAATTTGACAAATGTCTGAAATGAAATATGGACAGAATCGAATGATTTACCCAGAATTTGTACCAGATCTATATCTTCTGTTTGAACAGTTGATAAAACCTTTTGAACCAATATGCATGCGTTGTTTGTCTTAAAACATTGATTATGGCATTTTAACAAAAATATGACAGCAGAAAGTTAGGTTATGGTGAAGTTGTATACCAACATATTTAGCATATGTACAGCCTTTAACAGTTACTAAACAACAGTTGTATAAGTGCTTCCGTTGGGAGCAATTTGTTGGCTAAAGTAGTAAATTACACAGCAAAACAACAAGTTGTATAAACGTTTATGCAACAGTTAAAAATTTGCCCTATAAGGTGTTGTAAACCTATGCTATAAGAATATTTTAAACACCTAATTTTAGAGCGAATATGTTGCAGAAAGCAAATTTGCATTCCAAACAACATCAAGCCAGTATTTTGGTGTTCAGGCAACAATAATAGAGAGCTTTTATGGCTGAACGGTTCTTTTACCAAAAGCTTATAACACTACTTTGCTAGTTGGGAACACTTTTCATAAAGTATACTTTTATTTTATCGAAGCGAATAGACAGACCATTCAACTTAAGTTGTCTCCATAGTGTATTTTGCTATACACAAATAATTTTGCAAAGAAAACGATTTCGAAATAAAAATGCTTTAAAAATAACCGCGTTGGTTTGGTTATCTTTTCATAAACATTTAAAGAAACCAAAAATATTATATTTGAAATAAAATTTTAATTATCCCTCGAATAAATTCACAAATATCATGTTTTGAGGCGTTGGATCAATCTTGGCCAATATTTGGAAACATTTTTGAGGGAAATAAACCTTGCTGACGTTTCGACTACATCGAGAGCATCAAATCTATTGGACTTACGGAATTACGAGGAATATCCAGTTTGAGCCATTGGCTTTCCTGAAAGATAAAATTTGGGTAGCGACATGCTGTGAGGGTGCACGCATATAATCTTCCGCTTGGTGCCGTTGCACGTATGAGAGCCATTTTTAAAGTAAGAATCGATTGCGCATCGTGCCCGCGCATCCTGACATATTACCTAATTTCTACCTCAGACACTCTTGACCAGTCTTTCACTACGACGCCATTACGTTGCCGTCTCAGTCGGTATTGGTAGCGTGGTTATGCTGCTTTGTTTGTTTCTCAGTAAATCCGCCTGTTGTGAAGTGCGCTCAATAATTCAGATTTTAAATTCAAAAAAGTGCGTCATGCTGTAATATCTGAGAGGTTCTGTGGAACATTATTGTAGCTTGACGACAAAGAAGCGTCCTAGCGCTCATCCTGTTTTGATGGATGGCCGAGTTCTACCAAAGAGCCATTAATTTCGGCTGGTCTGAGTCCAGATTACCGAGGACTTGATCTGGCACGAACACATCTAGTCAATAGCGGCAGTTGCTGGACAAAAGCTAGGCTATTTATTTAGGGCTAAAAAGTACTTTTCTCCACATGACCTCCTCACTCTGTACAAGGCCTAGCTCTGAGTATTGCTCACATGTTTGGGGTGCTGTCGCCCCGACTACATCATTCATGTTCGATGCTGTTCATAGGAGGGCTGTTCGACTGATCTATGACTCTTCTCCAACTGCCTGACTTCAGCTCCCAGGCCGAAATGTGTCGATCCAGAACTGTCGCTAGGATATCAAGATTGTGGAACAATGTACCTGAAGAGGCTTTTCCTACTTCTACGAATCTTCGGCAGTTCAGAAATTGAATTTACAAAGTTGCTGTATAAAATAAAGGTATATCGAGAGACGCGTGTGTTGAAAATATTTCTATATCATTCATAGTCAGGTTTTGAGAGCAAATGTAAGCAGAAAGCTATGATGTGTGACATCTGTCTAATAGGTGCATGAATTATTGGAGTTGGATGCGTAGACATACACGTATAGTAACGCAAAAAAATCGACACCTCAACCCCCAATTCTTTACGTTTAAAAATTTTTTTCTGGAATGGAAAAAAGTTAGTCGACTTTTATTTTCTACCTCTAGCCCCGCCGTCACTGGGCCGATTTTAAACACTACGATGCTTTTCCGCCCTTGAGATAGCCGTAACCTTGTGTCAAAATCTTTCAAAGTTATAGCAGAGCCACGGATTAGCAGTCATACAGTATTAACCTACTGACGAAAATGGACCTAGCATTTTGTGCATGTCATATAATATCTCGATTCACGATTACAGGACTTCCTCATCAGCGGCGAGGGAAGTACAAATGTAAGAGGTCGATTTGGCAATATGGAGAAACTAGTCCTGGCCTACGTAATTGAGATATGTCAAAATACGTCAGCTGTTCTATCAAGAAGTCCAAACTTAATTATATTATGTGAGAAAATTTTAACTTTAATCATCTTAGACTTAAGTCTATGGATGAACAGCATACTAATAACTTTTTAACATTTTGTATCACCCAGCTTACAAAATATGTTTCAAAAGTCGGATGAAATTACTGTTAATTACTGATCGAATTACTGTCACTGGAGTCTTTTATTTTTAGATATCGTCACTTCAGACCGTTATGTAAGCCTTAATTTTTGCCGCATTTGCATTGCTGATGGCTCAAACATTAAGAAAAACATGGCATAACTTCACTCCATAATTCAGCAAATAATAACACAACATACAACATCAATTAGTTGTTCTATAATCGGGTGGTTATTGCTCGCTAAAGGGCAAGCAAACTTGACGTTTTCGAAGGAAACTGGCTCATTATTTACTAGTTTCGGTCTGTCCGACGATGGAACTCCTTCCATGCTGTCAGTATAATATAATAAGTGCAAACTACTTGCGCAACTACCAAAATTTAGGACCGAACATATTTTTTTAGTGGCAAACTAGCACTATGCGCTCTTAATACTCAAATAACTATTTAGGCTCACTTTTATTTGTTGCATCACAGACAACCACACCACTGATTTTCCTCTTGTTTGTTATTTGTCGCGCACAGGCTTTGACAAAATTACGCCTCCAAGAATCTGTAGAATATTCATGTGTCACTGTAGCAAAAACGAAAAATGTTCAGTTTTTTTTCGACCATTTCAGCGGCAGATTATAATAAGGCTTTTGAACAATGATGTAGAACAAGAAAAACTTACACATCTAAAGCCTCCTTCCAAAACGACTTAGCCACATTTCTCGATTTTTCAAATGAATTTCAAACATTCTATAAGTTGATTGGAGAATATTCCACCCAAAAAAAGTGTCATATAAAAAACCAGCTCTCCACCTCTTACAGTATGAGCAATTTTTTCAAGCTACCCAACCCACATTAGTGAAACCGATAAATTCAGCTGACCTAAAAATATAGCACAAAAAACTGTGAGAATTCGCACACCCGAAAGTCACAGCCGGCGCTGGAACAAAAAACTTGGGTGTCAATGAAATTCTGTAACTGGTGTTCTCAATAGAGATGTCGCCTGCTTGGCTGATCAGATTTATGAAAATCGAACAGGTAATGTGAGCAATGGCAGTAGCCTATATACCACAAAAAGATACGGCAATGCTATTCATCTGGTAAACACGACCCCGAAGCTTGACGCTTGGAGTACCAGTGACACTTTGACCGAGTTGCCATGTTGGGGGCTTGGCCTCAAATTTTGGGGAGTTTTTTGGGGATATAATGCTTGGAGAAATATCACAAGTGTAGCAAATAGAAAGCACTCTGAACCAAACCTATGTCTATCCGTTAATTAACTGATATTTGGGGAACTTTTGTGCTTGTTCTGGGAAACTTCTGTCCGACCAATCTGGTAATGGTGTGCTTTGACAGATCCGCCATATGAACACAAACAAACTGACTACCACCTGGTTCATTGTAAATTAACTCAACAATTATTGACCATGACTCGTAAATCCTTGGTGTAAATAGTCTAAAATCTGATGTTACCAGTATTTAGTGATTCGAAGAACTGTTGAAAAACCATCCTTTGTGCAGTGGTGAATTGTTTAATGAGGGGGAACTGTAACATTGAAAACTTCAGTCTGTTGTCCAAAGACCGCCTAGATTTAGATACTTTAACAGACATTAAGTTAATGCTTACTAGTTTTAAGGTTTAAGAATGATCTTCCTTAATACTTTGGGTAGACTGTTCTTTATGAAGTAATTACTGACTTTTTATTGAATGATTATCACGTGACTACTCAAATAACAGGAAGTATGAGCACATACTTTTTTTTATTCAATAAACCCCTTATATCAGTAGGGATGACATTGGAAGTCACGCGGGGAAAGGATATAGTGTTTGATAAGTGCTTATGTGAACGTTATAGAAATCTCGGAAACAAAGCCATCAATTTCATTGAAGCTTCGCAACGTCGAACTATAAAGGAAAAGCTGAGATGGAAATGGGAACATAAAAACAACAATACCACCATAACATACAATATTATAGTATACAAATACATACGTGTTGCATCTTCGGATGTGACTGTTAAGTGGTTCAGCATATGGTGGATTAAATTTCACCGTAAACTCTCTCCTATCTAGTTCGCCGGCTGATATTGAATTTGCCGTGTTGCCTCCTGCATATACCCACCTTATCGATCAGATGACAAAGTGGTTGATGTTCAACAACGTTAATGAGCTAGAGGGCGAGAATTGGAATGCCAAGCGATTGACGGTGAATGCCTTCGCCTTACGGAAGCCCAGTTGATGTACTCATGTGGTGTATGGTATTAAATTATCTGCGAGAAAAGCACAAATACATACTGGGTGAGTGTTCTCGACTGTCGATTGGTCAATGTCGCATGTAGTGGGCTAAATTGTCCCACAAAACTCATGAAATGATTTATTGAATCAAGCATAGATATTTTCATGCGACAAAATCATGAGAAGTTAAGATGACGCAACAATGACCAGCGCGTTCGAGATTTATTTATTATTATTATCTATATTACGTTCAAGGTGCAAGAAATCCAAAGAATTTTAAAGTTATCGAATATACACTTATCTTGTAGAAAGTACTTAGATTGTGTTTGTGCCACATTATAAAACATAACTAAACCTTTTTATTTTTCAATTTACAACAATGTATGGAAACGACGGAATTAATCTATTTGATGTTGTTGACCAATATATAGCTGACTGATTAAAATTGCGCGCCATTTTTGATACAGGCATTTCAGTAGGTGGCATGTGTCCAATTCATCATGGATCCCACAACGCGTCCGTATTGTTAAAACGTTTTACTTAAATAATGAGTCGATTGTTGCAACGATTCGGAAGCTACGACAAGATTGCGGTCGAACTAATGTGCCCAGTGTCAACACCATTCGTCAGTTGGTGTGGAAATTTGAAGAACTAAGTTAAAGACTTGCTGAGGTCGGGCCGTGTTTGAAAATATCGAGAGTTGGTGAAAGTGTAGTGAAGCGCCCTGAGACGTCTACCAGATATCGTTTTGAAGAACTAGATATCAGTCGCACGTCATTATGCACTGTTTTAAAAAAAGACTTGCTTTTCGGCCATACAAAATTTAGTTAACCAAAGAACTACAGCCTAGTGACCATGAAAGTCGCCGACAAAACAGTCATGCAATATTGCAGCTTAATACCCATAACAACGATTCTTACCGACAACTGATAATGTGCGATGAAGCCTCTTCGTAATGAACGGATTTGTTAATTGTCGTATCTGGGCATTGAAGAACCCTCGTGTCATCCATCAATGACCACTACATCCTCGTCGAGTCACACTTTGGTGCAGTGTTTGGTATGGAGGTGTCATTGGACCTCACTTTTTTGAAGACGCTGCAGGTAATTCTCTTATCACTGGCAAGCGCTACCGTCATATGGTGCAAATCTTTCTGGATCCTCAAATTCAACAATTTAACCTGCAAAACATGTGGTTCCAGCAGGAAGGACCATTTTGTCACGCAGCTAGAGAAACAATGAATCTTTTGCGAACAATATTTCCGGGACGTTTAATTTCTCGATTTGGTGATGTCAACTGGCCACCAAGGTCGCCGGATTTAACGTCACCTGACCTGTTTTAATGAGGAGTTTTGAAAAATAGGGTTTATGCCAACAAACCAAATACTGTAGAGCAGCTGAAGAACAATGTTACGTATGCGATTGAAAATATTCCTGCCAAAACCTACCAAAAAGTGATAGAAAATGTAAAAAAATAGGGCTCAATACAAGATTAAGATGAAAAAAAATGGACGTATTTTATTTCATTTCACAAACATTCAAGATATAAACTATTTAGTTACATATCGGCCACCCTGTATAAATTTGTAATGTACATAACTAAGGGTTTCCTTTTATCATCTTTTTTAGTGTATGAATAGTACAACATAGTTTATATTGATATAATATTTCGAACAATATTTGATGTAGAACAGCGAAAATTGGTATAGAAGGGTTTTTTGGTACGACAAAACGAACCGTGGGCATAGTTTTACTGTAGCCGCTAGAGGGTGCTCTCTACTGCACCTGTAGTATATTAAAATGACCGAAAATTTAGTCTTAGTGCAATTTTTTGCTTTTTGAATAAAAAAACTGATTCTTCGCACTTTTCAACATAAAAAAGCTCTCTAGTGAATTTTCGTTGTAGTTAGCCGTTTTTGAGATATTTCGATTTTTAAGGTTCGATGCATTTTTAATTATTTATGATAAAATAACGTTAAAAATTCAGTATCTCGATAATTTTTATAAGTAGGCTCTGCCTGCAAATATTTTTGAAATTGAAAGCAGAATAAGGTCAATTAGCTGACAGTTAGTTTTGTTATGTGTTGAAACCTGAAACGTTTTTTTGCAATTGTGAATGCACGAAATTTAGTTTCTTTTACCTGTTTTTACCTGTTTTTTTTTGTAAGTTTTATAAAAATTCCATTTTTATTTTCCAATCAAGAGTTAGCGGATATTCATTTTGTGTATGGCTTTGTAAATGCAAACGCAGCAGAAGCAGCTAGAGAATACGCACGAAGATTTCCAAACAGACGACATCCAACTCGCTCAGTATTTGTACGAGTGTATCGCCAAATAATTGAAAATGGTTTTGGAAATCTCCAAAGGGATCAAAACATAAATGTTCGTCAGCGCAGATTTACCCTTATGATTCTGCGTGAGTTTGATAGAGATCCGACCACAAGAGTTTCTGGTGCCTTGGGAATTTCAGCAAGCCATGTTTACCGTGTTCTTAGAAATGACCATAGACGTCCTTACCATTTGCAACCTGCGCAAGGACTACAGCCAGGCGACGGAGAACGAAGAATCACATTTTGTCAGTGGATTCGTGATAAAACTGATAATAATAGGGAGTTTTTAAGTAACGATTTATGGACCAATGAGTCATGCTTCACTAGACGTGGAGTGGTAAATTTTCATAATCAACATATTTGGTCGCATGAAAATCCGCATGCAGTTCGGGAAAGAAATTTTCAGCATGAATTTAGTGTGAACGTGTGGATTGATATCTACCGTAATCGACTATTTGGACCCTACCTTTTGCCTGCAGGGTTAAATGCTGCGACCTTCTTGGAATTTTTAAAGGCTGAACATGCAAATATGTGGGATGATGTTATGTTAGATTTAAGAAGATTGGCCTGGTTCCAGCTTGATGGTTGTCCAGCTCATTATTCGAGAATAGTTAGAAACTGGCTGGACGAAAATTATCCAGAAATATGGATCGGCCGAGGAGGACCAGTCGCCTGGCCTCTACGATCCCTTGACCTAAATCCATTAGATTTCTTTGTGTGGGGATTTCTGAAAGAAAAAGTGTACCAGACTCCCATAACCACAAGAGATATGCTAATAGACCACGTTCGATCATTCGTAGATGTGAATTGTGTATTGAACAATTGCGTTTACATTTCGAGCAACTACTTTAGATTTTGTATGTTTGTCCTAACTATCCAATAGCATTTTAGTTGCAAATAATTTATTTAATTTGTTAAAAATAATATTGGAAAATTAAACAAATTAATATTCTGTTTTTTGTGTTTATTTGGAGTTAGGAATTATTGCTGTGTTTAAAAACACAATCTAAACGATCATCTTAATTACTTGTAATGCCCAAATCGAAAATGTAAAAAAAATATTATTTTCCCATAAATAATTAAAAATGCATCGAACCTTAAAAATCGAAATATCTCAAAAACGGCTAACTAAAGCGAAAACTCACAAGAGAGCTTTTTTATGTTGAGAAGTGCGAAGAATCAGTTTTTTTATTCAAAAAGCAAAACATTGCACTAAGAAAATTTTTTCGGTCATTTTAATACACTACAGGTACAGTAGAGAGCGCCCTCTAGCGGCTACAGTAAAACTATGCCCATGGTTCGTTTTGTCGTACCAAAAACCCTTGTATACCAATTTTCACTGTTTTACATCAAATATTGTTCGAAATATTTTAAAAAAACTATTTTAGAAAGTAAATTTAAACACCCAGTATTTCGGAAGCCACGCATTTTTCGATGCATGTTTATATAGACTTTATACATCAATTTTAAAAGTTCTATCGAATCTTAAAGTTATGCAAGAATAAACTGAAACACCCTGTATATTCGGCGTGTCAAACTCGAATGTTCATACGGACCACATTGAAAATGTATTATAACTTGACTGACCACGAATAAAATTGTACATATATCCCCGTATTATATTTTGACCATTATAAAATAAATATGATTTATAACGTGTAGTACAGTAAAACTATGCCCATGGTTCGTTTTGTCGTACCAAAAAACCCTTGTATACCAATTTTCACTGTTTTACATCAAATATTGTTCGAAATATTTTAAAAAAAAACTATTTCAGAAAGTAAATTTAAACACCCTGTATTTCGGAAGCCACGCATTTTTCGATCCATGTTTATATAGACTTCATACATCAATTTTAAAAGTTCTATCGAATCTTAAAGTTATGCAAGAATAAACTGAAACACCCTGTATATTCGGCGTGTCAAACTCGAATGTTCATACGGACCACATTGAAAATGTATTATAACTTGACTGACCACGAATAAAATTGTACATATATCCCCGTATTATATTTTGACCATTATAAAATAAATATGATTTATAACGTGTAGGACCTAGCTTTTTAATTTCAATAAGCAGTAAAATTTTAAAACAAATATACAAGTAAGGATCTCGTGATACTAAAATTAACTTATCTGATGCAAAAATAATGGCTGGCTTTACTAAATGCCGATAAAAAGCTTGACGGAGGACACTCAGATTTCTACTCGGGTATGTCGCTATAACTTATTGTATAGTACGTTAAATCCTGTAAAGTGCCTTATTGATCTCGTGTAACAGTATGAAATCCTATATTGGAAGGAACGTTGCATTAAGGATTGGCTAACAGTATCGACGGCTAACGATGACAAAGAAATTTAACTGGAAGTCCGTGACATAATTTACATAGAAAAAATCAACTGGTCTATTTTCTCAACATACGTGTAACCACCTTGGCCTACCCTAACGCAGAATGTTATAGGAGAGAAGTGGCATGAAAGAGCCAGGTTTAAGGTGGCAGCACTGATTTCCCGCCACCCACAAACATTTGACAGTTGGCTAGTGATAACAGGCGGCGGTACATCGAGTCAACATTTTTGGCATCCAAAAGTAAGTATTTTGCACTATCTAAGTAGTTTTTTGGCATTTTATTGTAAACAAATATAAGTATGTGGATTGTAGATTCAGTTTGTGCATATAATTGGCCTTGCAACTGCGTAAACACTAAGCGACAAAAGGTTTTATATTGCTGTTATTTTGAAGGTTATATATTTTTTACCAATAAGTTATGAAAGAGCCGGGTGCATAGGCCTTAAAAGAGCTGGCTCTTTCATAACCGGCTCTTTTATAACCCTATAGTTAAGTTTTAGTAATAAATTATTATAAAATTAAAATGCATTTTTATATATTATTAAATTATTTGCTTCAGATACTGCATTATGGAGAAGGCTGGCTCAAAAAAACGAAAAAGACCCGAAAAATCGGTAATTGAAGAAGCAGTCAGTGAAGTTTTGGAGAAAGGTCAGTCCATAAACAGAACTGCACTTGCCTTAAACATATCGAGGGCTTACTTAGCTAAAATCGTTAAAAAAGTAAAGACGTCTGGCGATTCATCATATGAACACTGTCCTAATATAGGGAACAGGCGTATTTTCACAACAGAACAGGAGAATATGCTTGCAGATTATTTAAAGACCGCATCTAAAATGTGCCATGGCCTAACAAGACATCAAGCAAAGAAGCTAGGATTTGATTATGCCGTAGCCAATGATATCTGTCCACCCAAATGGAAAGAAGTTGAAACTGCGACTGATGATTGGCTCAAAGGGTTTATGAGCAGACACAAAGACTTAACTGTGAGAAAACCTGAAAGCACTTCTCTATCCTGTGCAACAAGTTTTAATAAAGCTAATGTAAGCACACTTTTTGAGAAATTAAATACTGTTTTACAAAGATACAAATTTCCTCTTCATAGGATTTTTAACGCCGATGAAACAGGCTGCAGCACCGTCACCAATCCTCCTAAGGTCATAGCTGAAAGGGGTTCGAAACAAATTGGTCAAGTTACCTCAGCCGAACGAGGAACATTGGTGACAACTCTGTTCTTTATTAATGCTGCTGGTGGTTTTCTGCCGCAAGTTTTTGTGTTTCCTAGAGTAAATTATAAAGATATTATGCTAAATAATGGTCCGCCAGGAGCCCTAGGATTGGCTCAAGTTTCTGGATGGATTACTGAAGACTGTTTTGTGAAAGCGGTTGAACACTTTGCAATACATGTCAGGCCTTCAAAAGAGAATCCAGCATTGATATTAATGGATAATCACACCTCTCATGTAAATCTCAGAGTGGTTGAATTTGCCAGACAAAACTCCATCATAATAGTTACATTCCCACCACACTGCAGTCATAAACTGCAACCACTAGATATCACAGTATATGGGCCTTTCAAAACTAGGTACCGAACTGCCATGAATGAATGGATGTTGACGAACCCTGATAAACAGTTACTATTTACCAAATTGGACAATTTGTAAAAGAAGCATATTTGCCAGCTTTCAGTCCACAGAATATAACACAAGGATTTTTGAAAACAGGAATTTATCCATTAAATTCTAATATATTTAGTGAGGAAGCATTTTTATCTTCATATGTGACCGATAGACTTGATCCACAGTCAAACGATGGTTTGAACTTGTATAAGGAAAGTATGGAAAGAAACTTAGAAACAACACCTCCATCTTCTACAAAATCGCTTGAAGCTGGCGAAGAAAATGAGCTTCTAATAGATCAGAATATCAGACTCTCTCACCGTTCAACCTCCACCCCAACGGCTGCAAATCCGAGTCAACCAATTATATCACCGGAGATGATAAGACCATTTTCTAAATCGGGGCCAAGACAAAACACGAAACGAAATAATAGAAAAATGTCATCTGCTATCGTAACCGACTCTCCCGAAAGGAAAAAAATAGAGGAGAAAGAGTATAGTGCAAAGAAACCAAGAGTTACTGTTAAGAAAATGACTACAAAAGACTCCATAAAAACGCTTAAAACAAAATCAGAAATAAATAAAGAAAATTCCGTTCTGCAAGATGACTCTGATTCGTCTGACTCTATCGTATTGGATGAATTAAAAACAAAGGGTGTTCGAAGCAAAATAAACCCAAAGACAAATAACAATAGTGATGATTGTGTAGTTTGGAGCAAAACATATAAAGACAGTGATCAAGATTGGTTTCAGTGCAAAATTTGTTCTGGTTGGGCTCATGAATGCTGTGGTATTAAGAGGAACCTTAATTTCTTTTGCAAGACATGTTTCTAATTTGAAGAATACGCATTATATTCTGTTAGATTTAACGATTTTGTTTTTGATAAAAGATGTTGTTTGTTGTTTTATTTAATTTCAACACTGTTATTGATAAAACATAATCCGCCTCTAATATGTTAAGTTTATATTTATTATAAAATATGATTAGTTTTTAAAAAGAATTTGTTAGAGTTGTCTTTTCATTTGTTTTTTAATAGTGTATACTTATTAGTTTGTATAATTTTCACAATTTCAAGTTATAATACAAGCTGACCCTTTCATTACTTTTAGTGGCTCTTTCAATACCGAAATGTTATGAAAGAGGCAAATCACACATTTTTAAAAAACGTATATTTCATTGGTTTTATATACCTTATTTTAGATTTGTTTATATGAAATATATACTTTAATAAATAAATAATAGTTTGACTAAAAAAATAATCATTTCATTCATTAAAAGTATATTTTTTGGCTACGTCTATAAAACTGGCTCTTTCATGCCACTACTCCCCTACGTTCTTGAAACTGTGAGTTTGTAATGGAGAAAAATATATTGAATTCTTGATCATAAAAATCGTTTTCATCAGAGAGTCTAGTATAATAATTTGTTACAATGCAAATTACCTTCGAAAACGATTTGTAACAGGGAACAACGAACTAATAAATCGAAACCACTCAGCAGAGCATGCGAATGTAACCTTTATTTTATGTGAACTGTAACCAAGCTATTTTGAACGAGATACACCTTGCCAACTTGCTTGCTTCTAATTAATTTGAAAACCTACAGATATTATACATTGAAAGCAAAGTTTATGTTTTTGTACGGTTCACCAATAGTCGAATTCGAAGACCTTTGTTACTTCTGAAATCAAGAATTCTAAACTTTTGTGGGAGACGTACTTGAATTGAATAGAGGACACCTTGATGTCACTGTACATATATTTTTTTATACTCCAACAACCACGAAGGCCTAAGGCCTAAACACCCATTGGGTACCGTGGGGCTATAGGGGGATACAGGGGAAAGGGGGAACGCCACACGGACTCTGGCGAGGAACACGTGTGCATGCAACATGCACAGATTCTGGCTCCGCCTACAAGATCCGCCTGGTGGTACCTCCACGTTCGAGAGTCAGAGACCGTCTACCACCTACGGATAATCCCAACGTCCATAGCCAAGAGAAAAATGTCTCCTGGGACGGGACTCGAACCCGCACAGCGCACGGCGACTGATCAGGAGACCGAAGAGTCTACTACTGCGGCCACCGCTGCTGCCACCGCTGCTGCCTATTTTTAGATCAATTGGGTTTAACTTGGAGAATGCCTTCACCTTTGGGAGGAAATCAATGGCAGCTTTCCAGGGAATGAGCCAATGACTCTCGATTACTTACCAAGATTAGAATCGGTAGCTGACGCAAGAAATGGTCACATGGAATCGATTTTTAAATTCGTCGAGAGCTTTAAAATACAGCACGTACCATATCACAGTCCTCTATAAAATAGCTCGTGCTCTTATTGATTGATACCATCCTCCAATTACTATGGAAGGTACATTAGCGCATCAACTGTTAGCAACGGCGCAAAAGGCGAAAGTCTGTCTAGCGTTAGACAAGGTATAAAGTATCCATCCACAAAAGGGATTAATTGACGTTTTCAAAACCCAATAAAGTTTCGACTATCTGTATCTTATCAACAAGCTTATGAAAGTAACGAGGATTTACTTGATGATCTTGCAATATGAATGGGCATTATTGTAACAGGTGAAATGTGTATTTCGTTCCAATCAGTTCTGGAATCGTTCTGAAACGGTTTTATTACGGTGAATTCGGCGCATGCGAATAAGAGCGTAACAAATGACAACCAAACGGTTCTGATACGATACCAGAACTCAAGGTTGGAACAAAATCAATATCTCGCATGCAACACATGTCAAAAACGACAACTTTGTTGAAGCGTTCGAAATTTTCATCCGACAGATCTCGAATGCGGAACTCGAGAACACCCTCACTGACAAGTAAATTGTATTATATTATAAAGTAATTTGGATGTTGTAACATAAGTAGTAAATTACAGAGCTGTTTCGTAGTACGTTTTACTAATTGCATTTGGGCGTGCAAAGTTGGCGTTTGCCGTGGAACGATAAGAAAGTTTGGCGATTAGATATTAATTATAAATTTGGTACATCCGCATTGGAAATTCTGGGCACTAATATAATTTAAGGAGCTACAATAACCAAAAGATACAACACTTATACGATTCTCTAAACTGAGACTACTTAGGTACCCTTCTTAATTTTATAACCAAAGCAAAAAAGTGAATGTGCCGATTGTTGTCCTCAAACCAAAAACTCTGAGAATCAGTATCCTGAAAGAGATATTTCATTAGAGTATCGTGTAGAAAGTTGCTGAGAGGTGTCATCATGATAATGGCCATGATCCTAACAAGGTCAGTTCCAAGCCAAGTTCAGTTTTAGATATTAATGCTGACAAAAGATGTTCGAGAATTCAGAAAACCCAATAGGACAATTCGTTCGCTCAAGCGCACAGATAAGGTGAGATTGTTTCCTTGTCTTAGAGTATAACCCTTACTAGGTCATCAGGGCCGGCTTTGAAGCTTTGTGTGCCTTGAGGCAAAGAATGAAATATGCACCGGGGAAGGGGGGGGGTGCTATGGGCGAAAATTTGTTCGGCTACATGAGTCCTTCTATAAGCTAATGCCTTTCTAATAAATAAAGAGCGTGGTGGCGTTGGCTGGTTGGTCTCGACTCGTTCAGTGGGGGGGAGGAGATGACGCTCATGGCACTGTGCCTCACTTGAGTACCGACTGTGATCATGTTGATTCTGAAAGTTGAAAGAGAAAGAAAAAGTGCACCAGAGTGAACATAGTTTCAGTATTTTATTGACACGTTGACGCCAACCTGTACCACCATTCAAGTGATGTTTTGTCAACATCCGGTGTTGACCACCACTGGTACAAGTGTAAATACTTTTTCTATGTGACGTAAATTCGTTGTGCTTTTAACAAGGTCTCTTTTATGAGACATACGATTACTACAATGGTATGTGATACTTCTTGTATCACCGGTGGCGCACTCGGCTGTAAAGAGGGATGCTATGAACAGAGTGAAAACGCACATATTTTGGAATAATCCATTTTTATTTCAAATAAAAAAAATCGAGTTGTATTGAAAATTGTTGAAAAACTTGAGTTAAAAATATAAAACGCAAAAAACAAATGAGACGTCAAGTTGCAAAACCCACCTCATCCATTTTTTAAAATAAATTGAGATAGTAAATAATATTAATGGCAGACCTTGAATCTTCATAAATACAGCCACAAAGGGCAACAAAAGCCGCGCCTTCCTATTTAAAATTGAGTGTAAAAACGTATAACTGCAAAATCCATCTTATCCAATGGTACTCTTTCATTGTAATTACGGCTACACGTACACTAGTATGATGTTACTGCAGCCTGATCCATATAACGTGTGCGATAAAGGATTTCATCATTTTAGGAATGCTGTACTTACTGCATAACGCATAACACCAGAGAATCGCAATCGCAGAAGAAGAAGAAACTGATTTAAGAATTTAGATTTTTTTCATACGTTCATACAGAGTTTTATTTTTCTTTAATACCTATATAAGCTTTATTATTTTTATAATAAGAAAATGTTCCCAGAGAAAACTATATACTTTTGTTATTGAAGAATTGTTTAATAGCAACCAGCAATATTCGCACCTTGCTGTAGCAAAACCCGCAATATGCATCCTACTGCAACAAAACTCGCCAGATCCAATATTTCTTGTTTGTTTTTTCCTTGAAAAACGTAAAAAACATGATTATTTCTGGACAAAATAGATTGCAAAATTACAACTCCACACAATGGACTTATATTTTTTTAAATACCGCTTGTAACTTTAATGTAAAACAGTTTTTGTCGATTATCTCGACATCAAGTTTGTGGGATAAGGCTGCTTTGCAACTTGTCGCCTCAAATATATTGAGTGTGCTTTTGACTAAAGCATTGCAGACGCATTATAGGTCTTTCTTGATGTACCTTCGTACCTTCCCATTTTATGGTTGGTCAAAATATTATCACCTTTAGCTCGAGGCCTCTTTCTTTTATGTTGGGGCATTAGATCATTTTCGTCTTATTCTTGTAAAATCAAACAAAAACGTGTACCACCGGTGGTACAAGCAACGACTGTAACGAAAAAAATCTTTATAAAGCCGTCTTGTACCAACGGTGGTACAAGAAAAAAAGTGAAAATAACGGATGTAAACACTAATAATACAAAATAACAAAAAACACGTTATATCATTCAAAGAACGATTTTACAAATAGACGTTTTTGAAAAAAAAATCGATTGACTCATCGGCGTGAACGTGTTAATGTTAGTTTTCTTGCTCTGGACCCAGTCCAGCATATGCTACTTGAGTCAACATTTTCGAAGAATGCAGTAAGATGAGGAACATGTCGAAGAACCACATACGCCAGATTTACATCTACTCGTACAATGATGCCCATTCATGATTGCAAGATTATCGAGTAAATCCTCGTTACTTTCATAAAGTTGATAAGATACCCATAGTTGATACTTTACTGGGTTTTAAAAACGTGAGTTAATTCCTTTTGTGGATGGATACTTTATACCTTATCTATCGCTAGACAGACTTTCGCCTCTTGCGCCGTTGCTAATATTTGATGCTCTAATGTACCTTCCATAATAATTGGAGGATGGTATCTATCAATAAGGGCATGAGCTATTCTATAAAGGACTCTTAGATACGGTATATCCTGTATTTTAAAGCTCTCGACGAATTTAAAAATCGATTCTATGTGACCATTTCATGCTTCAGCTACCCATCTTATGTTGGAAAATAATTGAGATTTATTGTCTCATTCCTTGGAAAGCTGCCATTGATTTTCTCCCACAGGTGAAGGCATTTTCCAAGTAATACCCAACTGTTCTAACCATATGTGCGGTGACATCAAGGTGTCCTCTATCCAATTCAAGTACATCTCCACCCCAAAGGTTTAGCATTCTTGATTTAAGATGTAACAAAGGACTTCGAATAGTATATAAACTACTGGTGAACCGTAAAAAAATAAGCTTTACAATCATGCAATGCATAACCTCTGTAGATTTTCAAATTCATTAAAAGCAAGCAAGTTGGTAAGTTGGATCTATTTTAAGTATTCTAGTTGTACCTCATTTAAAATAGATCAGTACCATAAAACAAAGGTTACATTTGCATGCTCTGCTGAGTGGTGTGCTATTTATTAATAGACCATACATCATTCGCTGTCCCCTGTTACAAATATTTTCGAAAGTATTCGCTCTGTAACAAATAATTATACTAGATTCGTTGATGAAAACGATTCTTCTGATCAAGAATTCAATACATTTTTCTCCATTACTAACTCGCAGTTTCAAGAACGTATAATATTCTGCGATAGGGTAAATTGCCAAGGTGGTTAGAGGTATGTTGAGAAAATGGACTTGCTGATTTTTTCTATGAAAATTATGTCAATGACTTTCAGATAAGTTTGTCTGTCATCTTTAAATAAACCACTTGACAAGCAACAACCTTAGCCGTCGATATTGTTAGCCAATCCTTAATGCAACGTTCCTTCCAATATAGGATTTGATGCTGTTACACGAGATCAATACGGAACGTTACAGAATTTTCTAACGTACAGGAAGTGCAGAATATTTGGAATACTGCAGGTAAATAAATGCAAACTCTATCTGCATTTTAATAGATAATCATAAAATATACTATCGTAAAGCACACGAACCCACAAGTACTAAAAGCAGCACACCATCTTGGCATTTCCAGCTACCAGCCACACGGGAACGAAACGTTTACCTCGAAAACTTTTTCTGTAAGTATGCAATCATTGATATATCATTTACTATGATACGTAAAAATCTTTATTGCAATTATTTGAACTGTTATGTGTCCTTGTTCGCTTTATTTTAATTTTGTGAATATATGTATTATAATAGGTATAGTCCTTAACGTGCGAATTGCGGGTTCACGCTGCTTGTAGTGCTAATGAATCCGGTGTGTTCATCTGTGATTATTGTAAGAACAGTAACTAAGAACACTAAATTATAAGTTCAGGCTAAATACTAATTTTTGGTTATTGAGACTGATTACTTAATAATTAATAATTAATAATTATAAGCTATTTTGTTAATCATATTAATTACCAAAGACTGTAAATTGATAACAAAGTTGAGATGTTTATTAGTTCCTTAGAAAAGGTGTAAACAATTGTCAAAAAAAAGATGATCATAATTTGGAATACTATATTCAAAATTACATACATCCCAAGTAAATTTACGCTTTCGGAGTTCCTTACTTCGATAAATATTTTGATGGGGTTCCTGTTTTTTGTTGCTATTTGATTGTTTAGATATTAAATGCGTTGTTTATTTTGATATTCCCTTTATGCTGCAATTTATTTCCAAAAAACAAACCAGTATTCCAAACATGTTGCAGTTCCTCTACTATACCATTCAGAGGCAGATGTTCCGAGAGTGATAGCAGTAATAGATATGACGTACAACTTACGGCTACGTACTCGAGAGTAGCAACTTTAGGGCCCTACGATAGGCTCTTTATCGGCATTTGGTAAGGACAGCCCTTATTTTTGCACCAGATAGGTTTATATTAGCAACACGAGATCCTTACTTCTCAGATTCAAGAAATGATAACAGATATTACAACATTAATTTAAGATGGATATGGAGCAAATGAGACATACCAAGATAATACGGCTAGTTGAAGCAAAAAATGTTATTCAACAAAACTTTCGAAGCATCAGGAAATTTTTTACTTTCTCGAATTGCTAATTCTCTAAGGGTTCTGATCACTAAATAGGGACTTGAACTCACTGCAAAGGTAACGGTGTTCAACCGATATTCCTGGATTGGATCGGTGGGATGAAAGCGCCAAAGTAATCTTTGATAGTCTCTGTGAATGGGATTGACCTTAATTTGCAGAAAATGTTGTTTGATATCCGTTAAGAATACGACAGGGTAGAGTCGGAATCTATCAAAAGAGTGTCACTAAAGCTGTTACCCCTTGAGCCTTTAACAGACGGATTAAAAACGACGCGCAATTTCGTAGTGGATTTATCGAGACGAAGTACTCCATGATGTGGTAAGTAACAACACAACTCTGGTCTCGAATGAGATTGAGGGACCAAAGACATGTGACTATCATTGATATAGTCTCTTATTAAACCTGAGTATGGCTTGGATAAATTAGGGTTTTTTAAAATTCGAGATTCAAGATAGAGAAAATAACGATAGGCTACTGAATAAGTATCTCTTGGATTGGGAGGGTTTGAATGACGAAAGGGAAGATTGACTATAAAACGACCTGAAACATCTCGGGTTGTAGTCTCTTTATAAATTTCTTCACATCTGTTCGCATCAGGTGACAGAGATGTTTTTGGTTTGACTACTTCTAATTCCCACAACTTTCTAAAGGTTGATCCAAGAGAATGTTCACAAGAAACGAAGTAAGAATTAATTGGAAGTTGAGTACCTAGATTTGTGGCACCTAAAAGTACCCAACCGAAGATAGGTCAAAGGATTATTCCTGGTTTGATGACTTCGGCGAACAGTTCTGCACCTAATAAAAGGTCAATAGGACCAGGAATATGAAATTGATCATCTGCAAGCTTCAGATTTGAAATATAACTCCATGACGAAGGATCAACTGGAGCTTGAGGCATGGGAGAACTAAGTTTTGATAGAACCAAGACTTGAATTGTGAAGGTGGTTGAGACTGATCTCTGGGTTTGATAAGTGCAAATAGACATGCCTTTACTAGCTGATTATTGATTTATTCCAAAGACAGAGATCGAGTGTTGGTTCCTTGATATGCCCAATCGGTTGACACAAGACTTGCTTATAAAATTTGCTTTACTTCCGCTATCTAGGATACTGTTTGGTAATTACCTCGAGCGTCAAGGACATCTAGCTTGAGGGTGGATAAAAGCACAGTTCTTCTGGTTGTCGAAGCAGACAGTGATGCACATGGGCACCTAACATCAATTTTCAACACACAAGTAATGCTCTAAGATGTATAAGCTTACCTGCTAATCATCTGGATAATTTCCCAGTGTTATACAGGGTATAAACGCTATGGTAGTCATTATTGAAATGGGTAATAGGGGAGGGGGTCAAAACAAGTCAAAAAGTTCATATGACCCATGGTCCAAAAGTCAATAGATTTTTGTCTAAAAGGCTCTATAGTTTACAACTTTAAGTGCTTTATATCGACCACAATCACCACAATCTTACTAATTTCTATAATCTAATCTAAAACGTTTTTAAATTGGGTAATTAACAAATAAATGGCATTAAGTTTCATTAAATTGGATATTTAAAACACACATGACAACAGCGCGTCGGTCATCATCACTCTTATCGAACTTGCAATCGATCGCAGACGGTAACAGTGGTTAGTATGTTGTTTTGTTTTTGTTCGCGTACGTCGAAACATTTTTTAATGCGGCTGATATAATAAACGGACAACTTCGAGGACCTAGAGTAAGAAGAAGAAGAAAAAGTAAGTTTAATAAACTTTCATACCCCAGGTGAAGCGCTGAGACAGTTGGTGGTAAGTCCGTTTTTTTAATTGTTTGCATTTTACGAGTACATTATCAAATAATTTAATAATACCTGAGAGCCAAAAATAACAAACTCCATCTTTATTTACACTGCGTTCCATCGTAATTTGTGTCGGGCATTGCGGCGTTGTCAGATTTTATTTCACTTTAAAGTGGATTTTCTCTAACAAAATATCGTTTTGACCCCCATGTTATATGAAACTTTTTGCTTCTTTTAACCCCCTCTATCACCCATTTAAATAATGACTATCATAACGTTTACACCCTGTATTTGTAAGACATTACCACTGGTCTAGACCAAATCAAACTATCAGCATCATATATTCAGGACACACTTCAAAGGAGTATGGATGAAGAATTTCAATTCGACTTGCTAAGAAGAGACGATCGATTGCCCACTCCTGGTTTAATGGGAGTATGAGTTCACTGAAGCTTTAGAAACTCCAAAGAATATCAATTATGGATATCTTATAGACCAGTTGTAAATAACGATTTACCTTATGGCGATACAGTAATTAATGGGCATTATGTTACATGTAAATCAGGCATTCGAACCCTAGAGACATGTGAATCCACACCGTTCGAGATGGAAATAGACAACCACAGGAATACCGCCATTAATAGTGTATAATAAAATAATGGTAATTTCTGAAACTCACTCTGTAGTTGTTCCTTTGATCCACCTCCCTTACACTGGTCAATTAGTGAATCACAGATGCTGAATTAACCAGTTTAATGATGTTTCGACTATCTCAGCAACATTTTTCATAGCACAAATCAAAATAAGTTTATAGAACTGATAATTAATCTGACTATAACGTTTATTGTTTTATGTCTTCCAGCCGACAAGTTCATTCGTTTCAGCCCATTTGTGTCAGCCGCCGATGAAGGATATTAAACAATCTTCAACTACAGGTGCTGCATTTGACTTGTTCATTAATTAACACGGTTAATAGTGCTTCGACATCAATAGCGTATCTTTGATATGTTGAAGCACCATTAATTGCGTTTTGGGTTCATGAGTAGTGCAATTGCATCACTTGTAGTTGAAGATTGGTTAATAGTCTCCAGCTGCAACTGAATCAAATAAATACTGAAGTTATACATAAAAATTCTCTTATTAATTATCAGTTTCATAAACTTATATGCCACTCATTTGATTTGGTATTTGGTGAAGGCTCCCGAGGTAGCCGACATGTCAGTAAACGAGTCCATTCATCTGTCAAATATTGAGAATTACAGGGCAATCTCTATATTATGCATGTTCTCGAAAGTCTTTGAAATAGTCTTGTACAGTCGCATTTACACTGCCGTCCAGCGTCAGCTGTCATTGCATCAACACGGATTTGTCGCTAATCGCTCAACAACCACAAATCTATTTATAATAACGCAGTACCTCCCGGAAGCCATTGATAGTAATGAGCAAGTTGACGTTATTTATACCGACTTTTCGAAGGCTTTCGATAAAATTAAGCACAAAACTTTATTAAATAAGTTAGGTGCACTTGGTTTCACAGATGATGCTAGCGAGTTGATGAAATCTTACTTATCCGATCGTAGACAATTTGTTAGCTATAATGGCTTCCAATCTGACACCTACTTGGCACCTTCTGGAGTTCCTCAGGGGTCCAACCTGGGACCATTACTGTTTTTGATATTTATTAATGACCTCTGTGACTCAGTTGAATGTGAACGCCTATGCCTTTGCTGACGACCTAAAAATTTATTCGCAGATAAATACTCCTGATGATTGTATCAAGCTACAACATCAATTAAATTTTGTGCTGTCTTGGTGTGTAGAAAACCAGTTGGAGCTTAATGTGAGGAAGTGTAAAATAGTCAGCTATACCAGGAAAATTAATGTTTGCGAATATCCGTACTCTATTGATGGGTCTGTGCTAGATAGATGCTCTGATGTACGTGATTTAGGTATAATCTATGATCAAAAGTTAACTATTAGTCAGCATATAAATGAAAAAGCATCAGAAGCATTGGCGGCTTATGGTTTCATAGTAAGGAATTGCAGGAATTTTCATAACATAAAGTCTATTAAGCTATTATATTATGCTTATGTTAGAACCAAAGTCGAATATTGTAGTATTATTTGGAGGCCTTACTATGAATGCTATAGCACAGCTATTGAAAGAGTACAACGGAAGTTTATGAAGTTTGTTCTGTTTAGGATTGATGGGACATATCCAGAGAGAGGTACAAGTAATGAGGAACTATGTAGTCGCTTAGACATGTTGACTTTGAAAAAACGTAGGTACTGTGCCTCAATAATATTTGGCTACAAAATGATCAACAATTTAATTGATTGCCCCTTGATCCCGGAACAGATCAAGTTTCGTACTCCAACGTTTGCATCTCGCAATCATAAAATATTCGGGCTTCCTAGAGCTAGGACAAACATTCTTCTCAAGTCACCGTTATATGTAATGTGCTCTAACTTAAACAGAATTTGATGTTACTGTGATATATTTACGACTAATGTTAATGACCTGCTAAAGGCAGCTAAGGCTTATTCGGACCAAAAGCTCATGTTACAAATTTGTACCTGTGTTGCATTTGTTGTTTTCTTTTCGCTTTTTTTGCTTTTGTATTATGTTTATAAATTGTCCTATAAATGGGAAATTGTTGGACAATAAAGCTATTATTATTATTATTATTATTATTATTACTATTATTATCTGTGGTTTCATATAGTAACTGGTGTGAGTGAAATGAATAAGTTACAAGTTGAAGCAGGCTTGCACATGTGAGCTTTCCCTTTCACCTTCAAAATCAACGTGACCTTGAACGTGTAAAGTTCATAATTAAAGACAAGGTAGCAACCACAACATTTCTGTGCCCTCGAAAATCTACCTGTTCTACTGAGTATTCTGAAGCAATTCGTGCCAGATCTATTTCAGCATACACGTATAAAAATCAATTTTCCCGGAAATGGACCTTGTAAGGATTATGGCCACGATCAGTATGACACCCCCACCATCTCAGACTTGTTGGTCTGACTACAACAATCGGCACATTCACCTTTTTTGCAAATCAGGCGTAATATATGCGCCTATATCTCGTAAAATAATCATAGGATTGCTTTCGTCCCGTTGACACTTTTATTCGGGAAGGCAAGAAATATATCATACTGAATTTTTGAACAAATCGACTGGAATCCGTTTTCCATGTTTTGTGTGGGGTCCTTTATCAATGTCACTACATAGTAATGATCAGATCTGATAGCAGATATATTTGTTGATTGAAATAGCGGTGATGAAAGTTCATTTTCATAGACATAATAATAATAGTAAACGCCCTTATCGGCGGAGTTTAACAAAGCTATTCTTACATTCAAACGTACTAAAGCTAAAGCTTAATACTAATTTGACATTCAAATATGATATTTTACGTACACAGTAAACGGTTGCATGTCTATGATCTTTAAAGATAAATATAGGGATGGTATTGGATCACAGGGCATTTATTCATTGATCCTATGCTGCATTCCTTGGAGGTGTAGTCTAAGTTGCAGTTTCAAGCGGATGCTATAACTATTTGAGTTATCAATGTTCTTGATATAGCTGTTAAAGAGACTCACTGCATTAGACGTGAATAACCTATAAAAGGGTGATGTTACGTACATTGTAAAATGGTTTTGATATCTTATATTGACGTTATGTATTCTTGACCTAGGGACTAGCTTTTATACTAAATATACACAGTTCTTAGAACGTAATACACGATTCAATGTTGTCGAATAAAAATTGATATCAAGACATTGTAAAAACCGGAAACTATCAGATATGTACTCAAATTCGTGCAAGTCACAAACAAAACGGCAACAGTTATTTTGCCATCTCTGTTGAGTTGAATAGTCCAGGAATGGATGAAAAAACTATCAAACCATAACTAATAATCGATAGCACTAAGCTTTCAGCCAGCTTTTTCCTCGTCTTGAAGTTAATTATGCACTTATTGATGCCATACAGTACGCACAGTTTCAAATCAGTCCACTGAGATATTGTTTTAATGTAATGTATGTAAACCAAGTATCTTAAAGCTATTCGAGAAATAAAGTTGTTGTTCATTCAAGAACAGGGTCAAAGCACTGCTCAAGTTTTCTCGTTTGTGATCAGAACAGAAGAGCACAAGTTTCGTTTTAATAGCATTGTGTTGATTAAACAATTTGCCTGTTCCATAAGTGATGGTTCAAAATGAACCAGAAGCTGCGTCAGCGACAAATTGAATGTTCGAGTACAGTACAGATTTTAAGATATCAGCTGTGTATATAATGAATAACAACGGTCCTAAAACGGAGCTTTGAAAAATTTTGGTGTTATTGTTGTTATCTCAGATCTAATATTATGTGGAATAACTCTTTGCCTACGAAGACCTAAGTAAATGGAAAATAAGTTCAATGCAGTATGGCGTAGGCCATGTTTTACACACATAAGTGAATGGTCAATGGTTTGAAAGACTTTGGAAAAATCCACGCATATAAAAGTGGCAAGCTCCACCATTAAGATATAAAAGAGCAGTTGTCGTATTATGCCCTTCTGTAAAACCCATATGGCATCTAGGTCACAAGGCAATAGATAGGAAAATGACTGACGCTTATATTTTTCCATTTTAGAATTCTTTTGCGACTGCAATAGAATACATCCCCACTTGACTGTAGTGTCATATCCAGAATTGTGATAAAATCAAACCCTTATTAGCTAGTAGATCCTAGAAGATGGTTCTTGGTGGATTTTCTCTGTTATTAAGATAACTACGCTGTACAAACTTTTTTAGAAGATAAGTGTAGTATCTGATTCTTTGGACCAAGATGAGCAAATAATATGTAAAAAGCTAATCCTCAAGCATCTCAACTCATTGATCTTTTGAGACACATATGGCTAAGCTATCACAGTCCATAAACCTACAGTAGTTGCTTTGAATCACACACGCTTAAACTCCGGTTGTGCATTTCCTGGTTTCACCCAGACTTGCTTCTTGTTTACGTTTGGTCCTTTTTAAGTTAAAAATGCGGGTATGGTTATTATACTAATAGCACATACAAACTGAAAAGTATCTATTTCAACATACGTACAGACTGCTGACACATATACCAAGTTCTTTACTCCAATAGCATCAAGGTTTGTACATGATAATGACTGTAGATGACAAAATATTTTTCACAAATAGGCAATCGCTGTACGATGTTTTGGTCTTGTAAAACATAGCTTTCTACCTGAAACTTCAACCGTTCTCTTGATCTACTGAATGACAAATGTATTATTTATTGAATTTAACATCACATACTGATCTTGAATCAAAATTTAATAGCACATCCATCCCGATCACTGGTTTTATGAAGGTTGTTTACGTTTTGATATGAATATGCATCATATACGTTAAAATACTTGTTACTGCTAGGAAGAGTAATGATTAGAACACTAGCTCGATGCTGCACGCCCAACTGTATTTTTATTGTCAGAAGCAATGCAAGTAGGCTAAAGGTGTTACAAGTTTCGAAGCATGAAGTGGCGCAAATAGATTTCTCAGTAGATTTGCCTTCGAAACTTAGAATTATACAGATAACTATTTTCAACACACGCGACGAAGGCAAAGAACGTAGTAAGATATGCTCGTGCTGGCGCTGACCGCTGGCGTGTAACATTACCAGTAGAAACGTCTAGATCCCAGCATTGTCAAATGGGTAAGGACTAGTTGTATCGACCTGCTTGATGGACTTGAACTACTTTTTTTTGTCCAAAGATAGAGGTTATGATTATCTTGTGACCGCGACCTAACTTGTGCTGAACATAATTCTCTATAAACTGGTGACAGCGTTGCGTGATACATAGTCAACACCTATCTTTTGGCTAAGTCTTTATCGTTCGGCCTTAATGAAGTGTAGGGCCTCACAGCTGTAAATCCACAAATCTGACTTGGGGACATCAAGCGATATACCTTTTTCAAGGAAACAACGCTTAATTCACGTGGTTAGTTCAACGATTGCAACAACCCAGACCCAGGTTTCTACGGTAGGTAATCGGGTTTCAGATAATGTCAAGAAGACGAAAGGTGACCTCTTCGAGAAATAAATTTAGAGAGAATAAAATAAAGAAGAAAACTGATAAAGATACTTGGAACTTTACCCAGGGCATAGGGATGAGTGAACATATAAAATGAACCGCAGAAAAGGCGAACACGATTGCTGCATCTTTACTTCGGCTAATGCCGTCTGATGGAAGGTCCATTAAGCCGCATCGGAAAATACTAGCAGGGATGAACTCCATTTTGCTCTTTAAATCCTTTATTTACAAAAAGATGGAAAAAGCTTATAGTCAGGACAGATGATGTCAAGAAATAGAAGCTACGCTTAACTCTGCTTATCCCTTCATGAACAGATTTTTTTTTAATAATTTTATAATTATGAGTGCTACAAGAAAGAGCATTAATAACACTGAACGTATACAATTATTAAAATTATGGTGGATGTATGGACTTTCATACCCATGTATTTTGTAAATCTAATGAATGTGTCAGTGTGTTGATATCTGTAGGAGTGATATTGAGCGCCCTAAAAAAAATGCCTCTGGCGCATAAAGCAAAGTCAACTCAACTGTTTTTCATTGGTTAAGATTTTTTATCCACGCGTCAAATATAGCAATTGATAAAAATAGCGGCTTCTCGGTTAAACTCTACCTCCTAGTGTATCAAACACATGGTCTATGAGATTTCGCTTAGGCGCGCGATTTGCGATTAGTTTAGTTAGTATGTCAAAGGTTTAAGTATAGTTTACTTTCAATGAATAAATCTTAAGCTATTCAGATTTTTTAAAATTGTTGACTGTTCATTTTTCAAAAGTGTATTTGAGACAAGAACCCAATGTAATTATCATCAACATATACAACTTACAGCTTAGAACTTCAGTAATGCCATCTCAGAAGCAGATTTTACATCACATCAAAGCCAAAGATTGAGAACAAGCCTCATGACGTTTAGGAAACACGTACAGCTAAGTGCTAAGTTAACATGTTGTAGAATAACCTACATAATGTCAAAAAAAAAACAGCATAATGTCAAAAAAAATCGGCATAATGTCACTTTTCAAGATACGTGATACCCGGCCGCTTTCATTTCATTGAAGAAAATATTGATTCTCATAAAATATACCTAGCTCTTATCCAACGTATATCTGTGAAAACAAAAGCAGAAATAATACCTAGTGTCCAATCCGGTATAAAAACATTCAATCAGACCAAAGCTGCAAGGAAAACGAAAAATAAACCTGCCTACGGGCTAACAAAAACAGTGATGGGATACTTTGTCGCATCTTCTTCCAATACTTATGTAAATAGGTACGTCATGACGGAGGAAGTGATTTGTTCTAGTGGTAGGTTATGTGACAAACAAACTAAACTTGACCGACACCAGCATATTAAAGTTGTTGTGTTCGATTCATAGATTACAGGTCGGTGTTCTAATAGATACCTGCAAGCATTTAATAGGTGTGCATCCATATATAAAAAATGTTGGCCATATCATATGCTGATATCTATACTTACGATGGTCTGAAATAATGGCCAGGGTTCAGTCAAATTATAGCATATAAGTCTTCAGCCTACAAGCCTACATCATTAGTTTGTTTCAAACATAATTAAAGCGTAACATAATAGGATGTCTAGTACATACTAAACACCATTGCTCATTATCAGAGTGTTAATGATAGGCGGGAATAAATATGCAATGCTGGTGACAGCATTAATATACTAATATTGGGTTTTCCCATAGGGACTTTCACTGTGAACGCATATATTTTTCCATCCAAATCAACAAAATAATTTTTTTTAGGAGAATGATGAACCTATCTCTATATGATTTGAATTTTTTACTCGGACCTTTAAATTGGTCGAATGACACTTGGAATCCAATTTTCGATATTTTGGTCCAAAATTGGCCATCTTCATAATACTTCTAATATTTTTTTGTGACATGGTCAAAACAAGGTGGTTATTATGTAAAACGTATCCAGAAAGCTGGAAATATCATTGGATTTTTTCTATCATCCACGGTTTTCTTGCAATAAGGCATTTTATTTGCAGCTTATACTCGTAAAATATAAGGATATGTGTGTAAGAGTACTAATAAACACTCGAATAAACATTAATCTCAGAATGTTGTTGGCGATGTTTTATGACGATATGTTGCTCCTCAAATATCTCTTAACAATGTCCAGCAATAAGCAGCAAGCAAATTGACACTCCATTTGCCTTGATACCGCCTTTACATAACAGAAATGTCTTATTGGAACTGTTCACCAGTCATCATTTACCGCACCTAAATTTTACGGACAAAAATCGAGATGAGAATCCAAAAAGTGAATTTTTAGAGACATGTTACATCCCATTCCTTTATAAGCATTAATTAGTCCACTCACAATATCTTTATAATTGTCCGCATTCACATTGCCTAAAAAGTTTTCAGTAACTGATTTTAAGGCATTCCAAGCTCGTAATTCAGTTCAATTTAGAGCACTGTCAAATACATCACCCTTTATGATTTTCTGTATTTTTGGACCCACAAATATGCCCTCTTTAATTTTTGCCTCACTAAGTCTCGGAAATGTTTGTTTTAGATGCAGAAACCCTCTTCCATTTCGATCCATAGCTTTCACAAAATTTTTCATCAATGCCATTTTAATATGTTTTTGGGATCAACTAGTGGTTCATGAGCAATGTTTTTGAGGCCCGGAATTAATACCTGACGTAGTGGCCACTCTTTCTGTTCATAATGACGATCTCGCCCACGACTGTCCCTTTCACAAAGAAAATAACAATATTTATTATAACAGAACTCGAATATTTTCATATGATTCCTTCATGTGAACTGCGAGCGCTATAGGTACAGATGGATATTTATTACCGTAGTATACCAATACCGCTTTTAAACTAAGCTTAGAGGAATTAATGAACAGGCGCCAATTATTTGGATCATGTTTCTGTCCTGACGCGTCAAACAAATTGTTGACATCGGAGCAATATATCAACACCCTTTCTTGACGGAAACAGTGTGTGATCTCTTGTTGCCGTTTTCGGTAAAAAGTAATGTTAACATCACCGTGGAGAAGATTCCATCCGTTTAATCTTGACGCTGAAAGTGCTGTCTGGGATTTTGACAGATTTAATTTCCGAACTAAGTCATTAAGTTCACACTGTGTGATCAAATGCGGCACTGTTGAACATTCTGGCAGGACAAACGAAGGATCGGAAATTTTTACACCTTCAGAATCGGTGGATTCGACTTTTTCATTCAAAGACCAAGATTTTGGTGGAACTAGGACAGAAAGTTCATCACTATGCTTAACGGGCCGCAAAGCTGATGGTGAATTAAAATATTTAACAGTATGTTTCGATTTTAGTCCAATACCTTTAATATTTGTGAGGCAAAAATAGCAACCAGTAGTATGGTCTCTCGGTTCTCTCCACACCATTGGTACCGCAAAGGGCATTCTACGATTTGGCCTCTTAAAGAGCCTGTTAACAACGTTACATAAGTGTTACAACATATATGAGGGGACCATAGGTTATCTTGGTCGCCAACTTTAATTCCAAAATAAAGTTCGTATGCTTTCAACACAAGGGCAGTAAAAGTACGGTTTTGGGACTTAAAAGTTAGCTCTCCGCACACATAACAAAAACTGTTCGCACTATTTACACAATCTCTAGGTATTGTCCATAAGGCTAGTCTCGATCATAATAAACTAAAAACAACACACCATTTTAACAAAAATTCACAGTACTCGGAATATCTGAGTACTCTTCAACACAGAAAACGTAACTGACTCGGCTGCTATTAGTCTACTGTATTTTGTTATATGCTCTCTTAACATAGAGCTCGCATATAACAAACTGGAATAGACAGGTCGTAACATTATATATGTGCGTCATCGCATAAATGCCGAGGAATGCAGCAATATGTTACGTATTGTAATTAATAAAAGTAGATGCTACCGGATATCTGTGGGTGATGGAAAAATTCTCTTTTTAGATTTGTTTTAAGGGTCCCAAAATACATAAGATACACCCAAAAATTGTCATGTCACAAATCCTGTGTTTATCAGTGTAAGTCCTCTCCAGGAAAAAATTCAATCCCGTTCTGGGACACGACGCCTTCTACCAGGTCGTTTAGTTTGGACCCATACACCACTAAAATCGCATTTTCTCAACACGCCTTGATGGCCGCAAGCTCGTAGGAATGAATTAAACTATGTACTTAATATATGGATGTATTACTTTTGCAACAAGATATTACGCTTATAGCCTAAATCTCTGACCAGCATACATGACATAGGAGCGATAAGGGGAAGTGGTTTATAGGTGTGATCGTATTTGGTCGACACTAGAGCAGTCTACATTGGCGCAAAAATGAAGGTACAAAAACTGGCGTCGCAGGTCCCAAACTAGGCAAATATCGCATCACGTCAAGGATTCAGCTTGCTGGTTTGCGGTGCGTCTGTCAATCACTTAGTAATGTAAATCCGCGTATACATATGCGAGCCGAGCCGTTCGCGAGCCGCTCGTGGTCCGCTCAGAAACTGTTCGTTGTAATTAAAGCCGAACCAGCCTCAAACCACCAGCGAATATCGGTCTGTGTACTTCAGTTGGAATTTATTTGATCATGGTAATGAGTGGTGCGGCTTTAGTAATTGGTAGCTTGTGTAAGAAAAATAGTAAACAAAGGCGTTGGTGACATAGTGATTTATGTAAGAAACGCAGCGGCATGGAACTTATGATGATCTTGAAATTACAAGAAATGAGCGGCCAATATAAAAATTTTACGCGAATGTCGCCTACTGATTTTGAAAATTTGTTGTCGAAAATTGGCCCCCAAATTTCGAAAGTGAAAACATATTTTCGCAGCCCCATCTCCGCTTAAGACAGGTAAGTAGTCAGACTACGTGTGTTAGTATATTTAGCCACCTGATGCAAATCAAGACAACCAGTTTTCTACTTTTCCCCACATATTGCTATATTTTAGTATGCTCTGTGGACACAGGATTTTCATGAAGATATTGCTTCAACACATTTATCCTGATCTTTCAGAATTATGAGTACATGTATAAGTGTGAAAATGTTTCTCTTCCGACAACTCCATATTCGAAAATAATGCTTGCGAGCAGCACAACGTCACACAAACACGTCTCAATATGGACTGCGACTCTCATTGTGTCCGTGAGAGCTCGGTCTGGTGCTATAAGTCCCGTCCCAATCATACGAACTATCAGTTCGCAAGCGGCTCACGAACGGGTCGGCTCGCATATGTATACGCGGCTTAATACCCAACACAATAATGGAATATAGACTGACATATGAAATTTTACTCTGGAATACTATGTAACTTTATTACTGAATCGTGTATCTTATTCTTATTTCTAACCACGTTTACTGTGACCATTTTTTTATTACAAGAAACGTTATGGACACTAGATAGCCCATTTTATTGTGAAACATATATATTTCGCACTCTTTGATAATCAAATGAAGTGAACAAACAATGAACCATGAGAATGACAAGTAACACACTCTTATTCCCAAGACACTTATAAACAATAGTACCAAAAAGGAAGGCGTGGGAGAAGGGACCTGCTATACATGCCAAAAGCTACTGGTACACAGACGGTTCGAAAACTGAAGACGGGGCTGGAGCTTGGATTCATGGGGCAAGGCCAAAAACTCAGATCTCTATAAGTCTAGGTAATATTGCAATAATATTTCAGGCTGAAGTAAAGATTATACACGTCTGTGCAAAAGAGCTAATAAGGAATGAGACTGCAAATCAGCCGATCGCCATCTGCTCGGACAGCCTGGCAGCCGTAAACGCATTAAGTTCATCGCAAATATCCTGTGAGCTAGTATGAGATTGCGCGAACACTCTCAAAGAGCTGGGGAACCGAAACAAGGTAATATTGATCCGAGTACCAGGACTTGACAAACACAAAGGAAATGAAAAGACGGATGAGCTAGTCCGACAGGGTGCGGCCAATCACCGCCTGGAGTCCTTCTGTGGCGTGACGAGAACACGTACCAAACGGTCCATAAGAAGTTGGACCAAGAAGAAGTCCCTAGAATGGTGGAAAATAAAAATTGGGGCAAAGGCAGGCAAACCAGTTCATCAAAGAATGAAGGCCCCCTTTTACAGAGGATCTACTGGGACACAGTAGGAAGGCCATAAGCGCCATAGTGGGTCTCTTGACAAGACACTGTCGTCTAAATCGACATAGAGACTTTTGGGCCTAACAAAAGAGGCCACATGCCGTTTTTGCAGAGAGCATGAGGAAACCTCCAAAGGATCAAGGCTGGACACAGTGCTTTATGAATTATATATGAGGGTCTCATAGGATCCACTTGGATCGCAGTGACGTTAAGGCTGTAATCAAGGTTTTGAGCATGGGAAGAAAAGTTCACTTATGACGTTCCGGAAGGATTACCTTGATCCATTTCCGAATGCATGAAACAGGTATGTCAAACAACTAGGAATGCTGAAATTATTACAAAGTACTACAAAGTACATTATGTAACAATTCACGAACGCAACCATGTAGTGGTGCTATCAGCATTCCACCCCAATTCAGAAATCTCGCGCTTAATACCCCTCGTTACCAAAGTCCTTTGTCGCGTTCAACGTGTAGCAGCTAAAAGGATGACGTTCTGAATTTTGATATTCCGTATGTATACCAAGTGTCACCATGCATAAAATGAGGACGACGCGACTTGTATATCCGTGTGCAAAAAGTACATTAATATTGTCATCAGTCACGTTGCGTTGGTATGCGTAGTGGTTTTTTATAACACCCGCATTACCGTCGCTTGGGCTTCTCAGATTAGATTATGTCTCAATCTCCGACAGAATGAGTTGGCTTGTTGGAAGGATATTCGTACGACAGATGAGAAACTGAGCGAACTGCCGATATTCTGAAGTATGGTTAGCTGAAAATGTACGAAAGGAGGTCGTACTTTTGAAAAAAATCATACCCTCTTCAATAAGCCTTCACTATGATATTACAATTAATACATCAAGTCCTTATTGATCCTTGAAGCGCAGAATCTTTTAAGGGGAGTTGAATGATTAATTATATTTTTTCATATTTGTAACGCTAAGGATAACCACAAAAATTGCTTACACCAAAATTAGAATAGACTTTTCTATTTCACGGGCTACCGCTCAAACGGCTCAATGGATTTTGGAATTTGAGGATCGTCTTGATCGCACAATAAAAAAAATCATTCTCTTCAGTTACTGCTGTCGAGCTTTTTGTATTTTTTTAAAACGTTCGTTTCTTTCATTACATTGCCCAGCGATATATAAGTCAACCTACCTCATAAATCAAGAGGGAGGACAGAGCGCAGAACTTAAAGAATTCTTCCAGAATTCCGCCTGTTGCTTGTAAATAGTGATTTACAGACAAGGGTTACGATTGAGTGGACCGTAAGGGGACCAAACCTGCTTTCATTTTAAACATGTTACTGCCTAGTGAAAGATTACAATAACTTGCTGTGGCATGAGATCAACCTATCTTAACCAGTTACTTTGGCTAATCTTTTTATAGTATTTTCTCAAACGTTTTTGTGATCCTTCAGGCATGTGGACTTAAGAGGTGTACCTACATTTGCAGCAACGTGACATAGTTGAAATGTAACACACTTTTTGATTTGAACTAATCGGAAGCGCTAGCTGTATACGCCAGTGCATATACATATCTAGATTGAATGTGACACCTTTGAAAGACCCACTGATTACGTGTCGCAACTACAATTAGCGTACTATATGTTACTGACACCAATATGGAGATATATTTTTAGGTACGTGGATATGAATAGACCCATATTGTGTATTTTTTCCTGTAGTACATGAACGATAGATTCTCTTGAAGTTGAATAGAGGTTCTCTGACCCTGCATTATTATGAATAGTACGAGACAAATTGGGACTTCCTAGTATGCTGTGTTGATGTGAATTCTGCTATTGAGCTGTGCTATAGTAAAATTTATGGATTATTTGATAAGCATGTACCACTGTACAGAAATTACAGTCATAGATATCCGCCATGGTTTGAAGCAGAAATAATTGAGAATATCAACTCTAGGCAAAATTCAGAATGAATATACAAAATTTGGCAATAATTCAGACTTCTAAGTTCAAAAAGATTAGACAATTAGTAAAATCTAACAAAGCAAGTTTACAGTTATTATATTGACAATACACAAGAGTCATTACTTATTAATCCAAAAAGGTTTTGGAACTTTGTTCATTCCAGAAATTCTATGTACAAATATAACGATAATGAAATGCATGAGCCTCAAGTTATAGTGCAGACTTTTTTGAGAGCATATTCTAATGCTACTTCCAACACCAAAAGTAAGCTACCAATATAAGCTCCTTTATTCATTTTACTCCTATCCATGAATCTGAAGTTCTGTCCGCTATTAAGAAACTGAAATGACATCTGATCAGGACAATATACCACCACTTTTAACCAAGAATACTGCCTAAGAGATGGTTACCTTTTTATACAACTTTGCTCAAAACCAATACTTTCCCAAATATGTGAAAAGTAGCGAAAGTATGTCCTGTGTATAAGAGTGGTGACAAAAACAATATTACTAATTATAGACCTGTGTCAAATGTTTGAGATAATTTGGCACAGCCGCATTTATTCGGAAATTGAGCATCAGCTGTCGCTCTATCAGCATGAATTCACTGCCAAAATATCTGTTATCATTAATTTAGTAATAGTTAGTCAATATATATCAGAAGCTCTTGATGATAGTAGCCATACGGATTTCGCTAAAGCTTTTGATAAAATTGATCATAGCGTTTCGGTTGTCAAATTAATAGATTTTGGATTTTCCGATGAGGCTGTGAAGTTCATGATATCATTCTTAACAGATAGGAAACAATTTGTCTCGTATAATGGGCTTAAGTCGCAAGCTGTAGTTGGAGTTTCGCATGGATCAAACATAAGACCGTTGCTTTTTCTAATTTTTATAACTGATTTATTGGATGCTTTAACAGATTATGGAAAACTTGGTTTTGCTGACGAACTTCAGACTCAGCTTGACCTGATTCAGAACTGGTGTAATGCTAATAAACTAACACTAAATGTAGATAAGTGTACGGTGGTGAGTTTCACAAGAATGATGGTAAGAACCTGATTATGTTTGGGGATTTAGGTGTTATTTTTGATTCCAAGTTGTCTTTTTCTAAATATATTGATAAAACTGTGTCTGAGGCATTAAGAGCACATGGGTTTTCGATAAGAAATTGTAGAAGTGTTGACAATATCAGCAGCATTACAATACTTTACTTCACTTACACTGAATCGAAATTTGAATATGCCAGCATTATATGGAATCCATATGTGTATTAAAGTTGTGTTCAACGAAAATTTCTTGAATTTTTAGCCTTTAAAGTTGGCCGCACTCCGAGAGGTAATCAGTAATCATGAACTATTTAGTAGATTTGAAATACCTAATTTAGAGCACAGAAGATTCTTTACGGCGGCGTTATTTCAACTTAAATTGCTGCATGGATATGTACCTGTATGGTTGTTCTGATGTTCTGGGGCAAGGTGCTCTTGCTGTGCCTCCATATTTATCTCAGAATCTCACAACGTGTCCTAGTGCTAAGTTAACATCTTGTAGAAAAACCTGCATGATGCCACTCACAAAAAAACAATATAATGTCACAAAAATCGACATTATCTCACTGTTCAAGATACGTAATACCCATGCGGCTGCTGTTTCAAAATGCGCGACGCTATCTTACGATGTTGTCGCGCGACACAAATCCCGTGCATAAATAGGCTCCAGCAAATTATAATAGAATTAGTACTTCTACACTACCTATGTAATTCTTGTTGGTGTATTATTACTGCCTTTTCATTATTTTGTTAAAATCTTTTTTCATTGTGATTAATGCTTTTGACTTTTGATACGTTGTCACTCCTTTGTTACCTGTTAGTTGCCACCTTTCCATTGGGCGGGACCTTTGACACTATGTTGATTGGGTAATTTTACTATTATGATTAAGTTCCTTAGTTTTATGTATTTTTGTTCCATCTTGTAACATATATTGCTCTGATCTAAATTGTCTTTTTATCAGTTTAAGAATATTGACATTGATGTACTGTACTATAATTGCTTTTGGTTTGCTTTGGTTTTGTTCCCTCTTGAAACAATTACTGCTTCGTTTGTGTTTGGTGCGTCCGGCAGCGGGGTCCGAAATAACTCAGATCGCTCTCTTCTGCTGAAATATCCCTTCCTGTTTTTTCGTGATCAATGTTTTTATCCTTCACCGTGCCTTTTTTCAGGCAACCTATAAATGTTTCCCCTCCTCCGCCATAATTCCTTGAATTTTAATTTTCTTATTATTTCTGGAAGACTTCAGGACCTCAACCTGTTCCTTAGCAGCATATTGGAATAACTCCCAGTTGCCCTTCCTTCGCTTGTATATTAATACAAAGATCCCATCAATATTGTAATAAAGCAATAACTGCGTGAGATCCGCAACTTGGGCAGTCAAATATTTTGATATACGTAAATATGCAATACATAAACCGTGATTTTATAATTTCTGACCTAGTAAATATATCACGAGGATGAGTGATGTTTCATTACTTTCTTCCGCAACGAAAAAAATCGTTACGTGTTACAATATCAGAATATCACAAGGTCTTACTAGAGGTCCTGATTGCTCATATAACTTGATGCAAGGATTTTATTTGATGTCGATGTTCTGTTGATTCAATTGAGGAAATATCAGGCTAAAGACAGTTATCACGCGTATTCCCATATACTCGTACTTCATAAATGTAACTAATTTCTATTATATATAATTAATTGTATTTCTTGCCTAACTGGTCGTTGGAATTAAATTTTTAATTGGGAATTGACAAAATTTTAGCTTAGTAAACTCTTTTGACGGTAATCTCGAGCTTTGGACAAACTATGTTGTCATCTTCAGGAGCTAAAACATATATATATATTGAGTTCCTAACCCATCCTGAATATCATTCCCACGTGAATAGTAAAAACGGTTAAAAATGGATCTAGTTACAATATTTTCTAGAAGCTAGAAGCTCTGAATAATAATCTTTGTAGATAGTTCTGTGAGTCTACACTGCACCGTGAAAATACAGAGGACGGTAAAAATACTGTTTTAGTTTTACATGTCACCACTCTAGATTATCCTATGCCTGTGTCTGTGTTGCAAGCACATTCACTTGGCCAATAAATGAAATACAGATTATGCATCAATAACTACATTGCCATCGAAATGGTAACTGTAAAGGAAAGAAATTTACTACAAACAAAATAGTCTAAAACAAAATTGATGATTTCGTAGTTATTTATCCAGTGACCGGAACACAGTTCTTATTTGAACATTAAAATGTCAATGCATTGACTTAATCATGAATATGCTTTTATGGTTTGGCCAATCTTTGTTTTGTATACGTATATCATATTGTTTCTTCTCTTGTTTTCTCATGTTTGTTGTTAGGAGGTGTATCCATGTAAAGGTACGGTAAATCAAAATGTCATGCTGAATAAGACAGTTTACAGTACGTTATCGGATATATACCTACAAGAATATAAGTCCATAGGATGAGGTTTACTTTTCTGGCCTGAAATATAATATTGGAAGGCACTGTACCATTATAGTAGTATCCAATACCCAGTTTATGAAAATTCCAAATAATTTATTACCATTATTAACCTGTGATTTTCTTAGATCATTTTGATGTCAATAATCACCCCCTTAAACGTAGAATAATTAATATTCAACAGTAAATTTGCGACTTTCATTAGAAAGTACGAGTAATAATAATTTCCGGAAAAATTATGTAGATATATTAAGCTTTATTGGCCCAATTTGGGTTGTAAATCTTTTCCTTACTTCATCATCCTGCAAAGCAACTTGATAATGTAATTGCCCAAATATTTTTGAAATCTGTCATCTCCCTTGATATTTTCTAACTTCGGCTGGTTGATTTTTAAGCTTAAATGTATGAGTGGTTCTAATAAGTCTAATCTTGACATAATGTTTCTACCAAATATCGAATGGGAAGGACTAAGTTCCTATTGAGGCTTTCATCTGTAATGTAATTAAAATGTACATGCTTTTATTTCAGTGCCATTCTCTTTCATTGTATGTACATATCATTAGGTCATGTTTTTAGATGCAGACTGATTTTCATCCACCCACCGTTTAGCCATTTTGGCATGATTGAATAACACTTTTTCATTTATAATATTACATAGGGAAGTAAGGATTCGTGGGACAAATTCCCGGAACTCAAAACTGAACAGCGAGAAAGTGGATCAATTTTGCATCCGAAGCTTGAAATGGAGGGCGTTGTTCAAAGTGAGACATATGGTCACGCTAAGTATCCACTCAAGTGGACCGGATGCCAGATTCCAAGTTTCCAATTTGTCGGTACGTAGCGGTATTCTGTTTTTTAATGGATTCTATCACCACTTCCATATTATTAAATGTCAACGTTATTCTTTCTCCATCACGTCCGCCTTCGTGACTGCTTAGGGAAAATGGAAATCTCCCTCTTCGTAAATAATGCACCTCAGCTTGACGTTAATAGTAGCTGTTAGCTGAAATTTCTTCCAGGTTGAATAATGTCGCGTATGTAATTATTCTTTATCTGCAGCAACGGCTCTGTCTCCCAGTTGACGAACTTGATAAAAAGCATAACTCAGATTATTTGTGGAGGAGTGAAAGCACAAAATATAACATTATGCATAGGCGTATCCTAAGGTAAATAAGGCTACACCTACACTAGATATGTGTCCTTCCGGATCATACTCATCCAAAATGGTATCAATATTATCTTTTTTTATAGTTTAGTAGTTTAAGCTCGTGGATTCTAAGCTCCAAATTTAGTCGCATGATTATTCTTGATGCTCTTGATGGAATTGGATCTTAGAGTTTCTCTGATGTGAGCTAGTGTACTCAAGATTATCTGAACGACCATAGTGTTGAAAACTTTATGTGAGCTCTGGTAAATATGGATGAAGTTTACATAATTTCCCCATAGTTGCTTGTGATATATATGATATACGTTTTATTATCCAGTAGCAATTAATGAATCATTTGAAAATGATGTACGTATTGTTAATTAAACTATTCTCGATTTGAGAAATTGTGTAGAAAGATGCATATGGATGTATTGGTTAACCAAAAGTTAAATCTTTCAAGGGATCAGTCAAATCCAGTCTTTAAATACACATACAATAATTGCATTTTGGTATCTTACTAGTATCTGTTTCCACAAAATTGATACTATGGTTAGGAGTGATGACAGTGATTGTGCAAAGGAACAGTGTATTTTTAACAGGAATTCTTGGCATCCAGCAAAAGATGATGGGTGAAAATAACAATATGAATTGGAACGTGGCAGAATCAAAATAACAATTTGGCTGTCCCACACTATACAGTGTGATTTGCATAAGAACCGACACGGAGCAGGGGCATTTAACATAGGACAGCCCGAAATCTTGTAAATTCGAGCAAGTTGCACACCTGAGAAGTTATACTGTAGTAGTGGTGTTTCTTTCGAGAAAATGTATCTTCTCAGTTATTTCTGAACTAAGAAAAAATAAATTTGGTACACGTCTTAAGTGTATCATTGAACACTAATAGAGAGTAATTAAAGTCAAATTGAAGATTTTTAAGAGTTCAAAAGGGATGATGCACCCTTAAAATATGATTGAATGTTTTAACGCGTTGCCGTACTTGAAAAATATTACTTTAGTTTATTTAGAATTCCAGTCTAAAATTTTTTTACTCCTGTTATTTAAAAAAATACCATTTCCAACAACAATAAAATAACTTAAAGCATGCATTTAAAATTATCGGAAATTTAATCGTTGTCTATGAAATTAAATGCCAGACTTTACAATCAGGAAAGTGAATGAAATTTTCGACGAGAAGTACATTTATGCTCGATAGAGACCAGTGATGATTCTGAACAATTTCTGTATTTCATCAGAGCAAATAATTCTAAGCTTCTTGTTTCCCTTTTTTGTTCTAGCTTTTTACCTGATTGTCTAGTCTAACGTCTAATAACATGGCCAATGTTTGAATTTCCAGTAATTTTAAATAACACAGCCGCAATGCATGCTTTTAGTTATTCGGGTTTTAGTTGAGAAATGCAGAGTTTTTTGAAAAAAAGCAGGGGTTAAAAACGTTTTAGAATAAAATTTTACATAAAACGAAGTTCTAACTTTGCTTTTTCCAAGTTCAAAAATAACTGAGCTGTCAGCTTTTTTTCGAAATTTTAAATCCCACATTTACGCGTATAACTTCTCAGAGATACAGTTTAGTATATAAGTAAGTTTTGTTGAATTACAATATTTTGCGAAGCACGTTGTATATTAACATTGTAGTTCAACGCGCGTTCAACATAAAATAGTCAGAATCTTAGGTGCCATATTGTGGACTCTGGAACTTATCTATAAGAAACGAAAAGCTTCTACAAAATAAGGAGCTAAGCCATGTTTGAGTAATATACGAGTATCTGAGCGGATTCATGTGTGACCTATATTTCACTTCTTTCACGCCCATATGTCATAAATGGGGAAAAGTCGTTTTGTCAATTTAATCCGAACGTGAAAGTGAACATAGCAAACTGTTCCGATCAAGTGGACGTTGTATATTGTGAGAATTAATCCGTGTTAGCACCACTTCTAGTATCCTGTTTTCAGTTCTTTATTTGCCGCTAAAGGGTAGCTTCACAACTATGCGCGTAAAAATCCATCTCATCCATTCCAAATGACTCAGATAGCGTTATCCGAGTTCAGTTTTCAGAACTGTGATTCAATTAATTCACGATCGGTGCAAGTACAGTTTTGTTATCAGTATCCAGGACACTTCCATCCTTTTCATAAAGCTCACTATATATAAAAACTGCTTATTCATGCACGAAACCTCTTTGTAGTCTTTGAAAGTTGGCGACGGAGAATAAAGCCAAAAACAGAAATAATAAAAGATTGCTCAAACTTAGTTTTTTGCCGGTGTCTGTTCATTATAAGAAAACATTCTCTAGGGGTTACAATTTGGGGGTTGTAGGGGGTGGATAAAATGTTTTTGATCTCAGTGTATGACCTCAACCCCGGAAATTCTATGCACCTATTAGCCATATTTCACACATCAAAGATTACCCGGTAGATTTGCCTTTAAGACTAAGAATCATAGAGGCATTATTTCGATCCAAATACGTACTCCTACTATTTAACCGATCTGTAATGGCGCGCAAAAAACATAACCCGGATCATGCTCGAAAAGGACGATAACTCGCTGCAACAATGTCGAGCAGATATGAAAACGGATAACGTTGCCAGGTGGACGGTAATTACCGGTAGAGCAGGGGGAAAAATGTCTGAGCTAACTGCATGGGCCTGTTTGACTGGCTAAATCCGTTTGATTTGTCCGTTGTACATGTTCGTAACTGACTTTTTCCTCATGGAATTTAATTTGCGCGGAACTTAATCCTTTATGAACCGATGACTGATCATTTTGGTGAATTCACGTTCTGTCCATGACTTGTCTTGAAAGTGAAACTTTTCAAAATTGATTACATCTGCGACTTAGGATACTGGTCACTGGATACTAATTCTAATTGTAACAAAAAGTGAAAGATTTAGTTTTCACCTAAACTAGTGGAGACAGAGGAGGGTTGTGACAATTTTCACTTTCACGAGCATATCTCGGTGAGAAAAAGGCCTATGCTTATGATTTTAGTACTCAAAATAGCTAGTCCTGTCCGCTATGTGAAACAATTATAAGATTTTAGAAAATAATCACGGTCCTTGAAAAATTCGATAAAAACTGGAAGACTGTTTCTTGTCACAATTCTCCTAGACTGCAACATATTTCGGGATTAGAAGGGAACAAACCTAAATGGAACGCAACTGATATGCTTGAGTACACTATTGATTATTAACATAACTATTAAACTATTTATAACTTCAACATAACATGAGACTTCTGTGAGATCAACAGAAATAAAAACGCATTAAAGGTCTGCTCCTAGCACATTCTAGTCAGATAAGCAGTTATGACAGAAATGGAGGAGCTCTCCCCCTGCGACCATCCTTTTCAATCAATGCACTTAACCTATTTTTCCCTGTATTTGCTGTTTGCAAAAGGCTCAAGGCAACAAAGACAGAGGCAATCATGTTCTTCTTCTTCTTCGTCGCTTTTGTTTCTCCTACTGTTTATCTTCTTTGCTTTAACTTGCTCAGAATTGTCCTTCTTGAAAATATGTCTTTTAACGTTCTTCGTCCTCGTACTTGCTTCCATAGTAGCAATTTCGTCCTTAATAGGTGTATCAGTGAGCACAGCAGACTTGATCTTACGTGTATTCTGTTAGTTACCTTTTCTTGGTGGAGCTTTTGACAGAGGTCTAAGAACATCTGGAGAGAATTCATTGGTTATAGTGGCGAGCGGGCTACTTGCTGAAGATGTGGAGGCAATAGGTTCATCTTTTGCCGGCTCGTTGACCTTTTTGCTCAAAACGGATGAATTGACGGCAGGTTTTTTTTGTGCATCGATTGCAACTTCCTTATTTTCAGAAAGTTCTACAAGTTCATCATTAGTGGCTTTGGAATGTTCTTCAATTGCATCTGCCTCGTTTTCTCCTTTATTTACCGATGGATCTGGAGAAGTGAGATTAGGTGCATTTGCAATACTGAAAGTTTGATCTGGCGGTTTATTGGTGAAAGTGCGATCAGTAACTTGACTAGGTAGGAAGTCGGCTTCTCCTAATATATTTGTATTAACAGGCCACGTTCCTGTTGCAGCAAAGCCAGCTCTCACATTCTTCGCCGTGATCGCCACATCAAATGCTGTTTTTGTAATTGATGGAATGTCATAGATAGACATAACTTTGCCAGCATTTGTGTGCACCCAGTTATCACAAGCTGTGTTCACAGCCTTTTTCAGAGGACCAAAAATAGCACGATCCATCGGCTGCAGCTTGTGAGTACAGTGCGGAGGGAACGTAAGCAAAACCGTACCATGTTCCCTACAAAACTCAATGTTTTTCAAAGCCAAATACGATGAGTGGTTATCTGAAAGTAACAGTACTTTCTTTTCTTTTGATGGTCTTACGTAGTTGATAAAATGATGGAGGAACAGGTGAAAGTCGTCCTCATGCATCCATCCAGATCCGTTAGTTGTTCCTACTGAACCAGCAGGACCATTTTGAATAAAGTGGTCTTGGTATCTTTTACGTGGAAATATGAAGAGAGGAGATATGTAGTTACCATTTCCATCCAAGGCCAACGTCACCAGAGTTCCTCTCTCCGCCGACGTCATTGCACTGACCTGTTTTTCGCCGCGTCGTGCAATGATTCTGTCAGGTTTCTGGACTGTAGTAATTCCTGTTTCGTCAACATTCCAAATATCTTTTGCTTCAAGCGCGTGTTTGGCCAGGACACCTGTATAGTTTTCAAAGAAGGCAGCCACATTCGTCTTATTGAAGGTCGAGGCAATCTAAAAGATAAAATGGGATGACGCTCCATAAAGAGCTTTAGCCATACTTCATCTGCCTTTTTACTTTCCTCCCAGGACATCGGAAATTTCTTATTATGCTTTTTTGCTAACATATAGGCTAATCTTCTCGTCTCTTTTGTTGTCAATCCGTAATTACATGCCGCAGAAGTCAACAAATACTCACATGGTATATTTTCTTCGTTTTTCGAAAAAATCGTTTGGCTGACATATCCGACTGATGGGGGCTTGCGTGCTGAGTGAGCCTGTTATGACTTTTTCTTTTTGATATATGTTTGTAATGACATATAGTTCAGATGATACGCAGATGCAGCATTTCTAAGAATCTGTCCCCTTGATGTTACCTCTTCAAAGGCCAGTTCATATATTTCGACACTAGACATGCCTCTATCAGTTTTTCTTATATAAAAGGCATAAAATTGAGATTTAGCGATGCATATTATTGGCAATCAAATTAAAATATCTAGGAGAGTTGTGACACGCTGTCACAATTCGCCTAGGAGCGAAATTTCGTGCTTCTATCGGAATCATGACCCTCAACCTAAAAACACGTGGCAAACCTCAAAAAACACCACCGTGATATGAAACTTAAAGGAAAATATACATTAAAAAAATTACACAGTGCCGTTAATGTAATACGTATCGAATAATATGATAACAAAATATTGGACAGAAACTTACTTTTGGTACTTTTTTAAATGAGAAAGTCGTGTAGACGTAACCGTTCGCTGTAGACCAGAAGGACAAACTACATCACATACCGCGTCTTTGAAACAATAAAGAAGCGTTGTTGCCAATTCGTTAGCGCTCACAGGCTACGAGAAATCGATTCTGTCACAACCCACCTCGGTCTCCCCTGCTATTGAAACTGTTAAAAATACAAAAGCGACACACACGCCTGAACCAAGCTATTTAAAAAAAAGTAGAGAAAGATCCAGTGCCGTATCGTTAGTCGCCTACAGTTGTAGGACGCCTTCAAGGCCTGCTTGATTTTCATAATTCTCTGCTGTTCTGTGTCAGCGCTCTATTTTGAGGTTATGTCACAAGCATTTAATTGCATCACATTCTTCATGCTTTTGATTTATATCATCTGTTTTATCAGCCTGAAATTTTCTACAATTCAAAAAGAAAACGTAACTTCACAACGGGAGAGCGCTGACGCTGCCAGCAGAAATCTAAACCCTGGAAAGCCCATCGACGCACATCTGCAGGTTTTCACGAAAAAAAAATTCTAAATTGCAGAGAGTATCGCGTACTGTACCCGACAGACTTCTTTCTTTGGAGCTGGGGTGTAAGACCGTTTGTAACAACATTACGATAACTGATATTATAGCTCTTGTTGTGTACTTTAAACCCTGAAAAGCCCATCGAAGCACATCTGCAGGTTTTCACGAACAAAATATACACTACAGGACTATTTGTTATGAGTTGAGGTGTACGACTAGCTTTAGATACGAACCTACAAACTCTGCAGAACCAGTTAATGCAATACCGCAATAGCATAAGACTCGTAAGCACAGATAGAATATATATAATTACCGCACTCACCTCGTATGCGCGTCACGGGCTTCTATGAGTAACGCTACGGCCACGGCGTATCGCAGGCGTACAGCATTTATTCGGTCCGCTGTAATCGAGCGGCCGGTAGGATTGTGGAGCCAGCTTTTTGGACCTAACTTCACACGCATTGTAACTCCCACATAAATTTTGGGGGCTCGTCCGGGTTCGAGAGCAATCCGAAGGCTACGTACGTGTACTGCGGACATATTTTGAATGTGCACGGGGACTCAGTTTGTGGTGAATGGACCTGCATTTGTGATAGTGCCATACGACGTCAAGACAAGGCGTAAAATCCATGACGGCGCCAAGACGAAGCTTTCATCAGTTTCATCCAATTGAAGACGTATGCTATAAAACCGAGGACGGAATTACGAGGAGAATCCGAAGATACGAGGGGCAATCAGAAAATACGACGGTGAGAACCCCTAAACCCACGACGACGTCAAGACGTAACCCACAGGACGAAGTATAGGAATTTACGACGACCATTCCTATCCCAGCCAGCACGGTGTCATGTAATCGACGTGGATATTTGGTCTAAGTTGAAATTTAGGGAAAATTCTACGTTTATTCGACGTCAGTTATGGACCAAATTTCGCTTAAATTTGTCCGATATAACCACACCACGTGGATAAAACGTGAATGTTACGACGTGTGTACACCTCTATACCAATTTCCGCTGTCGCGAATAAAATCCGGTTATATTGCAGTCACTTAACCGATTAATTAACGTAAACATATTAGTTTGTTACAATTTCCTCCTGTATTCTTATAATATAATCGATAAACGTCGATAAAACGTGGAAATCCGGTGCAGCACGTCACTGGTCGATGAGGGACGTTTTATCCACGTGAAATATCTATTCGCATCAAAATGTTCATATTTTTGATTTATATCTATTTTATCAGCCTGAAATTTCTTACGATTCAAGAAGAAAACATAACTTTCCAACCCCAGTCTTTTTGAAGAGGAGAAAATAGTATGGATTCAAGGAACAGGATTAATTCAATTTGAATATTTTTCAAATAACGCAGCTGCTAATTAAATTGCAAAAATTCATTACCCACAAGATTTTTTTATTACAATGTGGGACTTTACGTTTGTAGAACAATGAGTCTGTTCAGCAAAAGTGAAGCTGTTCAGCATTTTTATGCTGAATAGCAGAAGCCATGGGATTTGATATATTGATATTGATATATTGATCTAATCATTAGGACTTTAGTTGGTTATATTACCAAATTAGGAGGATATGATAGTAGTAGAGCTAAGGGCATTCTACAGCGGAAGTGAGATAAAACAGCCGATGGACGGTTGCAGGTTCGCGTTATCGGCGCGACGGCGTTCCCATGCGGATGTGTGTCCGATAAGGTGAGGTGTAGTGTATACAGGGGGAGTCAAGAAGGTTGTATACAGGGTGAGTCAAAAGGTTGGGAGCGTTAAAAAAAAGATGGCGGTGTATGGACGGTTGCAGGTTTGCGTTATCGGCGCGACGGCGTTCGCATGCGGATGTGTGACCGATAAGGTGAGGTGTAGTGTATACAGGGGGAGTCAAGAAGGTTGGGAGCGTTAAAAAAAGATGGCGGTGTGTGTGTGTGCGTGTGCGAGTGCGTGTGCGTGTGCGTGTGCGTGTGCGTGTGCGTGTGTGTGTGTGTGTGTGGGCGCGCGGGAGGTGGTTGGTGAGGGGGAGCGGGGCTATTTTGCTATTTAATATTTTAATTCTCAAACAAGATGTTGAATAGGGTAGACGTATTAGTTTTGATGCTAACCTTCACATGTGTGTATGCGGACGACAACGATTTCTCCGAAACCGATGCTATTGTATATCTGAAGAAATATGAACATATTATCGATAATAGACCCGATCTCTCTACGCTGCTGATTAACTATCAAGAAAAGTATAATTTACCGGTTGATGGATTGTTGAATAATACAAAAATTGAATTGATGCGTCGTCCGCGTTGTCAACACAGTGATGCCGAATTTAGAGCAAGTTTTCCATTTCGGAAACATGCCTAGAAATGGTATTTCCCTCAACGAACAAGTGATGCCCTAAAACATGCAGAAATGGCTTTTCAGATGTGGCAAAATGTTTCAAACTTAACATTCACAATGGTTACCAATCCCACTCAAGATCCTCCTGATATTACTATAACCATGGTTAGCAAGATTCATCATTTCAGAGCAAACTGCATGGGTGCATGGGTAATGATGAATGTCCATTCACATTAGATGATGCCGGCGGCGTTTTAGGACATGCTTACTTCCCTGACTCTAGCGGCGGCACCTGTAGAGAAATCCATTTAGATATAAATGAAAAATCCAAGATCGTATTAGTTTTCTTAGTTCTTAGTTCTAAACAAATATGATCCAATCCCAAAGTTTACAACGGTACGTATACCAAAAACAACAACAACAACAACAACAACAACAACAACTATAAGACCTACAACTCGTAAGCAGCCGATCCCAAGAACAACAAGAACAACAACAACAACAACATTTATAAGACCTCGTAAGCAGCAGAAAAATTTGTGTGATATTGTACCAGATTTTATGTTTTTAGCCATTGCTCCGATTATATATTGCACATGATATGTTTACGTATATATGGAAACTAGACTTAAACGAAATGATTATCCCATCTCAGCCTGAACTTCTTGTCGATTATGTTCCTACAGAATTACGTCAATACACTTTACAACATATTTTCCAATCAACAAACGGTGACTTGATTACCATTGTGTCTCCAAACAAATATTTCTCAGCATCATTCCCTACCATTAAATTTCTTGATAATTTTTCAATTGATATACTCGATAGGGCTCGAATCAATGCTATTTTTCAATCAAACGCAGGACGGTCCTATACCTTTTATAATAATATATCATATATAGAATTTTCTAACGATTTTACTGATGTGTTGAACAGAGGACGGATAAGAGACATATTTCCTGGGTTACCTGAAGATATTTCTCTCGCACTTCGATGGATTGATGGTCATATTTACTTTTTCCGTCAAAGTAATTACTATAAATTCAACAAGTTTACAAGAAAAGTTGTTGCGACCGGACCATTTCATTGGACTCTATTTGGAGTACCATGCCCCAACGAGGATTTGTTACATCAACTAAAAACTCTGTTATCTAAGCTTGTATCTGTATATAATTAAATTGCATTGTGAAAGATATGTTTATTTTATTTACGAATAGTCACCACTTTCTCCAGCGCACATTGCTCACCATTAGTCGTACCATGCACGTGACGTCCGTGACATACGTGACACCTAACGTCCATTACATGTGACGTACGTGACATACGTAACACGTGACGTACGTGACATACGTGACACGTGACGTACGTGACGTATGTGGCATACGTGACACGTAACGTATGTGACATAAACGAGAAAAGGTGAATAAAAGAAACAAGCAGAGTTATAAATTATTTAATATAAGACTTCATACATGTATCACAATCTAGTTTATGCGACTTGTATGGACCATCAATGATGTCACAACAGTTGTCGTTTGCCGGAGTATGATCATCCCAGCAGGGTTCTAGTAGCTCATCTAAGAATGTTGATGGAATATTTATACCCATAGTTGCACGCACACGCATGCTTAATAAATATTCGTTTGAAATGATAATCGCCAATATATTTGGTGGCATAACGAAGATCGTCCAGCTGTTTACGAAAAACAACAAATGTCATTTCTTCTGCTCGGAAGGTATAAACAAACTAGAAGTTTGATGATCAGCAGCGATATACAAACAGCTATGTAATAAACCATATATGCTGGCAGCTTATCTATATATTCTTTAGGCGTCTCATTTAGTGGTGGTGGTGGGGATGGAAAATAGTTCCACGCAGTATCGTTGTAGTTGTGTTCCTGAAGTACGAATCGTAATTTATATTCGGTAACATGTTCTGGCACTGTAACTTCAAATGCTTCAACATCATTGTTGAGCATAGTAGCAGACATGCGCTGCCATCTTGAAGGCCAATTTTCGTTTTTGGTATTATTTTCATTAAAACAAATGAATATTTCCTCCACTCTTAATGGATGTTGAACGTAAAAAACACCGTTCACCAAAGCACATAGTACAATATAATCAGGTGTTAATGCAACTATGATTGACAATTAACTAACGTTTAGGAAGGTAATCATTACATTATATAAAAAAACACCAAGATAAGCCTAATACATTTTTATTGATATATGTAATTACAATTCATTAATTAAATGTATTCTTCGTGATAATTTACAATTTAAACGTTGAAATCTTTCATAATTGTGAAACACATTTCGTCTCCATTTAGCCTCGTCGTCGTCATCTTGAATGGATAGCCGTTGTAGTTTTTCAAGTGTATGCTTTGTATCTTCATATTGACGAATTTGCTGTTTAATTACTCGAATATTTTCAATGTGATGTCTCAGAAGCACTTGCTACTACTGCATGTTTGAATCTATGAGTGAATTACATAGGTAGACATTTATATACCCATTCTTTGATTTTGAGCACATATACCATATACGCCATCATGATTCAAACACAGTGGTATACATTTCTCATTTTTCTCACATTTTGTGGTGGTGGTGGTTAAACGCGAATCACAATCTTCAACATTGATAATATTGGGCTTAGTAATTTGCATATCATTTAATCTATCGATTAAAAATTGACGTTTGCACTGTCCTTTTACGTATACCATATTCACATCAGCTAAATGACTCCTGAGGATTTCATCAAGTAAACTATAATCCACGTAGCCCTTCTCATATCTGAGTCCATGATACCGTTCAGTATACCGTATCGTAGCTTTATCTTTAGAGGTTAATGAACTGTATTTATTGATAGATCTGAATAATAAATAATTGCTTTGACTTCCAACCAGTATCGACATTTCTTTAACCACAAAACCATGATTTTGAAGATAAAATCCTTGCAGATCAACAAAGCACATTGTAGCCATTGTTGGTTCTATTCGATAAACTACAAGTAAATGATCGAATCAAAAGGATGATTTTACATATATTGTTTAATTATTTCGGAGAGGGGATGCAGTTCCATTACACAATCATGAATAATAATACAGTAAACACGTGTATTGGTGGGAAACCCTTTTGCCAATTCAATGTCTAATATCACATCTACTGTTGTCGATTTTATTGATTCGCTACGTTTAGACCAGTCAATAACAAAAATGGCACGATTTTTAAATGATGAATAGTCAAGTAGTGCAGGGTTGAATGAGGTATTTTTATAACTCGGATAAAAATCTATATATTGATCGACCAGCCAAAGATTGCTAGGGACGAAAGGGGGAAATGCGATGAAAAAACCTTACCATTAGACGATTTTATATGGAGTCATAGGCGGAGATCGGAGAGACTTGAATTATTAATTGAATTTATATTTTATTACAACTGGTAGTATTAATATTTTTTTGCGATTCATAATGACGTGATACCAAACATACATTATAAGAAATAAATATACACAAACACTGAATATTGAGAACAAAATAAATATATTTTTTAGGCAACAAGTAATATTCCTATGTACGCATTATGATTGAACAGCAAAACAAATTATGCATTCTTCTAAAATAGAATACAACAAGTCAAAAATATCTGACTGAATAGAAAAATATAGGAAAACAAAAAGTAATTTCTTGATGAAATAACCCATAAACAACACATAGAATTAGACTTTCTACTGAGATACTAAAAGCCACAAACCAATAGTATAATAAATGAATATCTAAAAATTCTAAAAGGTAGCCAATCTAGTATAGTTTCAATCCTGATTAGAGTCATGATCACTGTCTGAGGAACTGTCATTGCTATCACTTTCACCTCCTATGTTGATTATTATTTCTTCCTGTATTTCTTGAATGAGACTGTCTTTTTCCCAATATTCATCTTCAATTTTTATAACATGTCCAATAACCTTTTGCCAGTCACTGGCACTTACTGAAGCGATGGCCTTATTAGAAATTTCATCTAGTTTTTTTATAGTAAATTCGCCGCTTGTATTATGGCTTCTAATGAAAAATTTTACTTGTGCCCAAATCATCTCTATGGGATTAAACTGACACATATAGGGTGGCGTTCGAAGTGGGGTGTGTCCGAAACTTCTTATTAAATTATCTATCTTATAATTTTTCTCATCAGATGGTGGCCTATGTAGACAAGCTATTTCATAAAGCTCCATTTTTTTAGCATTAGGATCATGCTCTATACCTTTTTTGCTCAACCACGTGATGATGTCTCTTTTTAGAGAAGATCTAGTTGGAGGCTTGTCTTCCAAAGCTGAATGGTAAGGTGCATTATCCATTATTATAATACTATTAGGAGGAATGTTAGGAAATAGTTTTTCAGTAAGCCACTTCGTGAAATTTTCTTGGTTCATTTGACCGTGATAATCACCAGTGGCACAGCCAGCCTTGAAAATGAGACAGGCTCCAGGAACAAAACCATCTTGCGAACCCGCATGAACAATTATAAGTCGTCCTGGAAATGAATAAATAGCCTCATTTTAGTGTTATTTTAAGTTTGCCAACACCTTTTTGAATCACTATGTATAAAAAACATATTTTTGAGAAAAAAATACTTGCAAGGGATTATGTATTCAATTAGACAAATTAAATGAGCACTTATTAAGAATATTCCAAAATTGAGAAAAATGTATAATAAGCAAAATCGAGGTGAAAGAAACTTTATTACCTGTAGAACTTATATTGCTCAGGACACCCATAATTTCTTCGCTTTGCCAGCATTTCTTGAAAGTGAGGTCATTATCAACCCAAGTTTCGTCCAAATAAATAATATGCCTTCCTTCTTCCCGGAACTTTTTAATAGACCTAAGATACTTGTATCGCCAATGTAAAATACTGGGTCTTTCCATTAGTAATTTCCTTTTGTTGTGGCATTTACGCCAGTAAAATCCTTTTGCTTTTAAAAGCAGCCTCAACGATTCTTTACCAAATGGAAATTCCATTTCTTCCTTCAGTTTGATTAGAAGTTTACTACAAGTAGGTACCACTTTAAAATCACAGTAAAATTTTTCTATCATTCTCCGAATAATGGAAAAATCGACTCCATCAATTTTTTGGATCACAGAAGGGCGTGATCTCTTTTTTCCGGGAGAAGCTAAAGGCTGTGTGGAGGTTGCATTTTGCCTGTCTTTATCTTCTTTTCTAATTTTACTTATAGTTCGTTCACTAACACCCGTATAATATGCCGCCCTTGCATTTCTAGCTACCAGTGGATAAACGAAAGTATTGTTAGCCGCTTCTGCATCGCAAGCACGTATCACGTTTGCTATTATTTCCCTTGCCTGGCTGTGAATAACTTTCCCATGCTTGAATTCCATTATCACCACTAAACAGTAAATTATATTTTCAAAGTATTTGCCAACTGCCTACGCCTATGGGAGTAGGTTTATAAATGACCGTGCCATCGGCACGTTATTCTAGTTTCAGATAAGATAAGAGTTTTGGACCAATCAGCGACCGGATGTTTACCTGCGGCCTGGGTTTTCCAGCTACATTGCCAAATTCAGCGGAACAATTCTATATCTTAAATATGTTAATATGTATGGACCGCATTTTATGTAGAACATCTGACAACTTCGCAATTTTTTGTCCGCATTCTTTCGGCTTGCAATCTTTCGCTGGTCCAACATTAATTCATGTGAGCGTCCACATAATCGTTTTTATCAAAGTCAATTCTCAAACGCTCATGGGTATAGTATTCCCCATTTATGAGCAGTCGAACGTCTGTTACATCAATATGATCAAATAAAGTTGGATCCTGATTAACTTTATCGAATTTATCTGTTAGAAAAGCCGCTATTACATATCGTGGACACTCTATAGCAGCACACGTTTGTATCTGCCATATTTCACGTTTAGCATTAACTGTTAGAGCTGGAAGTTCGTATAAAGACCACTTTCTGTATGGTGCATACACCGGCTTATCGTTTTTAATATTTTCTAGTAGATTCACTTTAATCACATCATTGGGGTAAATATGTTTAACTAGCAGTTTGATCTCATCAATTTCAAGTTTGGCTTGTGTAGTACCGGCGGCGGTGGCGGCGGCGGCGCCAGCAGCTTCAGCAATAAGCATACAGTTATTATCATTACGTGCTCTCACTAGACGTATAGTATGTTCCCATATGCAGCAAATTTATAGTCATTAAAATAATTCAGTAAGTGTTTAAGTGGAACTCTTAGGCTAAAATAGCCTGTGGTAGCATCAAGAATAGATACAGAAGGATAGTTCCATCCTGTTGTGGCTAAATGTCTTGAATCGTTAATACTGTAACATAAGTATCCTCGAACGGTGCTTACAATACCCGGATTTCGAACGGTGTCCAATATGGATCCATTAAGTTCGTATGTACAAGAGTCGAAGAAAAACGCTCCGGCATTGTTCACAAAGGAAACTGTTCCAGCGCCAGCAGTTCTTTTTAATTTCCCCTTAATTACAATAGCGGCATCATACATCAAAAGCCATGCATTGCTCTGATTAATAGTAATGGTGATTTCATCGTTATTGAGAAAAGACGGAATATACGGTCTATATGTGAACTCTTTAACGCCTTAGATTGTATCATCAAATATCGGTTTTTCGTAAACGTCGAACACTTGACTTGACAACATCGTAATTGAGCGATTGTAAAAATAATCGGTTGGCTATAGTAAGTATGGAATGCAGCACGTCAGCACTCTTCGAATGACCACTAAAAACTGATAGAGCATTAACCGGAATATATGGTTTATATTTGTGTTTTTTGAGGGGGTGGGGTGGAATCACCAAAACCATTATTATTTTTTCAACTCCAAACGTATGATGATTTCTTCTCCTCTAAAGCTCACTAATTCAAAATTTTGATCGAGCACCAGCAAAGTAATGTTATTTATTTCACGTTGATTCACTGGTAGATAAATCAAGTTTTTAGGACTTTCGTTAATTGCACACCCAGCTTCGTCTGTAATAGAGAATTCGTATATGGTATGTGAAGGTCTATCGTTGTAGAAAGCTCCAACAGTAATATTGCTATCGATATGGATAGTTCTAACTTTAACTATATTAACGGGAAGATCTGATTGGTGATAAATCCTAGGTTCCAAGACTCTTGATGGAGAATATCCTAAAACGTATGCGATGGAATCCTTTGGTTGAAAGTTAATGCCATGCACTGAACTGTACAGTTCACACTTGAGCGTATTCAGATTAAGTTTCAGCGAAAAAACGTCTTTCACTCGATCACCACCCTCACCAGCACCACCACCACCGTCAACAATGTGTTTCTTAATATAGGATTCAATATAATATTTCATACGCACCCGTAGGAATGACGATATTTTTTATGTCCCTCATCAATGTTAGGTACACTATTATAGGAATAAAAAGACAATAAACTCAAACCGTAATCGAACCCATCCTCTAATCTAATCGGATTCACAAAATCAATGGACAACGTTGACGTATGACTCTTCAAGGTGAATATCTGAGACATGACTGAGAGAGGCTAGGGTGGGTCAGTTAGTTTTATAGAGAAATTCCAAACAAAGGTGACCGCAGATGCTTTGATCATAATCTTGATAACAGTCATTATTGTAGACGATAGCAGCATTTAAATATTTAACGAGTTCACGTGGAGGTTTAAGATTACCAAAACTCTCAAAATACTCAGCTACATTACTATTTTTTCTGTATGCTACCCAATGCGTTCCTTTGTTCTTTTGTTCATCTAAATTAATTATACCACATTCGTTTGTTCTAGCACCACCACCTTTAGGTATAGTATCTCGCATAAATACACCGCGAAAATGTGCTATTTTAAGCTTTTTGACAAATTTCCGTAAGTCCACATCGTATAGAGCTCTATCGGGTAGCTTTATTGGTAGTTTTTTGGATGTTGTTGCTTTTTTAAAAATAAACCGAGACCGCCTCGAGCATTTTTGCGTAAGAACAGACCGGATCCTTGTTTTCCAATTTCTTCCATTGCTTTGTTATGTCGTTGATCTTCCTCAAGCTTTCGTTTAGCATTTCTAGAGTCGATTACAGTTTTGGCGACTGCACTAGCACCCCCCCGCAATACTCCCCAAGGCGCTGAGTCCTGCAAACAACGGCAACAGCGGCAAAAATCCTCCACTTTTTGCTTCAAACGGTATCACTCGCGGAACTCGAATATTTTTCCGTCCTCCAGCTTTCTTTATTGCCATCCGTGCGGCTCTCAATGCTATCGTGGACGACTTGATTAGCTCTTTTTTATTAGTCAAATCCGCCGCCGCCGCTGCTGGGTTGTGTTTCTTTAAATGTCTGGAATTTTTTTTAACAACATCTCTTCTAAATGAAGCCGGTTTCATGCCCATCCCAAGTTTACGTTTCACCTTCATTGCGTTAGTAACAAACCACGAAGCAGCTTTTTCACCAAAATTTGCGTCTTTCGACCTTACTCTATTCCAAGCCTGTTGTTCCAAAATTTCATCAGCCTTATGACGATCGGTTATAGATGAAGATTTTGAATAAGCTATATCGTGTTGTTTGCAAGCAGCGTCTAAACCGTTGATTCCAGGATCACCTCGTCTAACCCTTTTTGCAAATGAGCTCCAGGACCGCAATATTGGTACTTAGGTAGATGAAGCTTCAATGGGAAGCCGATCGATTAGCGAGTTCAGAACACCTTCTCCTCCTCCTCGCTTGGATGCTAATATAATAATGAGCACACGCACATATTGTGATTATATTTATAATGATCTGCATCAACTTTAAGTGTGTCAGTCAATATCGAAATGCGTATTCAGCAACAAGCAACTGCACTACCTATCGAAAATTTAGATTTTGCTGAAGATAACAACCTTCCGAGCAAACATGGAAAATTATTACCGAATTCATTCAGAGCCATATTTTGTGGACCTAGTGGATGTGGCAATACAAACGCAGCATTGAGTTTGCTGTTCAATCGTAACGGTGCACGTTTTCAAAATGTCTTTTTCTACTCCAAAACATTGCTACAGCCCAAATATACTTTACTACAAAACGTTTTAGCGAAGACAAAATGCGTTAAATATTTCCCATATAAAGATAACGAAGAAATTATCGATCCATTAGAAGCAACGAATAACTCTATATTTATTTTTGATGATATTGCATGCCAAAAACAGCAAAAATGTAGGGAATATTTTTCAATGGGTAGACATAAATCCGTGGATGTTATGTACCTATGTCAAACGTATTCTAAAATACCGAAACAGCTTATACGTGATAACTGTAATGTTATAGTTCTTTTCAAACAGGATGACAAGAATTTACGGTATGCATTTCATGAACATGTTTCACCGGATCTTACCTATGAACAATTTAATGAAATGTGTTCGCGATGCTGGCGTGAAAAATATGGTAATATAACGATAGTTGAAGATTTTGAATTGAAACATGGACGATATCGTAAGGGTTTCGATAAGTATATATGCGTATGATATCTGTCTCTGAACATCAGTTTTGCATGAGCTGAAGAACGCCAAGCACAGTAGTCTCTTGCAGAGAAAAATTCAACAACTGTCTAGAGATGTTAGACGAAAGTATCTAGCTTTGAAAATTGGTAAGTCTGACGATGATGAAAATATTAAGAAACTCTTTCGACCAATAACCGAACCGCTTCGGCAAATAGCAAACAAGAAAAACGATGATTTGAGTATAATTAAAAAGGAAGAAACCAGTGATAAAGAAGAAGAGGAAATTAAGATGGCGGATGATGATGATGATGATGATACGTTTTTCGAACCTGAAGATACACCCTTTATGTCACAGTATCCAGAAATAGCTCGGGAGCCAGTGCAGAAGTTTTGGAGTAAATCTAATACAATTGATCTAGTATATGGACCAACTTATGATTCTGTAGCATCTCAGTGGCGTATCGGAAGTAAACATATGAATTTTGATACACATACGGGTGATATAATTATAGATGGTAACCGATTTCGTGGAACACAAGGACTTTATAGTCTAATTTTCTACAAAAACCCTAAATATGATCAAAATGATTTATCAGACTACAAAAAGATTTTAAATATATCTAATGTACACAAAGATAGCCGTCAACGTTTAAAAGGATCTACTATGTTCAAATATATTAATATAATTAAACCATTATGCATAACAATAGGGTCTCAAAAAGCTCGGTCGTCGTCGTCGTCGTCGTCGTCACAGCATACCGGACAAGGAATGTATTTGACCTATAACGACAAACCCATAGAGTATGTATATTGGGATGATGTTAATGAACTTGTAGATAGATTAAAATTATTAATTGCTTCGCAAAGCGCTGGTAATACATCGCATAATAATGAAATTGTTGCCATTATAAATGAACTGAAAGAAGCTGGTAATATAAAGGGGCGTGTATAGATATATCCGATGACAGTATCACGATGAGCATCAACAAGTTTGGTCAGTATGTTGGTGGTGGTGGTGGTGGTGGTGCACATCATTCCATACAACGTCGACAACAACCACAGTTACCTTTCGAAGTAAATGCAGAAGGAGAAGTCAGCTTTGAAAATTTGAAACTTTGTAGTTCTATAGTGCCAATAAATGGGAAAGATATAGTAAATAAACAATATGTAGATGGAGAAATTAGATCTTGTAACAGTTATGTAGATAATGCGCGTATCAAAGTGATCAAATATGTAGATGAAGAAATGGGATCGTGTAAGCGTTATGTAGATAATGCGCTTATCGCTTATAAATAATATTGAGACATCAAAAGCGCTAAAAGGTCAAATTGATATTTTAAAAAGTGTCATTACTGAACAGGAACTTAAGCAAATTAGTCACGATGAAATTTTAAATAAACAAGGCCGAAGTCTTGCTGATTTAGATAAACAATTAAATATCTTGAATCAAAACCAAAGAACTTTTAGTGATACAGTAGAAAAAATGAACAACAACAACATTAATTCGAAGCAGCTTGTATACTAAGTGACATATAAATCCGAACACCCAGTTTAAATGGTTTTATTTTAATAAAAGTTGGTGAATGTATTTATCTTACTGTAAATAACAAGTGAAAAAATTTTCAGCCTTATCAGTTGGACATTCCGGTTTTTTACTGCTTTTTTTAATTCACTAACGCTCTAAAAATGAATATTTCAGCCGCAGTAAAGAATCAACATTGGCGGATTGTGGTTCTTGACATCCTTTACCATCGGTTACGATGCCTAGAGTACGGAGACCTGTACGATTTCGTCAACTTAGTGAGTTTGATAGGGGCCGTATAGTGGGACTTCGGGAAGCTGGACCTTCTTTTCGGGCAATTGCAGTTAGAGTGCAAAGAAGTGTAGACACTGTGGTTAGGTGTTGTCAGGCATGGCTTCGAGAAGGCCGTACGCAAAGAGCAAGGGGCACTGGACGCCGCCGTAGAACAACAGACCGTGAAGATCGCCGCCTAAGATTATTGGCCTTAAGGGACCGTTTCTCCACTACCAGGTCCATTGCAAATGAATGGTTTGCAGAACACGGAAGACCTATTGGCATGCGAAGTGTTTACTGATGAATGAGAAGTTTTGGCTTGTTTTCATACCGGCCACACTGGGTCCTCCCTTTAACTCGAGAACACCGACGTAATCGCCTTGAGTGGTGCAGACAACGGTCACTCTGGGATCAGGAATGGAACAGTATTGTCTTTAGTGACGAGTCTCGATTTTGTTTAGGCATGCACGATGGTCGTGCCAGGGTTAGAAGGCGACGTGGTGAAAGAAGGAATCCACAGTTTTTTGTTGGAAGACATGTTCATCACACTGTTGGAGTTATGGCTTGGGGTGCTATAGCTTATGGTTCCAGGTCACCTTTAATCTTCATCAGAGGTAACATGAACGCGCAGCGTTATATCCACGAAGTTCTAGAACCCAATCTTTTACCCTATCTTGACACCCTGGCAGATCCAACTTTCCAACAAGATAATGCCCGACCACATGTTGCAAGAGTCACAATAGACTTCTTTCAACATAATGATGTCACATTGTTACCATGGCCACCAAGATCTCCCGACTTATCCCCAATTGAGCACGTGTGGGATATGATGGGTAGGAGATTGCTCAATTTGCAACGTCCTCCTCTGACTCTAGAAGCACTTCGAGAGGAGCTGGTGGTTGCTTGGAATAAGATACCACAGGAGGACATTGACCACCTGATCAGAAGCATGCCTAGGCGCGTTGGAGAATGCGTAGCACATCAGGGTGCATCCACACATTATTAAAGGTCAAAGGGCTTTAAAGCAGTGCAATCATTTTGAAATTTTTATCATTTACTTATTAAGCTTCATTAAGTACTTACACAACTTTTATTAAAATAAAACCATTTAAACTGGGTGTTCGGATTTATATGTCACTTAGTATATATACATATATATATATATATATCAATGACTTAAATAAAATGATGGAAAAGTTAAGCTCAGATATGAAAATCGTTATCGGTGACGAAGCGAACAAGGTACGGAGGGAATTTGATCTCAAATTTAAATCAATCGAAGATGGAATTATGAATTTTATTTTATATCAGTTTCATCATGGAATTGAGTAAAGCTTATATATTTTCCTTGTTAACTGGTAAACACGTTACTTTGTTATGCTTAGCTAAACGGGGTATTATAAAGTGACTATCATACCCTGAAAGGTTATGGAACACCACCGGTATGGAATAGTTCATGCGCAAAGCCTCTCTGTTCCCCGGTATAATGATCATGATCAACTACGATTTTATCCGTAGATTTGAAACTATTTTCACAGGTATGGCAACAAATTCTATCCATAGACGGATTCACAACGATTGGAATGATATTTTTATGTTTCGATTGAATAAACTTTGCTAATTCGTTCAACTGATTTTCAAACCAAACCATGCAATCTTCACCTCTGTACGATTTGTAAAAAGATAAGGTATCATCATAGTTACACTTAAAATAATATGCTGCACTGAAAGGAACATGTTTCTGATATTTTTGAGTTTTTGAAAAATTTTGTGTGTCAGTGAATGGTTTTAATATAGACTCAAAATCAGCATACACGATAAACGGTAGTTTTTGTTTGTTAATGAAATTCTTGAATTGTATATGCTTTTATGAGGAAAATGAAATCCTACAGTTATTTCTCTTAACGCAATATTCATCATGTTGAACTAGCTGCTCTTCGGTTGAAAAATAAACATGGTGCTTGTTTGTCTGTGATGAAACTAGACGGGATACGTTTTTTATCCAACAATAATGATATGTAATAGGAGTATCGTTGGGTATATTTTCACAATTATTTGGATAATATATGTTTTGAATCAGTAGTAGATTTACATGTTTTGTCCTTTTATTTTTACATAATCGTGCTGGTGAGGTAACGTAGTTATTTTTGCTTGTTAATTCTAAGATGAAAATATTGACTGAAATGTCATTATTTTTTTCGAATCTTGTAATGTCAGCTAATGATACAGGTGCTTCAATACCATCTAAATTAAATATGCCCGAGCTGTAATGTGGATAAGAAGAGGTTCTGCCTGCATTCACGGCTACCGGATATAAGGCGGATATTATTGCCCAAAGAAAGCATGCGTTATCATCATAATTTTTTACGTTAACGCAAGCATGTTTAATTGCAATCTGTTGAGGAAGTCTGATATAGGATGATCCAGCATTATTGCTAAAGCCAGATTGATTAATATTCACTTCTAAATGTATTATTTTACTAAG